>CM031243.1:702356288-703027830 GCA_018340775.1 Taxus wallichiana var. yunnanensis | reverse complement strand
CTTATGGGCTTATCATACTAGTATTCATACTTCTACCAATGTCACACCTTTCTCTTTGGTCTATGGTACAAAGTTGTGGGTCTCATGTCTTAATTAATCGATATGATCCCTCAAAAGAGGATTTTTATTTGAGACTCCACTTGTTTCTGATAAAAATTTCTGCAAATATTATGCACCAAGGTGTTGTGAAAAATATTATTTCACCATCATGTAGGTATTTTAATCCTATTTCCGGTGGTATTTTTTTTCTTCTTACTCCATCCAAAGCTCCCAGAATCATCTTCTGAAGCCCAAATGATTGTTTTAGGCATGTGTACTACCTAGGCTTGTGAACCCTAATTTTTCCTCAAACTACTCCAAGTTTCTCAAAACTTCCCAAAACCTTCCAAAATCATTTCCATGATGTTTTAAGGTCTTAAATTCAACTCCATGTTGAATTTACCCTTCATTCCACTCGAGGGTTGATCTAGTCTGATAAATAAATTCCATTGTGTTATAATGCATGGTACTTATTTTGATATGTTAGTTGTTATATATATATATATATATATATATATATATATATATATATTATTTTGCTAAACGGTTGACTTCTTTAGATTTGGTTGGTATGGTGTGTTGATTCTTAAAACAAAAGTGTAAAAAAATTAGACTATAGGAAACCTTGTGGTATTTACTTCGCTTGTATTACCATGAAAAGTTGATTGTACCCTCTCGAGATATAGAAGTGTTTTCCTGGAATAGTTCCTTTATTTTAAATGTTTTGCTGATTTAGGTGTCCTTGTTGATTAACCTCATCATGTGTGATCCTCAAGTTGTGGGACCTTGAATAGACTTGTTCCTCATGTAAATTTGGTCATAGTTGAGTTTTGCTAGCCTTGCCTAGACAACGAACCTTGAAATCGTGGCTTAAATGTGTAGAAACCTTAACTTTTATTAATGTAGTATGTTGTATTCCTTGGGAAACTATGTGGTTGTTCTCAAAATCATGGAATTCTCCTTATTATTATTCCTCTACTTTGTGGTTACTCTTAAGACTCTTTTGAACTCTTCATGTTATATTGTTATGTGTGATAAATTGGTTGATAAGTGTAAATTTATTCTCTAGATTTAAGTGTTTTATCCTTGCATGGAGAAATTTTAGAACTCATCCCTTGCAATCTCTCTTATTCTTGCTGAATTGCATTAGACCAAACTTAGGTTTGTAGACCCACACTTGTTTGAAGTAAGCAAGCCCATAATGAAGTGATCTTTTTCTATTGCATTTTCCTATCACTTTTTCCGGTGAATTCGGGAGAAGTCGATTCTAAGGGGAGGGGATAAAGTGCCCACTTCCCTTGACACTTTTGATATTGATCATGATACTATTGACTATATTATGGACATTATTATAGTTTTGATTTAGTATAGTATTAGATGTCGGATCATGGATTATTGTTGACTCGATTCATATATGATACATGATTATTGTTAGAGACATTTATATAGATGATGATATACTATTTAACATGGATATATTATGAATGTTGTTCGGACATGTGATTTTTGATATTGTGAGTAGACCTAGAAAATGGACATTATATGATGATGATATAGTTGTTGATATAAATTGTAAGTGATAATGTTGATTGCCTTGATGTTGTTTTGATTCATATGTATAGATTGTATAGATATGTGATTATATGATTTTGGTGTGGTTATATTTATATCATGTTGGATGTGGATGTTGATATGGCCACGAGGCCAAAGGAGGTATTTTTGTTTTGCAGGTTAAACTATCACAACAAACATCGGGGGATTGGAGACCAACCACATTAGAATTCTAGATGAATTCAACAAGGTCACCATGGCAACATGTTTTGTGTGTGTGTTTTTTTGTTAGGGATTCCCATGGGGGGATTACCTTTGAATGTGACCAAGGGATTTATGTATTTATTAATGTGGTTCCTTTTATTATTGTTTGCATGTGTTTATTTTGTGATGCATTTACCCCTTTCATTATTCTTTTAATTGTGGAGAATTAATGTGAGTAATCATATTGTTAAAATAAATAAATTAATCAAATTTGGGATATATTAAAATAATTATAGAAGTTGTTGGATCTTGTTTTAAATGTGGTAAGTGATGTGTAAGAGTTGTGTAATTCATATTTTGGAGTATGAAACACTCCACCTCCTTGGAAATCTGAATTTGTCCTTGGAGGCTTGTGGGACAAGTAAAACTTGTCCCATACCTCTTAATTTTATTTACCAACCATACCTATGGTTGGAGGGTTAAATTTAGACCTTCTTTATGCATTTTGATATGACTAATTGTAATTTTTAATTGCACTCTTCTTACATTTTATTAAATTCAATCCTTATGGGGTGTGGGATTTTGGAGTGTGTAAGTTTATTGTCATATTATTGACCCACCTATTTATTGTGCATTGGAGAATGAATTTGAATTTTGTGTTGGAGTTGAGGATGTGTGATGTGGCATCCTACATGGATCCACCTCATCCTCTTCTCTTCCCTCTTCTATAAAATTAGAACTTCTTGCTTTGTTTTGGGTTGTTGAACATTTTGCATACTTCCTTTTTGGGTGAATTTTTGTTGTGTGGAGCTCTTGCTTTTGGAAGGAGATTGGAGACCCTTGCATGCTTGTTGGTTGTTGATCTTGGACTGTATTTTGACATTGGAAAGCTTGTTGTTTTTGGAACAACTCCATCATGGAGAGGTAGGAGCTTGACTCTTTAAAAATGTTTCTTTCTTTTGTATGCATGTATGAAATGGTGAATGTTTTTTTTATGTGTTTTTGGCTACTTAGCTAAACGTTACGTGATTCCTTCTTGCTTGATGATGAGCTCGTTCCATGCTTCTTATATTGTGACATTTCTTCATATGGGGTACACCCTTGGTGTCTTGAATGTATTCTTAGGTTCTTAAAGTTATGCCTTGGTTTTAGATGCACGGAACCTTGAGTCTATCTAGGATCTTAGAGTGACCTTTTCATTACTTGACCTTGTTGGGAAGAGAGTTCATTGTGTTGTGTGTTCTAATTGGCAGTTTGTTAATGGTGGTGGTGATTCTCTTACAATCTAATAAGAGCTTGAACCTCATCGTTAGAGTAAAGGTGTTTAATTGTGGGTTGATGAATTGTGTTAGGATCGGGTTTCTTTTTTCTGTGGATGTTAGTGGAAAAGTGTTTTTCTGGTAGTGGCTTCTCTTCGATGGCATGCTAAGTTTTATCAGGATTTCCTTATTTCATTATATAAAGTAGTGACTTGGGGATTGCATGCATCTTGGTAATTATGGTTATAATTAATCCCATTCAAGTATTGTGTGTAAATTAAGTGTGTTTGTTTTCCCTCTTGACCTATAAATAAGTCTACCCTCTCCTTAAATTTTTAAGTTACTATGAATAACACTCTATGGCCTATTAATTTTGGATTACATGGAGACACTTATGGATGCTTGAGACTTTTGGATCATGCCACTAGTGATGTTAGTGTAATTAGACCTTGATGATTTAATCTCGGTGGTATTTTATAATGTGATTCTTCTTGTGAAGTTGTAACTCTTAGTCGTAAAGCCATGTTGAATAGATAGTTGATTGGCTTCTTACATTTGATGCTTTCTAGTGAGTATGTGGTGTTCTTATAGTTAAAATCTTTTCTTGTCATTCGATTGCTTGGTTGATGGTATCATGTGGTAATATGGGTGTAGATTTGAAAATTTTCCTTGTCTTATCATGTGAGTAAAGTGTTTTCACCGAAACAACAAACATTGTTAAACCCTAGTAGATCAGTAAAAGTAATTATGCTTCTTAAATGGGCCTTCCTTGTAACTTATTTTGAGAACTTGTAGAACCCACTAGGAATGTTTTAAGGTACTTGTAATTTGTGGAAAAATATTGAAATATTGTTGTGATCCATGTTGATTGATTGTTTCCTAGTTCTTACAAAATTAATAATGTGTTGTTATGTTGAATGCATCTTATTCCTTTAGAATTAAAAATGTGATGTGTTGTTTTCCATAAAAGTAATAGTGTGATATGTTTACCCTTCCTTCTAATTAAATTTTTAATTGACAAGATGACTCACCCAAACATCATAAAACTATAATTGAGGATATTTGGCCTTGAAGCTCAACAAATAAATTGGAACATAGAAAGAGAAAATGGTCCTTGCTTTAACCTTGGTAGATTAGTAGGAGGAATAAAAACCATGTAGAAGAACAGAAAAGGAAAAAAATGTCCATCTACCTTCCCTAGGAGTAGAATAAAAATTTTTGTGTCCTATATAGAATGGCGAGATATCATGGCCACCTTAGTAGTGATCCTTATAACGTGAACATGTGATATCAGAATAAAAAGGAATATTTTAATTAATGAAAATCCTAAAGGAATGTGCTAGAAAAAAATGAAACTACAACTTTTGAATTAATTAGTTGAGTTATAAAATAAGTAAGATTTATGTGTATTGAGTGCAATGTATAGTTGAACTTTTAGTTTTGTCACCTACCGAAATTGTGAAACCCCTAGTGGATAATAATGTGTTCTAGTTGCTTAGTACTTCTTATTCATAGAAGTATGTGCCTTTCTTGTGGGAGTTTTGGGTCATCATACCCTTATCATCCCATAGCTCGATGAATGTGAGTTGTGGTCCTTTTGGATTGAGACTTATCTATTGTTTGAGAAGCAACCTCCTTGCATGTTGTCTTGTCCTTGGAAACCTAAGTTATTGTAATTTTAAGGAAACATATGTTAAGGATATAAAAAAACTTCGAGAAGTCTTCTTTTCTTCATATTTTCTTGGGTCACCTTATAGTTGTTGCCCCTTTTCCATTAGGATGGAAAGTGCAAGATGATGTTATTCAATTTTGATACGATGCACCCTTGGATTGTAATTGGACCCCGTGTTACTTGTTCTTCTCCCTAGCGACCTTGAGTGGTCCTTGGTGTTTCTTGTGCTCTCTTTATGGTTATTTTGAGCTCTCTATCAAAAGTTATGGCCTTCTCAAGTTTTCTCCACTTGGTGGAAAATTTTGGGAAATTTTCCTTAGTGGGCCCGTGGCTGAATTTTTCCTTGGGACTTAGGAAAATTTTGGGAAAATTTTCAAAAGTTTCTCTGCCCACCCATGACCAATCAAAGGCTGCCACGTGGCACCATGAGATGTTAGTGTATGGGAAGATCCCCTTTTTTAACTTAACACTTTCAGAAATTTTTGGGAATTTTTTTCCAACTTTTCCCCACCACTCCACTATCCTGCAGCCAATTAGAAGCTACCATGTGGCCTCAAGAGGCAATGCGGAGGCACGACACCTTTTTCAACCTTAGCACTTTTAAAAAAATTCTTGGAAAATTTCTTGGTTTCCTCCGCCTCCCCACCGGCCCGTGGCCAATAGGGTGATGACAAGTGGTGTCATCTAGGAGTAGTGGGAGGTGCGGGAAGTTTTCCCCTACGCATTTTTGTGACCCAAAAGGATTAATGCCTTAAATCTCTCGACAGCCTGACTTTCCACTAGAACTTTCCCAAGTGACACATGTCCTCTTTAGGCCCATGGATGATGCTTTTTTTTGAAAAGGGAAAAATTGCAAAACTCTTCCCCACTCCGCCGACCCGCGCAAGGGAAAATTTTCTCCCTAGGCCCCAGAGCCACCCTTGTGGAAAATTTTCACCCCATGGCCCGTCGGCCCATAACTTGAGTTTTATGAGGAGTTAGGAGGACTTCTTTATATCATTGGAAAGGTGAGGAAATTTCCTATCTAATGGGAATGATTTAGGAAAGTTTTGAATGCATTAACTTTAAGAAAAATCAGGTTGAATCTTTTAAGCCTGTTAGAGAGTGGGTTGGGTGAGAAATTACCCTCTCAACCTTTTGAACCTTCTAACCCTAAATTTTGGACCTTATGACCTCTAATAATTGTTAATAAAAGAAAAGTTTTTCTAGTGGATTTGAATTGTTTTGGAACTTGTTAGTGGCAGTTGTTACCTTCTAACCTAGTTGTAGATTCTTTTTAATAAAAAAATTTATTCCATAATTTTCCTAACTAATACTAGGTTGTTCTTGGGTCTCAAGTGGGTTGTTTTAGTGGGGGCATTACATAGGGAAGGCCGATGATAACCCTTCCCAATACTGCTGAGAAGATAGTATATTTTAGAAATCCCTAAAATCACTTCTCTAAATCACCTAGGGGATGAGATAACATTAGTTATGAGATCATTTGGACTGTTAGATAGACTTGGGGTGTCTTGGAATGATGGGACTTGAAGAAATTAACATTGGGGTATTGTTGTCATGCTTGGAAATTTTCAATTTCCCTATTTTTTAAATTTTCACGACAACAAGTGGCTCTAGCTTGGGGACATGACATGGACTGAGAATAGTGAAGACATGACATGTGAATCCAGGATCTCAATTTTAGACCATATAGTTCGTTGACCAGTGCCTTATCCATTGGGCCTTGTGGAGTCAAGTACAATTACAAGAGAGAGAGAGAGAAGAAGGAAAACACACACACATAAAGAAATGGAAAGGAAACACACGACACACAACAAAAGGGAAAAACAAACCACATAAAGGGAAACACACCTAGCAATCACCTATCAGTACAAGGCAAGGGACAATTTCTTTCACTGAAGCACTTTTTGTTTCTCAAAAGTTACCCATGAGTGGGAAACACTGAGTGATGATGTTCTACAAAGCCGTTGACAGGTTCTAGAAAGTACCCTCCCTCCTCAATTGTTTATAGAAGCTAGGTGCTTCCATGATTTTCCTTTTAATTTGTAGGCATGATTCCATGTGAACTTTTTGATGCTCAATTCCTTTCTTGGAAATTCACTCCCTTCATATTCTTTGAAGTCGGTTTCATCGTGTCAATTTCCTTCATGTTTATCCATATAGTTGATTCTCCATCGAACATCTCATTTTTTCCCTAGGGCTTCTTTTCATTCAAATTCCTTTTATATTCTGAGTTACTTTTGTTTTCGGGTCTATGCTCATTGACATCTTCTCCATGAGAAACATTTGATTCATCATTTATCTCTACTTCACTATGAGGCATTTGAGTACTGACGGGAGGATCGGAGGAAAACTCATATTTTCTTGTATATCCATGGCACTAGTGAAGAGATCAAGAATCAGCTCAAGATCTTCCATAACTTCTACTGCATCCAATATTTTTACAGAGTTATGCTTCGTTGTTTCCTATAGCTCCTCTTTGTACACCTTTGAAGGATCTTTATTTTACAGCTCAAGGGAACTAACTAGAGGGATTACCTCATCATCTTGGGAATCCTCTGCATTTTATCACTCCTTTGTCTAGAGGAGCTTCAAATTCAAAGGCCTCATAACTTCTTGCTTTAGTTTTTTCATCATGGAAACATTCTTCCTCTTCAAATGGGAAAGAAAATACCTCCATTTCATTATTGCATCCATTAATCATTAGCTCAAAAGTGGCATCATACTTTTCAATATGACCAACCTTCACATTGGTTAAGGCTTCCAAATCAGCTTCACACTTGTCTTGCATATTTTTGGCTTGCATCAGGAGATCAAGACTGATCTCAAGGTCTTCTATTTCTTCCGTGGCTCTTAGTAGTCCTTGTATGGAGATTTATTTCAAGCCTTTCAAAGGCTCATCGCAAGATGATTTTGTCTCTCCATAGATGGCTTGACTGAGATCATCTTCATCCCCAAATGGGAATGAGAATAACTCCTCATCTTGGAAAAGCATATAGGCTGATTTTTCTTCTTGAAAATCATCGATAACCATCTCCTCTTCCTCGTGGTCTACATCATCTGGCAATTCCAAGTTGCCCTCTTATAACTCAAATCTCCTCAATGCTTCTTCAAAATCCAAATCTCTCCGAGAAGGCATATCTGGCCCTATCAAGATGGGAATATCTTCTTCCTCCTCATTTTTCACCAAGTGATTCATTCGCTTGGTATTTTGGTACAAAATGTTAGCTTTAGGCTTCTAGACTTTTCACAATATACCTCATCTTCTTTTTTGGAAGCAATTTCTCCATGTCTCCCTTCACTGGTATGGTTGTGAGATGACCAATTCATCTAAATTTTACCTCCCAAGTCTTGGTAGAAACTTCTACTCAACAACATTCTGAATGAGGTTAGGACGTCTACTACTAGAATCATCACTGAAACTTTCTTGTCTAGAAATTTGGTGAGAGACACCTATGTATCTTTGACCTTCCCTACAAGTGGGACCTTTCTCGAATATAAAGAGTAACAAGAGTGGCTAGGTGAAGTCATGGTAAGTTTGAGAGCCTTGGCGACCTTCAAATGCATCACATTGTCTGAGGCACCGAAATCTATTATGTAATTGTTCAATACATATTCTCCAACAAGAAGGAGATGTAGAAAGGTTCAAATTTATCATTCTTTGATGCACTTAGAGAAAGCATGTTCTATGAGGGAGGTGTAGGTGAGTTTGGTAACATGCCTTTGGAACTAGATGTTATGACATTGGGTGTTAGACTACCATTTCCGATATATATAGGATGAACCTCTCAAATTGTTTAGGATAAGTCCACAAATATTCGGGTTTCGATAATAAGAACTTTGGATTTGTTTCATATTCTATGAAGTCAAAGGGAGAAGATGTGGACAAGGGGGATGAAGGGACTGATTTCTGAGTCTAGAAAGGCTTTGGAGGAAGATTTGATGTTTGAGGGATGGACGATATTTTGAATGACACACTAGGAGCTTTCAAGGTATTAGATTTTGTAGGAGAAGATTTGGATTTAGAATTGGGAGAGGTATTAGAAGACTTACTTGGAATAGTGGGAGCCTTCTTACTTGCTACATGATCAAGCTCCAAAAATGTAGACTTCATGGAAGATGGAAGTGGGGATCCTCAATTGATTATTTTATTTTACTGAGATTCACCACAAGAGGATCTTCAATCTTCTTTTTATTTACAGCAGAGGAAGGAGATTTTCCTTTCTTAGACTGAGAACGAGTGAATACCGCACATGAGAAACTGGGTGCATCTTCTTTGTCTTATTCATCACATCCAGAATACTCATAGAATCTGATTTGTGTATCATTTTCAAAGCGCCACCTTAACTTTCTTGTTTGAACTCATCTTTCAAACTCATTTCACTTTATACGTGAAATGTACTGAATTTGATTTATTTCTTCTTTAAGAAGATACTCTTCTTCAAATAATTCCATCTTCAAAATGTTATCATTCAACTTTTGCGGTGATGGGGCTCTCGTCCAGGAACGTGAGAAATTACCACCTTCACTTTCGATGGGTGGGGCCTCCAATGTGAGCCTTTGTGGTGTTCCTGTAATTTGATTTATGTTGCTTCTTGAAGAAGATACTCATTTAAATAATTCCCTCTTCAAATATGTCATATCATTCACCAAATTTTGCAGTGATGGATTGGTTCTCTCATCTCCAAGATGTTGGGTTTTTCCCTTTGATGGATTCTTGATCTTTCTAGAGAGGATGAGATCGTCATCAAGTTCAATGGACATCCTTTGTGCTTTTACAATGTTATGTGGTTGGGATCTTCGTAGCAAAAACCCTACTTCTGATGATTGAGCATTGATGATGAATCTCTTGACATTGTTTTGAGATGGCGAATCCTCTTTAGGTATCCTGTGAAGTAACCATTGAAATGAGCCATGGAGTCTCTAATGGTTTCATTTTCTCCTTTCTTCATTTGAGACAACTGCACCAAGAGGTCTTGATAGTCTTCAGTTGATTTAAATCTTTCCTCAAAGGCTGTCTTGATTTCATCCCAACTAGTGATGGATCGGGTTGGCAGGAGGTAGAACCATTCTACTTGCTTTTTCTTGGAGAGACTCCATGAAAAATCTTATAGCAATGTCTTCATGTTGGACACCAAGAATTCCACATGATGTTGTGAAAGAAGTGATGTGTTCTTCAGGATGTTGTGTGTTGTCACCTTTGAACTTTGGAAAGTTCTTGTGGGAACCGTTGGTAGATCATGAAGAGGATGTTCAAGAAAAAGCGGGCCCGTATTCTTTCCCCATGGAATAATGGGTTGGGGTCTTTCTTCTTTGTCTTCCATTGTCGTTTCTACTTATGCTCTTGCTTCTACAAATTCTTCTTCAAATTCTTCTTCTTGGGAGCTCAATGCTCAATGGTGGTTGAAAAATGGGAGAATTTGAAGGGGAGTATCCATAGGAGTTTTGATAGGATTTCCTGGTGAACTTTGTGAAGAGCCAGATGGAGAGGAGGCTTGAGAGAAGAAGTATGGATTATCTCTAATTCATTCTTGCTGATTTTGTGAAGCCTCAAAATTGAAATCATCAACACCTCTCGACCTGCTCAACCTGGTGTGTCTTCCTTCAGCCAAATTTTGGAAAATTAGTGGGAACATGAAAGGACACTACGGAATGTGAAAAGTCATGTGTAGAAATAAGTAGTGTATCTTTAGGCAACAGAGTTTTATGAACTCCTTTTTTTAATTTTTTTCAATATTTAATTTTTTTATAATTTTCAGAACTTGCGGTCATTTATTAGGTATATCTTTACTAAATCTACCCCATGGTCAAGTCGGCCCTAAAAACTGTTGGTGAGAAAATTTGTCATGTGGACAAACTTGTGGATTTATATGGTGGCCTTTCGACCGGGGATCCAACAGGGGAACTCCACTGACCCTGTGATAAAGCTTGCAAATACTTGTAAGAGAGAAATTTGTGCGAAAGAGCACAATGGAGTGAGAAAATAGGTATGAGAACTAATATTGCAGGTAGGAAATCAGATTCCTGCACACGCTAGTTATAAAATTCATCACATGCATTCATGAGAAGAAAAAACCCAGTAAATAACAACAAGACCAAATAGAATTTATTGATCAGAAAGTATCAAGAAACTCCTTAGTCAAAGAAAGCTAGAAACTCCTTCTTCTTGTATTGATTGCTTAAACCAAAATTGTACATAGTGTGGGAATGGAAGAATTTTGAGAGTGGAGGAAAGTAGAACAAGATGATATCTCATTTGCCTTCTCCAAGTACAATGTACTCTTTGAGTTTACAAGATCAATCGCCGACCCTTCAAAATGGGAATGACTTTAAATTTTTTATAGGGTAGACTTGACTCCTCATCTTCCTCATGACCTTTCAAATACCTTAATATGACTTAAGATTGTTCATATTCCACTTTAAATATTTAAGTCCCTTTTATAATAGCAAGGTGACTTAATTTACATTATATTTCTAAAGTCACTTAAGTCATATTAAAAAGTGCAACCCTCAATGCAAAAATATAACATTGAAGAGAGAGAGTGTCATATGAGGAGTGAAGAGAGAGAGAGAGAGAGAGAGAGAGAGAAGAGAAAGAAGAAGAAGAAGAAGAAGAATTATGCCGAAGGATGAGTTACTGCAGTGGACTTGGCTCCATTCTCGACTATTCTCCACTTCGTGATCCTGAGAAGGCTTCTAACCCATCCACTTTGGCTTCATATCTCCCTTAGGTAAAATCAACTTACTATTTCTAGTAAGTGTGAGAAATCAAGTCCCCGCTCTTCAAATGGATGGTGTAGCTCAGTTTTCCTCTTTCTCCATGTGTTCCTCGTTCTTTCTAGATCAACTTTCTATTTTTAGTAGGTGCTCGAGGTCCCACTTAATATTTTTAGTAAGTGCAAAAAATTCCATTTTAGTGAATTCTCACCTATAGTGCACCTTCTAATGTATTCATCTCCTTCATAGGTTATTTTGTTGATGACTTTCCCAAAATAGTAGTTCCTATGTAGTAGACCTACTATTTTTAGAAAGTTGGCTTTAGAGTCGGATTGATGTGGAACAAAGTTTTTTTTATATGGGTTTTTCCCAATATCACCCCTCTGAAATTTCAGGCCCGCCCACTTAATAGTCCAGGAGATTTTAAAGTCTTAAATTTTAGACCTAACAGTGCTTCTGGATGTGGTAGCCATTAATGGACCTCAAAATTATAGGTTTGGTTTTCTCCTCCATTTTTAAATAAAATTATATATTTGATATTTTTTTTTTGATGCTTCACGTGTAATTCTACTTCATTTCACCCAACGGTTTGATGGAAATTGGATTTTTTCTTCGTTGAGCTAGAAGTGGGATTTCTTCACTGTGGATGCTCTGTTACATGAGAGGAGGGTTTTAAGGTGTCTTCTTGATGGCCTTGGGTAGAGGAATGAACATAAAAATATATCTTGTTGTTTCACGCATCCATTTGGGAGATTTCTTCAACTTCTCATTTCATGGTTATGGAGTTTTCTCCTTTTTCTCCTTTTGTGTTCTTTATTTCTCCTTCTTAGCTTGATGAGAATTCCTTCTGAGACTTAAAATCACTATGGGAAAGGTGATTCAGTTTTTGGGGAGTTTATGTGGCCATGGTGGAGCTGGTTTGGAGCAATAATGGTGGACTAGGTGTCTGGACAATCATGCACATGGAGCCATGGCAATGTATGAAGCTGTGAAGGAGAAATGAGGGGGAAGAAATGGCTAAGTGCCGGATTTAAAATTTTCAAAACATGCACATGGAGGATGCACACATTTTTGTTTCCTGATGTCCCTAACCTTAGGGACGTGAGGAACATCAACTTCCATGGTGGTCAAGGTGATGTCATGTGTCCTCGATCCAACGGCAGGGGATGGATGCTCCAAAAATAAACCTAGGGGCTGAAATCCGGTCATGTGGGTGTCCAAAGACTCCCCATAGAGGTTGGGCATATGTTTCCATGTCTGATGTCCCCCTCCTTAGGGACATAAGGACATAAGTTTCCACGATGGTCCTAGAGCTGACACGTGGCACCAGATCCGACGGCAAGGAATGGATGCTCCAAACATATACCTGGGAGCTAAAAGTCGGTCACGTGGGTGTCCAAATGACACCCATAGGGGCTGGGAACATTTTTCAAGGTATGATGTCTCTCACCTCATGGAAATAAGGGACATAAATTTCCACGGTGGTCCTAAAGCTGACACGTGGCGCCCAATCCGATGGCAAGGAATGGATGCTCCAAAAATGCACTGGGGCTGAACTGTTCAAGTCTGGAGGTCTCATGAGGGTCCAAGAGGTCATATGGGGGCTGAGATGTCTTCAATGGGGCTGGGTGAAATTTTCCAACCTTGATGTCCCTGACCTTGAGGGACGTTAGGGACACAAAATCCTACCAGGCTCTTGGAGCTGACACGTGTCCTCCCAAAAATTTGGCTAAGTCCTAAACTTGTGATAGTGATAATTTGAGCTCCCAATGGACTTTTTGGAAAAATTGTATATGATCCTGACTGGAAATTTCCTTTTAAATCCAATGGTGTGGGTCTCATGTCTTGATTTATCGATATGATCCCTCAAAAATAAGATTTTTGATTTGAGACTCCACTTGTTCCTGATAAAATCTGCCTGCTAATATTATGCGCCAAGGTGTTGTGAAAAATATTATTTCACCATAATGTAGGTATTTGAATCCTATTTTTGGTGGTATTTATTTTTTCTTATAACTCCATCCGGAGCTCCAGAATCATCTTCTAAAGCCCAACAATTGTTTTAGGCATGTGTACTGCCAGGCTTGTGAACCCTAATTTTTCCTCAAACTGCTCGAAGTTTCTCAAAACTTCCCAAAACCTTCCAAAATCATTTCCATGATGTTTTAAGGTCTTCAATTCAACTCCATTTTGAATTTTATCCTTCATTTTCCACTCCAAGGGGTTGATCCAGACCTATGAAGGCCAATGATAACCCTTCGCAATACTGCCAGAAGATAGTATCTTTTCATAAATCCCTAAAATCACCTAGGGGGAATGAATAGAATTATCTAAATCACCTAGGGGGATGAGATAACATTATTTATGAGATCATTTGGACTAACTAGATAGACCCGGGGTGTCTTGGAATGATGGGACTTGAAAAAATTAACACTGGGGTATCGTTGTCATGCTTGGAAATTGTCAATTTTCCTATTACAAATTTGCATGACAACACCGATGTATCAAATTTGAATATGAAAGACACCCTTACAATATTCCTTCGATATGTTGCCTTTCAAAGCCTGTAATATGTTATACCGACCAAAGGATTTCCTTATTCTAGTCAAGGCATCAACCGTCGTTTTCACTTCTTCTGCCACTGCCACTTCTTCTGTCGTTGCCACTTCTTCTTCCATCACTGCTTCATCTTCTTCTTCTACCACATATACTTTTCTAAAGCTCCATCTACCACAATTAGCCCTCCCATCCCCATCATTGTTATTGCTTATAAATCTAGCCAATATTTTTCTTCCTAAGCTTTGGGAATTTCATCTATCCCAACATCCAAAGTCCCAACTTCCGATCCCTTGGTAGATGTTTTTCAACGTCTTTCTTTAGGGGAATACCACCTTTACAACGTCAATACTTTATTTACTCCTCATGAGTATGGTAGCCTTCACCAACATCCACATTACGACCAACGTATCGAAGAGGTACTTTCATATGGTCCTCATCTTCACACAAATCTAACGTATGGGGGATTAGATACTTCTTATTATCCTGAACCACCAACCCAAACACAACCTTTTCCATCTGATTTTTGACATCTTACTAATCGTCACTTCACCCATACCTTTCTTCATCATTGTGCTTGGAAAGGCTTTGGCTTTGATCTTTATGAACAAGGTCATCACACAGTCACACCTTTCATAACTCATAAACACAAAGACTAACATGGTATCAGGTTAGTGGAACCACCTAGTCCTAAGAAGGATCGAGTTGATCTTGTAGAGGAAGATCAACCTTATGCACCTTTATCACCTATTATGCTGCTATCTATACCATCTTCACCTATCACCCCACCTTCACCCATGGATTCCATAGATCTAGAATCCATTCCTCCTAAAAAAATCATGAACACTATTTCTTTGCGACCTCTGCCCTATCATCATGATGGCAAGGATCCCTCTTCCATTTCTCTTTGTTATCTTGACATGATCGATGATGACACACCTTATATAAATATCATTCAATGTCATGATGATGATTCCATTCTCACCTATCTCGGTTCAAATAATTATTACATTCATCGGTCGATACCTTCTGAGACACAAACCATGTTGAATGAATCAACCATTGAGATCAACATTCATACTCAGGACAACCCTCGAATTCTAAAGATAGGCCAATCTTTAGATTCTACCGAGTAGGAAGCTTTCACCACTTTCCTCGAGATCATAGAAATGATTTTCTTGGTCTTATGTCGATATGCCCAGTATTGACCCAAATATCGTAGTCCATAATATCGTAGTTATTCCCGATGCAAAACCTGTGAAACAGAAGCTGCGAAAAATGCATACATGCATTGCCCTTCTTATCAAAGAAGAAATCCAATGTCTTCTTTCTGTTTATTTCATCTTACCCATCGACTATCCCCAATAAATATCTAACATTTTCCTTATCACCAAAGCGATAGGGGACTCCACATTTGCACGGATTTGTGTGACCTCAACCTTGATTTCCCTAAAGATGATTTTCCTCTACCTAGCATTGACCAACTAGTTGATCTCACAGCCCGCCATGAGATGATATCTCTTATGGATTTTTTTTGGGTTATAATCAAATATTACTCGCTCCTGAGGATCAACACAAAACCGCATTCATTACCCCTTTGGGGACCTTCTGTTATCGAGTCATGCCCTTTGGCTTGAAAAATGCTGGTGTAACCTATGAACGTGTTATGACTTATATCTTCCATGAAATCATGCATGACATATTGGAGGATAATGTCGATGACCTTCTTAGAAAATCCAAAATTTTTGTCGAGCACCTCAGGTTCTTGGAGTCATCTTTGATCACCTCATCAAATATTTTGTTCACCTTCAACCAAAGAAGTGTCTCTTCGCTGTCCTCTTTGGGAAAATCCTTGGTTTCATATTCTTTATGGGGCATTGAAGTTGACCCCATCAAAATCAAGGCTATTCTAAAATGCCTCCACCTCTTAACCTTCGCTAACTCCCTAGTTGGCAAGGTAAATTGCAATCTATCTGATGTTTCATTTCCCAACTTTCTAGCCGTTATCACCCTTTTCATCATCTTCTTAAAAAGGATATCTCTTTCAATTGGAGTGATGAGTGTCATAAAGTCTTTGAAGTGTTGAAAGAATATCTTCTTCAACCACCTATGCTCACCCACCTAAAGATGACAAACCTTTTTACCTCTATATTTCTGCCACTGATCATTCCTTGGGGGCCATACTCGCTCATCATGACGAGCAACATTGGGAACAGATAGTTTATTATATAATTTATACCCTTCTGGACTATGAAACTACGTATACCTATGCTAAAAAGCTTTGTTTAGCCTTAGTCTTTGTAGTCACTAAACTTTGACATTACCTCCTTAATTACAAATCCTTTTTTCACTAACATCAACCCCCTGCATTACATGTATGTGAAGCCTTACCAACACTAGCTTGCATCTCGTTGGCTCATGCTCCTTGCTAACCTAGATCTTGAATATATTCATCAAAATTATGTCAAAGGTCAAACCATTTCCGATCAACTTGCAGACACACCTCTTCCTGGAAATCAATCTTCCGGATTTATTTTCCCAACGAATCAATTGTCAATGTCTCTTTTGATGACATGGATGACATGGTCTACCAAATGACCCTATTATTCGGTAGTTCCAAATTTCAACATGGGGGTGACGCAGGAGTCATCCTCATTCCTTTTGACACTAAACCTATGCCTTTATCAATCAAACTTAACTTCAACTACACAAATAACATAGCCGAATATAAAGCACTCATTAGTTCTTTAAACCGCCATTGCCTTGGATGTGAAAACAATTAATATCTTTGGGGAATCTCAACTGGTCATCAACCAAGTCGATGGTCTATTCCAGTGCCATAATGAGGTACTTCAAAACTATAAACATCATGTCAACATGTTTTTGACTACCTTTGACCATTATAACCTTCAAACCACTCTGCGATCCACTAAAACATTCACGGATACCATGGCTTGTCTCGCCTCACAGATACATGCCTCCCCTTCTTACTCAAAAATATTTGTCACAGTATAAAGGTTGCAATCACTTTCTTACATTATTCCTAGCATTAACTTTGTGGGAAGAATAAAAACTAACCCCCGTGGCATTTGGTATAAGAAGTTCATCGATTACCTTTCCCTTTCCATTCTACCTCCCGACCTCATGGGCAATGGACGGCGAGCATTTCTCAAAAGCGTTTCTCATTATTTCATAATGGGGGCACTTCTTTATAAATGTGGATTTGATGGTATCCTATCATGATGTCTCACTAGTTTTGAAATCTCGTACACCATAAAGGAAATCCATGATGGAATTTGTGGTGGACATTTCAGTGGCCTTGTCATTATCAAAAAAATTTACACCTTGGCTATTACCAGCCTACCCTTAACCACACTGTTGTGAGTACGTCAAACATTGTGTGAAATGTCAACAACATGTTAACCTTCACCATACTCCAAGCCATGCCTTACAAGTCGATAGAGACTTTTGGAATTTTTCTCAATGGGGTTTGGATCTCATCGTAGAGATCAATCCTCACTCCTCTCTATGTCCTCAATGTATTATAACAGCCACTAAATACTACACCAAATGGGTAGAAGCCATACCTCTCATTTCCACCAAGGCCAAAAAAAAAGTTGACTTCATCAACCATCATATCATCTACCGCTTTGGCGTTCCTCATCGCCTTATCGTTGATAATGGAAAACAATTAAAAAATAAAACCTTACGCAAATTGTGTGATGCCTTCTGTATTCAGCTCATTTTTCTATCACCTTATTACCCATAGGCCAATGGTCAAGCTGAATAATCTAACAAAACCCTTAACAAAATCCTCATGAAATTCGCTGATGATATTGATAAGGATTGGCCTATGGTCATGCCTTTCTCTTTGGGCTTATCAAGTATTCTTACACCAAGGTTGTTTGGTCTACAAAGGTTGTATTGCCTCTTGAAATCCAAATTCCATATATTTGTATCTCACTTAAAGATATGCTTACCGATGACAAATTTCACCAAGAACGTTTGGCACAACTTGAGCTTTTAGATGAACATCATTTGAATGTTCTTGACCAGCTTCAGATCTATCAAAAACATATCAAATGTGCTATGAAAAACGAGTTCATGAACACACTTTCAATGTTGGCGATATTTTACTAAAGGAAAACCAACATGTAATCAAAGCAGATAAAAGAAAACGGGGAAAATTTGCTCCTAATTGGCTTGGACCCTACATTGTTACCCATGCTTATGGAGCAGGCACTTATCATTTATCTTCACTTGAAGGTAAACCTGAGCTTGAGCACCTTACTACCTTGCATCTTTGACCGTTCTCCTGTTGAATAAATTACATCACTTTATGTCACCTATATGCTCCTCGCTTGAGAAAACCTCTTCTTTCATCTACCTGTTTCAAGGACCAACAACTAAACTAAAATTGTGTGATTATCCGTCACCATTTAGCCTTTTCTTAAATATGAGTACCATGGCTCTACTCATGGAATGATTCTAATGGATACTTTTCATCCTTCTCAAGATGGAAGCCCATGTTTGTTCATCACTTGAAACTTCTCCTTCATAGTTAACCTTTTCGTGTTGTGTTTTTTCCCTTATAAAGGAAACCTATAAATAGTTTTGTCCAGGAGAATTTAAGTACCAAAAATAAAAAAAATAAAATATATATGGGATAGACAAAAACAAACTCCTTGAGTCAAACTTCTTGCAAATAGATGAATTCCTCAAAAGGACATCTATGCCTCTCTCTTGCTATTGTAAATAGACTGCTCCCTCAAAGGACAACTATAAAAAGTCAACCACTCATTACATTTAGTCTATCCAACAAGAAGACTAATCTATATAAATAAAATAACTTTGAAGCTTCCTACATCAATCAGCTTCATGAAGACCTCAAGGAGAACCTATTTATCCCAATATAGACTTCCCGCATCGATCAATCTATATATGCAAAAAAGCAAAAAAACAAAAAAAAAAGTCAAGCAAAATATAAACTTTTAGTCATGGACTTGTCTATCTAGTTTTTGGTATCTTGCAGATGGGACATATTGTCCCACAACAAGGTTATGCTAAATAAACCCTTTCACCTTACTATTGTTTTATTATTTCCTAACTCACCTTAAGGGACAAACTTTGTATTTTACACTTTGCGATCACGTAACTTCTTTCACATATAGATATTTCACTCATGCAATGTATTTAGGGCCTTATGTTCAAATAAGTCTAAGGGTATAGCAATTAGGGTCCTTGCCAATTTGGGGAAAGCCACCTCTTCTACTTTCTTATCTTTTTCTTGGTTGATTTTTCAACAAGACAAGACCATTAAAATCAAAATCAACTACACTCACATCTTCATCTATGCCTAAAATCATTTAACTCACCTTGCCTATTATCTATTCAACATATAAACTTGCCTTATCAACCAACATAACTACCCAACCTACCCATTCATCTAACCTAACCCAATCTCATTCTTCCCTGGTTTATGGGAGAACTACATCGGGCTGAGGCCCCTTTTGCAAGGGTTATGTAGGCAACACTCTTAAGGCATGGGGCCCTTTGAGGTTAGCTCAGCCACTCTATTACCCATCATCATTTCCCCCATCAAACAATTAGTTTCCATAAAAATAATAATGAAGTTAACTCATAAACAAAATCAAACATCACCTATGTATAGGAAACTAAATCGAAACAAATCAAATTTAACCATACCTATCATCTAATTTCCATAACATCTGTACATTGGAATTTAAACCATTTTAATTATAACAAACATCAACTCAACCATGCCTAACATCTCATTTTCACAACATCAATACAGTGAAAATTAAACCACTCAATCATATAACTAAACCATGCCTACTCATCTAGTTTTAATAACACCAAAACAATGGAAATTAACCTATTTCAATCATACACAAACCATACCTACATCTACTTTCCATAACATCAATACAATGGAAATTCAACCAATCATTCACAACATTGACTCAATCATGCCTAATCACTTAGTTTCCATATAGTCATTAACATGGAAATTCAACCAAAACATGCCTACATCTACTTTCCATGACATCAATACAATGGAAATTCAACCAATTTTTCCCAAACACTATTGCCTCAAACATGCCTAATCATCTAGTTTCCATAAAATCATTAACTTGGAAATTAAACCAGAACATGCCTACATCTACTTTCCATGACATCAATACAATGAAAATTCAACCAATCATTCACAGACCATATTGACGCAACCATGCCTACTCACCTAGTTTCCATAAAATAATTAACTTGGAAATAAACCAAACCATGCCTAATCACCTAGTTTCCATAGAATCATTAACTTGGAAATGAAACCAAACCAGGCCTACATCTACTTTCCATGATAACAGTACAATGGAAATGAAATAACAACACATCTATAAATATCATCATCCATCTATACATCAGAATGTATGTATATCAATACACTGAATATACAGATATAAACATAAGTATCTCAAAACTCTCATATACATCTCATATCTTGGCACACAGCAGCTGGTAGTATATGTATCAAAAATAAAAATAAAAATAATCTCTAGATCATATATCATATCTAGAAGGGTTAGAATCTCTGCTGCTCTCTCCAAAACCCTTATCTAGTCTCTACCTACGAGAACTAGTCACCTCTTCATGACCATGTCTATGTGGCCGGCGACCCTCCGAGCTACTGGAACTATGAGTCTGTGACTTGCTCCTCTCACTCACTTCCCGTTGTGCTCTATACTCATCATATGTCACATAAGGAATAATAACCTCCATCAAACTTTCCTAGTAATATGTATCCTTGACACAAAATCTTTGTAACTATCCATGGAAATATGTTGAGGAGGTGTCATGGCTCTCTGTAGACCCTGTCCCTATAAAAGTGGCCCTTAGCCCTATACCCATGGTCTCTGTCATGCTGTGCTTGTAACATGGGACCATGTCCTAGTACCTATAAGGTGGGCCCCGTGCCGAACATGTACTTTTTCCTACACATGTGTTTGTGCTTGTGCCAACTCACCATGTAAAGTTGTAACATGTGCTGTTGTGTGGTAACATGTGCATGTAGCCCTGTAACCGCCCCTCATCCCCTACCTAAGCCTATGTCAACTACCCCTATAATGTGGCCACCTGGGCCTCAAGTGTAGTCACATGTGCCTGCAACCCTACAACATGTCCCCATCTCTGTCGGTTCCTATATCTCATGCTCGTGGTCTATGATAATTACCCCCGACAGCATAGCTACCGTGCCTGTGCCTATGTAACTTGTAATTGCAAAGTTGTCACCTACCCCTGCAACTAATCTCTTTGCACTATCACAGTGGCCAAGTTTGGTTTTCCTGACCTAGGTGGTGTTGCCTATAGTTTGGCTACCCACCAATGTCTATATGCATCAGTCATGGCATCATCAATCAGACTATCCATGACTTGCTCCTCTTGCCCTATTGGCCTAGTCAAATGTGGTGGAGATAAAGGTCTCTCCACATCATCCCTGTAATACTAAAGAAATGGTGGAGGCACATCTTGTTGCAGCCCAAACTGGCGTCAGATTCGGTCGATGGGAATCATCTCATGCTCCCCATCCCTCCACCCCTGTATTCACCTTACCAACTGTATCCTTGCCATCTCCTTTGTCATGCCTTTATAAGATGGAAAATCAACATAGGGTTGTCATACAATATCCAACGCATAGAGCCCCTCAAAAATCCATCGATAGTATGTCACATCTCGTGATGCCTCCTCCACTCGTGGATGTGCCCCCCTACTAGCACCCACCTCCTATACCCAACCCTGATAACTCCCAAGTGCCAATCATGTCGTTGAAGCCCCTATAGGTGCACACATACTATGTGCTCATATGCCCAACAATGTAATAGATAAGTGCAATAAATACCATACCGCCACATCCTCTGGTATGCCCATAACTCTCTATACAACTTAACCAAGTAGATTGAAGCCCATGTAAAACACACCCTCTCCTCAATCATATCATGTAATACCCCCATCAAGTGCTTGTGGATATCTCCCACCCTCTGAATCTGGGAGAGCATAGCATCCCACAACAACCATCATCAGAACTGCCAATCTGGTCTCCTGAGGATGTGCAGTGTACATATCCCCATAACTAATGTTAGCATTGTGATATCTCAAGTCATTCATAGTCTCTCCAAACACTGTAACCATCGGCTCAAATGCCTCATCTAATGCAATCTGATATAATGGATCCCCAAAAATTGGCAACTACAAAATCCTATAAACATCCTCCAGTGGGATCTTCATCTCAATGGTAGGTAAATGAAAGGTGTTGGTTGCTGAGTCCCATCTTTCGATGAGAGCGGTCATTAGACTATGATCACATACAATACACCTATATGCCTCATAGCACCGAGACTAACATCCCACATATGAACCAACAATAGTGGAACCATGTCTTCATAATCAACTAATGATGTGCCTACATCATTACCATTTAAACATGTTAGTCAATTACTCCCTTTACATCATCTACTTTCTCCTACCTATTTAACATCCCATCTACGATTCTACTAGCCCACCTATCCTGTAACCAACCCACTTTCCTATCATCTATTCTATCTATCCCACACCACTACACCTATTCAGATTCACTCCTTTCCCTTCTTCACCAATTTGACCTAATTTCTTTACCCCACCCATTCCTACCTACCTTAAGCATCCCTAGCCCACCCTATCATGCTTACCTTACTCCTAATCTACCTTCATTTTCCTACCATAGGCCTACCCCCTTTCCTTACCTTTTAGGCCATCCCCAACCTCCATTTTTAAGGACTTAGTCACTTTTCACAGTGACTGACATTGGCCACCCACACAAGTATCGATCACCTCTTACCCCACCGACGTCAAAAATCCTATTGGCATCGAATGACCGATGACCGACCGACATCAGTCACTGGTTCGCTCCAAATCCAAACCCCATGCCCCCATTTCTCAAAAAATTAACAAACACACTTAAAATCCTACCCAAAGCCCCCTACATTACACCTACATTTATTTTACCATCTATTTAACTAGCATTTACCCCTCCCATACCCAATTTAGTCATTTTCTACCCAAATTTCTAAATCAAATTCACAAACTAAATTCTTTCATTTTCTACCTTAATTTTCACCAAAAACATCAATAAAGAGGGACTCCTACCTCTAATTGACGTCATCTCCTCGGTGTGATGTCTGGTCTCTGAACTGGAGGTCTTGAACCACCCTCTCCTGCCTCTGCCATGGCTCACTCTCCCTCTCAGTCTCAACCAATCCAGTCACTTATCAAGATCTTGTGGGTCCACTCAACTCACTCCAACTCAGCCTAGAAAGCAGCCATGTCCTTTTCTCTCACGAAAAATGCCAAATTTTGTCTACATGTCATTTTCCAAAAGTATAAAAGCACAAATGAAACCTTTTCAATGCGGGTTTTCTATTTTAATCCCAAATTTTCCCGACCAACGTCGGTCAGGTCATGTGCTAGTTGACCGGCCTTGGTTACCTTACCGGCATTTCTTTACCCTTGATCGGTATCGGTCACCCTGCCTAAGCCCATTATGCCTAATTTCACCACATTTGAATGCCATGATGCAATTTTATTGCTACCCCACCCTTACCCAAGCCCTTGAGTCTCACCTTATCACCTTATTACTTAGTTTGAGCCCTTCATTTCATTTGGGGCACAATTTTTCCTATACCTCCGCCTTACCGAAGTCCTTACCCATGGCCTTACGTAAACCACCCACTCAACCTTGCCCATTTGAAACTCCAACTCACTTACTCGTTATTCATTGTGATGACACTACTCGTATTGTTTACACCTACCGACCTTATCGTGCCTAATTTTGAGTCATTTATCACAAAAAAACCTATTAGTGCTTTTGGAACCCACCTAATGCTCATTTCTACACCTTGCCTAGTTGTGTTTATAGGACCATATCCTATACCTTGGATACTTGGACATCATCAACCTTGTTTGCATTATCAACCCACATTTTCCAATGTAGAGTTTGTGAGCTCTTTAGCCTAGTGCCTTATCACATTTTATACGTGTGCATGTGTTTGAATGCCCCCACCTATTACCTACACCTAAAATTACCATTGCATGCACTGTACCCAACATTATCTTTCCCCATCTACCACATTATCAAACCCATCACTGATTTTACATACTCCTCAATTAGTCCCTGGTTTTAGGGGGATCACTTCTACCCATGCCTGGGACAACCTAACCTTCACCCATACTTGGGGTAACTACTTTGTTTTTGTCAACATCGCTTATTAATATAAGCTACGTGACAAAAAGGTGCAAGTATAAACACAAAATAATGTCACAACTCCCCTTAACCCCTTCAATTAATTAAATTCCACACTACATCTAACCATGATCCTTTGCACCCACAATTAATCAATTTAATTACCCTAATTAAACTAATTATCTACATCACCCCTCCACCTCACCTAAGCCACTCCACCTCTCCACCTCACCTTGGACCTATTCCAAGTCCATTTAACACCTAAGACTATGTCCCTAATTATCCTAACCAACTGGGACTTAGTCTAACCCTAATATTAATATCGGATTACTTCTCCAACAATACTCCCACTTATCTAAGTGTAATTATTCACTTAAGAACTAGAATGGAAATCAAGATCACACCAAAATTAGCAAAGATCATGTTATTTTTGGCACCTAAGACCAATTCTCCTTAACCGATGTCGGTTATCCCTCGGCAACGTCGGTTCCTAACCACCGTAGGTAACCTTAAATAACATTTTTAACTCTTTGCATGGGTTCTTCAGTTCTCTAATTCACTATTTCACTCAAGTTTTGACATTCTAACTCTTGAACATTCAAGCTACTAGACAACGAACCAGAGCACATCAGGTCTTCACCAATAGCCAATCTCTTCCTCCACAACCTTGGATCACCCACAGTAGAGCACACAGGCTCTGTTTCCATGGCACTAGACACAACCTCATTTCATCTCGAATGCTCATCGACCACCCCCACCTTCAAATCTACAAGTTCTCAGATAAGTAACTCACTCTTATTTGTTAGATCTAGTATTTGATCTTAATTATTTCATTCATTTCTATTATCTAACTCCCCTCTGTCTTGAATACCACCCTTCACCCATCTATCATCTATTATACCAACTTGAACCATTTTTCCCATCCTAGTGCCTTTATCACCCTTGCTGAGTTTTCGTATAAATCATAACACCCTTCCTGAACCCCCTCATCTCTTTGTATGCAACCACAGAGAGATCCAAAACCTATTTTTAATATTATGATAATATTTCCCCTACCGACACCGATCACTCAACCGGCATCATTCATTTTCCAGTACCAACATCGGTCACCTAGTTGATATTGGTCTCTATGACTAGTAATTTTTCCTAGAACAATGAGCTTATAACTTTCACCAAACAACCCAAAACGTAACCAAACTTCACCTAGACCTTTCCTAACACCTCAATGACCTTTCTCAACCAGAACCATACCTTTCCCAATGCTAGATTAGTTTGTACTTCCATACTTTTCTTAATCTAGTATATTGATAATGTTTTGAGACACCTAAATCAAAGTGTTAGCAATAAGACCTCTATTTATCACATTTATTTTCATTAATTTGATAAAAACAATGGATTAATGTCCATCTAAGAAGTATCACACTTCCTAGAACTAGCAATCCCTAGGCAGTTCACTGCCAATTACTATTTAATACTCTTTTGTGGTCTTGATGTGTTCTTATACAACTCATTCCTCTAGCCAAAGGGAAGCTCTCACATTCAGTCTGATAAAATTCTACAATGCATGCAACATCTTCTTCCATCTACATAATCACAAGTATTCCTCCTACACACATTACCTTTATCTATTTTATCACATGATTTGACGTGAAACACTGAAAATTGGTATTTCGGTGGATAGGATGAGGAGGATAAAAACCCACAAGGGCACCCTGCCTCTACCAAAAATAAACAAACAAACAAACAAGGAAGATACAATAAGTAAGGAAATAAAGCAATAAGGAAGAAAGGTAAAAACAAGCAAAAGAAAATAACAAAACATAGCATAGAAACAAAAAGATGAATCCAAAAATAAGGAAAAGGTCAGGAACAATCTGTAGAATGAAGAAAACAATTTGTATAACAAAGAAAAAGCCACGGAGGGAAGACATACCTATGCAATGAAAGAAAAAGTTGTCAAAGGAAGACATACCCACGTAATGAAATAAAAATTCACAGAGGGAAGAAATGCTTGCACAATGAAGAAAAATCCACGGAGGGAAGACATACCCACGTAATGAAAGAAAAGATGCATAGGGAAGGAATACCCACATGAAAAAAGAAAAGTTATGGAGGGAAGGAATACCTACGCAATAAAGGAAAATTCATGAAAAGATAAAAATATATATAAAACAAAGAAACACGTCGTGAAGGAATAAAGGAACTGCGGAACAAAGTAGTAACCATAGAACAAAGCAGTCACTTGTGGAACATAGTAAACACCGCATAATGAAAGGATAATCCTGTAGTACAAAAGGAAAACAAGGAAAAGCCACAAGAAACTAAAGAAAACTACGAAAAAGGAAGAAAACCCATGAATCAAAAGAATACAAACAAATCTTACACAATAAAGAATACACTTTCCCGCCTTTCATATAATAAATGTGATAAGTGATAACATAAAGGTATAAAAGCATAAGCTAAGGAAGAAACAATTCACAAAATTAAAATACCTAAGGGCAAAGAAGTAAAGTGTGACATCAAGAAGACCAAGGAAGATAGGGCATAAAAAGCCAAACAAAATACAGAGAAAATGGTGACTCCCACTATTGTCTAGCAGAAAGACCTGAAGCCAAAGTTCCAAAAAATCCATTAAATCTACCAAGCATGATAGAATGGAAGCATTTTTACACATTCCTTTTAAATTCATGCATGTACACAATACTTATAAGTATATACACTTGACAATTACAAATTATGATCACACTCTAGATTGGATATTGATAGGAAATTGCTACTTCAACATAATCCAACTATAGGAAAAATGGAGTATAAAAAGAATGCAAAAGTTATAACTGAACTGAAATAAGATGCATGGTTCAAAATTCTATATTTTTTAGGGAAGACAATGCAATTAGGGTTCTTCTCAGTCACCTACATAATCAAAAGCCTTACCTCGACCAGCATCACCAAATCAATGCAATAGTTTTAGAAAGTGTTACAAGGTTGTAGCAATAGGGCCCTCGAAATTAACAAATAAAAAGATGTCGATGAAAACCATAACACAATTGATGGATGTAATGATGTCAAAAAGAGGATTGTGGATCGTGCGACATCAAGAATCATTCTTTAAGGTGTGCACTAAGGCCATATGCTTGAAAATTTATTACACTAATAGAGAAGATGGTGCCCATGGGCTTAGTGCCCAAATTTCCCTAGACATTGTGACCTCCCATTCTATGTACAATTTATGCGAGGTGTTAGCCACATAATTCCATGAGAACACTAGGAAAATTAAGGAGGGGAAATACACATTCTCTTATGGGTCCATTCTTCTATGCTTAGCCATGTACTTTACAAATACCCTCCCGGCTAGAGTAGAGCCAATACAATGGAGACAACATACACCAATTGCACAATAGATTTTAGACCACGTGAATATTATGAATCAACTAAAACAAATTACATCCCTTATAGATTGGATGGATAATATAAGGAAAATAGTGGCAAACAAATCTCGAATCACAAAGAAAACAGTAGCACAATTTGAAAATGAAATGGCCTTCATCACAAACATTGACCATATTTTCATAAGGCCCTTCATTCTATTGGTTACACATGTAGATTTACTACCCTATGAGGCATCAGATGTGTTGGTAGAAACTACAATACAAGAAATAAGGAACCTTCTAATTGACCCTAGTAAACCATTCCCTCTAAACATCGATGTTTTGATTGAAGAAACATGGAGGAATTCAAAAAAAATCCAGAGGAACATGGCCAATGAGAAACTAACAAGATAGTGTCAAAAACTTATAAAAGAAAACCCATGAAAGAAAAATGTTCTCTTGAACTAGCTACCAAATGCCAAAAGACAATGGCTACAAAGAAAATGTTGAAGGCATCAGAAATAAGTGAAGAGGAAGGATACTCTAGAGGTAGAACCCCGTGGACATCTCAAATTTAGGGGAAGAAGAAACTCCATCTTCCTTTCTCTTTCCTCCAGCCACAACACAAGAAGAACTCAATTCCCAATTTACAAAGGAGGTTGAATCTTGGGAAGATTCACAGTTATCCCACATTGCATATAGATTCTATAGAACATGCTTAACCCTTGGTGGGATCTCACAAGTGGCCCAATAGTATGAAGTGGGCACAACAAGAGAAATGGTTTCTATAGCAGAGGCTATAATTCATTACATGAAGATATTTGCATTGGTAATAGAAGACATAATCCATCTCCTTCCTAAGGAATTTCTCAAAGAAATATAGGTCGAGGTAGACATGGAGGAAGAAACAATTTTAGAATATTTTGGGAAGGAACTCAAGTAGCTAAAGCAAAAGAAGAAGAAAACAATTAAATATAAAACCCTCATTGAGAATATAGAAGAGTTGATACAGATAACTTAAAAAGAGGAAAAAGAAAAAGAGGAAAGGTGAAAAAAAAGAAAAAAGACTACAAAAGGAGACAAGAAGAAAAGAAGAAAAGAAGAAAAGGGAGAAGGGTGAGAAACAAAAGGTAGAACAAGAAAACAAAAAGAAAGAAGAATACATAAGGAGTAAGGAAGAAGAAAATAAGAAGTAGGGAGAGGAAACTAAGAAGGTGAAGGAAGAAGATAAGAAAAAAAAATAATACGAAGAAGAAGCAAAGAAGAAGGAAGCAAAGAAGAAGAAAGAAAAAAGAGAGGAGGAAATAAAGAGAAAAGAAGAAGAGAAGAAGAAAGAAAAATACTAAAAGAAGAAAGAAGAAGAGATAGAATAGGAGAAAAAGAAGGAAGAAGAGAAGAAGAAGGAAGATAAGATAAGATAAATATATTAATACCTAAGAAAAGAACAAGAAAAAGGAAGAAGAAGAAAGAAAGAAGAAAGAAGAAGAAGAAGAAGAAGAAGAAGAAGTGGAAGAAGGAAGAAGGAAGTAGAGGACATGAAGAAGGCATGGGAGGAGGAAGAAGATAAAAAAGACAAGAAGTAGAAAAATAGAAAGAACTAGAGGAAACGAGAAACGAGAAATGAAGTACAAACACAGGAAAAAGCTCAAATTACAGCCACAAGAACAAGTGAAGCACCCCACGGTATAGTGTCAGCTCACTTTCCACAAGATTCATTGGCTAAAATCAAACAAGCACTACAACAAAGGAGACAACAACATACTATCCAGTTGCAACATGGGGTAGTAGAGTAGACTCAAGAAGGGTACACTATACATTTATGTAACCTCTCATCCTTATAAAAATATACATGTAGCCAATTTCTAGATCAAAGTGTCAAACAAGATTGGATGCAACAATATATTGATATGGAAGAAGCAATTAATAGAATATTGACATCTATCAAAATAGCCAAACCACAAGTCAAGATTGTTTCCATCTAGGTAATAGAGATAGGAACTAAACAAGTGGTAAAGGAAAACCTAGCTGATAGTACCACACTTTAGGAAAGTGAGAAGAAAAAGATCAAAACAAGAGGAAGTACAAGAATACAAGGAGAAAATCATACAACCTCAATCACTAGATAATAAAATAAGGTAGAAGAATATGCAAACATCCCTCACCAAGCTTGAGGCAGAAGTTACCAATTTTGTGGCATACTATGCCTACGTCATGGGTTTTCTAAGCTTAAATCAGTAAGAAAAGGTAGAGTTGGATAAATTGGAACAACAACTCAATAAGGACTTCGTAGAGTATGATATCACTACGAATACCGATACATCTCAACATAGAAAATTTTTTGAGATTGGAGAGCAATATCATGACAAATAACAAAAGTGTAGAGAATATTACAAATATGTAAGAATACAATACCACAATGGACAAATCCCTAGTATGAATGCAACAAGAATTGATGGCTGCCAAGAAAATATTTGACCAAATCCAAATTAATCAGGTGCCTACAGACATTCTTCTACTTGCTCAAGAAAATACTCGGCTACAAGAATGGATACAAGAAATCAAAGAGCACTTAAATAAGTGGTATCAGTTTGAAAATAACATCATTAAGAAATACACAAAGTATATCCCACAAGCTACTACTAAAGTGAAAATAGATGAAATTTATTTGGGGACCCATCGTGTCCTATAAATCCAGTTGGGCAAGTCGAACATGGGGACACTTCCTCACCCAAATGTCTAAGTTTCCGGTAAGTTGATGCTTTGGTTTTCTAAAAATCACATTGTCGAAGATAGAATATTTTGAGTAGATAGAGATACTACAAAATATTTTGCAACGAAGACATGGTTCTTCATCTTTGGTTGTCTCGAGGAAGAGACAACACTTGAAGTCTGGAAATGATGTTGGCAAGGTTCTTCATCAATTTTGAAGATAATCTGTAGAGTAAAGGAAAACCTGTGAGACACAGGAGAATATGCGGATAGAAGAGGAAGCCGCCAAAGACTAAATAAATCCACATAATACTTTAAAAGTCATCAAAAACAATGTAAAGCCATAAAAACCTATCCAGAGTCACGATACGAAGAAGTCTAGGAACAAAAGGTGGCGTAAGCCAAAAAAGTCACAACCAAAAGAAGTGTCTTTTGGCTAATTTTATAAGAAAATATATTTATTGTACTTAATTAAAAGAATATGTAGAAATGTGTGTAGAAGAATAATATGATGTATGGAATGTATAAGAATTTAGAGAGTATGTAATAGAAGAAAAGAGAAATTAAAATATATGAGGAATGTATGAAAAGTGTGTAAGAGACTAATGTAACTTACTTTGGAGATATGAATAAATATTGATGGTTGATGCAAAGTGTATAATTTGTTATGTGATATATCATTATTTTTGTTTATCATTTTGAATTTACATTTCTTTGTTTATATTTCCCTTGCACATCCTTAACAAAAGGGTGAACTTATTAACCCTCATGTCTGCATTGAGGCTTAAGGTCAACATGAAGGAGTTAAATAATTTAATTAATATTAATTTAAGAGACATATCTTTTGATAGTCACCCCTCTTGGGAAGAGGTACATTAAGGATATAAAAGATAGATGAAAAGTTTGAGAAAGACAAGCAAAAAATGAAATAGATTCATCATTTGAGAGAAGTGAAAGAGATAAAAGGTGAAGTAAAATGAAAATATCATTTGAATAAAGAGTATGAAGGAAGATAAAAAATATAAAGATATTTGATTTAATTAAATTGACCAGTGTCCATGTTGGAAGTATACTCGATTTGTGTGTATAAAGAGAAGTAAAATTTCCATCATCCGGTTGAAGAAACAACTACGAAGGTGGAAGTTTACATTGTTGAGATCGATGCCTCACAAAATTAGGGATTAATGTCTCTAATGGGTTGGTGTTCACGATTTTGCTGAGTTCATGTTTGGCATTGGGGATTGGTATCTCCAGTAGGTTGGTGCCTACGATTATTTGTAAAACATTTAATTTTGGGTTGGATTTGGATAGTAGATCCAAGCACTCTTATTTTGTGGTTTTTCTTGGGAGAGAGTTTTTCACGTAAATCTAGTGTTTCTTTATGTTATGTTATTTGAATGCTTTTAAAAGCTTTGATTTTGGATATAAGTTTTAATATGTAAAAAATTATCTTATACTGAATCACCCCCCTCTAAGTATAAGTATGTGCTTAACAATTGGTATTAGAGTAGGTTCCTTCGGATGTAGTCTAACTTCTAGAAGGTAGATCTCGGAAGCACATGTGGCCAGTCATCATGTTCAATAAGGCTTCTCCACAAACAAGGCTTCATTGTTCGATGAGACAAACTCTACATTCTTGAGCATAAGGATGTGAACATATCTAATGCCCCCTTGGTTTTGATATCTAACAAGCAATATTTACTGGATATATAATGCCACAAATTCCACCAACATATATAGATGGAAAAAAGGCTAGTGAAAATAATGCAAAAGCCATGAATGCAATTTTGTGTGGTTTGTTAGAATCAGAATTTGTCAAAGTAATGCATTGCAATTCAGCAAAGGACATCTAGGAAAAACTTCAAACCATCTATGAAGGTGACAACAAAGTAAAAAAGGAAAAACTCCACACTCATAGGAGACAATTCAAGAGCTTAAAAATGAAAGATGAAGAAAATGTTGTGGCATATCTTCTTTGTGTGGACGAGATTGTTAACACCATTAGAGGGCTTGGTGAAAAATTCAAAGAATCTGAAATAGTTTAAAAGGTACTAAGGTCTCTATCAGTAAGATTTTATGCAATAGTTTCTGCAATTGAAGAGATGAAAAACATAGACCAGTTAAAAATGGACAAGTTACATGGAATTCTCACACCCTATGAGATGAACACAAAATCAAAGAAGCCAACAAAAAGTGAAACAACCTTTAAAGCTTAAAATAAAGGGAAAATAAATATTCTAAATCAAGAAATGAACAAGATGAGAAAGAGGCCATGTTCATCAGAACTCTTTAAAAGGGATCCGAAAAATACAAAGGTAAGCTACCTTTCAAGTGTTTTAATTGTGGTAAAATAGGACATTTTTCTGCTAAGTGTCCACATACGAATGATAGCGATGATGAGGAAAAACATAATGAGGAAAGGAATAAGAAGGAAAACAAACCTCAATACAAGAAAACAAAATGAATATAAGAAAAAATTTAACGAGCACAAGAAAACCTCGGCAAAGGAAAGAGATGAGAGAATATCAGACAGTGACAGAGAAGAAACTTTGTTCATGACTATAGAAATAAAAAATGATGCCTCTATAAGTAAAGAAACCTTAGAAGAGGAATAAGATGGAGAGGTAGATCTTGAAGACGAACTCATTTTTTCCTTAGGTGAGATAAAAGTGCTTAAGAAAAAGAATCTGAAACAAAGAATACACATTCAAAAAATATGAAGAAGAAAATTATGCTTTGGGAACAAAAAAAGTCACAAAGTCTAGAGGAATTAGAAAAAAAGTGTCATTAACCTAAAGATTCAACTAGAAGAGGAAAATAAAATAGAGGAACATGTGAGAATTCAATTGAAGATAAAATAAGAAGACTCTAAAAAGCTAGAGTCTGAAATTGTTGCCCTGATGAAGGAATTAGAGAAGACAAATACTTAATTGAAAAGCAATTTAAAATTTAAAAAGAGCACCGAAGTTTTGGATGACATAATCAACTGCCATAGGTCACCATTCATTAAGATGAGTATTAGCTATGAGGAAAACCAAGAGGTTACTAAGAAGAATCTGGATTCAAAAGCTAATGAGCTACCGAAGAAAGAAGATAAGCTTCCTTAATAGATCACTCTTCATAAAGAAGAAAACAAAGGTTAGAAATAGTGACATGATATTCCCATAAGAAATCACAAAAGATCAACCTTTCCAAAATAGTCTCATATGATTAGGAACGAAAATTAATTTTATGGTTATTGCTTTGATTACAATGATTTTGGTCATAGAGAAATGGATTGTAGGACACATGCAAGAAATAGGTATGCATGGGACAATGGCAGAAGTACTTAAGAAGTTTCAAGTAGAAACTATAACTCATTTTCCACGTTATGGAATTACAAAGAGAATAACATTACATGTTATAATTATAATAACTATGGACATATATCACAATTATTTAGAAGTGTAGTTGTAGAAATCCCTAGAAAAAACAATAAATTGAATGCTTCTATTGGAAAGAAAAGATAACCTACAAATATTTGGAAAAAGAAGAAAGAGGAAGTTAATTAGGACAAGAATAAATCTATGACTATGAAAATGAAATTTCATGAAGGGAAGAATTGGTATATTGAGAATGGATTCACAAGGCACATGACTAGGGACAAGAGAAAATTTCTCACCTTGAAAGAAATGATTCAAGGCACAGTAAAATGTGGAGATAATGCCACGGAACGGATAATTAAAAAAGTTACCATTAGCCTTGATAATGGAAAACAAAAAAAGAAAATGTATTATATGTTGAAGGTTTAAAGCATAACCTTCTAAGTTTCATTCAAATGTGTGATCAAGGACACACTCTCACTTCATTCTCAAGGTTGTGAGATCAGGAAAACAGACACACGAAAATTAGTTGCAGATGTAAACAAAACAACCAACCTGTACATACTCAATAAAGTTAAGGGAGAGAAATTTACGTGAGTCAAATTGATGAAATCCGGATATGGCATAGAAGGATGGTCCATATGAATTTCAATAATCTAGTGAAAATCAGAACTAAACAAGTCGTAAGAGATATGTCAAAGATTACAAAACCATCAAACCTTCTTTGCAAGCAGTGTCAGCATGGGAAACACACAAGGGTAAGTTTCAAATTAAAGGAGCACTCAACAACTACGCCATTCAAACTAATCCATATAGACTTTGTGGGCTTACAAGAACGCAAAGCATACAAGAAAAAAGTTATTTCATGTTTCTCATTAATGATTATTCTAGAATCATGTAATATCCCTTTGGGGAAAACCTAAAAATTAAGGAAATTAACTCAAACCCAAGATACAAAAAAATAGTTTTTTGTGACAACAATTAATAAAGAACCCAAAAACACTCTCAAACCTTAGCGACTAGGGAGAGAGAGAGAGAGAGAGAGAGAGAGAGAGATCCACCACCATGTAGAAATACTCAAAAATTATGAAAATTTATTCCTTGGATTGCCCTTGATTTTAGAAGCTAGAAAATGTGATCAAATCATCAAACCCATAATTCTGGAATTTATTATGGCACAAAAATAGTTGAAACTTGTATATTCAATCAATCTTAGAAAACAAGGAATCTCCACACATGAATACTCGAAATGATCATAAAAATACCAGCAATCGAATGAGACAAATATCATAATTTTCCAAACATGTAAATCCTCTCAAAATTGATCCCGAAATCTCTAAAGTTGTCCAACGAAAATAAAATTTGAATATTAAGTATTGTCCTCAAATCTACAATAATCTTCAAGCTCAATCAATGTTGAAGGGTTTTCATCCTCCAACAAAACCATTATAAGGGTTTTCATCCATCTAGGAATCCACACAAAAGGGTTTCATCCTCAAGTAGAAGAACATGGAGCAACAAGCTCATAATGCCCAAATAGAGAAATGCGCCAAATTTAGAGTCTCCAAATGAGCTCTCTAATTTTCTTTTATAACCTCCTTTTGGCATCAAATCTTGGAAGAGGAAGGTCAATCCCTTTAATTATTCTTTTAATCTTTAATTATATTTTAAAGTTCATAAAACCCGGACTGTTAAAGGCAAACACATAGTAAAAAGAAACATTAAAAATTAGAAAAATAAATACAAAAAAACCTCAATTTCCTTCTCCAACTCCTTTACTTCTTTGCCATGGAAAAGGGAATGGCAAGAAGTCGAATTATGCTCTCAAATTGGAAAAGGGAACATTAAAAATCAGATGGGTCACTTTTCTAAAGTAAAAATCTAAGGCGTTAGAGAATTTTAAAGCTTTTAAAGCCTTGGTGGAAAATGAAACCAATTTATAGATCAATTGCTTGAGATTAAATCGAGGAGGTGAGTTCCTTTCAAATGAATTCAATGAATTTTGTGAGCAACATGGAATAAAAATGCATCTCTGCTACAAGGAATCCACAACAAAATGGAGTTGTAGAAATAAAGAATAAAATTGTTCAAGAAATGGCTAGAACAATTTGAAATGAATCTAAGCTATCAGATGGGTTTTGAAGAGAATCAATTAATATCGGAATCTACATTTTGAATAGAGGACAAATTAGAGTAAACAATAGTAAAACCTCTTATGAGTTATGGAAGGGTAGACTAATATGTGTCAAATATTTCAAAGTGTTTGGGTGCAAATGCTTCTTTAAGAGATATGCAGAAGACTTGGGAAAGTTCAACTCAAGTGTTGAAGGATTTTTTTGTATATTCCTCAAAAATTAAATCTTATAGATGTTATAATAAAAGGATGCAAACAATCGTATAAAGTGCCAATGTAAATATGGATGAAACAAGGCCTCAAAAATTAAGTGCATAATTAAATTATCATTCATAGGGACCACACTTCAAAGAAGAAGAAAAACAAGAACAAGAATAATTGGAACGTGAACATACTAAGGCACCATCAAGATTTGTCTATAAAATCACGCAGAAGTCTAACTCTTGGTGATAAGGATATTAGAGTACAAACTAGAAGAAGAGTAGTTATGTACAAGTAAACTTCTCTTTGTTATCCAAAATAGATCCCAAATGTTTAGTAGAAGCTAGCAATGACAAACATTGGATTGATGTTATGGAAGAAGAATTGAATCAAATTGAAAAGAGTGAGACATGGGAACTCGTTCCTAAACCAAAAGACAAGAATGTAATTGGTACCAAGTAGGTGTTTAGGAATAAGTTTAATGATGATGGCCAAGTAACAAGAAATAAAGAAAGGTTGGTTTGTAAGGGGTATGATCAAATGGAAGGTATTTATTTTGATGAAACCTTTGCCCATGTTGTGATATTAGAAGCCATTAGAATGTTTCTGAGATATTTTGGTTTTAAGAACTTCAAAGTTTATCAAATGGATGTAAAATCTAATTTTCTAAATGGCAAGTTAGATGAAGAAATATATATTGAACAACCAAAAGGTTTCCTCTATTAAAAAACAAGGACTTTGTGTGTAGATTGATGAAGGCACTATATGGGCTAAAGAAATCCCTTAGATCTTGGAATTCAAGGAAACATCTACAAGAACAAGGTTTTAAAGGGGAGTTGCCTATAATAATTTCTATATCAAGACTGAAGGTGAGAATCAATTGATTTTTGTGGTATATTTGGTTGATTTCATTTTTGGAGGAGATTGTAAATGAATGTCTCGAGATTTTGTAAAAGATATGCAAAAGGAGTTTGAAATGTCCATGTTGGGAGAGTTGTCATTTTTATTTCTTTTGCAAATTTCTCAATCCAACAAAGGAATATTTATCTCTCAAACCAAGTATATAAAAGAGATGTTGAAAAATTTTAGAATGGAAGATTTCACACCTATTACCACACCCATGGTTATAGGATGCAAGTTAAGTAAATATGATCTCCTAAAGTGAATCAGACACTTTATAGATCCATGATCCGTAACTTGTTATATACCGCGACATCATGCAAGTTGTAATCTTAGTAACACGTTTTAAAACGACCCCAAAAGAAACATGTGTAAGAGGTGAAAAGGATATTCAAATATCTAAAAGTCACTTTGGACTATGGATTTTGGTATCCAAGAGGTGAAGATTTCACACTAACAACATTCACACATGCAAATTAGGTAGGAAGTGTTGATGACATAAAGAGTACAAGTGGAGGAGCAATATTTTTTGGAAAAAATCTTGTGTCATGGCTAACCAAAAAGTAGCCTTCAATTTATTTATCTACGAATGAAACAGAATACATAGTAGCAGTGTCTCGTTATACCCAAGTCATTTGGATGAAGCAAATGTTGAAATATTTTAAGATAGAATATGAACATCCAATCTCAATACTCGTGATAACACTAGTGCAATAGATATTTTGAAGAATCAAGTTATGCACTCTAGAACAAAACACATTCCAATCGAGTATCGCCTCTTGAGAGAATAGGTTGTAGATTAGAAATTAAAGATGGAGTACATTTCCATAAAGGAACATATAAGAAATATCTTGATGAAGCCCCTCCCAAAAGAAACTTTTTAGATTCTAAGGTAGAAATTGGGAGTGATCCATTTTTCATCTAGTTATTAAAACCATCAAGAAAAACATGGATTAAGGGAAAGCTAATCATTGCATTATTCATCTCCATGGATATTTTGGTGATATATAGTGTGATTGTGTTGTATATCCCTTTGCCATTGATGTTAAAGGGGAGAGTTAACGAAATAGGGAGAAACGCAATAAGAGGAAGAAGTATATAAAGAGGGAGTATTTTGGTTAGAGATGATTATTTCTTTATAGGGTTTTCATCAATGAAAAAGTGGGATATTGTTGGAAATATTCTCATTGATGTTAAAGGAGTTATTGATGTCACAAGAGAATGCATAGAATAGGAGTCATTAATGTCAAAAGAGAATGCAAAATAACAAAAGAGAAATAGTGTCCTTGATGTATTATAGTGATCAAATTTTATAGTGATCAGATTTAAAATAATAATAGTGAACATAATGAACAATCACAAAAATATTGTATGCAAACATTTTAATTATGAAAGGGCCAACAATATCATCTAAGGAAATAAAACAAATAAACAAATATTAAATACAATCCCAATCGACCCATTTGGGAAGAGTTAAAGAAGCTAATTAATATTAAGCTAAGAGATATATCTTCTGATAGTCACCCCTCTTAGGAAAAAGGCACATTATGGCTATAAATGATAAATGAAAAGGTTGAGAAAGACAAGAAAAAATAAAATAGATACATCATTTGAGAGAAGAAGTGAAAGCGTGAAGAGAAGAAGTAAAATGAGAATATCATTTGAATAAAGGGTAACAAGGAAGAGCAAAAATATAAAGGGATCTGATTTCATTAATTGGAGTAGTGTCCATGTTGGAATAAGTTGAGCAACCAAGCAATTAAGAAGATGACAAAGGATGAAGAAAGAGAGATGGAAGAGATGTCTCTATAAGTAATAGAGATACATGAGGAAGGATGTATGAGAGAAGTAAAAGAACGTAACTCATGTGGCATAGAGTAAAAGATGAAGATAGACATGGTGAATATATTTCCTTCAAGAAGAATGGAGGAAGACTATGGTGGCACATATGTAGGAGCAGCCCACAAGGAGTTGAAGAAAAATCTCTTATGAGTCATGAGCTACATTATGTTGATGTGGATAAGGAGATAAGATAAGATAAATATAATAATGTCCATTAAAATGACCACAAAAGTAGGTCAAAGGGACTACAAAGTACAAATATGTCCAAACAAAGTGGGAAACCAAAAGGTTTCCAAAAGAAGTACAAAGCAAAAGAAGAGGTCAAAGACCAAAAGCGAAGCAAAGCAAGAAACCAAAAGGTTTCCAAAGAAGTACAAAACATAAGAAGGGAAGAAGAAGAGAAGGAAGAAGACCAGGATGAAGCAATGGGGAATTCTTATCTGAGAATTGCAAACCCATATCTCTTAACATCTGAGGCCGATAGGAAGAAATTCAGATGATCCAAAGACTAGGAAGAGGTGAGATGACGATACCCCCCAATGGTGTTATATATCGAAAGTAGTTTGTCTCAAGGGCCAGGTGGATCTAGTCCCCCCTCTAGTACCGAGACTGGTATAATAGTGTCTGGGACATATCAGGGGGTTAAATATGGACCCCCTGAACCGTACTAATCTAAAGTGTGAAATTATGCTAGTATCGATCTAGTGCTTAATGCCTCTCTCCGAGGGCAGAGCCAAACATAAGGAAGGAATCCTATGGGGAGATTCTACTTTGTCAAATGTTTGAATAGTGTGATCCTAAATCTTAAGAGCCTCCTGCATGTATAAAGCCCAACACTTCTGATTAACATATCTCGAAAAATTTAGTAAGTGGGACAATGGAAGCTCCCCTAATCTCATAGTAGATGGGACAATGGAAGATGAAGTATGCTTCCATCTCAACCTTCTTAAGACTGTATAGCTGGAAAGTTTTGTCTAACCGATTGATCTAGTGGTTCATCTCACTTTGAAGCTTATGAAAACCCACTTTGAATTGACCCGAGGGGATGCGAAGAGCATGCATTCAATGGCCAATGGTATAATAAGGATGGATAATAAGTTCTTCACTCAACTCCAAGAAGTGATCCACATAAAAATCCATATTTGAGCGTAACCCACCATGAGGGTTTATCCAAGTGGTGTGGATGAACTGTCTATAAATATCCTCTCGAGATGGTAATGTTCAACTCCTATCTAGAAGGTAGAAGATGAGTTGGTGCATCCAAAGAGTATTGGAAAGGAGGAAGATGGTCCATCCTAATAATCACTGACTCTAAGAGAGAGAAAACCCCAACGTACCAATGAGCAACCCAGAGAATCAAAAAGGGAAATTATCTTTGAGGAATAATATGCCAAATATGGGTACTTTTCTCTCTCCTCCAAGTCAGCAAGATCTGGATACAGACTCAAAAAGGAAACCAAATCAGAAATGGTCTCCATCCTAAAAGGACGGGCCCCAAACTCTGCAAGAATGATGTGATAGGGAACTGACTACTTGTGCTTGATGAAGTGATGAAGAAAATGTGTTTGGACTCTCTTGTATGAATCCTAATCCAACTTGAGAAAAGAGGTCCCCCATACCACATACTAACATAACCATAAAGAACAATGGGTCTAATAAGGGACTCCATGAGGGACATCCTGGAGGAGATGTCCTAAAATGGTTCAAAAGCACTATCACTCGAGGAGAGATAAGGAGCCATAACTCGTATTGACACATGGTTGGAGGGCTAGTATTAGACTGAAATGTAGACTAGAGAGTTGCACCCTAAATATGTGTAAGTTACCAACAATCTCAATATCATCCCCCTTGAAGAAGAAATGGAGGTGTGAGGTCTTCAACCCATTGAAGACCATAACCTTGGTTTTACCCAAGTTGACCATCAACTATCAAAGATCACAAAACAACCATAAGGCATCTAGTTGTCTTTGTAGCTCCTTAGGAGATGAGGCTAGGAGGACCACATCATCAACAAACAAAAGGATTGATATCAGAACCTAATAGAGGAGGCACCCATCACCAACCTAAATATGCTCATGAATAAAGGTCTTAGGCTCATCAATGTAGATCCCAAACAAAGAGGGGGATAGGAGGCATCCCTATTTAACCCTAATGGTACTCATGATTAAATCTTATATCCCATGAACAATATAGAGATGACCAAGAACACTCTCATATAAACACATCATGGCATTCAAAAGGATCTTGGAAATTCCAATGTCTCTAAGCCTCTGGAAAAGAGCCTCACGAGGAACATAATCTAAATCTTTTTGAAAGTCTACAAAGTAGCATTATACTTTCAATGAGTGATGACGTGCTTCCTCAATGATGGCCCAAAGAGTGAAGATATGGTCAATGGGGTGGTAAGGGATAGAACCCCACATTGCCCCCTAGCTTTGAGGTGTCTCTACTCTAACTCCCTGGAAAGTAGCATGTGGAGAACAATAGCATAAAGCTTCAAGAATGTATGGCCAACCATGATAGTCCTGTAATTATTGGGATCAGAAATAAGGCCTGATTTGTTTATCAGGTGAATGAAGTGATGTGACCAGGTTGGAAAAAATATATGGTTGAAAAGATCAACCAAGAAACTACCCATCTCTCTAAATCCAAACTTGAGGAATTTAGTCTAAAATCCCTCCTCATCATTGGTCCTGCTATTGTTCATCACTCTAATCATCTCTCTAATATTACAATATGTGAACAAGTAACATGAGGAGGGAGGAGGATCAACCTGGATACAAGGTTTCCCAGGATATCATATAGAGTGGAGGTGTGAGAGAACATGGACTCAGGGTTAAGATCAAGAGGAAGGGGAGAGTGGCGAGGGAGGATGGTGCACCAAAAATGTCTGGGAGAGTGTCGGAGAGAAGAACACAAGATCTGTCTCCTTAGGGAAATAAAGAGATGTTTCTTATGTCGAAGAAGACAATGGTAAGAGGCTTTGTGGGAGGGATAGGAGGGATGGGCATGGATAAAGGCATGAAGAAGTTGGTAGTGAATGATTTGCACAAATCATCATACCACTTGTTCATAGGGAAAGATCTTGAGTTATTGGGTTGATGGGAAGTGGGGGAAGAACTAGTAGAATAGTGGAAATATTTGAGGCTACTTCCCAAATGAAGAAAGAGAGGTGGGTGTATTTGGTAACAACACAATCCAATGAGAATAAATGGATCTCCAAAGGGAGTAAAGGTACGATGGATGTGGGAAGTGGCGTATTGACTAGATATCGAGGTCTCCTTCATCAAATCAACATACACACAATGTATTGCATTGACACATGTGATACCTAATAAGATGAAGAAAGAAAAGGAAAAGAGAATGAAATGTTGGATTTGATATTGTTATCATCCAAAGAATGTATGGAATAAAATGATGTTGCACATGAATGGTGTCTTTTTAATACATAAAAATAGAGAAGGGTGTGAAAGTGAATGCACATGATGTTGATTTGAAGGAAAAAATGAGAAAATAATAAGAGATCAAAGTTGTAACATAAATGTCATTGGAGAAGATCCACACTTATTCTCATGATACTATGTATTTTGAGTTTACTACAGTAGTTGAAGAATGGAGAGAGATTGAAAGTGTGAAAAGGCAAGTTGTATCTAAAGAGGAGTTGCTGAAGTATGATGTTGTAGAAATGGGAGTGTTGAATATGCAAGACCCTCTGAGAATGTTTTATTCTCTAAATGTGTGGGTTACTAATTTTGTTGTAGGTATAATTAAATGCAAAGAAAAAGAGGAGAATGTTGAGAAGAACTCCTTTGAGTTGGCCTTTGGAGTCCAAGTATGTAATATGGTTGCATATATGATGAAGAGTGTATATGATGGATTCTTTGAAAAGAAATCCATGAGATAAGTGAAGAGATGGTTTGAGATAGATAATGAGTTGCATGCATCTATTGAAGGAAGAGGTAGTTGGTCCAATATTCATGTAAGATTGAGAAACAATGGTTTTGAATACACTTGGTGGTGGTGGTCGGATAGTGATGGATCAAATCCCACAAGCGGATTGAAGATGAGAAACAAAGCATCTTGGAGGAGGTGGATGGATGATTATGCCGAAAATTAATTAAGGTAAAGAAAAAGGTGATCGGAGTTATGTTCATGAAGATAGTTTATGGACCATCATGTTGTTGGAAATGAAGAAAGAAACATAAGAACAAACTTAAGTGATACCTAACAAGGTGGAAGGGAATGCCTTGGTAATTACTCTTCGTCACCAAAAGAGTGGCTCTACCACTTACTCTATTTGAGAAGGAGCTCAAATTATCTTACCATCGGTGTCTGATGTAGGAGCATCTTGGTTCACATGTAATATTGCTTCACCAAAAAAAGATGTATCGTTTTCAATCAAAACAACTAAGAGTTTTAAGGAGTTAGTTCTCCTAAAATTGGAACTTCTTATAACTTCCTTATTTTATGGAAGCAATTATAGCTTGTTAGTTATATTTAGAACTAAAAGGTCGTATTAGGAGTGTTTCTTGTTAGTTGGTTTGTATAATTGCATGTTAGTTGAGATTTAGAGGGATATAAAGGAATTACAAGGAGATTTGCGAATGGCAGAATAAAGCATAAAAATAAATTCTAAGGAAGGTTTTTGTTCATTTTGTCTTGTGATGAAAATCTTCTTCATTTTTGTACAACAACAATAGTTAAAGAGATGTGTGTGTTTGAAGGTTTTAGTTGTGTGTTAATTTATATAGAAGCGGAGTTTGCACATGTGTTTACTGCAATGTCCATTTTTGGGGCTGAAACTAAAAAACAAGAAAATGGCACAAGCCCCATTAATATTAATTCTGATTGTTGGACGAGAAAACTAAAAATTATTAAAACAAGTATGGAGCAGCAATGAAATTTTTATATCAACAGTATGAAAAACATAAGATTTTACCCAAAAATCATCCAATAATGCATCCACAAATTTAATAAACCCTTTTAGAATATTTTATAGTTATTTCCAACACAAAAATCAAGCTAATGCTCAGTTAGAAATTAATTATTAATAGAAGAATTACAACTCAACTAAAATTATGCAATAAGGGTTTCCAAACCCCAAACTCCACAATGATAGATGTTTCAGGCCTTATAAATGATGGAAAATCTGAATATGAAAGAAAATATAAGTTTTGTGCCCTAGAAGGCACCAAATGACACCCTAACACAAGTCGCTCCAACTAGGAGAGGCTTATCAATGCATGCAAATGATTGTAGATGACTTCCTTTCCTTTTCAATGCCCAAATATGCAGTTATCTTCAGTTCTACCAAGGATGGTGGTTTTTCGTCCACCAAATAGCCACAAGAAGGGTTTCCATCCTTCTTAGAATGAACCACACAATTGGATTTTTGCCCAAAAGTGGAATGAACTAAGAGCAATCAGCCCAAAGATCAATTTAGAGTAAATTTGTCAAAAGTAAATGTGTGCAAATGAAGTCATTAATCTTATATTATAACCGAATCTTGACACCAAAGTCCAAACATGCATGACCGACCTCTTTTAGGCTTAATTTAATCTTTTATTTGTCTTTTAAACATCACCAAGCCAGCCAACCTACTAAAAATAAGAAAACACTAAAAAGAAAGATGCAATGAGAATTTAATTCCTTCCCCAGCTCATTCCACTTCGTTGGCATGGAAAGGGAATGAAAAGAGGTCCAAAATCAGGTCGTTAAGATGAAAAAGAGAACATTACATTTACATAACCCTTTGAAGCTCATAGTTCTTGTACGTGTGATTCTACAGTCCATTGAGACTGTGTTGAATGTTGTAATGCATGTTGACACTTGAATAAACAGAAAGAATGTTATTCTTGTATTAGAAACCACTATGTTACTCATAGCTGCAATGTTGGACTCTTATTAAATTGAGACCTCATACCTTGATTGCATTAAATGGTATTAGAGCTAACTAAAAGTAGTTAGGGAGAGTTTTGCATATGTGCAATTGAAAGAGAAAGTGAACAGTGTCTTCCACAAGCATGTGTATGTGGATAGAGGACAATAAAAGCTCATTGAAGCTAATGAGCAGGTATAAAATCCCTACAGAGATTTTAGAGTGTGAAGAAGAAGAAAACAAAGTGAAGAATGGGGAGACAATGTGTAGCCCAACCATGGAGGTTGCACAAGAAGATGAAGATGTGGGAGCATCCCACAAAAGTGTGAATAATGAAGAGGATAATGCATAAGAGTTGCAAGTGTCCATAAAGGAAAATATGAAGATGAAGGAAGTTCTATTTGATGCACTTAGGGAGCACATTTGAAGACCCTCTATGTGAAGAAGAGGATGAAAATGAAGGGAAGAATGGTATTGTGACAGCAATAGAAGTTGATGATAATGGACCTTTGATAGTCCATCATGTGACTACAATCCATGACAAGAATGCAAGGAATTGTGAAGAGTTGGACAATCTAACAATGAAGAAGATGGAAAAAGAGTAAGAAAGAGAGCTAGAAGACATGCCTCTACAAGCAATAAAGACACATGAATAACGAGATATGAGAGAAGCAAAATAATGTCACTCATGTGGCTTAAAGTCAAAGAAGGAGATAGAGATGGTGAATATGTTTTCATCAAGAAGAATGAAGGAAGACCATGGTGGAACATACGTGGGAGCAACTGACATAGGAATTGAAAAGGGGATCTGAGGAGTCGGGAGCTACATTATATTGATATGAAAAAGGAGAGTTAAAGTTTCTTTTCTCATGGCATGATTGTGGTGCCTATGAAAATGAAGGAAGGAGGAGAAGGAAAAGAGAATGATATGGTGAATTTGGTGTTTTTACTATCCAAAGCATTGTGGAAGAGGATGATGTTGTAACTAAATAATGTCTTATGGAATACATGAAAATAGAGAATAAGAATGGGAAATTGAATGCACATGATGCTAATTTGAGGGAATAATTGAGTAGAAAAGAAGAGTTAAAATTAAATTAAATATGAAATTGGTGAGGATACATACAAGAAGGCATGATTCTCATGATAGTATGCATTCTAAGTTTGTTATATAAGTTTAGAAATGGAGAGAGATTGAGAGTGTGAAATGATAAGTTGTAGTTGAAGAATTTTTGTTGAAGCATGATGTTGTTGAAAAGGGAGTGTTGAATATGCAAGACCCTATGAAAATTATGGATTCTTTAAATGCTTGGGTTACTAATTTTTTTGCAGATATGATTGAATGCATAGATTTTTTTTGAATATTCAAGACCCTATGAAAATTATGGATTCTCTAAATGCTTTGGTTACTAATTTTTTTACAAATATGATTGAATGCATAGAAAAATCAGAAAATATTGAGAAGAACGCATTTGAGTTGGCAATTGGAGTCCAAGTTGCTACACCCTTAATCATATATCATACATTTTATGTATATAGCTGACTTGTGGCTATCATATCTTCTTGTCATTATGTATCTCTTTTATATATGTTATATTATCATGGGTGGGTCGACCTTCTGGATGGCCGTAGTATAGGAATAGTATAAATAGGGGTTAGTAGGTAGTATTTTATCATCATTTGAGCATTTGAGTCTTATTGTATGGTTTGAAGGGTGCCCCCTCGAATTGGCTAAGCTATTATACATGCATATTGTGATCATTTATCTACAATATTGTGCTCCTTTGTGTTCTCTTTTGTTGATATTCTTATTTCTTCAATTAATTTCCTTACCAAGTGGTATCAAAGCTACGATCTAGGCCAAAATTGGGGAAAAACCCTAATTGTATTTCTATTATATCTTGCGAACTATAGAAAAATTGTCAAAGTTGTTTTTACCAGAGTTATGAATCACTCCAAGTAAGGTTCCCTGAAAATTTCAAACTTTTTTTATTTATTTTGCAAAATTTATGGTTTTTCATAAAATCGCTCCCTAAGGTGCAAATTGTGGAATTTTTCCAAGTTCTTTACATTTTCGGAAAGAGGATTAAAAATTAGTTTGAGTTTTTTTATATTTTTCCGAACTCTTATCAAACTCCAAAAAAATGACCTTGATCCCTAAATCCTACTATTTTGGGGCATCATGGTGGGGCCTTCCACAAAAGGCAAAAAGAACCCCATAGCTCTGGGTAAAACACCTAAAAAGGATGAGATAATAGTTGAGGACTTGGAGTAGAAGAGGTAACTATAGATTCCTCAAGGTTAGGGTTTACTATGACGGACCATAAGGTAAGCCTTCTTGAGTTTGAAGTGTGAGACCTCGAGTCTAGAGTGGTAAGCAAAGAAGATGTGGAAATGATTGGACAACAATTGGAGGATTTCATGCAGAAATTTAGTACACATATAATGGGTGATCGTACTTCTATCAACCAAGGTGGATCTTCAAGTCAAAGTAATAGACAAATGAGCTAGGGTGGATCTTTGAGCATGCCCAATCCAAATACAAACACTTTGTAGGCTCGTACCATGTTTTCGAAAGTGGAGATACGTAAGTTTGATGGAAAGAATCCACTCAATTGGATTAACCTGATGGAAAACTTCTTTTATCTACATCAAATTACATCAAGACAAAAGGTGACCATGTCATCTTTATATCTCAAACTTGACAAATTCATCTGGTATCGATGGTTATGTGCTCAAAGATGAAAGAGTGGTCTCAATGTTATATAGATAGACTTCACTGAAAAATTGCAATCACACTATAGTTCCAGCATGTCAGAAAATTACTTCAGCCAATTAGTATAGCTAAGACAAACAAGATCCATTAAGGATTACATTCATCAATTCCAAAACCTTTCTTTACAAGTGAAAAATATTACTAAAGGAATCTGAATGACCTATTTCTTGGGGGTCTTAAGGATCACATTGAGCATGAAGTGCGTACGTTTAATCCTCATTAGGTTTTTCTAATTCTATATTATGGCACGAAGGGTAGGGAAAAATTTGGTTTGAATTCGGAGAAAAAATTTCACTAATATCAGAGATCGCAACACCTTGCCTCCAACACTCCCTCGGCAAGGTTAGATTGACACCTCAACGAATTGAAGAAAAGAGAGAAAAAGGGTTATATTTTAATTGTGACAAGTAAATATGGACTAGGACATAAATGTGTTGAAAAGAAGTTGTTCTACATTGATGGGCCTAGTAAAGATGAAGAGAAGGATGACGATGTCGAGTCAGAGGTCATGGTCGAGCCAAAGGAGGAATCGGGAGATCCCCAGCCAACAATCTCATGCCATTGTAATTTCAAGAATTAGCACCACCCAAACCCTCAAGGTGGTTGGATTATTAATAAAAGAGAGGGTCATAGTGTTGATTGACTCAGGAAGTACTCACAAATTCATCAATCATAAGTTAGCAGTGTGCCTAAACTGTTTTATTTATCCAGTTGTTGAATATCAAGTAATGATTGTTGATGGAGGTATTGTTACTTGTTCTAGAAAATTTCATAACATTAAGCTTTCCATGAGAGATTACATACTAATAGCCCCATGCCATTTCTATGGGAGGAGCAGACATTGTGTTAGGAGTTCAATGGCTTACCACCTTGGGAACCATTAAGATGAAATTCCTAGAATTGTTCATGCGCTTTCAATATGAAGGAAGTAATTTTGAGCTAAGAGGCTTAAGAGAAAAGTCTCCACATATAGTGAGCTCTCATCATATGCACAAAATGCTAAAAAGGGTGTAGAGGGATTTGTGGCACAACTATTTTCATTAGAGGCGCATCAGTCTAAGGACATTATACCATCATATATGTAAGTAGTGTTGGATACACACTCTGTTGTGTTTAAAAATATGCGAAAGGGTTTACCTACAAAGAGAGATAATGATCATGTAATTCAATTAGTACCAAGGAACCAACCACCTAACATAAAACCTTATAGGTACCCATATGTGTAAAAGAGTGAGATCGAGAATATTGTACAAGAGATGTTGAAAGCAGAATCATTCGTCGTAGTCGAATGCTTATTCTTCTCCAATAGTGATGGTGTGTAAGAAAGACAACATATGTTGCATGTGTCCTGATTATAGGGAACTTAATAAGTACATAGTCAAAGATAAGTTTCCTATTCCTATAATTGATGATTTGTTTGATGAGTTGCATGGTGTTATTTACTTTACAAATCTTGATATTTGCTTGGGATACCACCAAATTAGAATCAAGGATGAGGATGTTCATAAAACCGCCTTTCAGACACATGAAGGCCATTATGAATTTTTGGTAATGCCTTTTGGACTCACAAATGCACCTTCTACATTTCAAAGTTTGACGAATTTTATTTTTAAGCCATTCATACGGAAGTTTTTTTTAGTGTTCTTTGATGATATATTAATTTATAGCAAAACAAGGGAGGAACATTTGCATCATGTAAATAAGGTTTTAGAAACCCTTGAGCAACATCAACTTTATACAAAGTCCTCTAAGTATTATTTTGGATTTAAAGAGGTTAAATATTTGGGTCACATTGTCTCTCATGAAGGTGTTAAAGTGGATCCTAATAAGATCAAAACCATGATGGAGTGGAAGGTTCCAAAAACCCTAAAGAAACTATGAGGATTTTTGGGGCTTACATGTTATTATCGTAGATTTGCAAGGCATTATAGAAGAATAACAATACCTCTCACAACTTTATTAAAGAAGGACTATTTCTATTGGAAGGAGGATGCTACCAAATCATTTGAATAGTTAAAGGAGGCCATGTGCACCACTCCAGTCTTAGCTACTCCAAATTTTTCAAACACATTCATTGTTGAATATGATGCATCAAGGTCTAGTATGGAGGTAGTTCTCATGCAATAATGTCATCCTATTACCTTTTTGAGTCGTCAATTCAAAGGTAATAATTTTTCAAAGCAACTTATGTGAAGTAAATGCTAGCTATACTTCATGCAATAAAGCAATGGAGACCATATCTCATAGGAAGACACTTTAAAGTGAAGACAGATCATGATAGTCTGAAATACTTCTTGGAGCAATGTTTATCATTTGAAGAACAAAAAAATGGGTCTCAAAGATGTTGGGATATGATTTTGAGATTATCTATAAGAAAGGGAAGGATAATGTAGTCGTGGATGCTCTGTCTAGGAAAGATGAATCAGTTACATCATTGTTATGTGCCATATCCATCTTACAAGAAGATTGGGTAGAGGAGGAAAGGTCCAAATGGAGAAATGACCCAACTACAAAAAACCTCATTCATAATCTCCAGAATGATCCAAGCATGTTTGAAAAATTTGTATTGAAAGGGGATGTTTTATGGTATAAAGATAGATTATACCTATGTAAGAACTCCAATATTAAAAATAGGGTTTTATCTAAGCTTCACGCTTCTCCAAAGGGGGGGCACTCGAATTCTTGAAGACTTATCATCAAATCAAACAAGATTTCTTCTGGGAAGGGCACAAATGGGATATCAAAATAATTATGGCAAAATGGATGGTTTGTGAGCAAAATAAGGGTGCAACTATTCAATCCCTAGGTCTTCTACAACCTCTATCTATTCCTAGCTAGCGGTGGGAAGAGGTTTCCATGGACTTCATCTCAAGATTACCTAAATCTAAAGGAAAAAATGACATCATGTTTTGGTGGATAGACTCACCAAATATGCTCATTTTTGTGCCTTGTCACACCCATATGTTACAAGCACAATGGCAACAGCCTTCATGGACACATTTAAGAAGCTATATGGGACACCAAAGATTATACTAAGTGATCGGGACCCTATATTTACAAGTAATTTTTGAACTGATTTATTCTCATGTTTTGGGTACTCAGTTAGCTCGTAGATATTCTTATCATCCCCAGTCTTATGGGAAAACTGAAGATGTAAATAAGTTTTTGGAGGGATATCTTCGTTTCTTCACCTCAGATAAACAAGCGAGATGGGTGCAATGGCAGCCACTTACATAATGGTGGTATAACACTTCCTTCCATACTTTATCAAAAATGTCTCCTTTTTTGGCACTCTATGGGTATCATATACCATCCATCACATCATATTTTAGAGGACAACCACATGTTAGAGCAATAGAAGAACATATTCAACATCAACAACAGGTCCTCTCTAGTCTCCAGGAGAACTTGGCCATGGCACAAAACCGCATAAAGCAGTAGACTAGTCAACATCGCACGGAAAGACATTTTGAAGTTAGTGACTCGGTTTCTATGCATTTACAACCATATAAGCAAATGTCTTTGAAACAACAACACAAGTATAAAAAAATTTCACCTAACTATTATGGCCCCTACCAAGTATTGTAAAATATTGGTATCAAAAGCATAAAAATTAGAACTTCGATAAATAACTAGAATACATCCAGTCTTTCATGTTTCTTACATGAAGAAAGTAATTGGACAGAGGGTATCATCCCAAATAGCGTTACCTGAGCTTGATGAGGAGGGGAGAGTCATTTTGGAACCTGAATGCATCCTTTAAACATGCACTAAAACATTCAGGACACGGGTTATTACTAAGTACCTGATCAAGTGGAAGAATATGGATAGTGAAGATGCAACATGGGAGGATAAGACGTTCCTGCCATGACACCCAGAGCTTCTCAACATTGGGGATAATGTTGCTTTAAAGGGGAAGGGCATGTTACACCCTTAATCATATATCTTACATTTGATGTATATAAACGACTTGTGGTTATCATATCTTCTCGTCATTTTGTATCTCTTTCATATATGTTATATTATCATGGGTGGGTCGGCATTGGGGATAGCCCTAGCATAGGAATAGTATAAATAGGGGTTAATATGTAGTATTTGATCATCATTTGAGCATTTGACTCTTATTATATGGTTTGGATGTTGCCCCCTCAAAGTGGCTAAGCTATTATACTTGCATATTGTGATCATTTATCTATGATATTGAGTTCCTTGGTGTTCTCTTGATGTTGATATTCTTATTTATCCAATTAATTTCCTTACACAAGTAGATAATACTAATATCATTGCATAAATCATGAATAGTGCATCTGATGGATTTTTTGACAAGAAATCCATAAGATAAAAGTGAAGTACATAAGGTTTTTGATAAAGCTTGATTTTTATGCTTCTATTGGAGGAAGCGGTAGTTAGGTCAAAGCTCACGAAGGATTGAGAAACAATCGTGTCAAGTACAATTAAATGTGGTGTTTGGATATTGGTGGGTCAAATGCCATACAAGAATTGAAGATGAGAACCAAAGCATCTTGAAGGTGGTGGATGGATGACTATGCCCAAGAAATGGGAAGGCTAAACAAAACGGTGATCAGAGATACATTGATGAAGATGGTTTACTAACCATCATATTTCTGGAAATAGAAAAACAAACAAAAGAACAAACTTCAATAATACCTAACAAGATGGAAGGGAATGCCTTGGTCATTACTCTTCATATCCAAAAGAGTGGTTGTACCACTTATTCTATTTGAATGGGAGCTAAAATTCTCTTACCATGGGTGTCGGATGTTGGAGCATCTTGGTTCATGTGCAATCTTACATCATGAAAATAAAATTAAAAAAGAAGTACAATTTTCAATCCAAACAACTAAGATTTTTTAGGAGTTTGTTCTCCTAAAATTGGAACTTCATGTAACTGTCATTTTAGAGAAGTTGTTATAGCTTATTAGCTATATTTAAAATTAGAAAATCAAATTAAGATTCATTCTTGTTGGTTAATATAATTGCATGTTAGTCTATTTTTAGAGAGATATAGAGGAACCTGCAAGGAAGATTCATGAGTAGAAAAATAGGACATACAAATATATAACCAAATTTTCAAAATGTTCTGATTGAATTTATGAGGGAGGATTTTGTTCATCTTGGTCTTATAATAAAAACATCTCTTTGTTTTTGTACAATAACAATAGTTAAAATGATTTGTATTTTAAGGTTTCAATTATGTGTACAAGCATATAGAAGCAGAGTTTGTAGATGTGTTTATATAACCCTCTGAGGCTCAAAGTTCTTATGTGTTTAATTATACATTCCATCGAGATTGTGTTGAATTTTTTTATGCCCGTTGAGACTTAAATAAATAAAAAGAATGTTTTTTTGTATTACTTTATAATTGAAAGGTGGGCTCTTATTCAATTGAGACCCCATACCTTAACAACATTAATTGGTACCAAAGCTTAGTAAAACTCTTGGGGAGAGTGTGTGAGAGAAAGAAGTCGAGCATAGTCAAAGAAGAGTTTACATAAGTGAAGGTTGAAAGAGGAAATGTAGAATGTTTTCCACAAGTGTGTGTATGTGGATAGAAGACAACAAGAGCTATTGAAGCTTAAGCACAGTTAGAGAATCCCTACATAGAGTTTAGAGTATGAAGAAGAAAACAACAAAGTGAAAAATAAAGAGGCAACATTTAACCCAACCATGAAGGTTGCACAAGAAGATGGTGATGTGGAAGCATCCCAAAAAAGTGTAAATAATGAAGAGGACAACACAAAAGAGCTACAGGTTTGCATAAATGAAATTATGAAGATGAAGGAAGTTCTAGTTGATGCACTTAAGAAGAGCACATTTGAATACCCTCTTATGTGAAGCAGAGGATGAAAATGAAGGGAAGAATGTTATTGTGACAACAATAGAAGTTGCTGAGAATGGACCTTTGATAGTCCATCATGTGACTACATTCCATGAGAATAATGCAAGGAAGGGTGAAGAGTTGGACAGTCAAATAATGAAGATGTCAAAGGATGAAGAAAGAAAATTGCATGAGATATATTTCCAAGCAATATAGACATTTGAATAAGGAGAGAAGAATAAGCAGAAGAATGTCACTCATATGGGATAGAATCAAAGGATATAAATATGGTGAATATGTTTCAATCAAGAAGGATGAAGTAAAACCATGGTGGAACATACATGAAAGTTCTTATGAGTCAATAGCTACATTATGATGGTATGGGAAAGGAGAGTGAAAAATTATTTGCACATGACAAGCTTTTGATGCCTAAGAAAATGAAGAAAGGAGGAGAAAGATAATAGAATGAGATGGTGGAGATGATGTTGTTATAATCCAAAGCATGTGTGGAAGAGAATGATGTTGCAGCTAAATGGTGTCTTTTGGAAGACATGAAAATAGAGAAGACAGAGATGTGAAAGTGAAAACATATGATGTTGATTTGAAGGAAGGATTGAGTAGAGAAGAAGAGATTAAAGTTGTATAAGTGATGACATTGAAGAAGCTCTATATGAGAATCTATGATTCTCATGATACTATGTATTTTGAGTTTGTTACAACAATTGAGAAATGGACATCGATTGAGAGTGTGAAAAGACAAGTTGCAACTGAAGAGGATTCATGAAACATGATATTATAGAAGTGCATGTATTGAATATACAAAACCCTATGAGAACTATTAATTCTCTAAATGCTTGGGTTACCAATTTTGTTGAAGGTATGATTGAATGCATAGAAGAAGTGAATGTTGAGAAGAAAAATTCATTTGAGTTGGAATTTGGATACCAAGAACGTAATATAATTGCATATATGATGAAGAGTGTATGCAAGGGTTTCTTTGACAAGAAATTCATGAGAAAAGTGAAGATAAGATGGTTTGAGATAGAGCATGAGTTACATGTTGTTATTGGAAGAGAAGGAATTTGGTTCAAAGCTCATGAAGGATCGGAAATAATGGGGTTAAATATAGTTAGTGGTGGTCATCAGATAGTGGGGGGTTAAATCCCACAAGAGGTTTAAAGATGAGAAACAAATCATCTTGGAGGAGGTGGATAAATGACTATGCCCAATAATTGGGTAAGACAAAGAGAAAGGTGATTAGAGATATGTTGATGAAGATGGTTTATATACCAGCATGTTGTTGGAAATTAAAAAGAAATAAAAGAACAAAATTCAATGGTACCCAATAAGGAGGAAGGTAACTCCTTGGTCATTACTCTTCATGACCAAAAGAGTGGTTCTACCATTTATCCTAATTTACCATGAGCTCAAATTATCTTACCATGGGTGTTTGAAGCAAGAGCATCCTAGTTCCATGTGATCTAGCATGAGAAAAAAATGTACAACTGTCAACCCAAACAACTAAGAGTTTTAAGGAGTTGGTTCTCCTGATATTGGAATTTCTTGTAATTGCCTGTTTTATAGGAGTAGTTGTAGCTTGTTAGCTATATTAGAATTATAAATCCAAATTAGGAGTCTTTCTTGTTAGTTGGTTAATATGATTGCACATTAGTCTAGTTTTAGAAGGATATAGAGGAGCTATAAGGATGGTTCAAGAGTGGTCGAAGAGGGCATAAAAAATTAATGAAATTTCAAAATGCTTTGATTGAAATTTTGAGGGAGGTTTTGATCATCTTGATCTTATAATGAAAACCTCTCTATTTTTGTACAATATGAATAGTTAAATAGATATGTGTGTTTGAAGGTTTCATTCGTATGTGAAAGTGTATCGAAGCAAAGTCTACACATGTGTTTGTATAGCCTTTTAAGGCTCAAAATTATTGTATGTGTGATTATATAGTACATTGAGACTATGTTGAATGTTGTAATGCCCATTGAGACTAAAATCAATAAAAAGAATGCTTTTCTATATTAGAAACCATTATGTTACTCTATAGTTGCAAGGTTGGGATCTTATTTAGTTGAGACCCCATGCCATGTCTACAAAGAAGTTGTATCCGCAACACAAGAAAAAGAGTTTGTTTATGTGCGTGTTGAAAGAGAAAGTGTAGTGTCTTCTACAAGTGTGTGTATGTGTATAGAAGAGAATGAGAGCTCATTGAAGCTTAAGAGAAATTGGAGAATCCCTGCAGAGTGTGAAGAAGAAGAAGAAAACAAAGTGAAGAAAGAGGAGACAATGTTTAGCCCAAACATGGAGGTTGCACAAGAAGATGGAGATTTGGTTACAACCCACTAAAGTATGAAGAAAAAAGAGGACAACAAAGAAAAGTTTAACGTTTCCATAAAGGAAACTATGAAGATGAAGTGATAATTGATGCACTTAAGGAGAGCACATTTAAATAACCTTTATGTGAGGTAGAGGATGAAAATGAAGAGAAGAATGGTATTGTGATAGTAGTAGAGGTTGAATTTTGAATGGACCTTTAATAGTCCATTTTTGACAAAGCATTCCATTAGAAGAATTCAAGGAATGGTGAAGAGTTGGACAATCCAACAATGAAGAAGTTGAAAAAGGGTGAATAAAGTGAGATGGAAAATATGTCTCTACAAGAAATAGAGATGCATGAAGGAGAAATGAGATAAATAGAAGAATTTCACTCATGTGGCATAGAGGAAAAGAAGGAGATAGAGATGGTGAATATGTTTCCATCAAGAAGAATGAAGGAAGACCATGGCGGAAGATATGTGGGAGCAGCCCACATGGGAGTTGAATAAGAGGCTCTAATGAGTTAAGAGCTACATTATGTTGATATGGACAAGGAGAGTGAAATTTTCTTGCACATGGCATGCTTGTGATGCCTAAGAAGTTGAAAGTAACTAAAAAGAGAATGAGATGGTGGAGTTGATGTTGTCATCATCCAAATCATGTGTGGAAGATGATGATGTTGCACATGAACGATGTCTTTTGGAAGACATGAAAATAGAGAAGACAAATGTGAAAACGAATTCAAAGATGAAAATGGAGAAGATCCATACGTGAGTGTTTGGTCCTCATGATAATATATATGTTGATTTTGCTACAAAAATTATAGAATGGAGAGAGATTGAGAGTGTGAAAAGATAAGTTGCAGCTAAAGAGGAGTTACTCAAGCATGATATTGTATAAGTGGGAGTGTTGAATATGCAAGACCTTATTGTTGATTCTCTAAATGTTTGGGTTACTAATTTTGTTGCAGGTATGATTGAATGCATAGAAGAAGAGGAGAATGTTGACAAGGAGAATTTTGAATTGGCCTTTAGAGTCCAAGTATGTAATATGCCTACATACATGATGTAGAGTGTATGTGATGGAGTCTTTGACAAGAAATACATGAGAGAAGAAGTGAAGAGGGTATGGTTTAAGATAGAACATGAATTGAATGCTTCTATTGGAGGAAGAGGCAATTGGTTCAAAGCTCATGAAGGATTGAGAAACAATGGTGTTCAATACAGTTCATGGTGGTGGTGGTTGGATAGTTCGGGTCAAATCCTATGAAGAGATTGAAGATGAGAAACAAAACATCCTTGAGGAGGTGGATGGTTGACTATGCCCAAAAATTCGGTAAGATAAAAAGGAAGGTCATTAAGCTATGTTGATGAAGATGATTTATGGACCAAAATATTGTTTGAAATGGAGAAAGAAAGGAAAGAAAAAACTTCAATGGTACATAAAAAGGTGAACAACAACGCCTTGGTCACTACTTTTTATGACCAAAAGAGTGGTTCTACCACTTATTTTATTCGAGAAAGAGATCGAATTTTCTTACCATGGGTGTCTGATGTAGGAGCACCCTAATTCATGTGTGATCTTACATCAACAATTTTTAAAAAATATACAGTTGTCAATCGAATGGTGAAGAGTTGGGCAGTCCAACAATGAAAAAGTTGAAAAAGGGTGAAGAAAGTGAGATGGAAGAGATGTCTCTACAAGCGATAGTGACACAATAAGGAGAGATGAGACAAGTAGAAGAATGTTACTCATGTGGCATAGAGTCAAAGAAGGAGATAGAGATGGTGAATATGCTTTCATCAAGAAGAATGAAGGAAGACCGTGGTGGAAGATATGTGGGAGCAGCCCAGATAGGAGTTGAATATCAGGCTCTAATGAGTTAAGAGCAACATTATGTTGATATGGACAAGGAGAGTGAAACTTTCTTTGCACATGGCATGCTTTTGATGCCTAGGAAGTTAAAGAAAGAAGAATGATATGGTGGATTTGATGTTGTTATCATCCAAATCAAGTGTGGAATTGATGATGTTGCACATCAATGGTGTCTTTTGGAAGAGATGAAAATAGAGAAGATGTATGTGAAAGTGAATTCAAGGATGACATTGGAGAAGATCCATACGTGAGTGTGTGGTCCTCATGAATATGTATGTTGAGTTTCTTACAACAATTGAGGAGTGGAGAGAGATTTAGAGTGTGAAAATATAATTTGAAGCTAAAGAGAAGTTACTCAAGAATGATGTTATATAAGTGGGAGTGTTGAATATGCAACACCATATGAGAATGGTTGATTCTCTACATGCTTGGGTTACTAATTTTTTTGCTAGTATGATTTAATACATAGAAGAAGAGGAGAATTCTAAGAATAAGAACTCATTTGAGTTGGCGTTTGGAGTCCAAGTATGTAATATGCCTACATATATGACGAAGAGTGTATGTGATGGAATATTTGACAAGAAATCCATGAGAGAAGAAGTGAAGAGGAGATGGTTGAGATAGAGCATGAGTTGAATGCTTCTATTGGAGGAAGAGGTAATTCGTTCAAATATCATGAAGGATTGAGAAAAAATGGTTTTGAATATAGTTGGTGGTGGTGGTTGGATAGTGTTGGGTCAAATCCCGGAGAGGATTGAAAATTGCTGGTACAATTTGGTGCCAACTGGAACCAATATAGGGGAAAACACAACCATAACAATATAAAACACACACACACACACAAAATATATATTATATAAATTCGAAAATCTTCATACAATCTCAGAGTTGCTGCTATGTATTTTCTTTTGTTTTTCTTCTTGTGTCTTGTTCTTTGTTTCTTTTTCTTACAAATTTTTTTGTGTTGTTGCATGTATTGTCCTTGCTATATATCTTCCCTATTTGTATGTTTCTCCTTTGTTTTATATGTTGTGGCGTATATATAATCCCCTTCGTATATTCCTTCGAAATGTTGGTTTTTTATCTTCTTATTTTACTTCTTCTTTGTATTCTTCCATGAGCTATCGATGCTCGTCTATATTAAAAAAATAGGTGGCATATGTGTGTGTGTGTGTGTGTGTGTGTGTGTGTGTGTGTGTGTGTGTGTGTGTATTGGCCCCCTTCATTCCAGACTCAAACGTATATAAACCCCAACTTATTTTGGGACTCCCACATCCGTCGTGGTCCATCTCCCAAATGAGTGGCGGAATGCCACCACGTGTCCCCACCTAAGACCACTGATCATCAATTGGTGGTCGCAACTCTAGACCTGACCGGATTATTACCTGCGGCTAATTTCAGGGCCTTCACGTCTTGGGAGCCCAAAAATGAAGAGGGTTGGAATAATGCCACGTGTCTTGTGGAAAAAGTGAGGAATTCAAATTGACACCCAAATGGATGTAAATGCCCATCGAAGGGTGGTTTAAAAATTCAATAGACAACATTAAGAATATTGTGTTGTAGGGAAGATGGAATCGTGAAGGGAAAAGGGTGAAACCCTAATGGTGACGTAGGCATGCAATCCAGTGAAACCAGACAGGGGAAGGAGCTCGCAATGGAGAAGAAGAAAGGGATATAATTTGAGGATGGGAGAATTGATTTAGTAGTTGTTCATGATATCCTTGCTCTAGATGATGAATTAAATCTTGAATACATCAAATTTATTGTTGCACAAGGATTTCCATCTCATTGTCCTATAAATTTCAACCCTAAATTCATATGTCCCCCATCAAATGCAAGCAAGGGTTTACATCTGGGTTTGAGTGGCGGACAGGGCTTGGCTCCCAAGGCTGGAGAAGAAATTATTCAAGGAAATTATGGTGATAAAGTTGATCCCTATAGGGCTGCCGAAGCTAAGATGGTTTCTTTTAAGGAATCCATCCAGCAGAATAAACAAAGTTCTAATTCCCAACTTACATATATACTTGATTTGGCTGAGAAGACGTCGATGCTGAGTTTGGATAAAACATAACTAATGGCTCATCTCAAATCCTTATCTCAGCTTGTCATCATCAAAAGATTCAATGGCATATGGTCATCTTCTTCTGCTCTTTCACTTTGGATCACTGAAAATTGGTCTAAAAACTGTGAAGTTTCATTTTTCTCCAAGGGTTTCTTTGTGGTGAGGTTCAAGAAAGTAGAAGAATATCAAAAATTCTTGTCAGGAGGTCCATGGTTATGGGGTAGCGTTGGATTATTCCTCACGCCTTTGTTTTCTAAGTTCAATCTGAATACCTTCTCAGCCCTAGGGAAATTCTTAAAAGTGGGTTTAGCGAGGGAAGTGGAAGGCCTTCAAACCTATGCAAGACTTTGTCTAGAAATCAATTTAAGAAAGGGACTACCGACAAGATACTTATAAAATTAGGAAATCTACAACATGTCAAAACTTTAGACTATGAGAACACAACTTTTAGGTGTCGTATATGTCATGCTCCTGGTCATCTGTAGGCTAATTGTTCACTGGGGACGGAAGAATCAATGAATAAAGAGTTTTTGAATAATAGCGGATGGAACAAATCCCCTGCAAACCAAACACAAAATTCTGAACATAAGGAGAATCATGGCAAGATACACCCATCAAATTTTGGGAGTGAATCTAAGAGACAGGCCAATATGGCCTCTTCGTCTAAGATTGGAGCCAACATGATAGTAGTAGATAGGGTGAAAATGGTTATGTTTCCAATAATTTAGACAAATCAAATTTAGATCAAGATCATATACCTAAACCTTCCAACGATCTTATGATGGTGGTCACTTCTTATCAAAACAATTGTTAAGAGTTCAGAAAAAAGGGGCAAAAATGAAGGTTTTCCAATTTCCTAGTATACTACCCTTTGAATGAAGAGAGGTAAATGCTAGGGGTTTTTTATTATTAGAATATAGTATACTATATTGTATGTTTTCCTTTCAAGTTGGTTTTTGTTCGTTATATCCAATTGTTGTCTTAATTGTTTTTGCTTTCATGCAGCTTCCAGTTCATCTGAGGAATATGCCTCTCTTCCATGTTTAGGGTACAGGACCCTTCAACCCATTTTAATGATCAAACAAATAATTCAATGGCCAAAAAATAAAACAGCCACAAATATAAATGCCTGTCAGTTGAGTGGTTGGGGAGAGAGGAAATCGGATTTGAAAATCTTGTGCAGGGCTCAAGATTATAGTCCACCATTAATTCTGACACTCCCCCTTAATCTTGAGCTAAACAAAATCAAATCAAGGACTGATTTTAAAGTCCTGAATATCTATGATTCCCAGACATGCTCTTAAATGCTCAAACCTTTCTTTTGACATGTTTGGTAAAAGCGTTAGCTATATGCAGCTTTGACTTGTAAAACTTGACCTCAATCTCTCCTTTCTCAACCAATTCATGAACAAAGTGATATCTTATTGCAATATGGTTGCTTCTGCTATAAAAAATTGGATTCTTTGACAATGCAATTGAAGACATATTATCACAGAAAATAGCAAAACCTCCTTATTGCTCTTCATGCAAATTTGAGAGTATTCTTCTTAACCAAATTGTTTGACAAATAGTTGAGTTTGTTGTAATATACTTTGCTTCAACATTAGACAATGAAACAACTCGACTATTTCTTTAGATCCCATGAAATGGATTGTAGTCAAACATTGAACACATATCCATGTATTCTTTCTATCATCAAGGCTACCTACCAAATCATTGTCTATATATCCAACTAATTGAGAATCATCGTTATTAGTAGCATATAAAATTCTATATGTCCTTGTTCCATTCACATACCTTAAAATATGTTTGTCTGCTTGTCAATGTGTCTATTTTGTTGTCTCCATGAATCTTGAAATCAAACTGACTACATTCATTATATTTGGTCTAGTTGTAATTAAATACATCAAACTTCCTACCATGTTTTTGGAGAGAAGTAGTGTACACAACGGTGTATATTTTGAACAGAGCATAGATTCGAGTAAACACGAAAAAACACCATACGAACTATGGAAGGGAAGACCAACTTCCATGAAACACTTCAAAGTGTTCGGAAGTAAGTGCTACATTAAGAGAGATGATGAAGATGAGCTCGGTAAATTTGATTCTAGAGCAGATGAGGGCATATTCCTTGGTTATTCATCGAGAAGCAAGGCTTACAGGTGCTATAACAAGAGACTACAGAAAGCAGTGGAAATTATAAATGTGAAAGTTGACGATTGGAAGCCAACGAAGAAAATAGGACACTTAGTGGTGCAAAAAGAGGATGAAGAAATCAAATCTAAAGAGGAAGAGGAAGAGGAGGAGGAGGAGGAGAAATAGGAAGAGGAGGAGGAGGAGGAGGAGGAAGAGGAAGAAGAGGAGGAGGAGGAGGAAGAAGAAGAGGAAGAGGAAGAGGAAGAGGAAGAAGAAGAAGAAGAGGATGAGGACGAGGATGAGGAGGCACCATCCAAATTAATTCAAAATAATCATATAGTAGATCACATCATTGGAAACAAAGATACTGGAGTACAGACAAGGAGGAGACTAGCAAGTGCACCACAAGAGGTAAACTTTTCCTTATTGTCAAAAGTTGAACCGAGTAATTTTAATGAAGCTAGCAAGGATAAGTTTTGGATAAAAGCCATGGAAGAAGAACTTAATCAGATAGAAAAGAATGACACATGGGAGTTAGTACCAAGGCCAAAGGACAAGAATATCATTGGTACCAAGTGGGTCTTTAGAAACAAGATGAACGAAGAAGGAGAAGTTGTCAGAAACAAGGCCAGATTAGTGTGCAAAGGGTACTCACAAGTTGAAGGCATTGATTTCGAGGAGACATTTGCACTTGTTGCTCGTATGGAGGCGGTAAGAATGTTTTTAGCATTTGCTTGTTTCAAGAATTTTAAAGTTTATCAAATGGATGTAAAATCAACATTCTTGAATGGAAACTTAGAGGAAGAAGTTTATATAGAGCAACCAGAAGGTTTTATTCTATCAGAAAATTCATATTTTGTGTGCAAGATAAAAAAGGCTCTTTATGGTTTGAAACAAGCTCCTAGAGCTTGGTACTCTAGACTAGACAAGTACTTGCATGAACAAGGATTCAAAAAGGGAATTGCGGATAGAAATTTGTACATCAAGACAAAAGGAGAACATCAAGTGATAGTTGTGGTTTATGTGGATGACATTATTTTTGGAAGTGGTTGCAGGAGACTATGCAAAGAATTTACAGAGGAGATGCAGAAGGAGTTTGAGATGTCTATGCTTGGTGAGTTGTCTTATTTTCTTGGTTTACAAATTCAGCAGTCTAGTCAAGGCATTTTTATTTCACAAACCAGGTATATAAAGGAGATGTTGAAAAATTTTAGAATGAAAGATTGCAATCCAGCTTAGTACACCCATGATTATAGGTTAAGTTGAGTAAAAATGATGAGTCTCCGATGCTAATCAGACTTTGTATAGGTCCATGATAAGTATCTTTCTATATACCAAAACATCTAGACCAGATATTATGCAAAGTTGTTAGATTAGTTCCACGATTTTAGGCGGCACCAAAGGAAAATCATGTCGCAGCAGTAAAAATAATTTTCAAATATTTGAAAGGTACGTTGGATTATGGTTTATGGTATCCAAAGAGTGATGATTTCACTCTTATAGCATTCACAGATGCAGATTGGGCAGGAAGTGTTGATGACAGGAAAAGTACAAGTGGGGGAGTTTTTTTATCTTGGTGACAGATTAGTGTCATAGTTTAGCAAGAAACATGCCTCAGTTTCATTGTCTATAGCAGAGGCAAAGTATATTGCAGTAGTGGTATGTTGTACACAGGTGTTTTGGATGAAGCAAACATTGAAGGACATGAAGGTAGAGTATGAGCATCCTATTTCCATTTTCTGTGACAATACTAGTGCTATTAACATCTCAAAAAATCTAGTCATGCATTCCAGGACAAAGCACATTCCCATTAAGTATCACTTTTTGAGAGAGAAATTTATAGATCAGCAGGTGAAATTAGAATATGTTGGGATTAAGGATCAAATTGTTGATATATTTACAAAACCCCTACCGAAGGAATTTTTTGATTCACTCAGAAAAAAGCTAGGAGTGATCCCTTTCACTCTTACTCATTGACTATCTTAGGGGAGTATGGACATCAAGGAGCTACACATTGTAGTATCTTCAACTCCGAGTACAAGTTTAGGTGATAGGTTCAGTTATCCCCTTGCCATTGATGTCAAAGGGGGAGAATTGTAGAATGGGGGAGAGTTGCATAGAACAGGTACAATGCAGCAGTATAGAAAGAGCTCAGAGGCAGAAAGTTGGATTTCAGAGCAAACAAGTTTTCATGTCTATTTTTAGCAGGGGTTTGCCATCAATGACAAAGGGGGAGTTTGTTGAGTATTTTGTCATTGATGTCAAAGGTACAACATTAGTGTTGATGGAAATATTGAGGTTTGAATATTTGTTTAATATTCAACATTACAACATTAGTGTTCGTAAAATATTTATCCATGTCAAAATTAGTGTGATGTGAAAATTTGAATATTTTAATACTCAACATCACCAAGAAATCTTACGACACATGGCGGGATGTGTAAGAGATTTTATGACGCGTAAGATATTATTTGATAGCTTATGACGCATAAGAGATTCTATGACGTGTAAAATATTTTATGACGCGTAAGAGATTCTATGATGCATAAGAGGAGTTACTCTTACATGTGTAAGAGAATATTTCTATTTGGAGAAAATATTTAATATTTGGAGCAAATTGGCCCATGGTATGGGCACATGGTTTTAGGGAAACCACAAGTGGTTTTTCCTCTCCTTCTTTCTATATAAGCAAGTGTTGTGTGCACATTTTGTGTAGAGCGAGAAAGAGAGCATTTTGCATGAGTGTGATATGTATGTGAGCTGATATTATAAATCTCTTAAGTGAGTATGAGTATGTGAGAGAGAGAATATAGAAGGAGAAATTATCATTGATTTGTATTGCATGATTTTCTGGAGTGGGTGCTTCGGATTGGGGATTGGTGTCTCCAAAAGTTGGTGCTTCGAATAAGAGATTACATAGTAAAAGTGGTGTTTTCATTCAAGGGCTGAATTGGTGTTCAGCTTGGAGATTGGTGTCTTCTGTGAGTGGGTGCTCACACTTTGTAAACACTATTTTTTTGGCTGGATTTGGACAGTAGATCCAAGCAATCTCTTTTGGTGGATGTAGCCCACACTAGATGAATCACAACATATCTAGTGTTATGTGCATTTGATTTTTGCGTGTGCTCTCATTTTATTTTTAGATTTGAATATCTTGTTAAGTGTGAAAAAGAAAATTAATAAGTTGTAGAAAAAGTTTTTTATTGTCATACCGATTCACAACTAATATTGCCTTATGTCTTTCAATTTTACCTTCGGGAGTAGTCTTGGTTTTATAAACCCACTTGACTCCAATGAATTCCTTTCCAATTAGAATATCTACTAACTCCCATGTTTTATTATTTTCTATTAAATGCATTTCTTCATCCTTTTCTTCACACCATTTATGATCTTTAATTTCTTCCTCATAATAAATAGGATCAGCTTCTGAAAATAACGCAAAATTAATCATTTCACCTTTATTTTCTTTGTACCTTTATTGTTCATAAATCTCTTGAACACTCCTCATTCAAACTTGATGTTAGAATGAGTTAGTTACATGATGAAGTTGCTTCATTTGTTGTTCCTCACATGCTTTGTTGGTTGTTTTCATGAGAAGATTCACTCCTTTGTAAAATGGGTGTCCAACTTGGTACATTGTTTACTCTACCATTTTTGGTTCCAACATCAATGATAGGTGCATTTTCCTTTGCTTGTGGCTACTCCACTTCTTGTGCATCTCCCCAAGATGCTTCCTCAATGCTTTGAGCATCCTGGATGCTTATCAGTTCCTTTGTAACTAAATTATACAATCTATAAGCATTTGATTGCTCACTATACCCAATGAAAATGCACTTCTCTCCTCTGTTATCCCACTTTGATCTTCTTTTCTTTTGGCACATGTGCATATGTCACACATCCAAAACTCTCAAGTTTTCAACACTTGGATTTCTTCCACTCCATGCTTCTTGAGGTATCATGTTCCCCACAACACTCTTTGTAGGACATCTATTCAACAGTTATATTGTTGTTCCAACTGCTTATGTCCAGTATTCATCGTGCAATCCTCTTGCTTTGATCATGCTCCCTTTCATTTATTGAATGGTTTTATTTTTCCTTTTAGCTACACCATTCGCTAAGGTGTATACCTTGTGAATTATTTCTTGATCTCGTGTTCCTTACAGAAGTTTAAAAACTCATTTGATATATACTCTCCCCTTTATTTCTTCCCAATGTCTTTATATAATGGCCATTGTGTTTCTCAACCATGCTCTTGAATTATTTCAATTCTTCAAATGTTTCTAATTTATTTCTCAAAAAATAAATCCATGTCCTTCTACTGAAGTCTTTAATGAAAGTAAGGAAATACACATTTTTAGACAAGGAGGGAGTCTTCATGGGACCACAAAAATCTAAATGTATCAACTCAAGAGGTGAGCTTGCTCTCCAAGATTTACCTAAGGGAAAAGCATTTCTATGTTGCTTCTCTAATATGCAGCCTTCACATACTTTATCTGGTTGTTCAATAGGTGGTAGCCCTTTAACCATTTAGTTTTTATAAAGAACATTCAATCCACCATAACTCAGATGTCCATACCTGAGATGCCAAAGAGTAGATTGATCAATGAATATTGTTTTGAATGCTACTGCAAATGCACTATGCATCCTCAAAGGAAAAATTATATTTTATGTTGTGTTCACTGTTGCAATCAGTTTATTGCTTCCACTTTTATCATATATACTACATTCTCCATTTTCAAACCTCACCTTATATCCATTTTGGACAAGTTGCCCAATATTGAGAAGATTACACTTCAATCTTGAAACATAGAAAACATTATGAATATGTTTCTTGTCTCCTTGCTTACTAAGAATGGATATAATGTCTTTACCCATCACAGGAACTTTGTCAATTGTTCCAATCTTCACTTCATATTTGATTGCTTCATCTATGTGATTGAACATTTTCTTATTTCCACACATATGGTTGTTGCATGCATTATCCAAATACCATATTTGTTTGTTTCCTTGCTCAACTACATTGCAAGTTAGAAAGAAAGTTCCACTCTTTTCATTCTTTTCAGGTTTGAGTTATTTCATAGTTTAGGGAGGCTAGAGTGCCTTTCGCACTTACTTTTACCTGAGGAGTTCTAAAAATGCCAAGTTCTCAAATGAGGTATGACTTACTTGGTTATATATGATTCCAAAGGTTATTATGTCATGAAAGGCTGACCAAGGGATATATTTTCTCTTAAGAATGTGATATAATTGAAAGAATTAGCCTAAAATATGTCAGTTCAAAACCATACATTAGGGTCAGCTTGTAGACTTGTACAATTTTGGCCATGAGGGAAAAAGTATGTTTTGACTTTATGGGTCGGAGGATGAATGTTTCTAAGTGTGTTTTATGTAATTAAACTTCAGAAACTAATGAGAGAGAGGTATGCAAAGATAAGCAAGTAATATAAGAGTTATTAGGGTGTGCTAAGCAAGAGTAAGGAGAGTGTATTTGTACACGCAAGTGTGCAATGTCAATATCAACAGTGTCATATGATAGATTACCAAATTTGAGTTTCTACAAGTTTTGATTATAAGGATATTTTTGTGGTTCTAGGATGACTTTTCCTTTTTTGAGTTTTACTTTGACATGGGAGACTTTCAGGACCATGATTTTCATTTGTGGATTCATGATTAGGTTTTTTCGAATCATGAGAGTTATTAGAAGTAATAAGTGGATCTTGGATGGGAGGATCATTTTTACCATTGATGTTTTCTAACTTTTTCATACTAAAATCAGTAGGAAGTTTAACTCTTAAATCAATAAGCCTTATCGATTTGGGCGTGGTTAGGTTCAAGGCGTAATAAATTACAATCATCATTATATTCACTATGGTCTACAAGACTCTGGGTATCATCGTTCTCATTTCAATCAATAGGTCCATGCTAAGTGAATGGATTGGTATTGAAGGGGTTTGTTGTGTTTAAATTTTGTTTGGGTTTGTGTCTCGTTCTTTATGTCATTCATTTTTTTTAAGTTTGGTTTTAACTTTGATCTAGCATTAGGGGGAAGACAAGCACACAAGAACAACCTAAACTAGTCAAATAAGGCATACAACCATACAATGGCCCATAAATATACCTCGAGGGTATGAGTGGGTATCTTGGGGAATGTTTTTTTCACGATGTTGGACTAGGAAAAATGGCTAAGTATGAGCCATACACGAAGGTGTACATGAAAACAAAAGTGAAATAAACCATAAGTACAAGACAATGCACGAAGGTGCACACATAGGCAAGAAGAAGAGGACGTACGGAGGGTTATAGGCATATCGTAACACGAGATAGTCATAAAAACAATAATCAGCTAAAAATAGGAAAAACACAGGTTGGCATGATGAGCAAGATAGAGTTATAATTGGATAAAGCAACGCTAAAGAAGGATAAAGCACATGCAAGTCGCTAGATAAACATAAAGTATGCATGGACAAAGAAAACTAAATATATCATGGAATGGGGAACAAACAAGCTATTAATAGCTAAGATGGAAATAGAACAACTGGTTGAGGACTAAGGCACAGACTAAAGGTACATGCATGCTAAGTATATGATAGTCTATTAATAGGTTAAAACATTGTAAAGCGGTGAAGGACAAGTTCCTCGCCGACTACATAATTGTCATGTCTATGTAATTAGGGAGAGAGAAAACCGCAAACGAGAATAATCATGTGAAAATTTTGTTGTTGAATTATGAAGCTTAATTAATTCATATTAGCATGCTTTATTAACTTGCTGGAATACATAAGTAACCGATGTTGGTCACCTGGGAACCGGTATTAGTTAGGCAAGGAGAAACCGGCATTAGCTGCCTATGCATGAACACTTTATTTAAGTCACAGAATTATATCTAATATTTGTTATAAAGTTGATCTAATGGTTGTAAATGCATAGCTAAAGTGCCCTAAGTTTGTATATGCTTATATAAGGTTAGAAACTAGGGTTAGAAGATATAATTGATTATTGTAAAGAAGGAATTCTTGGACAAAAAAAAAAAAGCTTGAGAGGAAGAAAATATTGTACATCTAGAGAGGTGTGGAAGATTGCAAATCTTCATTGTATAACCTATGTGAAGCTTTGAATAATAAGATTGGTTGTTTCTTGGTGGACGTAGCTCACACTGGGTGAACCAGTTGTATCTTGTGCATTAATTCTTCTTGTTTATTTCCATGTTTATTACTTGTATGTTTAGATCTGATATAAATATTTGTACAACCTTGTGTGCTAACCCCAACAACTGATATCAAAGATTTATTTGAAGGTTTTGTGTGTTGATAGATTTACTCACAGAGATATTTCTGATTAAGTGGGAGTTATAGCAATGGCAGAAGAAAGCAAATACAAAGTGGAGAAGTTTGACGACCGAAATTATCAATTATTGAATATACAGGTGGAATATTATCTGTATCAAAGAGATTTATATTTATCGTTGGATGTGAATGCAAAGCCTATGAAGATGACTAATGAAGAATGAAATATTCTTGATAGAAAGGCTCTAGGATTTATAAGATTGAGCCTAACAACATCTGTAGCTTCTAATATTACTGAAGCAACAACTATAGTAGATCTAATGAAATATTTGGCTAATTTATATGAAAAATCTAATGCTTCAAATAAAGTTTATTTGATGAAGAAATTATTTAATTCTTAGATGCAAAAAGGTGAATCTGCATCAATTCATTTGAATGATTTCCATTCCATTGTAAATCAATTAAAATTGGTGAATATTTTATTTGATGAAGTGAAAGCACTTTTATTTCTATGCTCTTTTCCAAATAGTTGGGATAACTTGGTAATGGTTGTTAGTAATACAACATCTGCTACTAATATTTTAAAATTTGATGGTGTAGTTAGTATAATCCTGAATGAAGAAATACGTAGGAAAAGTACAGAAGAATCATCATCCGAAAATGTTTTGAATGTAGAAAGTAGGGGAAGACAGAAGGAAAGATCCAAAAGCAAGAAAAATGGGAAATCAAAGTCTAGGATTGGCAAATATAAATCCATAGTCAAAATAATAACATGTTGGAATTGTTGAAAGAACGGACATGCAAAGAAGGATTGTTGGTTCAAGGAAAACATAGATAATGTACCAGAGAAAGGTAAAGAGGAAAATGTTACATCTTCAAAGGTAATGCAAGATTCTCTTATTCTTTCTTTGGATAACAAAATTGAATCTTGGGTTTTAGATTCAGGAGCTTCTTTCCATGCTACCCCTAGTAAGAGTTATTTTAGAAATTATGTCCACGGTAATTTTGAGCATGTTTATTTAGGAGATGATGAACCATGCAATATTATTGATAAAGGGGAATTTCATCTAAAATTGTAGAATGGAAATACATGGACATTGAAAGATGTGAGGCATGTGCTAAGCGTCGGAAGAAATCTTATTTCTATAGGAAAACTAGGGGAATTTAGTTGTATGGTTGCATTCACATCCAACTCTTAGAAGTTATCAAAGGATTTTGTTGTAGCAAGAGGCAAGAAGGTAGGAACATTGTATTTATCTACCTATATTACTGATTCTTTTTCTGTGCTATCTACTTTAGATTTAGATGCAAGCATGTGGCATAATTGGTTAGGTCATATGAGTCAAAAAGAAATGCAGATCTTAAAGGCTAAGGGCAAGTTATCAGATATGAAACATGTAGATCTTGATTTTTGTTAGCATTGTATATTTAGAAAGAAAAAGAGAGTGAGATTTATCAAAGTTGGGGCAATAAAGAAGGAGCAAAAATTAGAACTTGTGCACTCAGATGTGTGGGGACCAGCCCAAGTAGTTTCTCATAGTGGATCCCAATATTATGTGACTTTCATTGATGATAACACAAGAAATGTATGAGTTTATTGTATTAAATGTAAATTAGATGTTTTTGAGACTTTTAAAAGATTGAAATCTCTTGTAGAAAATGAATCCAATTTAAAGTTTAAATGCCTTAGATCTGACAATGGTGGTGAGTACTGCAACAAGACTTTCAATGATTATTGTTTAGTGAATGGAATATGCAGAGAAAGAATGGTTCTTAAAATACCACAAGAGAATGGTATTGTTGAAAAAATGAACATGATAATCATGGAACGAGCTAAAAGCATGAGGATACATGCGGGATTGTCTTTATAGTTTTGGGCAGAAGTAGTTGACATAGCGGTGTATTTAATCAACCATGGGCCTTCAAGTGCACTAGATGGTGAAATACCAGAAGAAGCTTGGACTGGAAAAGAGGTAGATCTTTCTTTTCTTAGAGTATTTAGTTCAGAAGCTTTTGTGCAAGTTGATAAAGAAAATAGAAAGAACTTTTGGTACCCAAAAACGAACTGGTTGAAAAGTTTGTTAATGAAAATGTATTCTCAAATTTAAAAGTGACACCTACAACTCCACACAAGAACCGGTGTTGGTTAACATCGACACGGCGACGGTTGCTCGAACCGACGTCAATTACGTAAGATCCATACGAGTGTCGATTAGCAAAACCAGCATTGGCTATAGGTAATCGACGCGATCGATCACCGCGCCGAGAAATAAATACTAATTTACAGAATGAGTAGATTGAGCCTCTGGCACCCTAGCTCTCAGTAAGAAGGTCAAAAAGGGTAAGTAGACCTCCAGAAAGATTTTCACCTTCCTTATCTTATTTATTATTGACTGATAATGGTGAACCAGAAAGTTTTGAGGAAATAATGAAGGATGAAACCCACAAGCAGTGGGAGCATGGCATGGATGAGGAGATGGACTCCTTGGTATAAAAACCAGACATGAGATTTGGTTAATTTGTCACCTAGAAAAAGGACAGTGCAAAATAAATGGGTTTATAGGATCAAGGAAGAAGTGGGTGGATAGAATAGATACAAGACAAGGCTTGTAGTAAAAGGATTTACACAGAAAGCAGGTATTGACTTTGGTGATATTTTTCTCATGTAGTTAAGATGACTTTCATTTGTATTGTATTGAGTTTAGTTGTAGTAGAAGATTTGCATTTAGAGCAACTTGATGTTAAAATGACTTTTCTTCATGGTGATTTGGAGGAAGAGATATATATGCATCAGTCACTTGGGTATGAAGTCAAGGGTAAGGAGAAACTTGTGTGTAGATTGAAAAAGAGCTTGTATGGGCTCAAGCAAGTCCCAAGGCAATGGTATATGAAGTTTGATAGTTTCATACATAATCATGGTTATATGAGATGCGGATTTGACCATTGTGTTTATTTTAAAAAGATTGAAAATGGGAGCTATATTATTTTGTTATTGTATGTGAATGATATGTTTATTGTAGGATCTAGTATGCATGACATTGGTGAGCTTAAAGAAAAATTATCTCACACATTTGCAATGAAGGATTTGGGAGCTACAAAGAAAATCATTGGCATGCAAATTTATAGAGATATGAAGAACATGAAGTTGTATTTGTCTCAGGAGCATTACATCAATAAGGTGTTAGAAAGGTTTAAGATGTAGAATTCCAACCCTATCAAGACACCTATGGTCAGACACTTCAAATTGAGCAAAAATCAGTGTCCTACATCACAAGAGGAGGTTGAGTACATAGCATGAGTTCCATATGCTTCAACAGGTTGAAGTCTTATGTATGTTATGGTTTAATGATCGACATTGCATTGTAGTGGGAGTTGTGAGCAGATTTATGGCCAATCCAGGTAAAGAGCTTTGGAAAATAGTCCAATGGATTCTCGGTATTTTTGAGGGACATCCGACATGCAGTTATGTTATGGAGGGTTAGATACTTTTTTACACGGCTATGTTGATTTAGATACAGCTAGTGATTTGGATGGTAGGAGCACCACTGGATATGTTTTCATAGTAGGTGGGACGGTAGTGAGATGGATTTCAAGATTGCAGAAAGTTATGGCCTTGTCTACTACATAGTCTCGAGTATGTTACAACTACAGAGGCTAGCAAAGAGATGATATGGATGAGAAGGTTCATGGAAGATTTGGGAAAGGAGCAAGAGAATTGCAAATGTATACAGTGATAGTCAAAGTGTGGAAAATATGGAAAAGAATTAAGTGTTTCATTCAATAACGAAACATATTCAGTTGAGATATCACTTCATACGGTAGGTGTTAGATGATGGGCAGTTGAAATTAGAGAAAATTCATACAAAGAAGAACCCTGCAGATATGCTAACAAAGTTGTTGGCAAAAAAGAAGTTGGAGTTACACTCCACTTCTGTTGGTCTTCGAGTTTGAGACTTGAAGAAGAAGAAGCAAACCAAGAAAAGGATCTAAGAATGGAGTTATACGGTATAGTGCAACAATTTATCTCCAAGTGGGAGATTATTGAGTTGTGGAGCTTAATTGTTTTACATTAACATATTTTATTAACTTGCTAGAATACAAAATAACCAGCGTCGGTCACTTACGGACTGGTATTGGTCAGACAAGGAGGAACTAACATCGGTTAAGGCTAACCGACATCGGTTGCACGTGCATGAACACTTTAAGTTACATGAATTAGATCTAATTTTTGTTATAAAGTTGATATAATGATTATAAATACATAGCTAAAGTGCCCTAAGTTTGTATATGTTTATATAAGGTTAAAATATAGGGTTAGAAGATATAATTGAATATTGTAAAGAAATAATTCTTGGAGAGAGAAAAAGAGAAGATTGTGAGGAAGAAAGTATTGTACATCCAGAGAGATGTGGAAGATTATAGATCTTCATTGTATAACCTTTATGAAGCTTTGAATAATAAGATTGGTTGTTTCTTAGTGGACGTAGCCCACACTAGTTGAACCACATTATATCTTGTGTATTATTTTTTTCGGTTTATTTCTATGTTTATTGTTTGTATGCTTAGATCTAATATAAATATTTGTACAACCATGTGTGCTAACCCCAACACTTGTTGCTAAGTATAAAACATTTTGTGAGATTAAATTATGCAATGGATAATCTGATATGGATTACCAAGATTATGAGAGATGGACATGGTATTATTGGCATTCAGATCTTTTTGTTGATTGTATATCTTGAGGAATGAATGATCAAACTGATGTTATTGTTAGCATTTAGATCTTGTTGTTGATTATATATCTTAAGGATTGAATGATCAAAGCTCATATTATTAGTCTTTATTATGATTTATGTTGTATTGTCTTCTAATTTATGTTGTGCAATGTTAACTAGTAACTATACATCTTGAATGATCATCATGACAACTTCTTTTGCATTGGAGAAGCTTGCATTATAATTTTGATTTCTCAAATCGTATTCTTTCTACATTCACTAGCATAGTATCCAAACTTTTTGCAATAGTAGCATTATACATTTGATTTTTCATACCTTTGTGTAGAACCACCTCTGGAAGTGTTGTTGCTCCTTCCTCTATCTCTTCCTCTTGCTTGTCGCTCTTATTGGTTATTTCTTCCACCTTTTTTATTGATAAATATTCCTCTTCCTCTGTTGTAGGCTCCTCTACCCCTACCTCTCGCATTTGTGTTTGTTTTGAAAGCTTGTTCATTGGAGGAGCTTGTGACCTACTCATCCTTTGTTCATGGGTTTGCAAAGAACCCATCAACTCATTGATTTTCATTTGTCTCAAATCCTTAAACTCCTCTATTGCAACCACAACTAGATCAAATCTGGTTAGAAGGCTCCTTAATACCTTCTCTATGATCCTATGTTCTTCAACCACATCTTCATTAGTCCTCCTATGATCATTGTTCTTGTGAAAAAATCATTTATTGATTCTGATTCTTTCATGAGAAGAGTCTCAAAATCTCTCCTCAACATCTACAATCTTACTACCTTCACCTTGTCACTTCCTTGATAAGCATTTTGTAAGGTATCCCATGTTTTTTTGGAATTTATAGTTGATATCCTTTGGAAAAATGAATTAGTGACTACATTCTAAATGTAGCTTAAATCCTTTACATCCTTCTATTTTCTTTCAAAGCATTCTTCTGAGCTTGTGTGAGTGCATTAAATGCAGCCTAGTCTACTACCTCTATATAGCCTCCTTCAACTAGTTCACATAGCTCTTAAGAAGATAACAATGTCTTCATTTTAATGCACCAAATTTCATAGTTCTTCCCATCAAATATTAGGGGTTGTTGCCACGAGTTGTTGCTAATAGAAGCATTACAACTCAACCTAGAAAATAAGAACTCAAAATTTCTAACAATCAATAGCTCTAATACCAAACTATTGGCAAACTTTGGTGCCAACTACAACCAACATAGAGGAAAACAAAACCAGAACAATATAAAACACACACATACACACAAACACACACAAAATATTTATTATATTAATTCAAAAATCTTCATACAATCTCAGAGCTGATGTTCTGTCTTTTCTTTTATTTCTCTTCTTATGCCTTGTTTTCTGTTTCTTTTTCTTACAAAAATTTCTCTTTGCTGCTACATGTATTCTCCTTGCTATATATCTTCCTTATTTGTATTTTTCTCTTTTGTTTTATATGTTGCGGCATATATCTAATCCCCTTTTGTATATTTCTTCGAGCCATCTCTTTTTTTTTCTTCTTTTCTTTCTTCTTTGTATTCTTCCCAGAGTTATTGATGTTCTTTCTATATTAAAAATGGGTGGAATTATATATATATATATATATAAACCTCACCTTATTCTAGGGCTCTCATGTCCACTGGGGTCCATCTTCCAAACGAGTGGTGAAATGTCGTCACATGACCCCGCCTAGGACCGTTGATCATCACCTAGTGGCCACAACTCCAAACCCGACGGGATTATTAGTTCAGCTAATTCTGGGGCCTTCACGTCTGTGGAGCCCAAAAACAAAGAGGAGAATCAGAATTATGCCATGTGTCTTGTGGAAAATGCATGCAATTCAAATTGATGCCCAAATGGAAGTAAATGCCCGTAAGAAGGGCAGTTTAAAAATTCAATGGCCAAAAAAGAAAACGGCCACAAATATAAATGCATGTCAACTAAGTGGTTGGGGAGAGAGGGAAACAGATTTGAAAATCCTACGTGGGGCTCAAGATTAATGTCCACCATTAATTTTGACAAAAAAGAGAAACAAAGCATCCTTGAGGAGGTGGATGGATGACTATGCCCAAGAATTCGGTAAGATAAAGAGGAAGGTCATCAAGCTATGTTGATGACGATGATTTATGTACCAACATGTTGTTGGAAATAGAGAAACAAACAAAAGAACAAACTTCGGTGGTACCTAACAAGGTGAAAGACAACACCTTGGTCATTACTTTTCATGACTAAAAAGTGGTTCTACCACTTATTCTATTTGAGTAGGAGCTCAAATTTTATTACCATGGGTGTCTGATGGAGGAGTATCCTAATTCACATGTGATCTTACATCACCAATTTTTTTTAAAAAGATGTATAGTTGCCAATCGAACACTTAATATTTTTAAGGAGTTTGTTCTCTTAAAATTAGAATCTCTTGTAAATACCTTGTTTTATAGGAGCAGTTGTAGCTTGTTAGCTATATTTAGAATTAGAAAGTAAAATTAGCAATCTTTCTTGTTTTTTGGTAAATATAATTGTATGTTTATTCTTTTTCTAGAGGGATATAGAAGAGCTAAAAGGAATATTCACGGGTGGAAAAAGTGGGTAGACGCATATATAATGAAAATTTTAAATGCTCGAATTGAAATGTTGAGGGCGGTGTTTTTTCATCTTGGTGTTCTAATGAAAAAGCTCTCTCCATTTTTGTACAACAAAAATAATTAACAAGATATGTGTTTGAAGGTTTCAGATGTGTGTGAAGGCATATAGAAACAAAGTCTGCAAATGTGTTTGTATAACCCTTCGACTCAGAGTTCTTGCATGTGTGATTATGCAATCCATTCTGACTTTGTTGAATGTTGTATTGCTCTTGAGGCTTGAATTGATAGAAAAAATGTTGTTTTATATTAGAAACCATTGTGTTACATTATGGTTGCAAGGTTGTACTCTTATTCAATTGAGACCCAATACCTAGACTAGATTAATTGGTATCAGAGCTTGGTAAAATCTCTTGGGAAAAGTCTGTGAGAGATGGCAGCCAAATCACAGTCAAAAAAGAAGTTGAAAGAGAAAGTGTGGTGTCTTCCAAAAGTGCATCTATGTGGATAAAAGAAAAAAAAATCTCATTGAAGCTTAAGAGCAAGTAGAGAAGCCTTGTTGAGAGTTTAAAGAGTGAAGTATGAGGAGACAATGTGTATCCCAACAATGGAGGTTGCATAAGAAGATGGAGATGTGTGTGCAGACCACGTAAGTGTGAATAATGACAATGAAGAAGAGTTGCAGGTTTCCACAAAGGAAACTATGAAGATGAAGGAAGTGCTAGTTGATGCACTTAAGAAGAGTACATTTGAAGACCCTCTATGTGAAGTAGAGGATGAAAATAAAGGGAATAATAATAGTATTGTGACAGTAGTAGAAGTAGTTGATAATGAACCTTTAATAGTCCATCATGTGACTACACTCCATGAGAATAATGCAAGGAATCGTGAAGAGTTGGACAATCCAACAATGAAGAAAGAGAGATGGAAGAGATGATGACTCTACAAGCAATAGAGACACATGAAGGAGAGATGAGAAAAGTAGAAGAATGTCAATCATGTGGCATAGAGTTCAAGAAGGAGATAGATGTGGTGAATATGTTTCTCTCAAGAAGAATGACCATGGTGGCACATATGTGGGAGCAGTCCACGAAGGAGTTCAAGAAGAGGCTCTTATGAGTCAAGAGCTACATTATGTTGGTATGGACAAGGAGACTGAAGGTTTCTTTGCACATTATGGACTCTCAAAGATCCATTCTCAAAAATTCTATTGATGTCACAATTACCATTCTTCCCTTCATTTTCATTTGTTACATCACATATTGGGTCTTCGAATGTGCTCTCCTTAAGTACATCAACAAGCACTTCCTTTATCTTCATAGCTTCCTTGATGGAAACCTGCAACTCTTCTTCATTTTCCTCTTCATTATTCACACTTGTGTGGGTTGCTCCCACATCTCCATATTCTTGTGAAACCTCCATGGGTTGGCTACACATCATCTCCTCATTCTTCACTTTGCTTTGTCTATACATTAGTGAAAGTAACGGATGGAAAACTCTCTCACTCTTTCTTTATGACATATTTACGCATTTTTTTAGAAAATTTAAATTATAGAAAATAATTCATGTGTTCGAACTTAAGACATTTTTTCAAACTTTTATCCACTAGCGAACTTGAACCGAACTTTATCCTCATCAAATTTGAATCTTGTGACTTAGGATCTCACTATTGGGAATGATTTTTATTTTCCAGAAGTAGAATAAATTTTCCTGTTTATATATCGCTTACACAACAAGATCAGGTTATATTTAGGATATTTTTTACAGTACTTGGTGTTTGTATATTGTGGATCTTTACAAATTTAGAGCAGTATTGGGGCAATGACTTTACTACTGCAGGCATAACAATAGCACTATAGTAGTAGTCAAGAAGGTTTCTTTAGAACTGAGCATAAAATGACAAGTAAAAGTCCTTCAGAATATGCATTATGCTTCATTTGGTATAAAAAGGAAATTACAAAGGAATGAGCAAATCCTTGGCCATCTTGCTTGAAGCATTATTATTTAATAGTGCAGGAGCCATAGATCACAGGCATCTAAACACAGGTAAGTTAAAAAGTTTTTTCTTAGTGTACCACACAATTCTCCTAAAAAAGGATAATCCAACAACAAGAAAATTGATTTTTAAGCACTAGCATTTACCAAACCAAAGTAATAATTTGGGAAGAAAGTGCCAATCCATTAAGACCACTCTCCAAAATGTCTTGAATTTAAGGGATTTCCATGATACCCTAAAAATGAGATAACGAGGAGATGAAGATACAAGACAAGAGCCTAATATGTACCAAATTTTAATTGAAAAGACCTTGCACCTTGAGGGACTTGCCTATTATTAGAAATAATCTTCAAAATCTTCTGAGAGACATTTGATCACAAAAATTGCTAAATTCTTTTGAAGCTTTACAAACCTCAAAAAAATATTGGTTGAAACTTAAAATATATTCATGACAACAATTCTGATCCAAAATCTTGTTAAAGATATATGATCACAAAACTTGCAAGACTTCTTTTAAACACAAGGTTAGATGTACACAGATACATGACCTAATAAGAGTACATAAAATTTTCAAGATCCCTGATACAAATACAGCTGGATACAAAATTTACAAAAAGACTATATATTTTATGTGTCAAAGGCATAAAACATAATGCACATACACACATAAATTGTTGTTTTATATTTTATTTTATAACATTTTTTTGTTTATTTACATTTTGTTTACATATATATTTTCTTAAATCAATTTTTTTCTAAGTTTCATTTTTTGCAGTTTTTGAATGTATTTACAACCTTCAACCAAAATACGGATGCGGACGGCTTGGAACTATATACAGGCATATCAGATATGGTGCAGGTATGGGCTCATATTTAGATATGTCCTGATAAGGTATCCAGACCTTATCATATCCATATCCAATACATGGATATGTGTATCCTGGCAAATGGAGGGGAAGTATCCAGCAACTCTATTTAAAACCTGACAAACCTCTTAGCAAATTGAAACTTCCCGTGATTACACATGAATGAGATAATGAATTTTATTTTTCTTTAAAGATTTCACCGACACCTACCATCAAGTACGACATAACGAGTATGAATCATGGGAAAAATTTGACGGCCACCTATTCCTCTGTCAAATAATTTTTAGGTGACCGTCATTTTCAAATACCGCCTTCGAGATACATAAAGCAAAGTGTGAAGAACAGTTAACAAAATATATAAAATATATATATATATATATATATATATATATATATATATATATATATGTATGTATGTATATATATATATGTATATGTATATGTATGTATGTATGTATGTATGTATATATATATATATATATATATATATATATATATATATATATATATATATATATATATATACTATATATTTATAAACTATAGTATTTACATATAAATCTATATAAAAATGACAGTCATACTTAAAATATGCAAGTTACGTGTGACGGTTATTACAAATATTTGTAAATATTTTACAACTAAAATAATGAAAAATGTTTAAATAGCCGTCAAATTTAACCCTAGGTGTGACGCCTTCTAATTTTAATTTTATGCAAGGTGAAAATCAAAGCAAGTGTAAAAAATGCTTATGCCCCAAATTCCTCAGACATTTGTTGCTTCGTACTAAAACACCAGCAAAGATATGTATATCAATAACTGTTATGTATTATTACCTTTTGGGTTTTGTCCAACAAATCAATGTTCTAAACCAATCCAACGCTTTTGTCAAAACCAATTATTTGATCTAGGTTGCAGACTTAGTCGTATATTTTTTTCTCGTATGTTTCTCAACCCTGTAAGCATAATAGAAAACAGGGAAAATGGGTTTCTTTATAAGAAACAAAGAAGATCAGCCATAAAATAAATTAACGAATATGAGACTACGAGAGAGACATCTTATAGACTCATATGCTCATCAAAATTTCATACGTATAGATACATTTGTGTTATGTCTACTTTTCAGTGTGAAAAAGGTGGTATTTTCCTTTTCTCTTTGCATTCCACTCTAACAAAGGCACATCTTGCTCCTTGCTTTTCTCTTGTATGACCCAAATTGGAACGTGTCAAGATTGTTTGGCTCTTGTGAGTTATAATGGTCCAAGGCCTTCCTGTTGTATTTTAGATTTAGTTACAAAATTATGGCTGGTGGATTCATGTGGGCATAAATTTGGGCTTCAAAGTTTGATGGGGAACAAAAGTTTTCTTAGCATATTAGATATCTGATCAACTAGATACATATTGTAATACTAGTTTGTATTGATTATTTTGAAAATGAATACACTATATCGAATTGATTGTAGTCCAACTCTAGTCATCCACTAAGGTACAAATCCCAAGAGATATTAAGTAATAAGAGATGAGGTTGGGATCGTGACCTAGATGAATTTGGTGGAATGAAAACCCCTCAACCCTTGACAGCTAAGCCTAAAAATTATGTGCACCTAATCCATGTAAGCTTTAGATTCATTAAAAAAATGAATTCAATATTTCTCAAGACACGTCTTTGTTTTTTGCTTTTGGGTTTTGTGGTAGGAAATGGATCTCTTGAATGTTAGTTTATTTGCAACCTTTTCTCTCGGTGTTCGCAGTAAATGATCTACTGTGATTTTCCAATCATGTATGTTTTGGGTCCTATTGGACTCTTTACAATAATGTTACATTCTGTATTACATGAACTTATATCCACTGGATCCTTTGTTAATATTTCTTTGCAATCTTGGCATTTCAAGTTGATAATAATAGACCTTTTGATGAAAGGTTTCAGAAGAAGGAAGCTTCATCTGAAGGCATGGGTGATTATTCTGTAACAACTAACATTTTGAACACCCCCACAAAAATTATTAGATCAAAGAGGTATGTGCAAGAGCTTATTTTGTCAGATGATGAGGAAACACCTTTGACATTGAAAGAGAAAATTGTCAAAAGTGTCACTAAAAACAATAGGGGGGAGGTGGAGATCCTACAGGAAAATATAGGCAAAGAGGTTGGCCGAGGAAGATAGTGGATGAAGATGAATGTCAATGAATTATATGAAGGTGAAGCTCCCCTACTCAAACATCCATTAAATAAAATAATTAATCCTATGGTTAAATATTACAAAGAATAATTGCCCTCCGATGTTATAAAGCTTATGAGTTTATTGATCCTATGGTTAAATATTACAAAGAATAATTGCCAAATAGCCTACTTTTTTGGCCACATCCATTCAAAATCATTTCTCCAAGAATTGATTAAAACCATTGGGAGTATAGCAGTATCCAGGTCACTGGTATCTATAACCTCACCAAAGGTTTTTACCTTTTTCACTTTCATGAACCTTTGTGGGTCCAAGCGTTATTTTTATGCTTTGCATGTTGGTATCTGGGAAACACATTGCTTGTTCTCTCATGTTGGACCCCTTATTTTAATCCTTCCAATTAGATATCACTTAGGATACCTATCTGGGTAGAGGTGCCTGGTCTTCCCATGCAACTATAGATAGAGGTCAGCCCCGGGTGTGTGCGCTCCTATATCTATATAGTCGCCCATATATAGAGATCTGGTTGGGTTGGGGATGGGGAATAGAGATTGAGGGGAATCTCTTCTTGCCATAATTTGAGGGCCCCCTCTAGATAGTCAACCCCATTGGTAGAATTATTTGTCGAGAACCTAAGCATTTTTTCTATTCTTTCCTGCATAAATGGGTCTGCGTCGAGGTTGACCTTGCCAAGGATATGCGGGACCATATCAACATCTAGGTTGGGTCCACTCAATTCTCCCAAAATTTTTGCATATTCCTAACACTTGTTTCAGATTTCAAGCCCCTGACCATCTTATTTGTGATTTTCCTATTATAGCTCATGAGAAACAAGCACCCAAAATCCCTTTAGCCCTTGTACCTAATTTTGATTTTACTGTTGACAGTTAAACAATTGTTGGCGGTAAGAAGTCGGTTGGGCCTAAAGTTGCCTCGAAGCAACCACGTCTTCCTCCAACCCATAGCCATCACCGTCAAATATTTCTTTGAAGTAGGAAACCTCTAAAACCCCTCCTCAGCCTGTAGCTCAGTCCGCGTAGAGTTAATATGTTTCTTTGTAGAAAAATTTAGCAACTTCAATTGTCGTGTCAACCTCTATTTCTCAATGTTGCTCCCATAGTCCACCTCGTGAGGTTTCTATGGGGGTGCACAATGAAAATCAAGCTAAATGCCGCTCCATTCAAGTTGGGCTACAAAATTCAAACCATTTTTTTGTGCTTTCTAATCATTTTGGTTTGTTTGACTCAGGAAAGGTTTTCGGGAAGGCCGAGGGGAGCTTGCTATGTCTAAGTTTTCATGAATTTTCTTTCATGGAATGTGTGAGGCCTCATGGAGTCCTCAAGAAAATATTTTGTGAAAAAAGCTTGTCAACTTATTGGTAACATTGATGTTTTGTGTTTACAAGAAGTTAAGATTTCTGGTTTTATGCTTCAAACCACTTTAATGTGTATTGCTTCTGATTATAAGCATTTTTATTCTTCGCATATGGAAGGAAGAGGTGGTGTTTCTATCTTTGTCTCTCCTAGATTTTTTGCTCTAATTTCTTCCATAAGGCATGATCCTCAAAATCATGCCGCGTGGATTATTTTGGAAATTAATGTCTATTCCTTTGGCATTCTCAATATTTATGCTTCTAATGATGACACAAAAAGGATGATGTTGTGGCGTTGGTTGTGAAATAACTTGCCATTATCTTATTAGTTAATATGTGGAGATTTTAATATGATTGAGCATTCTAAGGATAAACTAGGGTCTCTTCCCATGCGATGGTGCATGGGGGAGCGGAGGTTTGGTTTTATTTTAAAACCTGTTGGGGCCTTTATGACCCTCTCTTTAAATGGAAAAATGATTTCCCTTCTCAAAATTGGTTTACTTGGTCCAACTTTCGAGTATGTACTGACATAGTCATTAAAAGGTTATATTGTGTCATGATCTCTTAGCAACACGCTTTTGATTTGGATAGTAATGAGCATTCCCCATCACGCCTAAAGTCGGATGTCGTTTTATCTAACCAAAGCTCCATCAATGGAGTCGGACCCCTTTCAAAGTTCCTAACAATCAATTCTATCTTAATGTTTCTCTGTTGAGTCATGTTGGTGTCATCTCGCTCATTACCAAAGTGTGGAATATGACACCACATCCACCTTACGCTACCGCCTAAGTAGATTGGTGGAATGTCATCATCCAGCGTATGGCCAAATTTCTCCATCATTTTGGCAACCAGGTTGTTTGGGTTCAAAAGAGGGCAGCTTCCACCCTTCTCCAAGAGTTTCAGAAAACCTCTGCTTTGCTTGAAGCTCAACCCTTTGACATCCCTACGCAGCTTCGAGCAGCCAAACTTCGGCACCAAATCAAGGTTATGGAAAATCATATGGCCAAAGGTGTTTAGATCCAGGACAAACTGCATTGGATTAAGGTGGGAGACAGATTCCAAAAGCTTCTTCAAAAAGCTAAATTTTCTAGATAAAAATCAAAGCCATTCAATTGACTCATGATCATTTCACGACTCTTCTTGATATTGTCAATTATTTTGTGGAGCATTACACCTTGGTTTCCCAGGCTCGACAAGCATCTAAAGAAAGTCAACCCGCTTCGCAAAACAGCGTGGAAGTGGTTCCTTGCAAGTTGTCTCCATAGGACAGGAAGCTCTGTGACGCTCCTCTTTCATTGGAAGAGCTACACAATGCCCTCATTTGTCTTGCTAATGATAAATCTCCTTCGTTGATGGTTTTCCTTGTGAATTTTATAAGGAAGCTTGGTCGGTGGTTGGTAATGACCTTCTTCAAGTCTACAAAGAAGCTTTGTAGAATCATGCTCTTGGCAGTATTATTAACAAGGGCAATATCAAGTTTATTCCTAAAGTTGGGAATCCAGAGCTCATTACTAGTTGGCGGCCTATTACTCTCCTTAATGTCTCCTATAAGATATTGGCTAAAGCTCTTGCTATCCATATCGCTAAATTTCTTCCTAAAGTGGTTCACCTGGAACAGACTAGTTTTGTTAAGGGTAGATCTATTCTTGATAATATCATTGTTGTTTGGGAAGGAATGGAGTGTGTTATTTTCCTTAAAATTGATTTTGTGAATGCTTATGATCAGATAGAATGACCATTTATTATTGTTATGCTTTAAGTGTTTGGGTTTGGCCCATTCTTTCTCAATGTTGTTCAAACAATATTTGTTGATTTTTTTTCTTGCCTCACCAACAATAGACATCAATCTCAAGCTATCAACTTGTTCAAGTCTATTAGGCAAGGGTTCCCTCTCACTCCTACACTCTTTGTTCTTGCAACTAATGCCCTTGGTTGTCTTTTTATGATAGGGATGTGTGAGGACACGTCCAAGGAATATTTCTCCCTGATCATGCCTCACAACTTGTTAATAGGCATTTTTAGACGACTCTTTTCTCATTTTAGCTGAGAATGAATAGAACATAAAAGAATTTTCTCTTGTCTATATACCTTCTGCTAAGCTTTTATCTCTAAAGTTTAACTTGCTAAATCTCTTGGCTTTGATGAGTTCTTGGCCTATGCCCGATTGGCTAATTTCTTACCCTTGGTGTTGGATCAGGCGTGGAGAAAGTTTTAAATTCTTGGGGATTCCCTTTGCCTTCAATAGTGACTCTACCACTCTTTAGCAATATGTCATTGATCGGGTGGAGTAAAAAAAAATCAGCGTTGGGTTTTAGGCTGTCTCTTTTGCCGATAAGTTTCAAGTCTACACCAAAATTTTGGGTAGCACCTAGGTCTTTTATGATGTTTGTTAGTGTCCTTCACAGCATCGTTTGACAAGCTTGCTAAAATTTTACGGGATTATCTTTGGTCTAAGAAACATTAGGGTGGCTTCCATCATGTTACTTGGGAGATCTGTACCCTTCCTCATTATTAAGGTGGAATGGGAGTTATTGATGTTTACAGACAAAGTCTTTCTCTTTGTGCTAAATGGGTTATCTAGATGTATTAATGGCAATCAAGCCTAGAAAATATTTCTACGAAATTGCATCTCTTCAAGTTCTCCTTATGGTAAAAAATGTTGGAATAACATTGGGATACATAACTTGATCATCACCAGAGTGTTGGTTAAAATTTTAGGCACCTTTGTTGCAAAAAGTATCTAGAAAGCTTTTGAAGTTGTTAAGCCTTTGCTTCATTGGATTGGTGATGGTTGTCACAATGGGTTGTCTTTCGATGATCATAACCTTTGGTGGTCTTTTATTTGCACCAGTGTTATTGTTCCGTTGGTAGAGGTTTCCTAAAATTGAGGCGCTTCGACTTGCTTGCAAAGGCATCAACACCATCTGTGACCTTGTCTACCATAGAGATTGATTTCCCTAACAAGAGATTAAATGGAAATTTAATTTGATAACTTTGATATTTCGTCGATGATCAAAATTCAAGAGCTTATGTCGGATGTTATGCTTCATAAGTTGGGATTGTAACCCCCTACAACATGGTGGTAGGAATGGCGGTGGAATCTAGAAATCCCTTTCCTTAACTACTAGTCAGGCGTGATCTATAATCCTTTGTCCCCCTTGTCTACTACAATTATCAAACTCGATACTTGGTGGAACCTTAATTCTTCGGTTGTCACTTGGCTTCAAAGGCTTAACAAATCTTGGAACCCGAACTTTGAAACTAAGCTCAATTTTTTTCTCTAGTGCCTCAACTACCAAGGTCTGCCATTGGGAGAACGATTAAGTCACATTGGCCTTCCTAATCCCAAATGTCCTTATGTGGCCAACCTAAATCTTTTAAACTTATCTTCTGGACTTGTCGGTGCATTCAATTTGCTTAGAATTTGATTGGAAAGCAGCCATGTTTGGCGAATTTGTTGTTCTTCCCGCTTTCAGACTATTATTATTTGGCATTTCTTTTGGGCTGTTATTATTTTTCAGTTATGGAAAGATAGAAATAATGTTATTTTTCAGCATGAAGTGATTACTTTAGATCTTACTATGAATAAAAAAATGGCTATTATCTCTTATGTGACTATGCAAATTCAGGCATAGGTGCAGAAAGTGGTGCTGGAGTTCCCACATTTACAAAGCAGATATTGGATCACTGGGGAGTGCCCCTTGTACCATGAGTCAAGTTCCTCGAGTGACATCCATGCCCCGTCACCGCCACTATGCCGCATCACGGAAGGAGCTATCTTTCTCTATCCACCTTTGGACCGGGTTGGAGTCGCCACCTCGAGGAAAGGTTGTGGCTAGCTCCTCCAGCTAGAACCTGCCTCCTCAGGGGCCAGCTTTGGAGGCTCACCACTACCTGGCTAGGGAATCATGGTGCCTCTAAATATTCAAATACCAGACTTTGATGGATGGGAAATTGATCTACCTTCTAAGGAGATGACTATTGGGGGGAAGGGGGTTAACCCTCCTAAGGATGATCCTCCTCGTCCGCCAAGTGTTGTGTCATCTTGTGCCTAGTTTGTTACTTATGTGATTTTTTTGTTGCTTTTATAATGTCTTTCATGCCCTCGTGGCATTTTGACTTTGGATCATGAGTTTCCGATCACCCCATTGTTGTAATTGTTTTGTATTATTAATATACGAGACAAGGTGCAAAAATAATTTAACTTTTCATATTTAGTGACAACGTATGTGTGAGAGAGCATAAATGACTTGATTAAGAAGTTTTTGTAAGATACTTTAATGTGGAAATAAATCATAGAATAGTTCAATGTGTGCATAAGTCAATTAAGATTTGTATGTTGTTTCATCAAATAGGATGGATTTTATGGTTGTTTTTTATCATTAAAATTTGTACCCAATTTTTTCCATCAATTTATTTGTGTAGTATTTGTGAGCATTTAATAAGTGTAGACATCTAATTTTGATAGAGGACTAGTTAATTGTTATGGTGCTAGTGTATTTATGTGTTTATTAATATTAGTTCAAGTTAGTTTTTATTGACATGTTTTCTCTATATTTAGAAACATTTGACTTGTCTTCTTAAAGTTTTGGTCTCATTTTCTTGTTATTGATTCCTCATTTTTCTGTGTGTGTGTGTCACGTCTATGTCTTTTGCTTTGTTTTCCACCAATTCTTCATGTTTCTCTCTCTTCCACCTATTTTTGTTATTTTCCATGTTGCCACTTCCATAGACTACAGAACTAGTCAGTCCACTTTCATGACCACTACAAAATTGGCATTTTGTCTTGTGGGCCCTTTTCACCCATAATTTTGGGACCTCATGGTTTTGGCCCCTATAATTTGGTATTTTTCACTTGTTGTGTAATGGATTATACACCAATAGAGTTCTATTTTAATTTCAAGAATTCTATTAATACAAAGGTGTGCTAGTATATTTAAGACACGTGAGCACACAAAGAAGAATCATATTGAAGTTGTAAAGAAATAACTTGTATATTTTTATAGCATCATTAATGCATGAGCTTCCCAACAAAACAAACAACATTGTTGTTATCACTTAAAGTTGCTCCCCTACTGAAACTAGGCTCAGCACCTCAGTGAAATAGTCAAAAAATAAGTTGAAAGAGAAAGTGTACAGTGTCTTCCACAAGTGTATGTGTGTGGATAAAAGACAACAAAATCTCATTGAATGTTAAGAGTAGGTAGAGAAGCCTTGTTGAGAGTTTAAATAATGAAGAATGAGGAGATAGTGTGTAGCACAACCATGGAGGTTGCATAAGAAGATGGAGATGTGGGTGCAGGCCACCTAAGTGTGAATAATGGAGTGGACAATGACGAAGAGTTGTAGGTTTCCATAAAGGAAACTATGAAGATGAAGGAAGTGCTAGTTGATGCACTTAAGAAGAGTACATTTGAAGACCCTTTATGTGAAGTAGAGGATGAAAACAATGGGAAGAATGGTATTGTGACAGCCGTAGAAGTTTTAAAGAATGGACATTTAAGAGTTCATCATGTGACTACACTCCATGAGAACAATGCAAGGAATCGTGAAGAGTTGGACAGTCCAACAATGAAGAATTCAAGAAACCGACAAAGGATGGAGAAAGAGAGATGGAAGAGATGACTCTACAATCAATAGAGACAAGTGAAGAAAAGATGAGAAAAGTATAAGAATGTCAATCGTGTGGTATAGAGTTAAAGAAGGAGATAGAGATGGTGAATATGTTTCTCTCAAGAAGAATGACCATGGTGGCACATATGTGGGAGTAGTCCACTAACGAGTGGAAGAAGAGGCTCCTATGAGTCAAGAGCTACATTATGTTGGTATCAACAAGGAGATCTGAAGGTTTCTTTGCACATTATGGACTATTAACGATCCATTCTCAAAAACGTCTCTATTGTTGTCACAATACCATTCTTCCCTTCATTTTCATCTGTTATTTAACATAATAGGTCTTCAAATGTGCTTTCCTTAAGTTTATCTTCATAGTTTACTTTATGGAAACCTACAACTCTTCATTGTTGTCCTCTTAATTATTCATACTTGTGTGGGTTGCTCGACATCTCCATCTTCTTGTGCAACGTCCATGGGTTGGCTACACATCGTCTTCTCATTCTTGACTTTGCTTTGTATATACATGAGTGAAAGTAGAGGATGGAAAACTCTCACTCTTTCTTTATGACATATTTCTGCAGTTTTTAGAAAATTAAAATGATAGAAAATAATTCCTTAGTTCGAACTTTAAGACATTTTTGGAACTTTTATCCCTTTGCGAACTTGAACCGAACTTTATCCTCATCAAACCTGAACTCAAACTCAAATCTTGTGACTTAGCATCTCACTATTGGGAATATTTTTATTTTCCAGTAGAATAAATTTTGTTGTTTATATACCGCTTACACAACAAGATCGGGTTATATTTAGGATTTTTTTGCATGTACTCAAGTGTCACGTATATTGTGGATCTTTGCAAATTTAGAGCGAAGATTGGAGACAATAGCACTCCAATAGTAGTCAAGAAGCTTTCTTTAGAATTCAACATAAAATGGCATGTAAAATTCATTTAGAATATGCATTCTACTTCATTTGGTGTAAAAAAGGAAATTACAAAGGAATGAGCAAATCCTTGACCATCTTGTTTGAAGCATTTAGTATTTAATAGTACAGGAGCCATAGATCGCAGGCATCTAAACACAAGTAAGTTATAAAGTTTTTTCTTAGTGCACCACACATTTATCCTAAGAAAAGGATAATCCAACAACAAGAAAATTGATTTTTAAGCACTAGCATTTAAGAAATTTATATGATACCTTGAAATAAGATAAAGAGGAGATGAAGATATAAGACAAAAAGCCTAACATGTACCAAATTTTAATTGAAAATACTCTTGCACCTTAAAAGTTGAGGGACTTGCCTATTATTAGAAATAATCTTCTCAAAGACATTTGATAACAAACGTGCATAATTCTTTGAAGCTTTACAAACCTCAAGAAAAGATTGGTTGAAACTTGAAATATATTCATGACAACAATTCTGATCCAAAATCTTGTTAAAAGATATATTATCACAAAACTTGCAAGACTTCTTTTAAACACAAGGTTAGATGGACACAGATACATGATCTGATACAAGTACAGAAAATTTTCAAGATCCCTGATACAAATACAGCTGGATACAAAAATTACAAAAAGACACTTTATTTTATAGGTCAAAGGCATGGAACATAATGCACATACACACACATATATTGTTGTTTTATATTTTATTTTATAACATTTATTTTTTTGCTATATATATTTTTGATTAAATTTTGTTTGCATATATATTTTCTTAAATCAATTTTTTTTCTAAGTCTCTTTTTTTTTGCAGTTTTTGAATGTAGTTACCCCTTCAACCAAAATACGGATGTGGACAGCTTGGAACTGTATTCAGGCATATCAGATATGGTGTAGACATGGGCTCATATTCAGATAAGTCTTGATACGCTAGCAAGGCCGTATCATATCCATATCCAATACATGGATATGTGTAACTGGGCAATGGAGGGGAAGTATCCAGCAACTTTGTTTAAAACCTAACAAACCTCTAAGAAAATTAAAATTGCCCATGATTACAAATTGAAATGGTAGTGGAGGGGCAGTGGAGGGTAGATAATGAAGTTTATTTTTTAGTAAAGATTTCACTGGTACCAAGAAAATTTCTTTAGGCGTTGGTGAAAATTTCACTGGTACCAAGTTAATCAAGTACAACATGACGAGTGTGAAGCCTTCTACTTTTAATACACAAACTTTTATGCAAGGTGACAATCAAAGCAAGTGTAAAAAATGCTTATGCCCTAAATTCATCAGGCATTTGTTGCTTCATACTAAAAAAACCAGCAACATATGTATATCAACACATGTTATGTGTTATTAGCTTTTGGGTTTTGTCTAACAAATCAATGTTCTAAACCTCAAACCTCAAACCCAACGCTTTTGGCAAAAACAATTATTTGAACATGGTTCAGACTTAGTCGTATACTTTTTTAGCTTTTTCCTATGTTTCTCAACCCCGTAACTATAAGAGAAATAGGGAAAATAGGTTGCTTTATCATAAACAAAGAAGATCAGCCATAAAATAATTAACAAATATGAGACTATGACAGAGACATCTTATCGACTCATATGCTCGTCAAAATTTCATATGTATAGATACATTTTTGTTCTGTCTACTTTTCGGTGTATAGAAGGTGGTATTTTTTCCTTCTCTCGTGCGTTCCACTCTAACAAAGGGGCATCTTGCTCCTTGCTTTTCTCTTGTATGACCCAAATTGGAATGTTTCAAGGTTGTTGGCTCTTGTGAGTTATAATGTTCCAAGGCCTTCTTATTTCCTTTTAGATTTAGTTACAAAATTATGGTGGTGGATTCATGTGGGCATAAATTTGGGCTTAATTTGATGGGGAACAAAAATTTTCTTAGCATATCGGATATCCGATCAAATAGATACATATCGTAATACTAATTTGTTTTGAGGTCTTTTGAAAATGAATATACTATATCAAATGGATTGTAGTCCAACGGTGTGTATAATGGTGTAAAAGGTGTTGCCTAGCCATCCACCAAGGTACATATCCCAGGAGATACCAAGTAATAAGGGATAAGGACGGGATTGTGCCCTGGACGAATTTAGCGGAATGGAAACCCGTCAGTCCTTGGCATCTAAGCCTAAGAATTCTGTGCACCTAATCCATGCAAACTTCAGATTCAATCAAATAAAAGTAAATCCAATAGATTCCAAAAAAACACAGAGGTTGCCCTTTTCATTTGAAAATAAAGAGCAAATCAGCCATTAATGAAATGCATGTATATCTATCTAGATTCAAATGCGTTGGACTCGGTATATGTTGGTAAATGCGTACAAAGAAGGTGTAACAAGTGTATCATTTCATTGAAGTCACTCACCGTGAATATGTACAATTGCCACCGTATAACAAATTTTAAAGGTATTCGTCAACATTGATGTACTTACCATAAATTTGTTTGAAACATTTTTGTTAATAAAATTGTGTGAATGGAGAACATCTCCTAATATTATTTAATAGGATAAATTTGATTATTTAAATATGTTTATAATAATTTTTCAAATTCATGCAAAACATTTTTCCTTCATAAACATCCGCTTGTATTTATTTTTTTCAAATTTGTATTTTACTATTTATATATGTATTTTAGGATAGTTTTTATATTTTAAAATTTTGTTCCTTCAAAATATTATGGTTGCTTATATTTTTACTTTTAAATTATTTTTATTTGTTTTATTTTCTTATTGAGAAGTGCACTTAACTGCACACTAGATTACAATTATGAGCAAGCATACAATTAAGTTAAGGACATCCATGTTGTCAAAGTCACTCAAGGAACAAACCTAGCCTTAACACACTGTCAAAGTTACTCAGGGCACAATCCTAGCCTCAACCGTTTTGACTCTCTGTGTCGGGTATCTCCAAGGCCTTGCACTAAAAAAACATGATCCCTGGTGGGATTATTCCAAGCCAATCAACTTCATCAATAGACGAAGGGCCCTCCAATATAATTAATATAAAAAGAAAATTACAAAAAAAATCATAAATAGTAGAATAACATTCATTCCATTATTTTCAATCATGAGGAACAATTAATCTAAGTGTCATAAGTAATGGAGTTCATCTCAATTCTATATTATTTGCAATCACATTCATTCTATTATTTTTAAATGCGGAGTATACCTATCTTATCACATATAAGAATTGATCTTATAATTTCTCAAAATAAAAAAATCGTAAATTTAAATGTTATACATATAAAATATGTACACAAAAATTGTTTAATAAGTTTTTTCATGCATTTTTTTACCGTCATCTCAAGTTTCTTCTCATTTATTTCTATGCATTTATAGTTGTCATTTTTTTCTTTTTCCTTTAAATGTTTTGGAGTGTCCTTTTTCTCATAAATGTCATCCCATATTTATGCTGAAGTTGTTCTCATTGTGGGAAAGGCATGGGCACTGTCTAACAGGAGCCAGACATGCAACAATGGAGATCGTGTCTACTTATGATTAACGTACATGGTCGATGAACAAATTAATCACAGTGGTTCATTTTACTGCCCGCCCACTCTATTGACATCTCCAATTATCAAATTCAACAACTACAACGACTTGACTTGAGATGATGTGTCCACTCCATGTGTCCCTTTCTCAAAAATACAACAGAACAAAAAGAATACAATTTCCCTTACATTGAAATGTGCTCTAACTACCTTTAAATCACAAGGGTGTCATTGTTGACAATAATCTTCTCCACCCCCTTTTCTCCAATTTAAACGATTGTCAAAAATAGTGTGGGGTTTGTACGTTCCTGTTCGTAACAAATCAATCCTCCACATAGGTTTCCCCCAAAAATTCCATCCTTGAAATTATCCTCCCTCGATCCCCTTCTTTGTTTCCCCTCTTCCTTTTGTAGTGTTTTTCTCCCTCAATTTTCACTTTTTGACCCTACCTCTTTGATATTCACATCGATGCACCATATTTTTTGTATCTAATTTATGGTTTCTATCTTTTGATGACTAACCCTTGTCTAACAACTGGTTTTGGCGAAAAAATTGCATTCTAATGACCTACACATTACTATTTAACTGAGAAAGTGTCATCCAATCACAATCACTAACAAATTATATATTGAAATGCTTTCTTACTTTTACAAATATGTATAGCTTCACATATCTTATCCCTTTTTTAAAATACCAATTCCTAAATTCATATATATACAAAAGTAAACATAATTTTTTTATAAACATGGTCTTTTTAATCCAATAAGGAGCTTACACATATTTCTTTGTGTTTGTTACCAAGGACTGAAGAGAAACAATTCCACAATCCAATCACAATCACTAACAAATTATATATTGAAATTCTTTCTTACTTATACAAATATGTATAGCTTCACATATCATATCCCTTTTTTAAAATACCAATTCCTAAATTCATATATATACATAAGTAAACATAATTTTTTTTATAAACATGGTCTTTTTTAATCCAATAAGGATCTTATACATATTTCTTTGTGTTTGTTACCGAGGACTGAAGAGAAACCGTTCGCCATCCAATCACAATCACTAAAAATTATATATTGAAATGCTTTCTTACTTTTACAAATATGTATAGCTTCACACATCTTATCCCTTTTTTAAAATACAATTCCTAAATTCATATATATACAAAAGTAAACAATTTTTTTGTATAAACATGGTCTTTTTAATCTAATAAGGAGCTTATACATATTTCTTTGCGTTCGTTAACGAGATTTGAAGAGAAACCGTTTCCTCAAATTCCTCCCAAGTATGATCCCGAGTCATGTTTTTGTATCATTGATGCTAGCATATTTTTATGACCGTTGCCACTAGAAATGTTGTTGACTGATAGCTATATAAAATAAAATTCATCTTCGTAAGAATGATTTCACCCATGGAATATGTATCGGACATGTACGTATTTAATTCCATTCATGTATTTTCCTTATCTAACCATTTGAAGCCCTCCCATTTGTGATCCTTGACAATGGTGCTTGTTGATGGTTGATACCACTGGGAGTATCAATGGCTAAAGATGATGCCACCGATTCTAGAAATTTCAACCATGTAATTTTGATTTCTAACCAGCTCCATTACCTATATAGTTGCATTATGGAGGGGGCTAATAACCTCCCAATACCATGTTTTAACATTCACTGTCAACTAGGGGCAAAAATTGTAAGTTTTGTTTGGAGATGTTTGTTTGCACACTTCTTGCTTTCTACATTTACTCAACCTTATAATTGAAAGGGAGGAACTAAGGAGAAAACATCATGGTTGGCTTTTGAACGAGTAACATTTTAATATCCCACATTTACAATTTTGACTCTTTAATCACAGCTTGCACTCACATGAATGATACAAACAACATGGAGATAATAATGTCAAGCATAGCTAACAATAATCATTTTGGTAAGAACTATTCCAGACATGAAGTAGGTGTGAGACATGTGGGTATTTAATTACCACCTTATTTATAACTTTTCATTCATTTATGTGTCTTCTCTAAAAAATTAAACACCATCCAATGACAATCCTTGACTCTAATGCCTGTTTATAAATGACATCAATAGGACTATTGATTTTTTCCCATTCTCTTCAATCACATTTCAAGTACTTTCCTTTAAACAATCACCCCAAATAGTTACACCTCCCTAACGTTACCACATAATACGCCATGAGAGACCATACTAATTTTTACTTCTATTCCACTCTCTCTTCCTCCATATAATTGTCAAATCTAATACCTTTACTAGCACAACTACGCTTCTTCTTTTCCTTTCCTTTTCCATAAATATTTCTTCCATTGCATCCCTTCGGCGTTCACATTGCATTGCTCATGTGCGATTGCTAGTATTAGTTATTTTTCCAAAAAATATATGATATGTTTATCTTGACATTTTTTAATGCACGTGTAGGTATTGGGTGCAGGAATAAATGCCTTGAGTAAGAAATTTTTAGATACTTTAATGTCGAGATAAATCGGTTAGAATAGATCAAGGTGTGCATGAGTCAATTAAGATCTATATGTTTTTCCATCAAATAGGATGGATTTTATGGTTGTTTTTATCTTCAAAATTTGTACCTGATTTTTCCATCAATTTGTTTTGTAAATTTTTGAGATTTTAATGAGTGTAGACACCTAATTTTGATAAAGGACTTGTTAATTGTTATGGTACTAATGTATTTATGTGTTTATTAATATTAGTTTAAGTTAGTTTTTCATTATATTTATAAACTTTTGAATTGTCTTCTTAAAATTTTGGTCTCATTTTCTTTTTATTAATTCCATTTTTTTCTTTATGTGTGTCATGTCTATCTCTTTTACTTTGTTTTATACTAATTCTCTATGTTTCTCTCTCTTCCCCTATTTTTTTAACTTTCTCATGTTGTCACTTCCATAGACTACAAAACTAGTCATGTCATTTTCATGACCACTATGGAAGTGACATTTTACCTTAATGGGCCTTTTTCGCCCATAATTTTGGGACTTCATAGTTTTGGCCCCTATGTTTTGGTATTTTTCAATATTTGTGTGTCGGCTTATGCACCAATAGGATTCTAATTTAATTTCAATATTTTTATTAATACAAAGGTGTCCTAGTACATTTAATAAACATGAGCACACAAAAAAGAATCATATTGAAGGTGTAAATAATTAACTTGTCTATTTCTAAAGCATTATTAATGCATGAACTTCCCAAGAAAACAAACAACCTTGTTGTCATCACTTGAAGTTGCACCCCTATTGAAACTAGGCTCAACACCTCAGTGAAATATTGAAAGACATTCAAAGTGTGGGACAGTGGATCCTTCAATGTCAATCTCTAGATGAAAATGTTGGCTCTTTTCACTCCAACTCACAGCAACTAATATAACCAACAACAATCCTACTTTTAACTAATTCTAGCCTAATATTCCAAAGGACCAAGGTTAGAAAGATGGAATATTGAAAGGAAATAAGGTAATGCACCAAACTGGAATGTGCTACTAATTTGGATTTAAAAGACACAAAATAACTCAACATATGAAGCTTTAGAGAATGGACACAAGAACTATAAATGAGACAATCAAAGTAAGACTAAAAACTATAAGAGGACTAAAATATTCACATCAGACACTTATGCATTCAAGGGAAAGAGATCACACTTGTAATTTTTAACAAGAAATTACTCATCCATAATCCCACCAAGCAAGAGGTGCTTGAAAACTTCACAAGTTATATTATAAGGGTCTGGAAGCATTAGTTTTAAGTCTTAAAAGAGAAGAGCTCACAAACCTAATAGAAAAAAACTCATTTCTCTTGCTTTTACAACAATATACATAAAAGATGGATGAAAATAGAGAAAAGATTAGAGATTTCTAGGCAAAATTGAAATGAACTACCCACCCTAGAACCAATTAGCATTTAGTGAGCATGCCCAACATGGGTGCCAAATATGTCTTGGGTTATGAAAAAATAGATCACCAGGGAATGGGGCACCATAGTAAAGAGAGCCATGTTGGTTTTGAGGTGGCTGAAATAATTTACAACTTATTTGGGCACCATTGGACTGAGAAAACAAGAGAAATCATCTCCAAAAATTTTCACAAGGATATCCTTGATCTCTCCATCATTATTTCTAAAACTAATCCTAGAATGAATCCCTAATCAAAACCTTTCCAATGATATCACATGTAAGTTAACAGATGCTCTAGATCAAAATATCTAAGCATTTAAAGCATACCGAGAACATGATCACTAAGCTCGGGATCTTAAAATGGAAAGGGGACTTTTGATTTGCTTATTAAACTACAAAACAAAAGTGAAGGGACCAACAACCACTCCCAACATGCTCTACTCTCCACAAGCTTTCCAACAAAACGAATATTCATTTCCTTTCCTTTTACTATATTTGTTGGAATAATGTAGCTAGTACCTATATGTGTGTGAGTAAATATACTTGTGATAAATAATATTATCTTTATGTATGAGAAGTTGTTAAAATAACTCACATAGATAGAAATTGAGAGAGATTAAATGTGAGAAAGAATAGGCTTGAGAGAGATATTAGGGATTTTTGTAGTTAGTTTATTATTAGAAGGTAAATGATTTTAACCAGAGCTATGAACCAATGCTAGACACAACCAGGGGGTCTAGTCTCTAGAGAAGCATAGGGCAACAAATCAAACAAACCAAAAAATAGAGCCAAACCCAAAAAACACTAAGATAGACTAAATACAATAAATTTTCAACCAAAAGAGAATAGACTATCATGAAAAAGGTTAACAAGAAGACAAACATAAACACACCCAAGGTCAAAACAAAAGCCAACTGCTCGAAATTTTCATCTACTAGGAAAACAGATCCTCCAATGTTCTATGTTGTAGACAAAAATCACACACTTGGGTACATTTCTAGGTCTTAAAAGCATATTTGCATTCATATGATTCCTAAGTGAAAAAACTAGTGATTGATTACTATCTTGGACCATTTTTCTATCTTTCTTGCTTTCTCTTTGGTCTTACACACTCTACAACCTAGTCTGAACTTTATTGCTTTATCTTTTATGAATCGGACACCAGGCGCCCAAATAGGACACCGTACCCAAGTGCCCTCATCATTTTGGGTGCCCCGACCTCTTTCTATCTTACTCGCTCTTTTTGGGCTTTTTTATCTTTTGTACATATTTTTACTTATGGGTCAGCCTTCCAGTTGTCAATTATGAAATTCAAACAAGGGAATCATATAAATACAAAGTTATGTGACCAAAATAAAAGACCAAGCTCTAAGCATCTACTATCATCACCTAAGGTTGCATCCAAAGTCATTATAAGAGCATCAAAGACATCCATCTAACACTCACTCAAGGGACAAGGGAATGCATTTTCTGCATACACGCATAGGAAGGGAAGTTCATTTTTCCATCCACACATCTATTTACATTGGTACATTTAGTTATCACCCACTATCACGCGCACTTGCACAAGGGCTTCCTAGGGCACAATTCTATCACACATGCACAATAACTACATGGAGTCTGAAATGTAGTGATACTGCTTAGTTGTAAGTCTTAACAGAGCCTTAGATTCACGAATTAATCTTCCTTAGTTCCCATTCAATAAAAAATCATCCATATATACATGAGTTCTCTCCTAATAAATAGGAGAGCTATAATTGCTCCCACAACAACTAACCTACTAGATTAGTATGAGTTGTTCAAACAACTCATAACTACTAACCACACTAACAACCCATATTATTATAATAATGTAAGCACTAAAAATATATTTCCTAACATTCCCCTCTAGTGCGAACATGGTAGAAAAACATCCACACACTCAATTGCAATATGATCACCCCTGTGAAACATGTCCTACAATGTGACTCATGATCTTGATCAAAAGAAAGGCTCTCTTTCCATGGTTTTAAACAGGTTTACCACAAACCTTGACATGAACAGGCCCCATCAATTTTCCACCTCATGTGGTTTTCTGGATCCTCCCACAAACCCTTTCAAGATCCATGAATTGACTTACTTTGGTGCTTTTGTTCACCACTATGCTTGTACATCAGGGAAGTATATAGGAATCATAACTTGCTTATTACAAAACTACACAATAGAACATATATAGGAAAGATATTTCACATTACTTCCTATAAGAATCGCAATGTTCTTAGTTGCAGCCACTGTTGTCAATCACTACCACTCGATCTCGAACAACATAGGAAACTGCCATTGCCACTGGAAGCTTCCTTTGAATTTATTCATTTTAGGCTCATAATGGAAATGGAACATTGGTGTCATGTTCCCCTATAATGTGAAATTTCCACACACAAACACTGAGAAGCAAACTATATCGAAGACATACTACTGATCGGATCTTGCTAGTTAGATCTTGTTGCACATGGTCACCATTGCAAGTGAACGTATTCACAAGTGAACCATCTTCTAACAAAGTACGACAAGTAAGAGGATCATGTTAGTCAGAGGATCACTGACAGTCATTTGCACTCCAACACAACTTTTTTCCAACATCCAGAACCACACAAAACAGGAACTCTAAAAAGAAACACACTACAAACTGATAAGCACATACTCACACTACAAAGATATCACCAAAGCTGAAGCAGACCCCTCATTAGTGATTGATGAGAGGTCTTTGATTGACCTCCAACCTATGATGCCTCCCTCTAGTCTCATCTTTGTTAGTTCATCCCGATTTGATCATGTAGCTCATCAAATATAATTTATCCCCACAAGATGGACGTCGCGTACAAGTGAAAATGTGTCCAATTATTGAAAAGTGAGGTAATTTTTTTTTCATTTTTCAAAAGTTTTACTCAAAACAAATATCCTTAAATCAATTGTTTAATTGACAATGACTTAGAAATTTGACAATTTTTTGACAAGGACACTACAGTACAAATTGACTTGACTTAATGACAAACTCAAAAATATATTGACAACCAGACTTTGACTCAATTTTAGAGACCTTTTACAATGCTTCTCGGACCTACATTTCTAATAACAAATAATACAACGACATAATTTTTGAAAAATTAATAAAGACTCTACTACTTAATAATGACAAAAAAAAACTTTCAATTATACTTTTGCAAAAAAATTATACTATGACTCTTCCAAACATGGCACATAAACAATAACACTCATTAATTGTAAATACCATATTATTTTTTGAAACCATGGGATCTCTGTTCTTTGCACGCTATGGAATAAAGACCAATGAGCCGAGCTCTGTGAGGTAAGGAGTTGTGGTGGAGACTAGGATCTAGGAGGTAAGAATCGAGGGTTGATCTACCTGAGAAATTTTGAGAAACTTGCCACATTAAGACTTCAGAGCACGAATTTAACTTTTCCTCTTCATAGGTGGATCACTTATAAAATTATACAGATTATTACAGGTTTGCACCTGTACACGTGTTTAATGTTATTTCACTTTGGATTGCTTGCTGAGAGAGACGTCTTGACAATACACGTAATCTTCCTGACTGAAGATGTAATTGTAACGAATTTTCCTGATTTGAAGGAGGAAATCACAACGAACTTGCACAATATACAGGTAAAGAGGATAGACTATTACTATCTTTTCATAATCAAACACATAAATATTAAAGCGAGCAGACCATGTAAATAGCTAGGCAAGGAGATGTAGACTCTAATAACAGGCTTCCCATCACATGCTTCTTCTGATGGCGCTGCTCTAATATGATTCCTTAGCTTGAAGCATTCAATATGACTGATCTAATATTGAAAAATCATACAGCTGCAAAAAAACATTTGGATTACAAGTCAACAAATATATTATTCATATACACGGCTCTGAAATCTTCCTTTGTTGCAATTAGACGCTTATGGAGGATCAGACACCACTAGTTATCGACCCAAACTCTAAACGATGCCTTTGCTTTATAGAGTTGAAACTCAAAAACTCCACATGACTCTCATTGAAATGTTCTTATTTTGATACCAAATCTTGGCAAAGCCTTAGATTCAAAAATTAATCTTCTGTAGTTCCCATTCAATAAACAATCATCCATATACACATGAGTTATCTCCTAATAAATAAGAGAGCTATAATTACTCCCGCATGATAACTAACCTACTTTATTAGTATGATTTGTTCAATCAACTTGTAACTACTAACCACACTAACAACCCATATTATTATAATAATGTACGCACTAACAAATATATTTCCTAACAAGAAGCTCACTCTATTGGGTGCTCGCTTGTGTCAATCCAACTCTTCATTTTGCATCTTTTCTTTTTGGGATTTGATGTACTTTGATGGTTTACGGGTATTTATCTCTTTACGAGGTTTCAGGAGCATTCAAAGATCATCCAAGAACATACAAGCAACCAAAAAGCAACCAACCGGCGACACTTGTGTAACACAAGAAGATTCATCTTCGACCATTTTTGCGATCACGGACACCCAAAAGCAGATTCCAATTCCCAAGCACCCCGACCCAATCTAGGCGCGCATGATCTAGTCATATCGATAGTTCTAGATTTTATTGGGCACAGATACGATAGTCTTCCCTTCTGTTTATCAATTTCTCTAGTCTACACCGTTCGACATCAAGCGTAAATCTATTAAATCCTTTCTCTCTCTCTCTCTCTCTCTCTCTCTCTCTCTCTCTCTCTCTCTCTCTCTCTCTCTTGCACCTAGGGTTTCACATTTATTAGCTTATTTTCTTGTGTCATCTATATTCTAGTAGTTTCTTATCATTAGTTACATTTGTTAATTTACAATTAGGGTTTTACAAAAGATTATTTTTGATAAATAATTTGTGAGCCAACACTCACGATTTCTCATATTCCATTTTCCATCTTTCAACCTCAAACCTATGTCCTTTATTCTTGATCATGGTATCAAGTTGTTCCATAATTAATATTCTAATTGACCAAGTGAGGGAGGATCCCTTTACGAACATTCATGGGTTGTGTATTTACATCCTCCTCACTTTGAAAATTATACCCCCTCTAAAAGGGGGCTCAAAAATAACCCCTTAGCTATAGAGGTAACCTCATGTCCATCAAGTATCTTCATATATGGTAGTGATTGACCTTGAGAGGTGTCACTCTTATAAAACTTGACAATGTTTCTCCAAATTGATTCCTTTTCCATAGATTTGTCTCTTTTCCTCCACACCTTTTGAAAGTGAAAGGGATTTGCTACAAAAAGACCATGATGAGGCCTTGTGAGAACGGAATGATTACAATAGAAGCATTTGAAGGGGACCCCTTCATAGTTAAGGAATTGAATCTATGATGATCTGTAATGTCCCCAATGGACATATTTTTTCCCCTAGACAAATTTCAGGAAATCCCCAATCCTCATATCACAACTTATAACACAAAGATTAAATTTACTTTTGCAGATCTGAATTTATAAAGGAAATTGCGACTAGGGTAGGATTAAATACCACCACAAATCAGCCCGTAAATCTATATCATTCCACTCAAATCTAGTACCACTAATTTATAAAGCCCAAATATGTATAAAATTGCAAATTTCGGATGTAAAACAAGGCCGCAATGATAAATTATTTAAAAACCACTGTCTGTGAGAATAACTTCAAAAATTCATATCTTTTGCTAAAGAAGTCCAAATGAGCTGAAACTTTGGATCTTGGGCCAAAAAATATGAAGAATAATATTCCAAAATTAGTTTTCACACAACAAACACAAAACCCTAATTTTTCCCTAAAAAGTAGGTCACCCAGCACATTTAGGGCATCAAATCAGCTCCAAAAATTAAGAAAACAAGCTACTTTGATTCCCAACATTCACCTCAAGATATAACAATACAAATCAGATTTTTAAGTACCTCCAAAGCACACAAATCAGCCAACAAGTGGGTCACTCCACTAGAGATTAATAGAAGAACAACCGTTGCAATATTTCTTTAAATCCTTGCTACTGGCTTTGCCAAAACGCCTATGAAATTAATCTCTACAAATCAACCCTCAATCAACTCCAATAATGACAAACTAGGGTGGATCTTTCACCATTGAAGATTGCCCTACTAGCTAGGAATGGATCTCTCACCACCAAAGCTAGGGTCCCTATGGGATCTTACTCCACAAGCTAAAGAAAATCTAAGTGTGTATGCAAAAGCTATAAGCTTAAGAAACAAATCAGAAAATATCAAATGGTTATGGAATATCTTCCCCTCAAATCAGTTTCTCCTTATAAAGGAAGAAGAGACACAAAACAACCTCTCTGATATCCAATTAGTTCACAAGGATTTCCCTATGCAAGCATTTAATATTTTCCCATATTAAATGCTTTTTCCAACAAATTTTTCCCTCCTAATGCAAGTCGCATTTTTCTAGGGGAAATACATAGTAAAATGGGCATTTATCCTTTCTATGTTCCCATTCCCCTTCTAAGACAAGTCGCCTTTTCACCTAGGATGGATAACAATTTATATTTGGGCTTTTTCCATCCTAGATTTAATAATTATTATAAGTGCTCTATGTATTTTTTCTTTTATTAATGACACTTTATAATAATTAAATATAACTTAAGTCACCCTTATATTTTTCCTTTCACCATCGGGTTGACAAAATAGGCCAAAGGTCTTCGAATGGGAAGGGGATATTACAATCCTCCCTTCCCAAAATTTCTTGCCTTCAAGTAATTGCATCTTTATTTTTTCCAAGAGCCATGCACAAAAGAAAAAACATGATGAATTGTTCTACCATCCAAGCCCATGTACCTGTTAAGTGAGCTAAAACTTGCCACCATATATCATCCACAAGATGCTCATATACACAAAGTTGGAGCAATGGTTCAACAAACTCCATAATGAAGACTTCATCATCTACCATACCATGCATCTCATGATGGAAATAAATTGGAATAGGCAGCAATAAATAAGACATATCCACTTCATACCTTGGAGTATCCTCATCAAGCTTGGTCTCCAAAATGACTTGACTTTTTGCCACAAATCTTGAGCATTCGGTCTACAATGGGCTGAAATTATTCATAAATTAGCTTATCATGAGTTGTTAGTTTGGAAATTGCAGCAGCATGCAATTCCACACAAGTGTCCATGTGAGGCTCCTCCTCATGTGTCAGCTGCTCCATAGAGTCTTCTTTTGTGGGTGTAGACTTCCTTGCATCAATTTCCCTCATCTTTTGCTTGAACTCTTGTAAGTGTTGTCTTGCTTGATTCACTATTAACCTAGTAGCTCTAGCTCTGTTATTCCATTCCTTACACTTTTTAAGAGTTTCCATTACATCCTCTTTACTTGCATATATAAATTTCTTCTCTTGAGATGGAATAATTTATCTAACAAACAACATTTCACTAATGTAATTATTTTTCTCAATGGAAATCATACCTTTTTCTCTAGAAGGTTCTTCTTCTTCAAATGAGTTCTTTTGTAATTCGGTACCGAAATATGATGTTAAGTCGAGGAGTGAGTTAGGTATGATGGAGAATTTGACTCCAGATGACATGGTCAATGGATTCATGGACGTGGGTGTGACTAGTAGCATTACACATGAGACAGTTATAGAGATTGGGATTATAGGTTCGAGATCACCCGAGTCTATCATTATGTTGGTTATCGTTGGTTTTGGTAGATGAAGATCTCATTTGGTTATTGAGTACTCTAAGAACCAACATACTTGTGAGATTACGGATGGTCACATACGGGATGATAGCTACAAATTGGAGGATGAGATGATCTTATATCGGGGTAGATTGTACCTTGTGTCGATTCATGGTTGAGTATGGAGATATTGTGACATGTGCATTGTTATTCCGTGATTTGGGAACTTGAGCTTTGATCAGACCTAAAAGTTTATGTTAGAGAGGTTCATATGGCATAGGTTGACTGAGGATATCCTCAAATTTATACAGGCATGTATGGTTTGTCACTATGACAAGTCAGAGCTTACGAGTTCATCATTTTTTGAGTCAACATGGGATAACACTCCTATGTATTTTACTGCTTCTATGCCCGGTGAGCACTTCGCCCATGTGCTAGTCAATGGAGAAATGAAATTGACTCATGGTTATTTGGTAGGTTCACATTTAGCGCAGGAGGTGGACTATGTGGAGTTGATATTTCCGGTTGACTATCTACTAGAGTCTTGGGACTTTTCCCCCACGGGACACATTGAGATACATTATGAGGAGCCTTGCTCTCACACAAGTGCAAGTCATGTGGGAGAGTTAGCACCATTTGTGTGTATACAGGTTGTTTCACAAGTTGATCCAGGGATTCTATAGGATTCAGAGTGGACTTTCATACCCAGGAGTTGATTGGAGAGGTAGTGAGTGATCACATGATGACAGCCTTGCATTGGCAAGGATTGGACAGATTGGCAATTTCGGTGTGGGTACCAGTGGAGAGTCGGTTTGGGTATCATTCTACTTCACAGAAAACATTGCTCTTGATACAATATGGAGGTCATGATGACTGCATGGGGTTTCTTGGTTACTTTGGATTACACCAATCTTTGGTTGATGGCAAGGTGAGGTGGAGAAACTTACTGCGTGGTATTCAACTTCTATAGCATGATAGGATAATGCTTGGGGTCAAGCATTTCTTGGGAAGGGAGGATTGTAATGTCCCCTTTTCCAATGCCCAAGGCCTAAGGGCCAATTTGAGTCTAGGCCTTGGTCATATGTAATGTCCCCTTTCCTATGCCAAAGGCCTAAGGGCCAAGTCGAGTCCAAGCCGTGGTCATATCCAAGGGGCTATGGACACTGGGAGCTATTGGGAAGGGGCCACGTGGTTCTAATATTCCAGTTTTATGTTTAGGGGTCACTTTTGGACCATGACGACTTAAAAGGGAAAAAGTAACTTTAGTTACTTTTATTTTATTGGCCCCTCCATGGAATGAAATGCATCTAGGGTTATTGGGGCTCTTTTTCTGTGGAGAAGTATATAAGGAGCCGGAGAGAAAGGAAAATAACTTTTTGTCACATACACTTTATCCTCCTTCATGTGCAACTGTTGTTTGTGCATCTACAACTTATGGAGTGAAATCCCATAGGGACCCTAGCTTTGGTGGTGAGAGACTCATCCCTAGCTAGCAAGGCATTCTTCGGTAGTGAGAGATCTACCCTAGTCTGTCATTTTGGAGCCACTTTCAAGGTTGTGTTACAAAGATATTATCAGAGGGTTTAGAGGAAGGGTTTGAGGATTTTGGGGGCATTTGGGGAAGATAATCCAGAGGGCTTCCAAATCATATTCATGGCAGCCATTTGGGCAAGGCGTGGCAGCACGTTGAAGGCATCTTCATCAATTTCCAACCCTTTTCCTAGCTAGGCGACTTACAGCCTTTATTTGGAGGGTTTTCCAGTTGGCCATTTTCAGATTTGAAGGTGGAAATATTATTTCCTATATTTGTTAATGTTATTTCCAAAGACCCTTAATTTTTGCTCTTGTATTTGGAGAGTTATGAACCTCTGAAGCTTTCCAACTATCTAGGGCACACTATGCTTTTTTGGCAGCATTTTACTTTATGTAAAACTCCAAAAACAATGTTATTATGTCCTTTATAATAATATCGAGCTCTCTTTAAATTTTCATGTAATTCAAGTGGATATTTTGGGAGATTTTAATTTTATTTAGTTCATTGTCCTTATTGTAAAAATACGCAAAAAAATAGTATTTTATTTGGCTGTAAATTTTCAATATTTGGTGCATTTTTAAGTGGTATCCCATAAGGGATATTTCATGATCTAATAGAAACTAATTGATGAAGTCGAATAATGGTTTGGAAAAATTAATGAGTGCATAGACTCTAAAAAACTTACCACTGAGAGAGAGCTAGAGTTTATCTTGAAAAGGGATCTAATCCTTTTAACCAATAGCTTGACATGGTTCTAATTATGTAGGAATGACGGGATATTATAAATTCTCAACCAAAGCATAGCTGTTGTAATTTACACCTTTTCGGGATTAAAGAAAGGATACCCCTTTGGAAGAAGAAAATATTGAATCTACTATAAAATTAGAGACCATATGTCCACACAAAGCTAAGTTTATAGGGCTTATAATACTCACTTGGAAAAAACCTACGCTAGGTGGTGAGAAGGAAGAAGGATCAATCATATTCCATGTCTAGTAGAAGGGCCTTTGGGATCTCCACCACAAGGGTCTCCTTTGAAATAGATACATAAACATCACCTAGTTTTGGGGGTAGACACCTCGTCCCTATGAATCTCTTTACCGGTATCCAATGAGCACCCATATTTATTATTTGCATTAAATCCCTCCAACCCTAAGTTCGGGACAATGGAGGTAGGGTTAATGAAAAATTTGCGAGATGTTTTTACACACATGGAACAAGTTCACATTTTTTTACACATCTTAAAATTTCTTCTTACCTTTCAAAGCTTGTTCAATGTTGTAGTAGAAGGAACACGTTCTTCCATTGTCACAACCACCCTATCTCGAGTCATTAAGTAACACCCATACATTAGGGTGTGGAGGCTAAAAAGTATAGGGTAAACACTACATGCAGATCTGTCATAGTCTAGCTTAAAGCTATGCACACTTGTGTGACTGAGTGCCATAACTTCCAAAGACATGTCCATCACTTCTTTGTCTTTTTCGATCGGGAGCTACCACAGTCGCCGCCACATACCCAGCCAATTTGACTCCTTCTATTAGGATCCCATCTTATAACTTAGAAACAAGGAAACCCCTAGGTATGTCAAAAATTTCCACCTTGATTATGATTGACTCCTTGTATTAAATATATCTAAAGTCTATATATGTAAGTCATTATTTGGAGAAAAAATATTGAAGAGCTTATTGTTTCAATAATTTTTTAATGAAATAGATCTTATATTAAAACAAGTATTATGATATAATTATATCCACAAAAAAATATGGTGGTATGGGAGCATGCCCCAAATCCACAAGATAAATTAGACCACTAAAGGACACAGGAACAAAACAACTAGGCAATGCCTAGAAAGCATGATCTATTACATCAATAAAATTAAACAAATGCCTAAAATAACTAGGAAGCTACCACAAATTTTTACCTTATAGGTGGTGGATCTTGATCATGCCAACCCTAGCTTAGAAAGTATTTCCTAGAGCTAGAAGGATCCCAGCCAGAGCCACCAATGAGTTCTTCTTCTTGATTTGCCTCCGTTTGTGCCCATGATGGAGAGATAGCAAGTGTAAGCCACATGAATGTATCCAGTAGTGGCTTTAGAATCCAACCATCAAGGAAGCTAGTAGAAGGAGGCTCGGGTAGTGGTAGAGATCCCCATCCTCGTAAATGTGGAGATGGCGGTGGTGTAGCACCCCCACTTGGTGGGTGATCGACATGGAGAGTAGTGAACATGAATGTGGGACTGATCTTAAGAGAAGATCCTACGAACACCACCCCTCTCTTGACCACTACCATTGTCGAGAGAAGAGAGTGACAAGTTGGGGATGGAGGAATACGAGCAATGTTACAAGGAGCATTCCCGATGGTTTAGAATATTTTGGAGAAGCTCCACCTCTAGGGCCACTTTGTTTGCTTGAACTTGAATTTGTAATAACATATTAGAGATGACCATGGATTTGTTATACATAGAAAATTGTTAATCCACATCGAATTAACAAAATGACCAGAATTTATTTCTTTCTATATCAAAAAATCCCCTCTAAAAGCATGCCAAATTTGGGTAGACTTTTGCGACATCTTGGGATTAGCTCCTAATAGAATATGTTGTCAAGAAAAAAACTATGGCTGAAACATTCGGAAGAATGAGTGAATCCAACTCCAAACATTTTGATCTTTGGGATAAAACCAAAAAGGTGCAATAAAATTTCCAAATGGACACAGAAGGGGTATTTTAGATTGGCCACTCCATGTTACACATGGTGATTTCCAATCTTAAGTCCCTGCTGTAGAATGCACCATACAAAGTGAGAAATTTTGGGCTCTAAACAAGCTGGCCATATAGTGTGAAATCTCACGTGCCAAGTTGAGGTGGCGGAATGGATTCCCTAATGAGAGTTGAGTTTTCCACCATGGGATGTGAGGTGAGATCCATCCATAGCCTTTTTCCGTGTAATTATTGAAAGTATTATCCACATACCATTTGTAATCCTTCCACTAGGGTAGAGATAACTGACACCTTGTGAAGCATGTAAATATGCACTCTGTTATAATTTCATCAATTAAATCTTTGTCCCTCTAGGATAGTTTGAACTTGGGTTTGAGGATGTGTTATAACAAACAAGATTATGTATTTTTGCACAAAAGATCTTAGACAATGCATATCCCCCACCTAAAAAACCTGAGTGCGGGGATCCATGACACCTCAACTAGACAATGATCCTAGCAAAGAAAAATTGGAGACCATGATAATGAGTTAAAGATGAAAGAAATCCCCTCACGAAATCCATTGCCATTCCATAAAATACATTGCTTGACCTATTCCCCAAGATTTCCAAATGCTTTTAATAATAAAAGTGACTTAACAAATATGGAATTTATGAAATTATAATTGTAGAGTAACATAGGATAAATAAATACTGAGTATAGAATTTGACACAAGCAATAAGCTAGATAAAAATGAAACCCTAGGTGTAAGAGAAGAGGATAAAAGATTTAGTTGATTTTCACTTAATCCTCAAGTGTTCTTTACTAGAAGACAAATGAACAGGAGGAGGAGATCACAACCGCACTCGAAATTTATGTAATCGTCGGATGATCTTGGACTAGGGTGCCTAGACTAGGTCAAGGGCGTCTGAGTGTTGGAGACTTTTTTTTGGGCGCCCAAAATCCCCTCACGAGAATCCATTGCCATTCCATAAAATACATTGCTTGACCTATTCCCCAAGATTTCCAAATTCTTTTAATAATAAAAGTGACTTAACAAATATGAAATTTGTGAAATTCTAATTATAGAGTAACATAGGATAAATAAATACTAAGTATAGAATTTGACACAAGCAATAAGCTAGATAAAAATGAAACCCTAGGTGTAAGAGAAGAGGATAAAAGATTTAGTTGATTTTCACTTAATCCTGAAGTGTTTTGTACTAGAAGACTAATGAACAGGAGGAGGAGACTGTCACAACTGCACTCATAAATTTATGTAACTGTCAGATGATCCTGGACTAGGGTGCCTAGACTGAGTCAAGGGCGTCTGAGTGTTGGAGACCTTTTTGGGCGCCGTGATTTGTGAAAATGACCAGAATCTAAGTATTCCTATATCTCACAAGTTTCGTTGGTTTTCACCTTTAGTTGTTTTATGTTGTTGGATTATTTTCGAATTCTCATGTAACCTTCAAAATAAATTATATCCTGCAAAAACACTAAACTACATCAATTCCTAAAAATAAAGATGCAAATTGGGAGTTGGACTTACCCAGTGGTCACCCGATTGAGTGATCTTACGGTGAGCATTGCACTACATTTAAAACTCCATGTAGTTTTGTATGTGTGTGATAGAATCATGCCATAGAAAGATCTTTTGAAATATGTACTCGATAGCGAGCGATAGCTAGATGTAACAATGTAAATAGATGTGTGGATGGAAAAATGAACTTCTCTTTCTATGCATGTGTATGTAGAAAATGCAATCCCTTATCACTTGAGTGAGTGTTAGATGGATGCCTTGATGCTCTTAGAATTCCTTTGGATGCATCCTTAGGTGGTGATAGTAGATGATTAGAGATTTGTCCTTTATCATGATCATGTAGATTTTTATTTATATGATTCCCTTGTTTGAATTTCATAATTGACAACTAAAAGGTCGACCCATAAGAAAACAAGATGCCCAAAAGGGTAGAGTAAGATACAAAGAGTTTGGGGGCACCCAGAGGGGATGAGGGTGCCTAGGTGTTGGCTTCCGGTTGGGTGTTAGTATCCGAGTCAAGAAAGATAAATAAATGAGGATTATACTAGGTCAGCAGAGTGTGTAAGACCAAAGAGAAAAAAAAATACAAGAAAGAGGCCAAAGGCAGTGTAGTCAATTACTATTTTTCTCGCTTATGAATCATATGAATAGTAGTATGCTATTAGGACCAAGAAATGTACCCAAGTGCATAATTTTGTGTCTACATAAAGATCCCATAATTAATGGGGACCAGTGGTACTTGAAAAAGTTGGAAAAACCTAATCCTTTCCACGGAGGATGCCCGTAAGAGTCCCTTCGGAAATGTCATGATGAAAAACACTTTCCAAGCTTCTTGCCCTTATATACTATTAAAAAATCTAATTCAAACTTATATTTGGTATGTGACAAAGATTTTCAAGAAGTTATGGAGTTTTAATGTTTGGTCAAAGGGGAAAGCACATTATTGTATATCTCCATGTGTATGATAGTTTTTTTATGTTGTGAGATATGTTATATATATATGCTCTAATATAAGGGGTGAATCAATTTATTTTCATACAAAGATTTTACATCTCAACATTGCATGTCAATTGTTACATCAAGCCATGCTTGACCTAATTTATACTTTGTATTTATACTTTTAATTTTAATGTGGCCAAAATATTTAAGTGTGTCTTCTCTACCATGTTTTATAGGTATCATTATATTAGTCCCATATAATTCGTGTTTCTCAAGCTATCCACATCCCAATGGTGATGAAAGTGGCGTTATGTTGGAGATAATATAGCAATTGTATGTGATCCATCCAATGTGAATACCGAAAGGGAATGGGTGGAGTAAATAACAGTGGGGGGTAGTATGAAAGCAACGAGATAGGGCATACCGACATAACATATTTTTCTCCGCAATTCACAACCCGTGCCATCACAACCAAGCTAGTAAATCTCAAAAGGGTATAAATCACAAGATAAATAACAAAATTGTAATATTCAAACCCATCAACCAAATATGCATTGTCTCTCCCATGTGTTACGTATGGATAATGCTCACATCAAACATTTTACTTTCACCAAGCTTGACCTAATCCCTCAAATTCACTCAAGTATTGGGTTTTATATGGATTCAAGATTAAAGGCATCAATATTTGCATGGATTCAAGCTTACTGACATCTGGAAACAATTCACACCATTGACAAGATCACCAAACTTCACATCTTCCCTCGTATTACCCATTTTTTTGCATGTCATGGTAAAATATTGCATTGGTCGACTCTTAAACGATTACATCATATAGGCTACATGTGTTCCCATGCATCGGCATATGTTGTGGCATGACTGTTTAACATTATCCTTCATGGCTCATTATTCATGTGTGTTTGGTTGTAAAAAACAAGAGTTTCACATTTATTCCCCCAACATTTTCCCCACCTTGCACTTCTCCTCCCTCAAATCCTTTCTTCATCGCTCTTCTTCCTCCTAATATCTCCCTCTGTCAAGTTTAACTTGTTCATCACATCCCCTTTTGCATCTCCATTGTACCGTTTGTGTGTGATTTCTAGTTATTAATTATTTTATCTTTCATCTGAAAAATTCCAATAAGACCGCAATGGAAAACCTGGATGTGTATTAAGTTAAAATTGAATTGTTGATTTGAATATAGATATACTTAGCTTGTTGATCTATTTGTATCATGTAAATAATGAGAAAGTTGTCTTGACAAGGAAAATAGAGGCATTCTCCATAAGTAGATATCTCAAAAAAGAAGAATGGAGAAATTGGAATAGAGTATAAACCATTGAGCGAGTTCATTAAAGTGATTGAGGTAAATGAGAGGAAATTTTGTATATGAAAAGCATATTACCTAGATCAAGCCCATCTGTATTTAGGTGCATCGAGAGGAGCAAGTATGGTAAATTGTTTTATAACCATATTCCCATGATACATGAACCCAATATTATTTCATCCAACAACTTACTAATTTGTAACAATTTATTATTCTTGTAAAAAAAGTCATTTCTACACTTTTATATATTCTAGAATATATTGCTCTACAATTAAATCTGATTTTATTATTTTATTTGATTACAATGTGTAAAATTAATTATAATCAATTACTATTGTAAACCCACTTTCATATAATAATGTGGAGTTATTGACTCCCAGCAGTAAATCTTCAGAACGACTCTCATAATAACAAAAACTACTTAGCAGACTTAGCATAAGTATCGGCACTGAAGATCATGACATTATTAACCGTAAAATTATTACTAGTCCAAATGAGGTCGAGTGCAGTGAAAAAGGATCAACTTCATAGCTGGGGAGCATTTTAGAGGGATCAAACTGAGAAGACTGCATGGCAAAATCCTTTAAATAAGTATCCATGGTATTCACTTTATCGGTATAGAATTGATGGTAAGATTCATATTTCTGGAACAACTAGATGTACGGACCCATGGTCTTATAATACAGAGCAATGATGGTCATTGAGATGGACATCGATGCAAATAATATTCACTGTTAGATGCTGGGGGATTTGTACCGGTGAGTCATTATAACAATTTTTGGCTTAACAAACCAAAAACAATACCTGTATAACCCGGGGTGGTGTGCTTATGAGCCGTCAGATGGAGAACAGATAGAGAGATTATATCTACCTCTCAAGTTGCCCCATGGTCGTCTGGGATATTCTTGGCACATGCAAAATTAAATTAGCAATTACACTCGAGTAGTATGATGTGAACACCTAAGGGGGAGGAAGCGAGACGATGCCAAGAAATGGAGTGAAAAAAAATAGTAGAGAAAATAAGAAAAATAAGCAGATGAAAGAAAATAGGAAATTCAATTGAGAAATATATCATCTTATATGCAAAGAGAAGTATATACAAAGATGGGGAGAAATAGTATATAAAAGGAAATTAGTGAGAGAATAAGTGTAGGTAAGTGAACAAATTTGGGATTTAATACAGAGGGAGGGGAGGAACAGAATGAAGGTGAAGCTCTTCATTTTTTCGAGATTGCAAGATAGGGTTTCTGGATACTCGATAGTGTCAGTTGCACCATTCACAATACCTGTATCAACCCACAGATCTACAGTAAGAATGATCTTTTGATTTTTGCAAAGAAGAACTTTGTGTTGAAGTTGATCATTGTCCGCATCAATGGACTCATTTTTTCTTGTATTTTGAGCAATGGATATGACAATTGGAAAAATAAGTTCCTTGTAGATTGTGGTTATGAACCTGATAATTTTTAAAATAGATGGGTGGCATTGGATAAATTGAAATTAGTGGCCTATAATGTGGTTCAAAATCTTAGTTGTTGCATCATCGTCAATGCTTAGAAAGTGCAAGTCTTTAGTATTGAAACCCATTATTTTTTCAGTAGTCTCATTGAACGTTGTGATCGATTGCGGTTCCCTTGTGTTTTCCTTTAAAGACATTTAGAGTGCATAGCTATAATCACATTGTTGAACAAGCTGTATTGCATTTCCCGAAAAACCATGTGCCACTTTCCAAAGTACATGCACTTTCTTTTGAAATTTATCGTCACCTTTCACAAAAGGGAAATCCATGTAAGACATTATCCAATGTAATGTCTATGATTACTGTTGTAAGTGCAACCCATTCGTTTTTTTGTGTTATCCATTTGCATAACTTGAGATATTATACAGAGACGAGGACAAGTTTAGTGGAGGGCCTTGAAGTTTGTTTGTGATAAACGACATTGAAATAGAGCAAACATCTAAGGAAACCTATTATTGAAGCGAGTTAGTTTCATGAATTAGAGGGTTAACAAACCATTTCATACTGGATATAGTATCCACAATGTTCCATTGAAATTGGAAACATGTAAAAATTTCAGCGCTAGCACTAGTTTTGAGGAATACAAAGAATGTTCTCTAGCTCTTCACCAAGAGAATTTAAATGATGACCCCAAAAAGCGAAGGAAAGACTATATCCAGAAATGTCTTTCAGTTGCAGTGTCCTCTTTACTGTTTCAATTTGATCATGCCTACGGATAGTGAAGCATAGAGAAAAGGAAAGAATAATCCCAATGATGTCAACAGAAGAACCAACAAGTCTTCCAACTATTTCATTGATCGGAACAAAGTGGAAGAGATGTAAATGTATTGTTTCGTTGTTCACATTAAGAGGAGAGACAATTGATGTTGTCTATAAGAAAATTTCCAAAGGTCTATTCAGATTGTTGTAACATTATTTTTCTTTTCCAATTCTTCCGTTGGAGATGGTGTAAAGTATTCCACTTTCTATCTTTCCATAGAACATTTCAGCAATCTCGTTGAAACAAGTGACACAAATCTCTCTGCCTTTGGTATCAACAAAATCAAATCCCAAAAAACATCCATTGCCCTTTGTATTTCTATATTCCCGCATGGGATTTTTTGATAGGGATCGTCCCTCAACATACCATACCTGCATGGTTGTATTTAATGCACTGATAAGGACATGCATTGGTGAACATTTTTAGGAAACATGTCTTATAAGGTGGGGTCTACGGAAACAAATTATTGTCAAGACCTTGAGTTGGTTCCACTTGTGCCTCCTTTCCATGAACAATATGATTTGGAATCCGAGAAGGAAAACCAATTTGCGGGTATAATTTAGCCACTATATCCATGTCACTAATTAGAATTGTGCTACATTGAAAGAGGGTGGATGATAAAAATGTTAGCAACCCTATATAGGTCATTCAAAACATTAGGAAAGGGGAAGAATTGAAACATACATTTCATGTTTGACCATCCTACAAGTGGTTTTATGCAAGCAGACAATGGTGCCTTCTTTCAACTTTTTCTCTACAACCAAGTTTGAAAATTTGGATGGCAACAATGTTATTTGAAGGTGAAATTTTTCAAAAAGGTCAAATCAATGTTGGGTTTCGTATTCAATAAAAAACACACTAGGAATAAGTTCAAAAGTTAAAATTTCGAGTCCACATCAGATCAACAAGTTATTAGCCACATAACCCCGTCACCTACCCACCCCCGAAGTCAAAGATATTTCCATTTTACAATGAATACACCAAAGGAAAATGGAACTTTTGCGTGTTAATCGTAAAGGTTAATAACAACAAGAAATTGTGAACAACAAGACAAATATGAAATCATAGGCAATATTAGCATTTATGTGGGGGATGGGAAAAAACAACTTTTTTTTTTACTACCCAAAATGGAATTATCCAAATATATTCATTAAAAACACCAATCTTAAATTTAGGTCTTGTGTAATTGAAAAAAAAAGTAACTAGTTGAAACTTGTGCAACATGTCAAACCACTTACTAATAAATATAACACACCTTTTCTATGCACCATAGCAATAAAAAGAAATCAACAACATTTAAACAAAAAGGGGAACGATCTTACAAATTGTCGATGTACGACACACAACAAATAATGTTCCTATTTACATATTCCTCAATGTATATGCTCAAAAATATATTAGAATTCCAAAAGTTTTCTTTTATTATAAAATAAAGCAATGCATTCAAGTAGTGATTAAAAAGTAAATGTTTAAGTAAAAGTATCTCCTCATCTAAACAAAATGAAAAAGTCATGGTTTTTGAAACCGCATAAGGCCAATACTCTTTCTTTAGAAAAAAAAATTATGTGCCGATTTCATCTTTTACAGTAGCTTGATCATTTCTTTTCTTTTCAGATATATATGTTAAATACAATAAAAATTACATGAATAATATCTTAACATTTTTTTCAAAGTTATTTATTTAGCAATATTGTACAAAAACAAGTGAGACAAAAAAATACTCCATGTTCTTAACTAAATACATCTCCAACGTTAAGCATGTACAAAATTTAGATCATAAGTATTTGATATTTTCATAGTTTTACACAATGTACAACTTTACTCTTCTTTGCAAGGCCTTAAGGGAAGAGGGATTCATTTTATTTTTTCCAAATTTTTTGTTGCTAAAACCAGGAATTTTCTTTGCAGCCATTTTTTTTTCCCGAATCATTTTTCACAATTGGCACATCCATTTTTATCAAATTTTGGGAAGGTTAAAATTTCATTACATCTTCATTTGAATCATAAGCCAAGGCAAACCCCATGAATGAGGACCAATTGTACGAAATTTGGAGAGATACAAAGGGCTTTATGGAAAAAGGTGAATTTTCTCTCTAACCAGATCTGTTATAACTAGCTTAAGTGGTTTTGGATTCTTTTAATGCAAAACATTTATAACAAACTGAATCCTTTTAAACTCTTCTTCTCTTTACAAGTGGGGTGTGGTGATAGTCATAACATATGGAGTAGAGATAAATGTGTTTATAGTCTTCATTCTTTCAAACTGAAAATAAAAACAAACAAACACTTAGGAAACCAACAACCAAAGTAAAGTTTGAAAAAGCACTCATAAGTTTCCACTAATAAGGAACATGTACGATCTGATTCAAATTTGATTTTGAACACCTACACATCAAAGTAATATATATATGAAGGCTTTTCAATTGGTAGGAAGCTTCAAAATCTTTCCGTCGAACAATCTAACGTCTAGCTTGAGACACTTTGAAGAAACCTCATAGGAGTTAAATCCCTCAACACACAACGAATCACGCCAACAATGAAGGCACGCGCCCTACATGCCAATATTAACTAGGGTGGCCACTTCTCATCTTTAATAAAAACACTAATTATTTTTTGTTCCTATATCAACAAGTATAAGGGAAGAAGCCATAAAACATTATCCAACATATTATGTCGAAATTCTCAACATCAAAAACATAAAAATGCTTTTGGATGCAATAAATTGTTAACTAACGAAGAATTTAATTTGCATATAATAATAAAAATGTTTATACTACTTTTTTCCATGTACTTTTAAAATGCATAAACAAATTTAATTTTGTAATAAAACCTCTTCTTCTATACGATAACTAATTATCCCGTTGAATGACAAATTTTTGTTTTGTGTGTAAAAAGATAAACATTTTTAGTTTGTTGTGCAAGTTTGAAAGCATTTATGTCATGATTAGATCATTAATTTTATGGAATTTATATAGAATATTCCTAAATACATTGATTACTGTGCATATAAACCTTTAAAAAGTGAAAAAATGGGCATCACAATGGAGGTCAAAGCTTAATTGTCACATGTTTTGTTTGGTGTGTAAAAAGATAAACATTTGTAGTTGTGCTAGTTTTGAAAACTTTTTGTCATGATTAGATCATTACTTTTCGGAATTTATCTAGAATATTCCTATAGCTTAATTGTAACTTACACTTGATTCCACCCCTTTATATACTTGAATGAGATGTATAAAAGGAACAAGGAATGAGAATTTGAAAAATATTAAACACTCTAATCTTCCTAAGTGGCCTACTACTAGTGAGTTTAACATGATTCACTAAAAAAATGAACAGAGCCAACTTGTTTGACTTGTTATTTTTCATACTCGATCAAAAAATCCCCTTTTTCTCAAAACTAAGTGAGTCGAGGAAAACTTAAAAGGCGAACCCAATAAATGTGTACACATGAAGTTTCTTTGCGGGAGAGCTATTTGAAACTACAAATATAATTGAAAATTGTTATGTCTAATCTGATGTCTATGAAGTTGAATTTTCATGGAGAGAAAAACCCCTTGTGAAATTTATAGTATTTCATGGATTTGGATATTTTCAAAAATTTAGACTTTTTGTAGAGTGTCGAGTTGGCTCTTACTCTTTGGCTTGTAGGCCATTCTTGTGTCATAGTAGTGTGACTTTGTCAAGAACTAGTTCATATAACATTCATTGCAAGATGGGCTCATGAACTTCACAAACACTGTTGAATGAAAGGATATGCAACTTACAAGATATGAAGCAAATTTGAAGTTGGAAAGCTTAACCCCTTGCAATGTGTAACTTAGAAAAGTATATGCATCCAATATAAGATAGATAACAACCACCATACACAACAACAAATAATCCAAACAAATTATTTGATTTGCATGCATTAACAAATAACAAATATCCCTACATTATAGAGAACGCAATTTTAAAAACATTATAATTAGGTACAACAAATAAGGATACAAAGTAGTGTCTCGTTTATAAATCCAAACATTTTTATGATAATAAATTTAGAATTCACATAAATAAAAATTTGTACTTTTGTTTGACGTAGTTATTTTGTCTAAGAATAAGCACACTGAGAATTCATGCAATCATGTTCAGTATACATTCTTATATATTTCAGTCTTTTCCCTCCCCTCGAAGATATTATAGAAACTTGTATGAAAGATTTTAGATATGAGGGCAAGAGATTCCACGTGTAGTCAGGACTAAGACTGACTCAATCTCAATATGAACGACACAAGTTTTCTGTAGCATTCTTCATAATTATTTTTCACGATGAAACAACACTACTATTATTTTTTAAGCATGTTATCGATTGCTTACAGATTTCCCAGACTACAGATTTTCATTTCTCACACATGTTATGCAGCTATGTCCTAAATTGCTTGTAAAGTAAACCAACAATCAAAAGAGAGATAATACATATCACAATGACATAAAACTCACAAGCAATAAAAGACAATATTTAGGAGAACTAGATCTTTCTCCATTCTATTTAAACCAACACCTGGTCATCCAAATAAAATCTCAACAGTTATGAACTTTAGAAATCTATAAACAAAACACATCTACTTATATAGAATAGGGAAGTTTGTGGGAACTAGGAAAAGTATGTTTTAAATGGATTGTTTGTAAACAATATGATTATTTCCTAAATTGTCAAGACCTCTAGCCAAAAATTACCTAGTAATTAAATAGTAAAGTTTACCCCTGTATATTCATATTTTAAAGTATTAAGAAGATGACCTCAAACACAACTCTCGGTTTACTTTAACCTAGCTCAAAAGAATATGAATCTTTCAAAGAGATATAAAGCTTATATGAATTTTTATCAAAGAAGAAGGCCATATGCATTATTTCCAAAATGAGACAAGATAACCAAAACAAAATACAAAATAAAATAAAATATTATTCACATTTTAATAAGAAGGGAAACCAGGAAGATCAAAAGTTATAGAGATCAGCTAACCATCCCCTTTTCAAAGGTGGGATAACCATGAAACTATTCAAAAAAATTCCTTCAATCGAGACGGATACTAAAAAAATTGAGAATAAAACATATATCTTTTTTTCCTTTGTTTCCATACGGCAAAACCTCTAATATCATAGGAATCATGAATCTACAATAACAACCAACACAACTTTACCCATTTTTCATCAAAAATGGCCATCTTCCTGTACTCTTTATTTTCTCACTTGAGCCCTAGGTGCACCTTTGACACTTCATTCATACAACTAAATTCTCACTTGAAGTGTGCAAAGGTACCAAGTGCCTCTTCTATGGAAGCTTCATCAAGATGTTAGCATGAAATTTCATACGTTTTATATTCATGACAAGTAATCAAAGTAACACATAACAAGAACTAGATCACAACCATAGTGCATCATGAACTAAAAAGGATCCAAATAAAATTTACCATACAATAACCATAAGTAGATATATCAACAATACATATCCAACCATATCAATCCATTATATTAAGTCGGAAAAAATAGTAGTTGAATACATCATAAATACCATCACAAATTCATACACGTAAAATCATACCGGTAACATAACTATGTTATTCATCTCTCGAAATCGTACAAATCAATACATATATATAGTATTGTGGACTTTTCCTTTACCACCCATGCACTATCAAAATAGGCTCCATGCTTATAATAAGCATGTGCTGCTACAAAAGCAACTAAGGAAGCATGCAAGCTTTACCTAATAATATACCGTCTATTAATAACACTAGATCTGCATCCTATTATTAGCTTAGCTTTGCATGACGCTTGAAATTCTTCTTGTTACGAATAATAGCTTTTTGTATCCTCTAATTCTTCATGCCTCGTTCCAAGTCATGCTCTACAATCCATGATATTCTTAGCATGTATATGCATAACAACAAAGTCTCTAGACTCTGTCTTTTCCCGGCGCCCTTTATCTACTAAACTCCCCCATGCACCTATATGCCCCCTTCCCGCACACCCTATCCATATGCGCCTCTTCATACTTAGGAAATATTTTCTTCAGTCAACATTACCCCACACTAACTTCATTGCCTCCCTGGAAATGGGTAATCATGCCTTATCCCTCCAAGAATAAAGAATAATGAATAAAATAACGACAATACACAATGATTGTAAATATACCAAAAATGATTAAGGCGCTATATTCCTATAAAGGCAACAATAGGTTCCAAGTACTTGCTTTTGATATCTACCTCTAACTCATTCTAATCTATGAGTCCCTTCTTTGCCTTATCAGGGATGTCTTCTAATACCCCATCCATCTCATCAATAGTCATATCTTCTCCCTTATTTTACAGCACCCTGATAACATTAACACCATGAAATCATGCCTTCCATAACATCCATCCTTTGTGCTATCAATTTTCCTCTCTTTTATTCTTTCGTTGTGAGGGTCACGGGATGCAGCAAGCACGTTGCGCTTTTCAGCAAGCGATGTCAACCTCTCCTCACACCCCAAAGTATCATTTATATTTGCTGCAAGGAATTCATTTTCTTCTACCGTAGTCCTTATCTTAATGATATTATTTGGGTCTTCGCATACCTTTAATGCCGATCCGTGCATTTGGTTTCATCTTTGATAGTTTACTGAGTGAGAGCATCATATTCTACCATTCTTCACATGACATGCTTCTTCGTTCTCTCCTTCTCAACAACTTCTTGTTCTCTCCTCGTAACTTCTCTGTAATTTCCTCTATCTCTTGAGGTGCACTTGATTTCTTCATAAGTAACAGTGTACACAAAGTGCTTAAGGAATTGCAAGGAAGAGTGATATGATTCATCTATTTGTGCATCAAATTTTGGATGTTCATGAATGATTTTCACACCGATCTCATTGCGAACTCCATAACTGTTCATTCCTTTCCTTGTCCTTCTTCTACTATGTAGTCAAATTTTCCACCTATAATTTAAAACTTTTGTTATCTTCCATCAATGCCCTTATAATAGCTTTTTAATCAACATTCATGTGCGTAAGTTTGATGACCACATTATTCAAGGCATTGCTTGCCTATTCATCTATAAGCTCTATGGGCCTCATTGTCTAATGCACGCCTCGATCTTTTTTCTTAATTTTCCTCTTAATGCATGCATCTTCCTTCACATCAAACTTAGGCTCATCAATATGCGTATGCATGCTCCAAGAAAACAATTTTCTAGTGTGTAAATTTGTTGTGGATCCATTAACTCCCACCCATAAAGCTTCTCGGGATCCAAAGTAATTTGTGTTAGGTTGTGGATCATGTTTTCATGTGTGAAAGTGTTGAATAATGTACACTAAGAGTCATACACTTTCCATGATTGTCTTGGTAGTAAATATTTTTGGCCTTGAAATAAAACATGCCCGATATCTTGGGAAATGTGTTTTTTTATCATATGAGTGAGATTTTTGACCCATAGGTTTATGGGATAGTTTTGGCCCATGGTTTTGATACCCACGGTTTTGTAAAATTGCTTAAGCAGTTGCCTAATTATGTGGTTTTGTGCATATGGTAGGTATGATGTAACATTACAGATGTGTATGAATTTGGGTGTGAATTATGTAGAGTTTGTTGAGCATAGCTCCAAACAAATCGGGTATTGTATTGAGAGAGCGGTGGCTTGTAATAAAATCTAAGCAAGTGATTCTTAGTGGACGTAGCCCAAATTGGGTGAACCACGTTAAATACTATCTCTTTGTGTTGTGTTATTTTTATTCTACACTTTTATTTCATATCTGTAATATTTTCTGCATATTAGTTTCTACTGTTATGATTCTGTGAGGGACTCATCCACATATTTTATCCCTTATTTCCTAACAATTGGTATCATAGTCTGGTTTGGTTTCTGAAGTGTTGAATCATAGGGAAAGTTTTAGCTTGAGTGGGAGCTATGGCAGATGATGGAAGATCAAGGGTTGATAAATTCAATGAGCAGAATTTCAGTCTTTGGAAGATGCAGATGGAAGATTACCTTTATCATAAGGATCTTTACATTCCATTATCTAAGAAGGTGAACAAACCCTCAAACATGATGGATGCAGAATGGGATTTACTAGATAGGAAGGCACTTGGGACAATCCGATTGTGTCTTGCATCTTTGGTATTATTTAATGTTTTGAAGGAAAAGACTACAAAAGAACCGATAGATGCATTATGGAAGTTCTATGAAAAACCCTCTGCCGCTCTAATAAGATATTTTTAATAAAAAAGTTATTTACTATGAAGATGTCTAAGAATGGTCGAAGAGAGATCATTTAAATGATTTTAATATGGTTATAAATATGCTAGCTTCGATTATAATATAATTTAGGGCTTTATTAATTATGTGCTCTTTACCCGAGAGTTGGAATAACTTGGTAATGACGATAAGAAAATCGGTTCCAAATAACTCAAATTTGAAGTTTGAGGATATTGTAGGGTTGATTCTAAGCGAGGAAATGTGAAGAAAAAGTTCTAGGGAATATTCTACTTCAGGGAATGCTTTGATAGTGGAAACTAGAGGGAGATAGAAGAATAGAGGAAGCTGTGGAAAATCGAAAGATTGGGCAAGGTCAAAATTGAAAAGCAAGATAGTATGCTAAGACTGTGGAAAATTTGGGCATGTAAAGAAGGACTGTCAGAGATTCAGGACAATAAGAAACAATAGGAATAAAACAAGGAGTAAAATGTGGCAATGGGTAATGTATGTCAAGATGCTTTGATTCTTTCTTTGCACAAAATTGTTGAATCTTGGGTTTTAGATTCAGGGGCTTCTTTCCATGTTAATCCACATAGGCATTATTTTGTTGATTATGTTCAATGGGATTTTAGGCATGTTTTTCTTGGTGATGATGAGCTGTTGGAAAAGGATCTATTTGGGTTAAGATGCATAATGGGAATACATGGCTATTAAAGGATTTCAGACATATGCCTACTTTAAAACAAAATCTGATATCAACAGGACAGTTGGGAAGTGATGATTGTATTGTGATATTTACAATAGACTCTTAGAAGGTTACCAAGGGTGCTCTTATGGTGGCAAGAGGTAAGAAGGTTTAAACCTTGTATTTAACCACTTATAGCACTAATGTTTGTAATCTTGTGGCTTCAGAAGTAGATACAATATTGTGGCACTATAGGCTCGGTCATATGAGCCATAAGGGCATGGAGATCATAAACAAGGATTTACTCGAATATATAGAAACAGGTTTGACGATATGTGAGGACTACATATATGGGAAACATAAGTGAGTAAGGTTTTTAAGGTTAGACCTACAAAGAAAGAGAGTAAGTTAGAGTTGGTGCATTCGATGTGTGGGGCCACTTAGGTATCATCTCTTGGGGTTCAAGTTATTATGTTACTTTTATTGATGACGTAACAAGGAAATTTTGGGTTTATTGTATTAACAAACAAATCTGATGTATTTGACACTTTTGTTAAATGGAAAGCCTTGGTAGAGAATGAAACAAGTCATAAGCTAAAATGTCTCGAGTCGATTATGGAGGGGAGTATTGCAACAATGAATTTGATGATTACTGTTCTAAGAATGGAATCCACAGAAAAAGGTGGTTCCAGGAACTCCGTATCAGAATGGGGTGTTAAAAAGGATGAACATAACTATAATGGAATGTGTTAGGAGCATGAGGTTACATGCAGATGCGCTCTTTCGTTTTGGGCATAAGCAAAGTGAGCACAATTGTGTACTTGATAAACAGAGGACCCTCAAGTGCCTTGGATGGAGGCATACCTAAGGAGGCTTGGTATGGTAAGAAAGTTGATTATTCATTTCTTAGAGTCTTTGGATGTGAGGTGTTTGTCCATATAGACAAGGATGATAGGACCAAGCTAGAGGCTAAATATGAAAAATGTACTTTTATTAGTTATGGTGGTGATGAATTTGGATATAAATGTTGGAGTATGAAGGATAAGAAAATCATCCGATCTAGGGATGTGGTCTTTAATAAGAAAGTCATGTATAAGCAGCAGTTGCAAGAATCCTTCATCTCTACTTCCACTTCTTTTTATTCCTACCCATTGTGGTTACTCCAAGTGCTCATTTTGGTACCATAAAGCAACTAATTTCAACATTGCTTGCACTATATTCGATCTCTGTAACTTAAAACTCTTGTGCCTTAGCTTCTCCTCAAACCCTAGCTCATGGATTTACTCCCGCACACCTTCTCTTCACTCAAACACCCTCTCTGATGGAGCTCCAACCAATGCCGTGCACAAATATTTTTGGTTCTATGTTTATAATGGCTCCCTATGCACTTTTGCACTCAAATCACTCTTCTTTCCTTACTCTTTCGCAACTCGAACTCTTCAAAATGCAAGGTAAAAATGATATCACAAGCCCTCCTTATATAAATTTTGTAAATTTCCCTACATTTATTGCTCTCCATCTACCACCGTACTCAGCATTAAATGGCATTTCTTTCCTTTTTACGTGTTTTGCAAATAACTTTTGGCACTAAGTTTTCCATGCCCCAGTAGTAACCTTCTAGCGTGCCCACTACTTCTCGACCATAGACCTCCTCTCATGCACCTCCATGCACTGAAGTACAAAACTTCTATGCCTAATACCAAGTAGTTTCCCAAATTGCAGCCTTCCTCACGTTACATTGTGCATCCATCCATCTATGTGTGGTCTTCTATCTGAACAATTTTTTCTTGATCCACACCTTTACTTCAAACACTGCACCATATTTCTTCTATGCATACCCATCTTCCAAAGGATGTTCAATCTCTTTCCAGCTTGGCCCATTTAACATGTATCTACTCCACCCCACACTAAAAGTATGCACGGTCTTCTATTCATGAATTCACTTGGATAATAATCAACTACTTGCATGCAAGCACGCTTATTACACAAAACACTAAACTAAATTGACAAAGCATAGCAATAATGAAAGGAAACACAAATAAAGAAAAAAATCATTAAAGGGAAATCTAATCTAAATGGAAATAATGCATTATTACAAACATGAAGAATACATATTTATAGTAGGGCTTAAACCTACCCCCATTGAAGTAAGCAAGAAACAAAGTGCCATCCAACACCTGTAACTAACAAGCATCTGATTCCAATATATTTGTTACAACAAAGGGTCCTAACCAATGAAATTTCATTTTCCCTAGGTTCCGCACAAACTTTGAATCATACAAAAGAACCATCTTTCCAACCTCAAATTCCGTATTTTGAATATGTCTATCATGCAATGCTTTCTGTCTCACTTTTTATGTCTTATGATTCCATCGAACAATTGCACGTCACACATCCAACTACATCAATTTGTTTATGCACTCTTCAATAGCTTGTTTTTCATTTAATCCACTGCGTGTGTGTGCAATACGCAGGGATGGCATCATGAATTCTACAAGTAATACAACCTCCATGCTAAAGACCAATTGAAAGGGTGTGGCCTTGTTCAATCTCTTGTAAGTAATCATGTATGCCCAAATTACAACAGATACTTTATCATCCCAGTATCTCCTTCCAACATCACATATTTTTTCAATGTATGCCCCAATATCTTGTTGAAAGCCTCAACAGTACCATTGGCCTACGGGTGATAGGGTGTTGTCTTGTGGTGTGCCACCATAAACTCAACCAATAAGATTATGATAGTCTCATTAAGAAAATGAGTGCCCCTATCACTCCTCAATCTCAATGGACATCCATACCCACTAATAATGTTTTCCCATAGAAACTTTATTGTTGAAGCTTCGTATAATCCTTTGTAGGTGCTACTTCGTATAGTTTATACAAGTTATAATATAGTGCATATTAGTCCTACATGTGGGTGGGTTAATAGGACCTATACTGATCAATCACCCATTTCTCAAAAGGTGCAACACTTGTAATAGGCCTTAGTTTCATCTCATCTCTAGATCCAGGCTTCCCAAGGCATTGAAAATGATCACATGCCTTGACATATTATTTAATATCCTTGTATAAGGTTTCCCACCAAAGACCAACCACAAAAATTTTGCACGCAAGGTCATCTCCTACATAATGACCTCCTACAATTCCACCATGAGCTTATTCCATTATTGCCTCACGCTCATGCTCTAGTACACACCAGTGTAAAAATTCATCACGACCTAACTTATACAAATTTCCACCAATCAACTAGTAAGGTGTCACGTGTATTGCAAGTTGCTTCTTCTTTAATGTCTTCATTCCCTCAAGCATCGCCTAGTGCACAAAAAGATAGTAATATATTCTAACTCGGTGGGTGCATAATTCAATCTAAAGAGTTGTGCATCCAACATTGTGTCCTCAATGATTCGTGCATCCTCACCATAATTGATTCTTGACAAATGATCAGGCCATGAGTTACTTTTTCCTAGTTTCATAATCATTGTAAACTGAAACTCCTAAAATAGTAGTATCCACTTGCAAATGCGCCTTGTAAAACATGCTTGTTGACCAAATACTTAAGTGTTATATGATCTGTGAAGAAAATAAATAGTGTATCCAATAAGTATTGTCTGAATTTTTGCAATGTGTAAATCATGGACAAAGCTTTCGCGCTTAGTAGTTGTATAGTTTTGTTCATTGGTGTCAACTTCTTGCTTGCAAAAAAATAGGGTGGTCCACTATTCCTTCACCTGGTTGTGCTAACATGACATTAATTGCCATCCCAAAAGCATCCACATGAACATGGAAGGGTTTTTCCCATGAAGGAAAGCACAAAATAGGTGTAGTGGTCAACCTTTCCTTTAGTGTTTCAAACGCTTGTTGTTGTACCTTGCCCCAATAGAATTTTCCCTTAGCCTTCAAAAGTTCCTCCAAGGGCATGAAAATCTTTACATAGCCCTTAATGAATTTCTTGTAATACCTGTATGACCAATAAATCCACACACTTCACTTTGATTGTTAGGTTCTTCTAATCCTAAGATCACAACAACTTTGGTGGATCTACCAACAATCCTTCCTTACAAATAATATGCCCAAGCAAAGTGTCAAAAGGTGTCGTAAAGATACATTTATTAATATTCAAAGAGATACTCAACTTCCTCTCTCAAAAATAAGCCTCAAGTTTTCATAATGATCCTTAACCAAACCATACATCATACATGGTCCAATCATTGAGATACACCTATAAAAACTTATGAATGAAGTCCTAAAATACATGCACAATGATGCACGAAAAGACTGTAGGTGCATTCTTCAGTCAAAAGGGCATAACTGTGTATACAAAAATTCCCCACTCATTAGTGAAAGTTGTCTTTTCCTGGTCTTCTTTCAATGCACACTTGATGATATCCATAAAATCCATCAATAAAAGCATAGATATCACACCTCTGCAACTCCTTCTAGGATATACTCAATAAATGGGGTAGAAAAAAGCTCAATAAAACATGAAGAATTTGATTCTCTATAGTCCACATAGATCCTTATCCTCCCATCCTTTTTAATACTAATGACCATGGGACTCACCCACTTAGATTCCTCAATGGGCTCAATTATTCCAGACTTGAACATCTTATCAATTTCTTCCTTCACCTTAATGTGTGATTAGGATTCATCCTATAAGGTCTCTTCCTAATCGGGCGTGCACCTTCTTTAAGTTTGATTCTCATCTCACCTAAAGAAGGGTGTACTCCTTTTAACTCATGATAGCCCCACAATGATAAGTCCTAAAATTCACACAAGAGCTCAATAATCTTAGCCACCTCCTACTCAGACCAATAATCACCAATAATGGCCTCTTTAGGTTTTGCATTTGTCCCAATGTTAACCTTATTTTTTTCATAGGCTCATGATACACATGTGCCTTCTCATCTGCTATGTCCATCACCTTTCACGTACCTTCAAAAGTATGGTTGACATTGTAGACACTAAAATTAGGTCACACTCCCCTTTTGTCCCTCAACATATAAGCACCCTTTATTACATTTACCTAGCCATGACCCCCTTCACCCCACTAATATTAATTTAATTAAATTAATGCATTATCCTCACTATATTTATTATTTAAATAATATCTACACATACAGTTCACTTAGACACCTCACCAAGCCAACTCAACCTAAGACCTATTCTTAGCAAGTTCCCATAACTAACTAAGACTTACCCAAACCCTAAAAATCAATGCCTACATTCCCTCTAACCACATTCCCACATGCTCACAAGAGGCTCCGAGTCTAATCCATGGGATATCGATGCAAGATCTAAGGAAATCAAAAGGATCTCCTAGTTTAGTAAACCTAGGAAATCCCACCTTGACCAACGCCGATTACCCCTAACCGTCACCGAGTTAAAATTTGATCAGTCGGTTACCCCTTTTAACCCAAAACAACCTTATTATCAAGGTTGGAAGTTAGAGGTTAGAAGTCAAAATTTGGAAGAAAAGAGGGTGACGAGCAAGAACACATCTTAAAGAGATAATGCATCTTCAGAGAGCCAATTCCAGCGAAAATTCACATCCAAGGAAGGAGATTGAGCATCTTCTCCTACACAGCCATCCCAGCCATGATTTGATCTATCCAAGTAAAGAGGAGTGTACATGCAACCCATGTAAAATATTTTCTCATTGGTGATCACTGCAACCTTCAAATTTATTATCAGGACCTCCATTCCTCACACATAGACATTCGGGAATGAAATCCAAGTAAGTACAACATCATACTTTCCTGGTTATTTCATTTCTTCATCATTTAATCATCCATTGTTTATCTTTCTCTATATTGACCTTCTCCATATTTTCACCTTCGTATACCCATTAAAACCTCGCAAAGCCTACTCCAATCACCTAATACCTCATCCCAACCAACCAAAGTCCTTTGTGCAATCACAAAGGAGACCAAAAGCCCGTTCTGTGACATTTCAAGATCTCACAAGAACTAAAGCACCAGATTATAACTAACGCCATCGGTCACCCCCGACCGACACTGCACTCTGTGTTTGCCCACACAACTCGAAGAGACCTACCAACCTAATTTTATCCCACCCTCATTTACCCGTGATCTACCCAAGACCCATGCCAAACCCTGCAGAACCCAGGAACCAATCATTTGACCTTTGGATTCTATTCTAGCTTACCCTGTTAGAGTTAGATTTATTTCTTATTGTGTTTTTAAGTGAGATACATAAATCATTTCAAAATAACAATAGGATATACTTTGTTTACAGCATTGAATTTTTAAAAAAAGGTGGATGTGACAGCCATCTAGGAAGTATCACACTTCCCGGATCTAGCTTACGCTAGGCAGTTCACTGCCCATATTTTTTAATTCCTTCTAGTGGTCTTGTTTTCATTACAGGTAGTTCCTCCTAGCCAAAAGGAAGCTCTCATGATCAGCTATGGATTCGAATTCATACACGCACAACAACCCATCAACCGACATTTGAATAGGTATTCCTCCTACGCTTGTTACCCTATCTGTTTCATCAACACTTCTAAGAAATGATCTAAGAAAAAAAAGGTTAAACATTTTGGCATGCCCAGTGGGACCCATCCGGGTTCCTTACATTTCATTCATTCCTAGGAAAAAATGTGTGTTTTTTTCCCTTATAAAAAGCATGCATACTAATTTTCTTCTTTGGTAATCCACCTCTCCTTTCTATTTTCTCTAAAGGAAACTTTTCTTTTGGTGTAATTAAAAAGAACCATTTCTTCATGTTTTCTACATTGTAGTGAAAGAGCATCCCTCTTCCTCTTCATCTTATTGTGTCATCCAATTTCACATTTTCAATTTGGGTTTAAAAACAAGTGCATTCCATTCTGATTTATTGCATTAGCTCACATTAATTGAGGACAACTTATATGCTTGGAAGTCTTGACCGGTGATGGTTGAAAAAAATCGTAGAAAAGCACTTCTATCGTTTTCTCTTTCTCTGAGTCTTACCAAACCTCACAAATAAATTCAAAATACATACATGCTTAAACAACATCTTACCTGGAAGAAGCTGTAGGTGATCACACGATCATGACACAGTGGGCACCCAACTCACTATTCTATCAAGTCATACTTCAAAGCGAAGCCCGACCCCACCATAACATACCTAAAACCTCACCTTTTAGATCTCCTTCTTTGTAGGAAGCCATCCTCACCAAAAACTCTATTTCACAATTCATGTGTCAGTCCCTAAATAGTGTAAGCTACATAAACATAATAGAAAAGGCACTCCTAGGATCACATTTTTTTAGTGTTTTTGCTTGGCTTGCGTTTTGAGGTGAGAGATCACGTTCATCACTTTTTCTTGTTCATCCTTACACGCTCCTCATCATAGCTGGTGTATTTCGGCTTCACCTGAGTGTGCTTGGGCCATATCATCATCATTCCTAGAATTTTGGGTCTGATTCTACATCAGATTTTAATTCACAACCACTTTCTTTCATCATTGTTTCAATTTCATAGTAACCATCGTCGGTTACCTCTAACCGCCATCGGTTATACCCAACCAACATTGGTTCCAGGTCCTTTTTCTAATCTACTCAAAAGGACATTTTACTCCACTTTCTTCCACTTTTCATAGTCTCTATCACTGTCATTATTCCCATTGATGTTTTAAACATCCCCAAATTTGGCATACCTATCATATTTTACCTTCTGCCTTGTTGTTTACTCACTGTCCATTTTCTACAGTGACCGGTAGCGGTTACCCCTAACCGACGTCGGTTTTCCCTAACCGACATCGGTTAGCCTATTTCACATTCCAGCCACCATTTGTTACTTCATCCATTTTTATCACTAGATTCACTTGTTCCTGTTGTTCTCTGTATCATTTACAGAGAAGCAGCCCTACCTAATCAATACTAGTTCACATGGTGCTGACCTACAGACAAGCAAACATCCTCGTATTCCATACCATTTGTCAACCACTCCCACCTAGTCCTTCACCACCTTCTATTTTATCACTAGCCATGGATCCCATCTAACCTACCACTATTACTACCAGAGATGAGGAGTTTGCACGAATCCTTGACCAGAACCCTGCCACCTTGCAATTTTACCTTTCCCACTCATCCACTCGAGACGCCTCGGGTCAGTTGATATACGGCATGCCCATATCTATCCCCCTGACTCTTGCACCCACTTCCACATCGGCCCCATCTAGCTCGTGCTACCCGCATCCACCTTACCCCGGTCATTTTGAAGTTAGGTTCTATACCATGCTTATGATCACATGTCTACCCTCTGTGGCACCCCTCACATCCACCATACCCTTGGCAACTACCCCAAACACAACTTCATCTACCCCTCATGTCTCATATATACCGTAGCTACATTCCCACCTCCAGTGTGTCGGTGACTCCTAGCCCATTTCGTAACGTGGTTCTTTCCATTCCACAATCATTAGCCCCTATTACGCAGTAGGGTTACCACAACCCTTCCACCCCCATATACATACTACCAACAACTTCCTGTTTCATCTATTATTCATTCAGGTATGTACCCCCTATTTCATTGCCTTCTTCTCCACCACCTTACATGGAAACCCCATACAATGGAATGCCACCCCCATTATATGCCCAAAACCAACCTCCTCACGCTATAAGAGGCATCCAATCATCACAACCCACTAATGACCTAATTAAATTGATGTTGGACAAGATGCAGACATTAGAGGCATCAGTTTCCGGCTCCCACAACACTCCCACCTATGATGAGATTTACAATGGGCCTATTCACCCATCCATTCCTATCTGTTCATACCCTATGCATTGGGAAATTCCTAAATTCAATCGCTTCAATAGCAAATAAGACCCCCAACAACATTTGCGGTCACTCAAACATGGGTGTTATCTGATCGCTCATGATGATTCCTTGCTTTTGAGAACTTTTCCCATGTCCCTCACTAGACCTGAATTAGATTGGTATAGTGGGTTACCCAAACACTTTATATTCTCATTCAATCAGGTAGCCTAAGCCTTCTTGGATCATTTCTCTATCAATATCGTCAAGAAGGTTACCATGACCGATCTATATTCCACACGTCAGTATGAGGATGAATCCATCGCATATTTTGTCACTCACTAGCGTATCCTGATCAATCAACTTACCTTCCAACTTCCACAAATTGAACTCATCGAGATCTTCACACAAGCTTGCGTTATACATATCTCCCTAACCTTGCAGGTCCAAACCTTCCAAAAATTCGATGAGGCATTCACTATAGCATGAAAGTTAGAGATTCGGGCCATCGAAGAGAATAAAATCCAATTATGAAATAATAATTCGACATTCAAGTCGAATGAAACCTATTCTTCTTCCAAACCACAAACCAATTATTCCAAAACTAAGGGCACCACTAATGCAGTGGTACTCAAGGCTGGCCCAACTCATCCATCAAATCAAGCTACACCATCATCGAATCTATCACCTATCCAAGCTTTTGATTCAGGACAAGAGCAAAGTGAAAATATACCCCAATTGGGGAACCTTACTCTTCTGTCTTAGAAAATCTTATAAAACTAGATCCATCACCCTTCCACCCATAAAACCCCACACTGGTTTTGACCCTACTCACCCCATGCTCGCATGGTATAAAGAGCATGATTTCTATAACTATCACCAAGTGAAAGGTCATAGTGATGGCAACTATATCACTTTCAAGAATATTTTCCAAGAAATGCTTGAGAAAGGTGAGTTAACTATGGATAATCCCAACACTGCTCCCAACCAAAATCTACAAATCTTCAAAAAATTGTTTCCCAACCATGCCCCTTCATCCAATCAAACCGGTGAGACATCCACTCACGATACCCATACCCATGAGGTTCACACTATCTTTAATGAGGTACCTGTCACCTCTCAATTACCTCACATCCCTTCCATAGAGGAAATCCTATCCCGAAATCCTCCTTCCACATTGGAACCAACCTTCATTGTTCCTTCACCAACAGAGGAACACCTTTCATCTCCTTCATCACCTATGGAGGGGTCTTCCGCTAACATTGAGACCATCTCACCCCTAGCTTCTCCACTTAGAGAACCTTTACCTACCGTACCTCCTCCACCCATAGAGGAGCTCCCATTACCTCCTCCACCCATAGAGGAGCACCCATTACCTCCTCCACCCACAGAGGAGCACCCATTACCTCCTCCACCCATAGAGGAGAACCTATCCATTCCTCCACTTATAGAGGAGCTCCCATCATCTCCTCCACCCATCATAGACCCGGTTGAGATACCTTTTCCTCTTAGCGAGCATTCTCCATCTGCTACCCAGAATCCAACAGACCTACTTTTGGCTCTCTTACCCACGAAAGCTGAAACTGGCCAATTCCCCGTCTCTAAGATGCATTTTACTGGAATTCCTATTAGGTCCTCACCAACTCCACCCACAGACGTTTCATTCTCATGTTTGGCCAATCACTTAGATTATGTGGATAGGGCTTTATTATGGGGGCACCTCTTACTCCCTATCTCAACACAGATGCATAGATACCTCGTGGATACCTCCACTATCTACCCAAACACATTTCGACCCATCAAACCAAATACAACTATTGTTGTCGCAACCCCTTCCACGATACCCATTAGCACTCACACCACACCCTTACCCATAACCTGACCTACATCTAAACCCAAACCCACACCCACAACATTTGCCTCAACTAAACCTATTACCACTTTAGGGGTCACCCGACCACCAGCCTTACTCATCCACCAATTAAACTGGATTTAGCTACATCCTCCAATGTCAAAACCACACCTACTCCAACACCCAAACCAAAGAAACAAACTCATCGACCTCATACCCCTACCACACCAATCATGCCCGCACTTTTCCCGTCTGCCTTAAAACCTCATCTATCCAACATGGTCAAGCACCCTTCACCCATCCATAAACCAATAACACAACAACCCATTCCTTCCTCACAAACCTCTAACCTACCTAGGCACACAACATGACTTACACCCACACTGTAGTCTCTTTACCACCAATACCTCCAATACCTTTAGCTATTACTTCACTACCCACTACACTTCAGTCATTGTCCCTCACACCCCAAGTACGACCCACGTCATCTACCTTCACAAGCACCCTTTTATTCTCGTGGGTAACTCTCCCTCTTCCTCCATCTGCTTTTCCTTCTCGACCTCGTACACCCACATCACCTTTACCCAAGAAGGTGCAACCTAAAAACAAAACCCTACTACCCCACAATAAGGTAGTCAAAACAACCACACACCCTCCTACCCGTCCATCTATTGTACCCCTACCTAACCGATACCTAAAACCACACTGGCACCTAAAACCATAACTCGACCCATTCCTACTCTTCCAAAAATAGTTCCTCAACAATCAACCACACCTACACCCAAACCCACGTTCACTTCCCATTGTGATCCACTAGTAGGGTCCTATGCCAAAATTTTAACCAACCTCCTCGAGACTTCTATTATCACATTACCACCACTCCGACCTTATGACCCCCTCAAACCCAAGCCAAAAGGGTTTGATGATACTAAAATTTGTGCATACCATTGTGTGCCAGGGCATGATGTGGAGAATTGTAAGGCCTTGAAAACCGTCCTTATCCAATTGTGTCCACCAGAAACCAACTTTGACGACGATGACCTTCTCGACGAGGATCCTACTTCACCAACACCCATTCCCACACTGCCCACTCAATAACCACAACCTCCACCCTCACAGATCCTAGAACCACCCTCAAGATTTGAAATTAACATGGTTTTCATCAGAGAATTTTCCACGCCACCACCCAAATGTCGTTGCACCCAACTGACCTCACGGGTTTTTTCTCCTCTAGTAGGTTTTTGCCCTTCATGTCATTATACCACTCACCCTACACCTTCTCCATTTGCCAACTTCCCTCAAATTAACATGATACACGCCACTACACATGTGTAGAAGGGCAAAGAAAAGGAAACTGGCCCACCAACCAATCCTATACCCAACATACCATCTGCACCCATACCTAAAATAACTATCTGCGGCCCTACATACCCCATTTCTAATGGTGTCACACATCACACCATGCTCAAATATCTACACCAATCTCCCCTCAAAATGTCCTTATATGGCCTTATCCAAACCTCGGAATCCCATCGTCAAGCCCTCATGGAGGTTCTTCAATCTATTGAGGTTTTACCCAATGACCCCACACCCGTAGCCTCCATTATCACACCCCATCATGTAGCCTCTCTCACCAAATTACCACCTTCATCCTCACCTCACCTTGTTCACCAAGTGGCCTCCCTTAGCTTCTCAGAGGAAGAGATCACACCATACCAAAATGATGACCTAGACCCAACCCTCTTCATCTCTGTCCACATTGATGACATACGGTACACCGTGTGATGATTAATGGAGGCACTAAGCATTAACATCATTTCATCCCATGCATTTTCTCAAATGTGCATACCTAACAATTGCATGCATAAACATCCGGTCATGTTGCATTCATTCAATGATGCTATCACTTCCACACTAGGCATTGTCATCCTTCACATTCGCGTGGGCCCCCGCATTGTTCCAAAATTGTTTTACGTTTTGGAGGGGGAATTCCAATATAACTTGTTGCTTGGTAGACCCTGGATCCATGTCATGGGTTGTGTTCCTTCCACTTTGCATCGTTGTGTAAAGTTTGAACATGAAGGACACACTTATACCATTCTAGCTGATCCATCACCTTTCAAAACATGCAACATGCTATACCGACCCAATGATGTGCTCATACCTGTCAAGCCATCTACCTCCACAACCAATACCACTTCACCTAAACCTCCACCTACCAGTTCAGCCGCTACTTTCACCACACATACCTCCTCTATTCCTACCATTTCTATAACCTCCATGGCTGACCCATTAGCTTCCCAATCCATTAACTCCACCTCCGCATTAACCCTCGACATCATCATCCATACCTACTACCGCATACCAACCACTGATCCCTTGGAAGGTGTTTTTCAATGCCTCACTCTGGGGGAGTACCACCTATATAGTGTCAACACATTCCTTACTCCACACAAGTATGGAAGCCTTCACCAACACCCTTGCTATGATCATTGTATAGGAGAACGCCTCCTTTATGGTCCTCCTCATATTTGTACTAGTCTCACCTATGGGGGACTTGATACTACCACTTACACACCTGAACCACCATCACAACCCCACCCATTTTCCGCTGACTTCCAATCACTTACCAATCACCGTTTCACCCACACCTTCCTTGCACCACTATGCGTGGAAGGATTTTGGTTTTGTCTTTTACGAGCAAGTTTTCCATACCATTATTCCATGTACCACCCACAAACATAATGATCGTAGTGGTATCGGCTTCCCCAAACCTCCTACCAAACAGGATCGCATTGTACTTGTTGTCAAGACCCTAGCCCTCCTCCACCTTCATCTTCATCACTAGCTGCACCCGCCCCACCTTCATCACCACCCTCACCGACAAATTTGATGGATCTTGAATCTATCCCCCTAAAAAAATTCATAAACACCATTTCCTTGGGGCCTTTAAATTATCAATGCGAAGGTGATGGCCCTTCCACTCTCCCATTCTTGTATCCTGAGATGGTCAATGACGACACACCTACAATTAATGTCGTTCAATGTCAGGATGATGAATCCATACTCATATACCTTAGTGCAGAAGACTCATATATTCATCGGTCATTACCATCCAAGACACAAACATGTTGAATGAATTAACTATCGAGATCAACATTCATACTCAGGATGACCCACACATCCTAAAGATCAGACAATATTTAGATGCTGTTGAATAGGAATCCATCACTTCTTTTCTCCGAGATCATAACCACGCTTTCGCTTGGTCTTACGCAGACATGCCCGGTATTGACCCCACCATAGTGGTCCACAATATCATAACCATTCTCGATGCCAAACCTATCAAACAAAAGCTGAGGAAAATGCACCCTCACATTGCTCTTCTCATCAAAGAATAACTTCAGCACCTTCTTTCCATTTCCTTCATCTTACCCATTGATTATCCTTGTTGGATTTCTAACATTGTCCCTATTACTAAAGCAATAAGGGGACTCTGTATTTACATGGAATTCCATGACCTCAACCTCGCCTACCCAAACGATGACGTTCCTTTCCCAATATTGATTAATGGTTGACCTTACCACTGGTCACAAGATGCTCTCACTCATGGATGGCTTCTTAGGTTATAACCAAATTTTTCTTGCCCCAAAAGATCAGCACAAGACCGCATTCATTACCCCTTGGGGAACCTTTTGCTATCGAGTCATGCCTTTTGGCCTTAAAAATGTTGGTGCTACATATCAGTGTGCTATGACTTACATCTTCCATGATATCATGCATCACATATTGGAAGATTACGTGGATGATCTCTTGGCCAAATCTAAACGTCGCGCTAAGCACCTCGCCGTCCTTGAAACCATCTTTGACCGCCTCATTAAATATTGCGTCTACCTTCAACCTAAAAAGTGCATCTTCATGGTTCTCTCAGGAAAGCTCCTAGGATTTATTATTTCCCTCCATGGTATAGAAGTTGACCCTGATAAAGTCAAGGCCATTCTAGAAATGCCTCCGCCCACTAACCTTACACAACTCCGTAGCCTACAAGGTAAATTACAGTCCATTCGTTGTTTCATTTCACAATTATCTTATCAATGTCAACCATTTCATCATCTGCTTAGGAAGGATGTCTCCTTTAAATGGGACGATGACTACCACAAAGATTTTGAAGCCCTAAAACAATACCTTCTCTAACCACCCGTACTCATTCCACCTAAAGATGATCAACCTTTTTACCTATACATATCAGCTACCGATCATTCCTTGGGAGCCATGCTCGCTCATCGTGATGAACAACATAGGGAGAAGGCATTTTATTACATAATTCATACTCTTTTGGACTATGAAACCCAATATAACCATCTAGAAAAGCTTTGTTTAGCCTTAGTTTTTATTGCCACAAAACTTCACCATTACCTACTCAACCACAAAACTTATGTCGTGACAAAACTGACCCCTTACACTTCATGTACGCCAAACCTTATCAAAATCAATGCACCACGTGATGGCTTATGCTTTTAGCTGATCTTGACCTCGAATTCATTCACCAAAATTCCATCAAAGGCTAGGCTATCACCGACCAACTGGCCGATGCACTTATTGCTAGGGACCAACCCTCTAATTTTGACTTTCCTAATGAGTCAATTGCTACTTTTTCCTGGATGAAACCCCCTTACCAAATGACATTGTTCTTCGATGGTTCCAAGTGTCGGCGCAAGGGTAGGGCCGGTGTTGTGCTCATTCCTCTGGATGGGAACCCATGCCTTTGTCTTTCAAACTAGACTTTGAATGTAATAATAATATTATCGAGTACAAAGCACTCGTATTTAGGTCTTCGTGCCACCTCTACCCTATATGTCAAATCAATCAGCATCTTTGGTGATTCACAATTGGTCATAAATCAAGTCAATGGTATGTACCAATGTCATAATGAGATACTTCAAAAGTATAAACATCATGTAGAAATAATTTTGACCACCTTTGATTGTTACACCCTTCAAACCATCCCACATTCAACCACCAAATTTGTAGATACAATTGCCTACTTAGCTTCCCAAATACCCGCTTCCCCTGCCGATTCCAAAATATTTGTCACCGTACAATGCCTCCATTCACCTTCTTATTTACCTCATGATTTTTACTCAATCGTAAACGACACCCCTGACCCAAGTGACCTTTGGTATAAAAAATACTCCGACAATCTTTCCCTCTCCATCTTACCACCTGATCTCACCCGTAATGGACAATGCACCTTCCTTAAAAAGGTCTCTCGTTTCGTCATTCTGGGGGGACTCCTCTATAAGCACAGATTTGATGGTATTCTTGTAAAATGCCTCACAAGTTCTAAAATTCCTTATACCATTAAGGAGGTTCATGATGGCATATGTGGGGGTCACTTTAGTGGCCTTGTCGTTGCTAAGTGTATTCTTCGCCTAGGCTATTACTGGCCGACCCTTAACCATGATTGTTGTGACTATGTCAAATGTTGTGTGAAATGTCAACAACATTCCAACCTTCATCATACACCCATTCATGCCTTATAGGTCACTCATGACCTTTGGCCCTTCTCTCAATGGGGTTTGGATCTTGTCAGAGAAATCAATCCTCATTCTTCCCAATGCCATCAATGGATCATAAGCTATCGAATACTACACAAAATGGGTGGAAGCCATACCACTAATCTCCACAAAAGCCAAGAAAATATGTGAGTTCATTAACCATCACATCATTTTCCACTTTGGTGTCCCTCATCGCCTCATCACTGATAATGGAAAACAATTCAAAAACAAAACACTGCAAAAAATTTGCGATGCCTTCAACATTCAACTTAGTTTCTCATCACCTTATTACCCACAAACCAATGGCCAAGCCAAATCCACTAACAAAACCCTCAACAAAATTCTCATGAAAGTGGTTAACGATACTGGGAAGGATTGGCATACGCACATTCCTTTTGCCCTATGGGCATATCACACTAGTATTCACACTTCCAATGTAGCCACACCCATTTTGTTGGTCTACGATGCCGAGGTTTTTCTACCTCTCAAAGTCCAGATCCCCTCACTCTGCATTTCTCTCCAGGACATGCTTACTAATGATGACTTTCATCATGACCACTTAGCACAACTAGAGTTATTAGACGAACATCCTCTTAACGCTCTGGATCACCTCCAATTTTACCAACAACATATCAAACATGCTTATGAAAATGTGTTCATGAATGAACCTTCCAAGTTGGTGACCTTGTCCTGAAATAAAATCAACACGTAACCAAAGTAGAAAAAAGTAAATGGGGAAAATTCACTCCTAATTAGCTTGTACCATATATTGTAACTCATACCTATGGATCAGGTGCCTATCGTTTATCCTCACTTGATGGTAAACCTGAACCTAAGCCCCTTAATGCATTGCATCTTCGACCATTCTATTGTTGACTCATCATCCTACCTCACCCTTTTTCTCTTTACAGGCTCGTCCCTTGAGTGCTATTCACTCCATACACCTCCCTAATGATTAAACAATAAACATGTGAGTACTTGTCACTTGTTCTCTTCTCTTGAATATGTGTACCACGGCAACATTGCACATAGTGTGATTCTCATGGATACTTTTCATCTACCTTTAGATGAGATCCCATGTTCATTCCACCTTGCCTTTTGAACAAGATTCCTATCCTTCACCTTGGTTTTTCCATGATTTCAAAACCTCACATGGGACCAAACTCCTTGAGTCAAACTTCTAATAAAAAGATGACTCCCTCAAAAGGACATCTTCCTCTCAACAAAATTGCTACTATAAATAGACTGCTCCCTTAAAGGATAGCTATGTGAAGCTTTAAAAAAATGAGAGAAATCAAAACTTCCCGCATCAATCAGCTTCATGGAGACCTCAAGGAGTACCATATTATTTATCCCATATAGACTTCCCACATCGATCAATCTATCACAAGTCATGGACTTTCCCATTGTGACCTCGAACCTCTTTCCCAAAAGCCCTGTCACTCAAAACATATAAAATTAAATACCTTTCACCCACCTTACCATTTCCACTCTCTTTTCCTACATTGCCTCAAGGGACATCTTGGAATTTCAACATTTTGTGATCCTGTGACTACTTTCACCGTAGAACAATTAATCATGCAATGCCTTTTGGGTCTTGTGTTCATCACCCCCTTCAAGGTATGATCTACTCGATATGATCCTACCTAATCAAGTGGCTCTATTTCCCCCCTCTTATCTTTTAACCATATTTGTTGACATTTTGATTACCTTATACAGGACTTGGTACTCGATGCATACCTTTGGGTTAATCCTCCCCATTAGACATAATCACCTTCACCAACATCATTTTACCTATAATCTACCCACACCTATTACACCTAAACCCACTACATGCCTAAAAACCTACCAGCTCATTTTCATATTCTTCCCTAGCTCATGGGAGAATTACATCAGCCTGAGGTCCCTTTTCGTCGGGACTATGTAGGCAGCACTCCGAGGGCATGGGGCCCTTGGAGGTTAGCTTGGCCATTCTCTACCCTAAACCACTTCATCAACCATGCCTAACTCACCATTTACCCCATATTCAACTTAGTTCCCTTTTCTTTTAACAAAATTGGAAATTAAGCCACATACATAACAAGTTGCTTACCACAACATACATTTATTACACCTACCATCTCTCTATCATCACTATGCATAGATTATAGAACATTTCACATATGACCCATAGTATCATTCATTGCCAACATAATGAATCATAACTAAACCTACTTTCGACTCGATCCATGCCTATAACCTGACTCAACCATGCCTATAACCTGACTCAACCATGCCTATAACTTGACTCGATCCATGCCTAAACCAACCTAACTCCATCATGCCTAACTCACCTAATTTCCATCCATATCAAAGTAACAAATCTCTATCTCATCTAACACATGCCATACATCCAATATCTCATACACATATTAACGCATCAAAAATGCCATGAATCTCATCATATAAATCAATAACTATGTATCTCAAAATACATGTCTATCTCATGGCCATCACCTAAAAAATGTCGGCACGTAGGCCGATCTACAATACAAAATGTCATTGTCACACAGGCCGGTCTCATATATACAAAAGGAAATGAATGAATGAATCAATATAAAAAATCTTTGCACGCATTTGTAAGCCAATATGTGATCAAAAAAATATACAACTATATTTGGCATGCAAGCCGACATATTTATTAAAAATAATCACTAGTATACATCTAAAATCGGGAGGCCTTATATCAACATCTTGCCGAATGTCCTCCATCTCTGTGTCACATGTACCCTCAACCTCCCGTGCCCCCTCGCTGCACATCACCTTGCTCTAGTTTCCATGCACTGGTGGCCTCTCCCTGATCAGGCCTCGGAGCTCACTGCCCTCCTGTGCTCTCCACACTATGTGTGTGGGATCTCATCCTCTCATTGACGCCTGTTGTGCCCTGTACTCTCCGTAAGAGAGGAAGTCTATCCCAGCTACCATGAGTTGGTCCTAATAATATCTCACCTCACCTAGGGCATCCTGTAACCTGGATATAGGCATGGTCTATGGTGGTCCCATAGGTCTCGGCCCCTCGTACTCGCCTCGCTGCTCCAACCCGTGAACTGGGACCAGCTCCCTATGCCTCGTGGTGGTGCCCCATGTCCCTATCCCTATGGTGGTGCCCCGCCACTCGTGCTCGTATTTTGGGCTTGTAAGGCCCCAATCTGTGTCTAGGTTATGGATAGTTGGCCCTGTAAACTTACCACCTAAGCCAAAGAGAGTTACCACCTGACTATCTCTGTCTCCATCTCCTCCACCCTCTCCCTCTACCATCTGGGCCTATAGACTTGCCACCTGTACTCCTAGCTCTGCTACCTCTACCTCTGACCCCTCTATCTATGTCTGCAAAGTATACCTATCTGTGTGATTAGTTTCGCTACCTGCCCTTATAGGGTGTCTCTCTCAGATCTTGTAACAGTAGCTAAGTCTAACTTTCCTGGTCTAGGTGGTATGGCTCATAATTGAGCCACCCACCACTACCTATACCTATATGTGCATCCGGTGTCATCAATCCGCTGATCCACTGGCTGATCCTCCTCTCCTGTAGGCACTAAAGGTTGTGGTAGAGGTAGAGTCCTCTCCATGTCATCTCTCCGATACTATGGGAAGGGAAGGGGAATATCCTGTACAATCCCAAACTACCATCAGACCCTGTCTACCGAGATCATCTCATCCTCCCTGACACGGTGACCCTATATCCATCTCTTTAGCCAAGCTCGCCTAGCTCCTCATGCATGTTCCTATATGAGGGGAATCCCACATATGGCCTCCAAATAATTTCCACTCCAGATAACCCTCCAACAAAAAATGGGCCACGCTGAAAATGGGCCACATCGTATGTCACTCCCATAGACTATGTGCTCGTCAAACAAAACCAAAGAGTGTAGTATAAATGTATAGCACAAAGCCGAACTCGTGAATCGTCCATACGCCCACGCTCTCTGTAGATAGTTGCACCAAGAATGATGGTGCCCAGGTGAAGCATGTCTCATGCACCATCATATCATTGAGCACCCCCATCAGTGATTGGGGAAGTTATCCACCCTCTACATCGGGTAGTGCATAACAACACACTGCCTCCATCAATAAAACTACTAGCCTCGTCTCATCCGGACGGCTAGGTACATCTTGCCATAGCTCAAACTAGTGCTATGGAATCTCAGCTCCATTGCCCCCTCACCAAATATTGTCCCAATCAGCTCCTCTGAGGCCTCGGAGGAGATAGAGTACACCTGGGCCCCCAATATGGGTAACCTCAAAATTTGGAACACGTCCTCTAGGGTGATAGTCATCTCACCCGTCGGAAGGTGGAATGTGTTGGTCACAGAGTCCCATCTATCGATGAGCGTGACCATCAAACTAGGCTTCCGAACAGCATGTCGGTAGCACTAAATACCACTCAAGCCCACTACCTCCACGTGTTGCAGCTCCAAAGGGCTCGCTAAGCTACATAATGTCACCAAAGTAGTGGCGGAACCCTGTCCCGCATGTGTAACTACGATCTCCCATGTATCCAATCCAAATCACAACAATAATCTACCTTTACTATGACCATATTCATCAATTATTATTACCCACCACCCTATTTTTACCCTACCCATCTCAACCACCTAACCTACATCATTTTTTGGACCCTTGTGCCTAAAATCTCGACCGGTGCCGGTTCATCCTAACCGACTCCGGTCACCCTTAAACGGCATCGGTCACCTATTTGGTGACTAATACAAGTTCAACCGTACCGACCACGGTTATCACGTAATCGGCATCAATCACATGGTACGTGACTAATCTGTTCTACTGACCGATGCCGCCAAGCCTAACCAACGCCGATGCCATCGCGGAAAAATCTGCGACTTCCCAAACCCCCTTTTTTCTAAAACCCTCCCACCTGTCCCTTTTACCCCACCTACAATGACCTACACTACCCCAAAACCCCTACCCACCCCACCTATCCAATTTACTACCCTCCCCCCCTTTCTTTTTTCCCATTATTCCCTCCATACCCGATTTAACTTTTTCCCACCCCCAAAATACACAAAACCACACAAAACCCAAAACAAACAACTATCACAACTTCTAATTTATTTAATTCACACTATAGAGTTAGGCGCTTACCTCGTCATGCTTCCTTCATCACGATGGCACGCCTAGCCCATTGTCTGCTAGTGGTCTGCCCGATCCTCTCCAGCCTCTGCCATCCCCGAATATCTACTCGTAACCTCCGACCAATCAACTCTCTTGCCCTGATCTCATGGACCCGCTACTCACTAACCCAACCACCATCAAATCACACTGCCAACTCACTGTCTCGTTTCCTCCGGACACTTTTCTCACTTTTCTCTCCTTTTGTCATTTCTTCACTTCGCAAATCACAAATGAATAATAAAAATGCAGATTTTTTGTTTTTATACAAAACCCGACCTAACCGACGTCGGTTCCCCTTGACCGACATCGGTCTTGTGCCCTACCTAACCATCGTCGGTTTTCCTATACCAACGTTGGTTATCCATGACCGCCACCGGTCACCCTTACCTACACATTGACCCTACTTTTCCATTTTACCCCACCCTCTACCTTTCTCTTTACCCCATCCACCCTTTACCCAACCCATTACCTTACCTTTCCTGACCTCGTCACTTCCTCCCTCCATTTTTCCTCCTTTGGGGACTTCTTATTTTACCCCTACCTCGGCCTTACTCATGTCGTGACCTAAATATTTGGACCTGTACCATTGCTAGTGACCTTTGATCTCATGTGTTTGCTATACCTTGTGGAACTCGTTACCCTGTGTTGATTGACCTACTAACCTTACCTAGCCTATTGTCATGCTCGTTTATCCCGACCCTACCTTTGGTGTACCGAACATACCTAAACATTCCTACACCTAACCTACGTTGTGTTTCCGACCATATCCTATACCTTGGATACCATATTTAATTCAACCTCATTTAGATAAACCTATCGACCTTAGACGATGTAGAGTTTGCTCGCTCTTCAACCCGACAATGCTGTCTTTGCAGTTTATAATTGTGCGTATATTTGATTATTGCTACTGTGACCTTGACCCATTACCTAGATTTCCTAAGTAGGCATTTCACCCCTTTTCTCCTGTACCCACTTGCCTTTTCCTCACATTTACCTTTTATCAAACCACTCACCGCTTCAACCTGTTGCATTGTCAATTCCTAGTTTGAGGGGGATCACCTTCACCCACACATGGGGCAACCACATCTTATTTTTGCTAGCATTGCTTACCAATACAAGCTACGCAACAAAAAGGGGAAAAATGCAGATACTAAAATTAGGTCACACTCCCCTTTTGTCCCTCGACATATAAGCACCCTTTATTACATTTACCTAGCCATGACCCCCTTCACCTCACTAATGTTAATTTAATTAATTTAATTAAATTAATGCATTATCCTCACTATATTTATTATTTAAATATCTTTTTTAAATAATATCTACACATACAGTTCACTTAGACACCTCACCAAGCCAACTCAACCTAAGACCCATTCTTAGCAAGTTCCCATAACTAACTAAGACTTACCCAAACCCTAAAAATCAATGCCTACATTCTCTCTAACCACATTCCCACATGCTCACAAGATGCTCCGAGTCTAATCCATAAGATAACGACACGAGATCCAAGGAAATCAGGAGGATCTCCCTAGTTTAGTAAACCTAGGAAATCTCGCCTTGACCGACGTTGGTTACCCCTAACCGTCATCGGTTAAGCCGGACCGCCGATTACCCCTTTTAACCCAAAACAACCTTATTCTCAATGTTGGAAGTTAGAGGTTGGAAGTTGAAAGTTGGAAGCAAAAATAGGGTGATGAGAAAGAACACATCTCAGAGAGATAACGCATCTTCAGAGAGTCAATTCCAACAAAAATCACATCCAAGGAAGGAGATTGAGCATCTTCTCCTGCACAACCATCCCAGCCATGATCTGATCTATCCAAGCAAAGAGGAGTGTACATGCAGCCCATGTAAAAGCTTTTCTTTAGTTGGTGATCACTTACAACCTTCAAACTCATTATCAGCACCTCCATTCCTCACACACAGACATTCAGGAATGAAATCCAAGTAAGTACAACATCATACTTTCCTGGTTATTTCATTTCTTCATCATTTTATCATCCATTGTTTATCTTGATCTCTATTGACCTTCTCCATGATTTCACCTCCGTATACCCATTGAAACCTTGCAAATCCTACTTTAGTTACCCAATACCTTGTCCCAAAACAACCAAAGTCCTTTGTGTAATCACAAAGGAGACCAAAAGCCCGTTTTGTGACATTTCTAGATCTCATAGTAATCAGCACCAGTTATACCTAACCGTTGTTGGTCACCCCTGACCGACACCGGTCTCTGTGTTTTCCCACACATCTGTGAACATAAACCTACCCACCTAATTTTATCTCACCCTCATTCACCTATGATCTACCTGAGACCCCTGCCAAACCTGCAAAACCCAGAACCAATCATTTGACCTTTGGATTCTATTCTAGCTTAGCCTATTAGAATTAGATCTATTTCTTATTGTGTTTTGAAGTGAGATACCTAAATCATTTCAAAATAACAATAGGATTTACTTTTTTACAGCATTGAATTTTTAAAACAAAGTGGACTAATGTACCATCTAAGAAGTATTACACTTCCTGGATCTAGCTTACGCTAGGTAGTCCACTTCCCATATTGTATAATTCCTTTCGGTGGTCTTGTTTTCATTATAGGTAGTTCCTCCCAGCCTAAAAGGAAGCTCTCACGATCAGTTGTGGATTTGAAGTCATACTCGATTTTTTTCTAATTTTCCGAATCGGAAGAGCTCCTTGCTCAGGATGGTCAGGCAAGTGCAATCTTTGGGAATCACCCCTCGACTTCGATTATGACTCTGATCTTACACATAACAATGAAACCTGATCTCTGTTACCTCCCTGCTAAGTAACATACATCATTTGTTGTATGCAATTAGTGATACCGACCCCACCATGCAGGTGGGAGTCTCTAGGGAATGCTCCTGGTGAACACCGTATTGCTTCCACCCAGCCTTAAGGAGGCCTCGCGGCTAATCTCCCCAGTCCCAAAGGACAAGGGCCAAGTGAAAGAGAAACTCTTCCATCTGTGTGCCTAACAGGAAGGCATTGCCCTACACAATCGTGGATTGGCTAAATAACCCAACGTGCACAACAACCATACATGCACAATAACCCATCAACCGACATTTGAACAGTATTCCTCCTATGCCCGTTACCCTATCTATTTCATCAACACTTCTAAGAAATAATCTAAGAAAAAAAGGTGAAACAGACATCAAGGTTATTATCCTCATCCTCATCATCATTCACTATACATACCAATTTACCCCTTTCTTTTTCTTCCCAGGAGAGGACCATTTCTTCTTCTTCTATCTCTTCAGGGTTAAGGCTCTCCTCTAAATCTAGATCTCCAAACATTTATAAAATAAGTTCTTCAACCTTTGCGCTATCTCCCAGAGTAAGGTGCTTCGTAATCTGCAGTACTTCATGGACCAAGGGTTCAGTAGAAAATTAATCAAAAGTATGGATCATACCTGAGGTCATCTCCTACTAATTAATTTTCTCTCATGTCAACTCTGCATGGACATACCACACACGGGCACAAATATTTAGGGTGGTGTAGAACTTATGTACCTATAGTGATGGTGGTAAGGCCTTTGACCCCTTTGTCCAGAGTCTCTCACACTTTTGAATGTGGTGTGAAGCAAAATGCTTTATATGGAATTCACATATCTAAATTGCACCTTAGATACCTAGTATAAAAGGCAATTCACACCTCTCGCCATTCCAATAGGTTGTCTCTGTGTGTATTCTACCAACACAATGTTATCCCGTGTAGGGTATAAACCAAAATATTTCTTCTTTCACCCTCATCCTTCCACTAGGATTCCATGGCACACAAAAATACATCAAGGTTCCCTTCACCAATGTATCGAGGTACCTAGTTATGACTCAAATGTTGAATGACATGTGACCTAATCACACAAGTAACAATATTCTTGATCTCTTACCCAACTACTTCATACGTCCCATGTGCCTAGTTGTCACAAGAAATACTTGTAGTATCACTAACCAAATGATCATCATCCCACTATATCACTCCTTCCTTAGATGACTCAATTACCTTAGGGTCTCTAATTATACGCATGTATATCCTCATTCGTGTCTTCTTCACTCAAAGCCTTAACATACTGTGGTAACTTTTTCATCCGTTAGAGGTATACTAACACACTCTTCCTTATTTTCAAAGCTAATATACCCCTTGTTGAAGTGTAAATCTACATTGTTCACATAACACCAGGGCACCAAGTAACACTGGGAAACTATCTGCCTCTACAAGATCCAATACTTCAAAGTCCCTAGTAAACTTGGCTCCTTGAATCATAATAGTCGATCTTTTAATACCCCAATAAGATTATCCCTAGTTCTATTTTCCATATACAACACATTTGAATAAGGCTACAATGGTGGTCTTCCCATCTGATTCCAAGTGTCCAATGTGAGTAAATTAACTTCTACACCTATATCTATTAGAATGTTTTCTCATAAGCCACCCATCAATGACCACATTCAATGTAATATCTTTATCATACTCGTGATTATGGGGAGGCATATTTGCATGGAGTATCTACCTCTTACGCTCATTACCTACATGTGGTACTTTCTCTCTTAACCACTCTCCTAACAAGGGGATTATGTTCTCCTGACGTAACATTTTGCAGACTTCCTTTAAATCATCTACATCCTTATGTGGGATTTCAACATTCTTTTCTCATTCCATCACACACACATGTTCCTTCAAACTTTGAATTTCTCCTTGTAGATTCCTGATAATGTCCATAGTATCTAGGTACACTTCTTTCTGATGTTCAACATCAAGGTACTTTGCATTGATCACTTCTTACTTTGTTATAGCCGGCTTATACTTTGGAGGTTTATGAGCACGTGCAACCTCAAAACGTGTGGTAACTAACACTGGTTGTAATTCATAATTAAGCCCAACCTTCAACATCCATTTATCTCCATATGCATGCTTTAGCTTAATCATAGTTGCTCCTTTTTATTGCTTGTGCTGATTTCCCATGTGCTCATACAAGTAAGGGAATTCTTCAAATTTATGGTTTTTTCCACACCAAGAGTAAACCATGTTCGAGGGCATTGGTGCTGATAATGATCAGGAAATACACAAGTAAAATAATTCCCTCTAGGAAATCCTCCTCTTCCACCACCACAACCTCAACCTCTATATCCACCATGGAATCCTCTATTCCTGTTATCCCCATTATTGTGCCCTTCATTATGTTGTTCTCCCTATTCCTTAGACCCAATGACTACAATATTCTCGCTGCACACCAATCTCAATGGCCTCATGAATATGATAAATCAATCTACAATTCTTTGTATCATGAGTATGAGACTTACAAATCTTACAAGTAATAGGATACATTCTTATCTACTTGAATCATGATCCAAGTGACAAATATCACAATCCAACAACATGGCACACACTAATTTACAAGGGTAGTTATCCTTAGTGTGTCCTTCAACCTCGTAATTTATACACCATATTCCACTACATGTCTCATGAGCTAAATTAGCTGAAATTTTCTCCAATTGCTTCTCCATAGATGTTATCTATGCCTCCAAGAATGGGCTAACTCCAATGTCCACACTTCCAACTACCTTAGCATGTAGATCTACTTCTAAAGGATCGCATGGATCTATAAATGTCTTATGAGAGAGTAACCTTATAAATGGTGTTATCAATCTACAAACAAACCACTGTGCATGCTAGTTGGGGTGAATATCATAAGACAAATTTGATAACAAAGTTTTAAAATGTGCATCATACTCCCTTACACTCTCATCCATACCCTGTTTAATCTCCTTTAGCACGTTGATGATTTTCTATTCAAACTCGAGTATTTGGAACTCATCCAAGAAGGCATTATGCAACGCATTATAATCCACAACAGATCTAATTTGGGTCATACTTCTTGTACTAACTATGGGTGTGCCTTGCAAATTAGTGACAAAATGACTTGCCTTACACTCGTGAGCTATGATTCCCTTACCGCACCATTGTATCTCACACATGTGCACATGATCCGCTGTATCCTTAATTCCTTCATACTCCGGTAGGTGAAGATACATCTCCTAATAAACTTGTTTGGCTGGTGTGGACCATGCCCACCGATCGAGAACATGTATTACCTCCATTATTCACTCCACCTCCGTAACCACCATATCTACTAGATGTGGAGCTTCTTGATCCTCTAGATCTCTGTTTGATCCTCCTCTTGTAGTAGGAAATGGACTAGTGGACATTCTTTTATGTGTCCCAATAGTGGTACTAAACCAAAGTCCCACAATATTCAAAGTTGTAGTACTTCCAGATGTATTTCTAATGTTCTACGTGCCCACACTCGTCCCGATGACGTGCCAAAAATATTCCTCTAATCGATCCTCCAAAACAAAAATATGTTGTTACTTGTGATGTCATAGATGTTATCTATGACACTTCTATACTTAAAGGGAAATGATATCTACCTGAAGCTACTAGATTACCTACACTTGCTTGTTTATCAATATTTACTTCGGAACCTGAACACCAAACACAAGGGCTAGGTTGCTATGTGGGATCGGATGTGTGCCTACGGTGCTTAGTCTTTCCTCATCGACATGCTCTCATCAAAATCTATGGGGATTCTCTATTGTGATTGCTTAAGTGGGGAGATCTCGATGCTCTGCTCCATGTCTTCCACGTGAGCTTAAAAATTCCCCTCATTTTTAAGTCAAGTTTTGAAAATTTTGAGTTGGTGCCTTTTAGAGATGTTTGAGCAGAGTGAGAAGTCTGGAGAGATAGAAAAATTCATGCTTTAAAGAAGTGGGTGCTCATTTGTAATATCAGCCCTGTTAATTTAGAATCTTGTAGTCTACATGGTTCCCATCTAGATGCTTGAAAATTGTTTCCTCCATTCAAATGAAATTGTCAAATCCTTTTTCTATGGCCGTGGATCGCATCGAGCCTAGTATTGTTTATAGTTCTTCTTTCCACGAGGAGCAATTTGTTTTTCAGGCGTAAATGGTGGAGCTTCCTCCTCTATTTTTCTACATTCGTGAATGATGGGCATATCTTCCCTATCAATTTTTGGCCCCAAGCATCCATGAGTACGTGGACATCTCTGATTAGATGTGGCGTGTGGGTTTATTTGGTAAACTTATCATTTTTGTTATTTTTGCAAAAGTGTCAAATTGGCTCTATGGCCCCAAAGGATCCTGATTGGTCGAATTGAGCTAAGGTGGGAAGGTGGATCATCAGAGCACTTTGGAAATTTATCTTTGTTTCCAAAAGGGAAAAAAATCAAATGTTAATCCCACGTTGAAAGTAAAAGTGGAGAAAGGAAGTGTTCAATCGAGGCCCGAATCGGCTAAGTATAGAAGGACCGTGGAAGGTGCCATGTGTCTCTTCGGCACACTTTTGGTATGGTGCACAAAAGTGGAGACCCCAAAACATGTGCAAGCCCTCCACGTGGTCAGAGTCTAAAAATATAAAGCCAACCTTTTAATCGACTAAGTATAAGAGGGTCGGTGGAAGCCTCCACGTGCCTCATCAACGTAACTTTCAGAAGTGAGACCCAAGGGACATACCCTAAATGAGTGCCACCCTCCACATGTTTAGAGCCTCAAAAAGTTAAATCAATGTTGAAAGGTCTAAGGCTAGTGAAAAGAACCACATGTTAGCTAGGTGTAACTTTAGAGGTGAAATACAAAGTGAGTCCCCAAACAAGCGTGAAGCTTCCACGTGTCCAGAACCCAACATATAGTCACTCCTAAATAAGCAGAAGGGACCCACCAAAAAAAATGGAGAAAGAGGAGAGGGCCCAAATAGGTTAAGTATAAAAGGATCAAAGGATGGTGCCATCCACACCTTCTCATCAAAGCGCACCTTCAAAGGTCAAACCTCCAAAGAGAGTCCCCAAAATGAGCCCAAAGAGAGACCCTTTCCCATGTCCAAGGTCTAGGGTTCGATAGAATTCAAATGGGAAACAAGCCTAAATCGACTAAGTATAAAAGAAGTGGAAGCTCTCCACATGTCTCAATGGCACACCTTCAAGGGTCGAAGCCAAAGGTGGTCCCCAAATGAGACCAACTTTCCATGTGTCTAAGGTCCAAAAAGGAGACAGAGCCGGCCGTTGAATCAGCTAAGTATAGAAGGGTTTATGGAAGCCTCCACGTGTCAGCTCAACATAACTTCAAAGGAAAAATCTAGAGGCAAGTCCCAAATGTGCGCTGAGCCTCCACGTGTCTAGGGTCAAGACATATGGCCCCGCCAAACAAAAGGGACTTAGCTAAAACACAAAGAAACAAAGAAAAGCCACGGAAGGAGCCACGTGTCTCTTCGGCTGCCAAGAGGTGAATCCAAGGATAGTCCCAAATGAGCGCTGGAAGCTTCCACGTGTCTTTGGTCGACATAAAGCCTTCACCAAACAAAAGGGACTTAGCCAAAACACAAGAAAACAAAGAAAATTCAAATCAAAGGAGCCACATGAAAGTCTTTCTAAAGAGAGGTGAATCTAAGGGGACACTTTGAGACTTTGAGAATTTCTCCTTGTTTCCATAAAAGGCATAAAGTGATAAATAAATGAACCATGCCCCACCAAACAAAGGGAAAAAGTCAAATGTTGAGCCCGCATGAAAAGTCAAAGTGGGGAAGTGGGTCATGGAGAACTTTGAGATTTTGAGCCTGTTTCTAAAAGAAGTAAAATTATAAAGTGAGTCGCGACTCCGTTACCACTCAGGTAAAGCCATGTGTCAGACCTATATCAAAAGTGAAGTTGTGGGCTTGCGGGGTTATGGGGAACTTTTGCACTTTACATCTTTTGTGCTAAAGGTGCAATTTCAATTTCGGGCCCATGGATCCATTTTTGCATTTTTGCCATTTTTGTATGGATTCGATTCAAATATTCAAATGAGCATAACTTTTGCTCCAGTGCTTGAAATTTGACAAATTTTATACTGTTGGAAAGGTCTTGGTCTCCTCTATGCCATGGAAGCATAAAATATTGTTTTTAGTAGGATTTGATGGTTATAAATCTGGAAAACATCTTTCAAGCCATTAATACGTGATCTGATTGCTTCAAACATATCAGATTTGATCCGATTTCCATCCTTCCTTCTCCAACATGCCAAACAAACATGGAGAACCAACTGGAAATCTTGATTTGGGTGAAAATATGGAAAACATCTTTCAAGCCATTAATACATGTGATCGATGCTTCAACTAGATCAAATCTGATATGATCTTCCATCCTTCCTTCTTCAACATGCCAAAGACATGCAGAACCAGATTTGATAGATTGTAGGTGGATTTGCAGGGGCATTGATGGTTGGTGGTTGAGCTTCCAAATCATATTTTTTTCCTTCTTTCTTCTTCTCTCTTTTCACTTCATCTATAAATGTAAGAGCTTGGCTCATTGCAAATGTTGGACTCTGATACTTTTGAAGTGTAATTATAGTTGAAAGTAAATCAATACAAAAGGATTTTCCCCTTTTCTCTATCTTCCTCCATTGTCCCTTCTTGCTTACCTAAAATTCGTGGATCATTTATCTTCTGTGATAAGAAACTTTGTGTTCTTATTGATATGATTTCTAGAACTTTGTGTCTGTGGAATGATATCTTATGTTGTGAATGTGAATGATTCTATTATGTATCACTCTTTGCTCAGTACGTATAGGGTTATACTCTATGCTATCTATATTTCCTGAAAGTACTGTTATATTCTTCTCTTTCCTTTCTTCATTTCTTCCATTCATTTGTATTGATAATCTATTTTGGTATAAAATCATTTCAAGATGTCAGAGGTCTAACCTTAAGATGAAAGTTGTACATTTGTATATAAGCTTTTTATTGCTTTCAATAAGGGAACCTCTCCCATAAAGAGGAGGGACTTGTTGTCCCCTAACTATGGTTTTGTTAAAGTACCATTTTAAAACCCAACAATTTTTGGTGACTCTACTGGGATTTTGTTTCAAACATATCCCTTTAAAAGAACAACTTCAAGATCATTTTTGATCTGGTGACTCTATGATATACACGTGGGAAGAAAGCTCTGGGGTTGAAGATTCTCATTTTCAACTTCTGGAGCAACAAAACTTCTCTCTTCTTCCAGCAAGAAGGAACAGAGGAACTCATTCAAGCACACCTCCTGTTAAAGACAAAATTCCAAGAATAACATTCCTCCAGAACAACTCAGCCCTAATCTTCTTGCTCTGATACTTGCTGGTGTTTCAGTTCCCCTTTAGACAATCTTCCCACATATGGAAAGCACCTCTACCTTGGGGACAATGGATTGGGCCTCTTGCTCTTCCTCAACCATTACATGAGTTACCCAGGAGTAGTAGGAAAGGTTTTCCTAAATTCCGAGGTGATGGGAAGGTACACCCAGATGAACACATTACAACCTTTAGCGTTGCATGTGGGATTCTTGGGATTGAGCATGAAGACATTTCTATCAAGCTCTTTATAGAAACATTATAGGATAATGTTGTTGATTGGTTCTATCATCTTCCTACTAGGTCAATTATTGATTGGACCACCTTGACAACTTAGTTTGAGCAAACATTTCAAACCTGTGAAGATGTGCATGCTCTCTTAGCTCAAATTTCTCATATCAAGAAGGAACCACATGAGCCCATGAGAGAATTTTTGGCCAAATTCAACAAGCTCATTCATAAAATTCCATAGAACACTCATCCTGTAGATCAAATCCAAAAATGCTTCTTCCTCAATGCTCAATTACCTAAAGTAAGTTATGCACTAAGGAGAGCTAACCTTGCAACTCTGGATGTTGATCAACATTTGGCTATCAAGGTTGAGGATGATTTAATCATGTCTGGTAAATTGAAAAGAGAACCCTCCAAGTCTAAAGCATCCTCCTCTTCCTCTCCTGGAGCCAATTCAGATCAGTTAGTGTAGAAGTTGGCAAATGATCTCATTGCCATCAAAAAGCAATTGGCTCAACATACTCCTTATCAAGATATTCCAAGAAGGAATTTTCAGCCTAGAACCGTTACCTCCTTCTCATAATAAATTGGCTATTGAAGGCCCACCTATCAAGGTTCCAATCAATGCAACTTGTGAAGTTCAAGAACTTGATGATGAGGAGTTTAATGAAGACTTTGAAGACCCAGAAGAAGAGGTTGATGAAGAACTGGAAGAACTTGGTGGATCTCAAGTTCATTTCCTTACCACTAAAGGTATGGATGATGAAGATGAATATGATGAAAGAGTGGCAGAGATGAATAGTGAGTCATATGTTGTTATGACTTGGGAGAAAATGAATAGAAAAGAAAAAGTGATGCATCCTGCTAAGAAATCCAAGGAGTTTCCTATAACTATTCCAAGTGGTTGTAAGAAGAGGAGCTCCTATTCCCACTGCCTCCACACAAAAGGTGAGTAATGTTAATCCTCCTCCTTCTACCTCTGTTTCCAAAACTTCTTGTCCTTCAATTCCTAAAGTTGATAAATCAAAAGTTTCTCCTATTCCTAGTAGTGATGCCCCATCCACCTCCGGGTCTTTTGATATCATTGATCACCTCAAAAAGACCAAAATCCAAATTTCAGAGGTAGAGTTTTACCAAACCCATCCAAAAGCCTTTGCTAAAATGGTAAACTTTGTCAATTCCAAATCCAAAGCCTCATCCAATACTTCTAAAGGTATTTTTCCCACTCCCTCTTCCTCACCTCAACCAAGCCTTGTGGCTGCAATCACTTCCCCTAATGAGAAAATTGAACCATTCTATGTGACTCTCCTCATAGCTGGCCATAAACTTAGTAATTGTGTTATAGACTCAAGAGCATCAGACAATGTAATGCCTGCAAAAGTAGCTCATGCTTTGGGCCTGACTCTAACATGTACCTTTGGTTCCTACTATTCCATGGAGAGTAGAGAAGTGCCTTTGGTTGGAAGGATTAAAGATGCACAAGTAGCCTTCGCTACTTTTCCAGAGAAAAGGGTCTTAGCCACTATTTTGGTAGTTGATATTCCTCCCTCATATGGTATGTTGTTGAGTAGGAATTTTTGTAAAAAGGTAGGAGGTGAAATTCAGATGGACTAGTCACATGCTTTGATCCCGGTCAATGGAAAAATAAGAAAGTTGTTACCAGAAAAGCAAACTGAGTATATTGTGCAAAAGACTGATGATCCAAAAGCACAAATACTCTATGAAGATATAGGGCATGACAACTATATGATCATGTCATAAGATGAGGCAAGTCTTCCTAAGGGAGTGATTCATGATCCCAATGGCATTTGGACTTTGGAGTTTGATGGAAGCTACTCTTCAGCTGGTTCTAGAGCTGGTGTGGTGTTAATCTCTCCAGAAGGGAAGATTCATCCATTTTCTTTCAAGCTTCATTTTGAAAATACAAATAATACAACTGAGTATGAGGCTCTCATCCTTGGGTTGAGCATGGAAAAAGAAATAGGAGTAAAGAATATTTGTGCTCATGGTGATGCAGAGTTGATTGTGAAATAGGTAAGGGATATTTACCAAGTCAAGAATAGGAGATTGAAACATTATAGAAATCTTGTTTGGGATTCCATTGAATTCCTTGATGCTTTCTCAATTGAAGTTGTGCCAAGAGAAAAGAATACTAGAGATGATTCTCTAGCTATCTCAGGATCTTTGTTGATTCCTCATCCAGATTTCTCTCAAGAGAAATTTACCATTGAAATGATTCATAGGCCTAGTGTGTTAGATAATGCAAGCAATTGGTAGGTTTTCAATGATGATCAACACACTTTCTCTTTCTTGGAGCTTAAAGATAACTTCAATCAGTTATATTTTGAAGGAAGTGAAACTCTACCTAGAGAATATGTGCCCTCTAATGAGGAAGATATCAAGGAAGAAATGGATCAGGATGGTTGTATTAAGTTGAAGGGTAACAAGATTCCCAAAGGACTGGTGAGTCTAGAAGATCTGTTTGACAAACATGATAGGTTCATCAAATCTAAAGCTTCTCAAGGGACTCGACAATCTGCTGAGTATGAGAAGGTCAATATTGGAAGCAATGATGAACCCAAGGTGGTGAATATTGGAAAATGTTACACTCAAGAAGAGAAAAAGAAAGCAAGTAAACCTATTAAAAAGTATGTTGATGTTCTTGCCTATTCATATGAAGATCTTAAGGCTTTTCAACCAAAGGAGATGCAACACTATATCCCTCTGGAGACTGGGATCAAACCTTTCAAGTAGAAGAAAAGGCAAGTATAATCCTAAGGTTGTTGATACTATTTTTCAAGAGATCCAAAAGTTACTAAAAGCCAAGATTATTTTCCCTATACATCATTCAACATGGATTGCCAACATTGTGCCTATCAGAAAAAGAATGGTGAGATTCACATCTGTGTGGATTTCAGAATTTGAATCAGGCCTCTCTAAAAGACAACTATCCACTCCCCATGATGGATCAAGTTTTGCAAGTTGTCTCTGTGCTCGAGATGTTGTCTATGCTAGATGGATTCTCTGGATACAATCAAGTGGAAGTCAAGTACCCTAGATCAGCACAAGACTACTTTTACTACCCCTTGGGGCACCTTTTCCTACAAGAGAATGCCATTTGGTCTTATCAATGTTGGTGCCACTTTTCAAGAGGGAAATGGATTTAGATTTTGGAAGCCTAAAGGGAAAGTGTATTGTTGTGTACCTTGATGATTTGACTATTTTTTCCAAAACAAGGGCGATCATCTTCAACATCTGGAAACAGTTCTTCAAAAATGTAGAGAACATGGAGTTTCTCTCAATCCTAAGAAGTCTGTTTTTTTGTGTTACTGAAGGAAAGTTGTTGGGGCATATTGTTTCCAAAGAAGGGATCAAGATAGATCCAGTAAAGAGTTCAAGCAATCCAAGCAGATTCCTCTTCCCACAAGCAAAAAGGGTGTTCACTCTTTCTTTGGCAAGATAAATTTCCGAGAGAGATTCATTCCAGATTTTACAGAATTGACTATGAGCATTTCTCAAATGATGAAAGGAAAGAAAACTTTGGTTGGTCTTCTAAAGGTAAGGAAGCATTTGAAGATATCAAGAAAGCCATTGCTAAAACTCCCATCTTAGCATGTCCTGATTTCAGCAAGGATTTTATTATCTATTGCTATGCTACAGAGAATACCTTGGTTGTTGTGCTAACTCAAGAAAATTATGAGAATCATGAACTTCCAATTTCCTTCATGAGCTATGTTTTGAAATCTCATGAATTAAAATATACTATGATGGAGAAACATGATTTTGCAGTGGTCAAAGTTGTCAAGCAGTTTCATTTTTATATTCTTAATTCTCACTTTGTTGTGCTTGTACCTGATACAACCATCAAGTCTATTCTTACACAACAGGAGTTTGGAACTAAGAGAGGCAATTGGGTAGCAAAGGTCCAAGAATATGACCTTGATATCAAGCCAACTAAGCTAGTTTGGGGTAAAGGCTTGTGTGAGCTTATTGTTGAAGGGGCTGATGAAGAATTGTCCACAAAAGTAGTTGATGTTCCTGTTGTTCTCTTCCTCAGTTCAACAGATGAGTGGTATGTTGATATTGCACATTTTCTTACTTATGGAGAATGTCCATCCCATTTGAGTGCCAAGGAAAAGAGAGCTATTAAGCTAAGGTCTCACATAATATGTATTATGGGAAAATGCTTTGTTCAAGTGAGGCATAGATGGAAGATTCCTTAAATGTGTGGACAAAGAGCAAACAAAAGAAGTTGTTTTCAGCTTTTCATGATCAGGCTTGTGGAGGGCATTTCTCTTCTTGTCACTGCCCATAAGATCCTTCATGTAGGTACTATTGGCCTACATTGTTTAGAGATGCATCAAAATGGGTAGGTAAGTGTGAAGCCTGTCAGAATTTTGTTGGGAGACCTAAGTTGGTTGCTTTACCACTCAAACCAGTAGTGATTGATGAGCCTTTTCAACAGTGGGGATTGGATTTCATTGGAACTCTTAACCCACCTTCCAAGTGTTGGACATACTCATGTGCTAACTACTACAGATTACTTCACAAAGTGGGTAGAGGCTATTCCAGTCAAAAGCACTACTTCTGAGGTGGTGTGTAATTTCATCAAAGAGAACATCTTGATAAGGTTTGGGGTACCAAACAAGATTGTGACTGATAATGCTTCCAATTTTTCTTCTTTTGAGATGATGGATTTTTGCTATGGCTATGGAATTTCCCTTGCTCATTCTTCAGATTATTATCCTCAAGGGAATGGACAAGCAAGAATCAACAAATAAGAATTTGGTAACCATCATTTTGGAAGCTTGTCAATGAATCTCAAAGGAATTGGCACAAGAAGCTCTATGATGCTCTCTGGGTAGATAGAATTACACCCAAAAGAGCAATTGGGATGTCTCCATTTTAGGTGGTGTATGGTGTTGAAGCTCAACTACCAGTAATAGTGGAATTACCAGCCTTGCACTTAATGAAGGCTATTGAGGATTCAAGTTTCATCAGTTCCTTGGACAAGAGGATCATGTATCTTCAGAAGTTGGATGAAGACAGGATGCAAGTTTTTGATAGGATCTCAGCTCATCAACTGAAGGTGAAAGATTTGTTTGATAAGAAGGCTAGGCCCAAATATTTTCAAGTGGGAGACATTTTTTGTATGGGACAAAAGACATGAACCTCGAGGAAGCCATGGTAAGTTTGATTCTCTTTGGCTTGGTCCTTTCAAAATCAGACACTTTTCTGGAGAAAATTCTTTCTACTTGGATTATATGGATGGATCCTCTCTCCCACTTCCTTATAGTGGGAAATATTTGAAGTTGTTCAAGTCCTAGGTGATTAGGCAAGTCCTTTTGTATATATATGTGTGTGTTGTGTTTTTTTTTGTCTTTCTTTTTGGTTTGTTTCCCTTCCGTGTGTGTTGTCTTTGTATTGGTTTTACCTTTGACTCTATTTTCCCAATGGATAAGGCATTGGTCTACTTTCCCAGAGTTTTTCTATGGTTCTTGATCTTGCCTCATTCCTCGTCCCAAGCCAAGTCATCCCCAGAAAGAGCTAACTATTGTCACCCTCAAAATTCCCCTCATTTTTTAAGTCAAGTTTCAAAATTTTGAGTTGGTGCCTTTGAGAGATGTTTGAGAAGAGTGAGAAGTCTGGAGAGATAGAAAAAATTGTGCTTTGAAGAAGTGGGTGCTCATTTGCAATCTCACCCTGTTAATTTAGAATCTTGCAGTCCACATGGTTCCCATCTAGATGCTTGAAAATTGTTTCCTCCATTCGAATGAAATTGTCAAATCCTTTTTCTATGGCCATGGATCACATCGAGCTGGTATTGTTTATAGTTCTTCTTTCCATGAGGAGTAATTTTTTTGGGCATAAATGGTGGAGCTTTCCTCCTCTATATATTTTTCTATAGTCATGAATGATGAGTGTATCTTCCCTATCAATTTTGGCCCCAACATCCATGAGTACATGGACATCTTTGATTGGATGTGGTGTGGCGGGTTTATTTGGAAAACTTATCATTTTTTGTTATTTTTGCAAAAGTGTCAAAATTGGTTCCGTGGCCCCAAGGATCCTAATTGGTTGAATCGAGCTAAGGTGGGAAGGTGGATCATCAGGAGCACTTTGGAAATTTATCTTTGTTTCCAAAAGGGAAAAATTCAAATGTTAAGCCCACGTCAAAAGTCAAAATGGAGAAAGGCAGTGTTCAATCGAGGCCCAAATCGCTAAGTATAGAAGGACCGTGGAAGGTGCCACGTGTCTCTTCGGTGCACTTTGGTATGGTGCAAAAAGTAGAGACCCCAAACGTGCACATGCCCTCCACATGGTTAGAGTTCCGAAAAGATAAAGCCAACCTTTTAATCGACTAAGTATAAGAGGGTCGGCAGAAGCCTCCACGTGCCTCATCGACACAACTTTAGAAGTGAGACCCAAGGGACAAGACCCTAAATGAGCGCCAACCCTCCATGTGTTTAGAGCCTCAAAAATTTTAAATGGTCATTGAAAGGTCTAAGGCCAGCGGAAAGAACCACATGTCTCTCTCGCATGCAACTTTAGAGGTGAAATACAAAGTGAGTCCCAAACAAACAAGCGTGAAGCTTCCATGTGTCTAGAACCCAACATAGTCGCTCCTAAATAAGTAGAAGGGACCCAACCAAAAAAATGGAGAAAGAGGAGGGCCCAAATCGGTTAAGTATAAAAGGATCAGAGGATGGTGCCACATGTCTCATCAATGCACCTTCAAGGGTGAAGCCAAAGGTAGTCCCCAAATGAGCACCAACTTTCCACGTGTCTCATGGTCCAATAAAAGTCAAATGGGCAAACTAACAGCCAAATCGACTAAATAAAATAAAAGAATGGGCAAGAGTCTAAACATGTATCTCAATGAGTCTCCACGTGTCTCCTGCACCTTCAAGGGTGAAGCCAAAGGTGGTCCCCCAAATGAGTGCCAACTTTCCACGTGTCCCAGGTCGAAAAGGAGATAGAGCCACTGTTGAATCGGCTAAGTATAAAAGGGTTTGTGGAAGCCTCCACGTGTCATCTCGATGCAACTTCAAAGGAAAAATATGGAGGTAGGTCCCAAATGTGTGCTGAGCCTCCACGTGTCCAGGGTCAGACATATGGCCCCGCCAAACAAAAGGGACTTAGCCAAAACACAAAGAAAACAGAGCAAAGCCATGGAAGGAGCCACGTGTCTCTTCGGTGCTCTTTCAAGAGGTGAATCCAAAGGTAGATCCAAAAATGAATTAAAGCCTCCACATTTCCCAGTTAAAATTCAAAGACATAAATCCTTCACCAAATAAAAGGGACTTAGCCGTTTTCACAAAGGAAAAGAAAAGTCAAAAGTGAGCCCATCTTACTCATACCAAAAGGGAAAAATTCAAATTCAAAGTCAAAAGTCAATCCAGGAAGGGTGGGTGGAGAACTTTGAGATTTTGAGCCTTGTTTCCATAAAAAGGTGTAAAGTGATAAAGTGAACCGCATGGCCCCACTCAAACAAAGGGAAAAGTCAAATGTTAAGCCCGTTGAAAATTCAAAGGGGAAGGTGGGGTCATGGAGAACTTTGAGATTTTGAGCCTGTTTCTAAAAGAAGTAAAATTATAAAGTGATTCATGACTCCGTTACCACTCAGGTAAAGCCACGTGTCAGACCTATATCAAAAGTGAAGTTATGGGCTTCATGGGGCTATGGGGAACTTTTTCACTTTGCATCTTTTGTGCTAAAGGTGCAATTTCAATTTTGGGCCCGTGGATCCATTTTTGCATTTTCACCATTTTTGTATGGATTCGATTCAAATATTCAAATGAGCATAACTTTCACTCCAGTGCTCAAAATTTGACAAATTTTATACTGTTGGAAAGGTCTTGGTCTCCTCTATGCCATGGAAGCATAAAATATTGTTTTTAGTAGGATTTGATGGTTGGAAATCTGGAAAATGTCTTTCATGCCATTAATACGTGATCTGATTGCTTCAAATAGATCAGATTTGATCCGATTTCCATCCTTCCTTCTCCAACATGCCAAACAGACATGGAGAACCGACTGGATATCTTGATTTGGGTGAAAATATGGAAAATATTTTAAGCCATTAATATGTGATCGATTGCTTCAACTAGATCAAATTTGATCTGATCTTCCATCCTTCCTTCTTCAACATGCCAAAGACATGCAGAACCAGATTTGATAGATTGTAGGTGGATTTGATTTGCAGGGCATTGATGGTTGGTGGTTGAGCTTCCAAATCAGATTTTTTTCCTTCTCTTCTTCTCCTCTTTTCACTTCATCTATAAATGTAAGAGCTTGGCTCATTGCAAATGTTGGACTCTGATACTTTTGAAGTGTAATTATAGTCGAAAGTAAATCAATACAAAAGGATTTTCCCTTTTCTCTATCTTCCTCCATTGTCCCTTCTTTCTTACCTAAAATTTGTGGATCATTTATCTTCTGTGATAAGAAACTTTGTGTTCTTATTGATATGATTTCTAGAATTTGTGTCTATGGAATGATATCTTATGTTGTGAATGTGAATGATTCTATTCTGTATCACTCTTGCTCAATACGTATAGGGTTATACTCTGCTATCTATATTTCCTAAAAGTACTGTTATATTCTTCTCTTTCCTTTCTTCAGCTTCTTCATTCCATTTGTATTTTTTTTGGTATGATAATAGAGGTATTTTGGTATAAAATCATTTCAAGTTTATTTTGTCACTTGAGCCCTAGGTGTGCTGGAACTTCATTCATACAACTAAACGCTCACCTAAAGCGCATAATGGTACCATGTCCCTCTTATATGGAAGCTTTGTCAAGATGTTATCATGCAAGTTCATACATTCCATATCCATGACAAGTAATCAAAGTAACACATAACAAGAACTAGATCACAACCATAGTGCATAATGAACTAAACAAGGATCAAGATCAAATTTACCATACAATAACCATAAGTAGAGATATAAAAAATCAATATCCAACCATATCAATCCATTATATTAATTCAGGACAAAAACAATAGCTAAATACATCATAAGTACCATCACAAAGTCACAAAATCATACCAAAGAACATAACTTTTTGTTTTTTGTCTCTCAAAACCGTGCAAATCAATACATATATATAGTAGTGGGGACTTTCCCTTCACCACCCATGTACTCTCAAAATAGGTTGCATGCTTATAATAGCCATGCACCGCTATAAAATAAACTAAGGAATCATGCAAGCTTTTCCTAATAATAGACCATCTATTAATAACACTAGATCTCGCATCCTATTATTAGCTCAGCTTTGCATGATGCTTGAACTTCTTCTTGTTCCCAATAATAGATTTTGTGTATCCTCCAAGTCTTCATGTGTCATTCCAAGTTGTGCTCCACACTCCATGCTATTCTTAGCCTATATGTGCATAATGGATAAGACTCTAGACTCTCTTTTCCTAGCATGCCATTTATCCGTTGAACTCCCGCACATGCCTACGCACCCCTTCTTGCACACCCTATCCTTATGCACCTCTTCATACTTAGGCAATATGATCTTTAGTCAACACTTCCAAGATCTCTCGAAGACACCAAACAACAATCATTGTCAGGCATAAATAGAAGAAAATGTGAAGTGTTGTGATATTTTTGAAGGCACATTTTATTAAAAACATCAATAAAATAATAAAATCCACCATAGAATAAAACTACATAACAAAAACATAGTGAGGGGCGAAACCAATCAAAGTAAATCACCCATAACACTTTTATATGTAAGTGGCAGAGAGGAAATCGAGTAAATTATGACCTGAAAAACCAATAGGATTCTTTTTTATCCTCATTACAAAGTCACTTCCAAGACATAAGTATTTTCTCGATAATACTTGTCCATATTTATGTCCTCTACTGATTCTACCAAACATGAAATCTATAATCCCTTGTTGTACATTCCATCCACCTCTCCCGTCTTCCGACCTAATCCTTTATTTGACCACACCCGCAACAATAAAAAAACCTTAGTATTATTAGTTTTTTTGTTTATTTCAAGAAATAAAATTGTGATTTTCAAGTCACAAAACCTAAAATCAACTCCTTCCACACACGATCTATTGCTTTCCAAATTAATTCTTCCTCGATCGCACTTCTAGGATGGTCGAATCTGCATATATTCCCTTCCTCAGTTCCTCCTCCGTGGTGTCCTTGGCGATGCTCTATCCTCGGAAACCTCTCTCTCCTTTTCCACTGCATTACGACCACATTTTAAATATGGTTTAGGGTTTTTTTTATTTCCTGTGATATCCATATCCTAAGTTTTTTTTCTATTTGTGCATTCCTCCCTCCATCCTGTGGCACATGTCACTTGTTCTCCATTGTTGATGTTTCGCCCTATGTCAAAAGCTCCTAACAAATTTTGGCATAATGAAAGTTATAGGGCTCCAGATAGAGATGTTTAATTTTATTCCTATCTTAGGGGGTGTATTGGTGAGAAAATAACCAATACATGATTGATAGGAAATATTGTAGACAATCGACCAAATCGAGATGCCCATTAAAGGAGGGGATACCAATAAGCCTATTTTTTCAAAGGTCTAGATAACCAATGGTCATCTAGTAAGAGGGTGCAGGACGCATTTGGGAGGGTGAAAAGGTCTTCGAGATTAGTATATTTGAAGCACAAAAGTATTTCAAAGAAAATAAAATAGATTAACCAACAAGTGAAAGCTCCTAGCCAAGTCAAAATTCTAAATTCAAAGCCAAATAGAGGCAAGTAAAAATAAAGTCATATTGTTTTCGGTGACAATTTATATCATTCTAGTAATCAAATTTCCTCTTGTAAATCCTTCATAATCGTAGTAAATTACAATTTTGAGCCAGGGGCTAGTCCCGTATTGTCATCGGAGGTGGATGGAACAACCAATAGGGACTACTTTTTAAGAAACTCGGCTCGTAATTGTTCTAGAATTTTTCTACAAGTGACGAGATAAAAGAATCAAGAAAGTATGCATTTAGGTGCAAATGGCCTTATTAGGATAGAAAATCTTTAAAGATAGAAAATGCACTAACAACATTCAAGTGGGATCTGTCTTATCAAATTTGTTGAACTCAATGTATGAATGCATGGTCCACCGAGGTCCATTAGATGCAATATGCTGAGGTCAATTAGGGACATCTATCCTCCCTTCATCCTACAACACACGTAGATCTGTACTTAATGTCCTATGTTACTTGTTCTCGGTTGCTGATGCTTCTACCTTGTGTCATAAGCTCCCGCCTCAACCCAACTCGATAAACACTATAACAAAACAATACAAAATAAAACAAGTATATTTTACCTTTGTTTATATACAACAAAAACCAACATAGAATTACCCATTTTTTGCCAAAACTACCATCTTCCTAGATCCTCGAAGACATCGAACAAGCTATTGTGAAGAAATAGAAGACAAATGTCATTCTATTATTTTCAAAGGAAAGTTTTATTAAAAACATTTAAAAATAAGCAAACCCACCATAAAACAAAACCACACAACATTAAACATGGTGAGAAGCTAAACCAATCAAAGAAAATAACCCATAAAACTTATATATGCAAGTGACAAAGAGGAAATTGAGTATACGACCTGAAAACCCAACATGGTTCTTCTTTATCCTATTTTCAAAGTCACTTCCAAGACATAAATATTTTCTAATAATACTTGTCCATGCTTATGTTCTCTACAAATGTTGCAAGACACAAAATCCAAACTCCCTCGTTGTGCATTCCATCCTCTACCCCCATCGTCTCGACCTAATCCTTTTTCCGGCCACAACCTCGCAATAAAAAAATAAACCCTTAATATTGTTGGTTTTTTTGTTTATTTTAGTAAATAACACTATGATTTTCGAGTCACGGAACCTAAAATCAACTCCTTCCACACACGAACTATTGCTTTCCAACTTCATTCTACCATGAATTGCACTTCCAATATGGTCGAATCTACATTTATTTCCCTTCCTCGATTCCTCCTCTCGCATTTTCCTCGATGATGTTATATCCTCGCCGACCTATCTCTCCTTTGCCACTCTACACCACCACCTTTGTTTTCTACGGTTTAGGGTTTTTTCTTTCCTATGATATCCATATCCTAGGGGTTTTTTCTATTTGCACCTTCCTCCCTCCATCATGTGGTGCACATTGATATGTACTCAACATCCTATGGCGCTCATTCTCCACTATTAATGGTTCTACCTCGTGTCAAAAGCCCCTAACACCATTTGGTATAATGAAAGTTACATGGCTCTAACTATATATGTTTCATTTTTTTGTATCTTAGGGGTGTATTGGTGAGGAAATAACCAATAAACCATTGATAGGAAATACCGTAGACAATGAGACCACGGGAGAGACATCCATTGAAGGAGGGGATACCATTATGCCTTTTTTTTTCAAAAGTGTAGATAAGCAATAATTGTCTAATAGGAGGGTGTAGGCCATACTTGGGAGGGTGAACAAGGAATCTGAGATAAATATCTTTGAACCATAAAAGTATTTCAAAGAAAAGAAAATAGATTAACCCACAAGTGAAATCTCCCATCCAAGTCCGAATTCCAAATTCAAAGACAAAATAAAGGAAAGTGAGAATAAAGTCGTATTGTTTCGGGTGATGATTTAGATCATTCTAGTAATCCAATTTCCTCTCGTGCATTCTCCATAGTTGTAGTAAATCACAATTTTAGGCCAAGGGAGATACTCCCACATCATCATCGAAGGCTAGCATTGGAACATTCAATCATGATTTCTTTCTAGGACAACATCTCGCAACTCTTCCGAGAAAATTGTTTACAAGTGATGGGATAAAGAATCAAGAAAGTGTGCATTTGGGTACAAATGGACTTGTTCGAATAGATTTTTTTAAAGATAGACGATGCGCTAATATAATTCAAGTGGGCTCATCTGTATCAAATTCATTGAACTCAACTACATGAATGCATTTTTTTCCGAGGTCCATCATGTACATCTATCCTCCCTCCATCCTATGGTGCACATCGATCCATACTCAACATCCTCTACCACTTATTCTTAGTCATTAATGCTTATTCCTTGTGTTAGAAGCCCCATACCCTCCACCTCAACCCAATTGGAGAAATGCCTTTTAGAATAATAACAATTTACAAAATTTAATGCCATTATTTATGATAAAAAAATAGGAATAAATACCCTAGCACCCAGACAAAGGGGTATCAAACCCCGCAATCGGTGCATATGGAGACTTTGTGCTATCTAATAAAAATACAATGGTTCTCAATGCGATGTTATTTGAGCTTATCTAGGACACGTGTACTCCCATAATTTCATTTTATGACTACACAATGCTACTAGATTTTTCATATTTTAACTTAAAATCTACCTCCGATTGTGTAAAATGATTTTTTAATGCACAAAGTCATACATTTACTCATTTTTGTGAAATTTACAGCACCAGAGGTAAAGATTTAATTTTCATTGAAATCTAGGTTTAATTTTACAATTTTTTCTATTAGAGGTAAAAAGGTTAAGGGGAACCCACCCCTTACAAAATATGAAGGTCCAAAAACACAAAAATGAGGCCAAGGGTATGCCCATGGAGCCGTATTATATCAAAAACATATACAAGCCAAGATATGTTGGGTTTTTAAATGGTACTTTAAAAAACCACAGTCAGGGGACAACAAGTCCCTCCTCTTTAATAGGAGAGGTTCCCTTATTGAAAGCAAGTGGCAAAACTTATATACAAATGTACAACTTTCAAAGTGTGGATTCCGATATTTTGAAGTGTTTTATGCCCAAAATATTATCAATACAAAAGAATAGAAGAACTAAGGAGGTGAGAGAAGAAGAACATAACAATACTTTTAGGAAATATAGATAGCAGAGTATAACCTTATACGTATTGATCAAAGGAGATGCATAATGGAATCATTCGCATTTATAACAGATATAATTTCATAGACACAAAGTTCTCGAAATCATATTAACAAGAACACAAAGTTTCTTATCATGCAAAGATGGATGATTCAAAAATTCAAACAAGGAAAGAAGGAATAGCAGAGGAAGAAAGGGAAAAACTTCTGTATTGATTACTTTTGAATCTATTACATCCACGAATAATACAGGATCCAAAAATGAACAATGGTGTAGAGAACATGCTAAATAGCTTCTAAAAAATGGTTACATTCGATTACAAAAAATGATGAAAATGATTCAAGAAACCGACGTCTGAACTTCTCTAATTCCTCATCCATTTCCATTCCTAGTGGAAAAACTAGATGCATCATATCACAGCCGTTAACCCACTTTTACAACTTTGAATATGAGCCATCCACGTGGAAGAGATTTGTTGAAGCGGGCCTGGGGGTCCTTTTACATTTTATGATTTTATAGAGATTGTGCATTTTTTACATTTTGGTCTACCCATCCACTTTTGATATAGGCCTAACATGTGGCTTTACTTGAGTGGCAATAGAGTCGCGGCTCACTTTTACAATTTTAACTCTTTTCAAAGAAAAGCTCAAAAACTCAAAGTTCTCCACCGACTTGCCTTCCCGCTTTGACTTTTGATGCGGGCTCAACATTTGACTTTATCCCTTTATAACTTTAAGCTCTTTATGGAAACAAAGCCAAAATTCCCAAATTGCTTCGATGGCCCACCTTCGCGGCTTAATTTATACTTTTTAATTTTTTTCAAACAAAGCTAAAATCTTCAAATTACTCGACGACCCACCTTCCCACTTTGACCTAAAACATGGCCACATGTCCCTTTGCGGGCCTGTTCTGTATTTTTGTGTTTTGACTAAGTCCCTTTGTTTGGAAAAGGCTTTATGTTTGACTTGGGACACGTGGAGGCTTCCCGCTCATTTGGAGACTCTGTTTGGACTTGACCTTTGGAGGTGCACCGATTAGACACATGGAGAGTTGGCACATGTTTGGGACCTACTTTTGGATTCACCCCCGAAAGAGCACTAAAGGGACACGTGGGGCTTTCCACTAGTTCTCCTTTCCTTAGCTGATTCAACAGCCGGTTCTACCCCTTTTGACTTTTGTGGGACCCTAGACACGTGGAGATTTGGTGCTTGTTTGGGAACCGCCTTTGGCTTTGACCCTTGAAGGTGCACCGATGAGACACGTGGCGTTGTCCACTGGCCTTAGACTTTTCAATGGCCGATTTAACTTTTTGAGGCTCTGACCACATGGAGGGATGATGCTCACTTAGGGTCTGTCCCTTGGGTTTCACTTCGAAGGTGCGCTAATGAGGCACATGGAGGCTTCGCCAAACCTCTTATACTTGGTCGATTAAATGGTTGGATCTATCCCTTCATTGTTGGATTTGGAATGTGGGCTCACATGACTGAATTGTGCCTTCTGATTTTCTTCCGTGCGGGGCCATGTTTGATCAATTTTACCGGGGCAAAATGGGATAACAAGCCACAACTCAAAATTTTTGAAGCTTGACTTAAAAAAATGAGGGGAATTTTGAGGGTGACAACAATTAGATCTTTCTGGGGATGACTTGTTTGAGATAGAGGAATGAGGTAAGATCAAGAACCATAGAAAACACTGGGAAAGCAGACTAGTGCCTTATCCATTGGGAAAATAGAGTCAAAGGAAAAACCAATACTGAAAGACAACACACATGCAATGGGAAAAGAAACAAACCAAAAAGGAAAGACCAAAAACAAAACATTATACATAATATACAGAAGGAATGCCTAGTCACCTAGGACTTGAACAACTTCAAATACTGCCCACTATAAGGAAGTGGGAGAGGAGATCCATCCATATAATCCAAATAGAAAGAGTTTTCTCCAAAGAAAGTGCCTAATTTTGAAAGGACCAAGCCAAAGAGAATCAAACTTACCATGGCTTCCTCGAGATTCATGTCTTTTGTCCCATAGCAAAATAATGTCTCCCACTTGAAAATATCTAGGTCTAGATTTCTTGTCAAACAAAGCTTTCACCTTCAATTGATGAGCTGAGATTCTATCAAAAACTTGCAACCTGTCTTCATCCAGCTTCTAGAGATACATGATCCTCTTGTCCAAGGAACTGGTAAAGCTTGAATCTTTAATAGCCTTCATTAAGTGTAAGAATGGTAATTCCACCATTACTAGTAGCTGAGCTTCAACTCCATACACCACTTGAAATGGAGACATCCCAATTGCTCTTTTGGGTGTAATTCTATCTGCCCAGAGAGCATTATAGAGCTTCTTGTGCCAATTCCTCTGAGATTCATTGACAAGCTTCCAAATTATGGCTACCAAATTCTTATTTGTTGATTTTTCTTGTCCATGCCCTCGAGGATAATAATCTGAAGAATGAGCAAGGGAAATTCCATAGCCATAGAAAAAATCCATCATCTCAGAAGAATAAAAATTGGAAGCATTATCAAGTCACAATCTTGTTTGGTACCCCAAACCTTATCAAGATGTTCTCTTTGATGAAATTACACACCACCTCAAAAGTAGTACTTTTGACTGGAATAGCCTCTACCCACTTTGTGAAGTAATCTGTAGCAGTTAGCACATGAGTATGCCCAACACTAGAAGGTGTATTAAGAGTTCCAATGAAGTCTAATCCCCAATGTTGAAAAGGATCATCAATCACTACTAGTTTTAGTGGAAAATTAGTCAACTTAGGTCTCCCAACAAAATTCTGACAGGCTTCACACTTACCTACCCATTTTGATGCATCTCTAAACAATGTAGGCCAAGTAGTACCGCATGAAGGATTTATGGGAAGTGACAGCAGAAGATAAATTCCCTCCACAAGCATGATCATGAAAAGAAGAAAACAAATTCTTTTTTTGCTCTTTGTGCACACATTTAAGAAATCTTCCATCTATGCCTTGCTTGAACAAAGCATTTTCCCATAATACATATTGTACAAACATTAGCTTAATAGCTCTATTTTCCTTGGAACTTAAGTGGCATGGACACTCTCCATAAGTAAGAAAATGTGTAATACCAGCATACCATTCATCTATTGAACCGAGGAAGAGGACAATAGGGACATCAATTACTTCTTTGCACATTCTGCATCAGCTCCATCAGCTCCTTCACAGAATAAGATCACATAAGCCTTTACCCCGGACTAGCTTATTTGGCTTGATATCAAGGTCATATTCTTGGAATTTTTCTACCCAATTGCCTCTCTTAGTTCCAAACTCCTATTGTGTAAGAATAGACCTATGGTGATTCACAAGCACAACAAAGTGAGAATTAAGAATATAAAAATGAAACTACTCAAGCTTTGAGCTTTACCAAAAATTACTCCATCATAGTGAAATTTCAACTCATGAGCGAACATAGCTAGGCATAATTTTAGAGCAAATATTAGTAATATGGTGAAAATTTCATTTTAGGAAAAATTGAAAAGGCGAATTATTCGGAGTGGGTTTGTCCTCGCTCACCTAAAATATATAGTATATTTTTTTGGGGTTGAAAACATTCACCTTGATTTAGATAAAACATTCCTATGAAAAACGTATATGTGATTGCTTGAGGCGAATTATTCGGAGTGGGTCGGTGTCTGTTCACCTGTATATATTTTTGGGGGTCGGCTTCACCTTCATTTGAAAACATCTCCTATAAAAACCTATGTGATTCGACTGGTAGTATACCTGAAGTGCTTACCAAACGCAATCACGTGAAATTTGAACTCGCATACCCTCGAGCACCAGAGATTCATATTAAGATTGTTGACGTGTGACAAATGAAGTGTCGACGCGCGACAAGAGTCAGATCGACGCACGACAAGAGTGACGCGCAACAAGAGTCGACGACGCGCGACAAGAGTCGACCGACACGCGTGACAAGAGTCGCATCGACGCGACAAGAGCTTTGCGACAAGAGTCGACGACGACAAGATTGACGCGCGACAAGAATCAGAAGCGCGACGCGCGCGACTTGGGCTAGGAAGTGACGCGACAGAGAAAGGGTCGCGACACATGATAGAAAGAAGTGTTGACGCGCGACTTGGGCAGAGTTGACGCGCGACTCGCGATAGCTTCACGCGCGACAACACCTCAGAGACTAGACAGAGTCGCTTCTTGGTTCTTTTGCTGACGCAGGACTCTTTTCAGAATAATGGAAGGTGCCAGCCCAAAGAATATGAAGAAATATCGAAATCACTCTTAATTATTTTGGAAACTCATGATATAGATATTGTAAATACCAATCATATAGATGCCACCAAAAAGAATCATAATATCGATCGTGTGGAAGGTATTATTGAGGTGGACATGCATTCCGCAAGATCACAACCAAACAAATGAAACCTATGATAATATGCCGATCTTGAAGATATTGTTCCCGTTGGGTGCAACCAGAAGTGCAGCTAGATATCACAGATATAAACACTCAACAAAATGGAAGACAGAAATCAAAATCAAACTCTGGTCCAAGAAAGAGGAAACCAGGTGATTGTGATATTGCTCAAAATTCTACTCAAAAAAGTAAAGCATTGAAAACGAATAAGAATATGTGGACCATTGGCAGGACATACAAGTTTGATTGGGCAGCTAAATTTCCATTTATTGAGCCTGTACAATCATCTAATTTTGAAGAAATCCCATGTGAATGTACATGTACAATATGTACGTGGAAATTGGGAAAGCAACAAAAAATGCAACTGAAGCTGGACACTATAGAAAAACATTGTGGAAAACAATATTTAACTGTAACGGGGGCAGATGGCCAGAAAATCAAAACACATAGGTGGAAAACTGAAAAGGAGTGCATGCATGTTAGATACGCAATGAATATGAGGCAGAGCAGAAAAAACACAGACATCTATTGGAAAAGGGAGGAACGATCACATCGCATATTGGTAAGATGAAAGAAACAAATCTACATGCAAAATTCATACAATTCTCTACTCTTTTTCAAATACTTAAAAAAGGAAGAGCGATGTCGGATTTCCTCGATTTCAAAGTTTTGTATCAATTTAATGGAATGTTGAATGTACCTCAGTCTCATTGGTCTGAGAGTAGTGGATGGGAAATGGCAAAATGCCTCTCGATGATAGAGAAGGAAGATTTGAAAGAGAATGTAAAAAAAGCAAACTTTATCTCTCTTTCAATTGATGAAGTCACAGCAGTTGACAACACCGCATGGGTATGTATCCACATCTATACATTAGAAAATCATATAAGGACACCTCATCTGTTGGGTGTTATGAAAATGGTTGAAAACTGCAATGCTGAAAACCTATATAAAATAGTTGTTTCTCATTTGAAAGATGTTATTGGTATGACTGATTATGAAATTGCTACGAAGTTGGTATGCGTTGGAGCAGATGGTGCATCTGTCATGCAGGGTCACCGAACAGGGCTGTGTGTTAGATTACAAACAACAGTGGCCCCATATATGCTACCAATTCACTGTATGGCTCACATAATGAATTTAGCATATAAAATGGTAAGCAACCACGAAAATGTTGCTAAATTAGAAGACATCATAAGAGAACTTCATGCCTATATGTCAAGCAGCCCAAAGCGTTTTCTCGAGTTCCAAAAATTTGCAATTGGAATTACAGATGGCAAAAAACTTCTGAAGGATGTGGAGACTAGATGGATATCTTTGTATGAACCTGCATGCAGAGTTCGTGAGGAGTATCCTTCATTGGTTGGTTTCATGCACAAATACCATCATGAAGTTGATAGGGCAAGGGACCTGTTGTTCCGCTTAACTGATTTGGAGACATTGCTTACATTGGTTGGTATTCTTCCAATGTTAAAGGAGATCAATACACTGATGAAGCATGCACAGTAAGGTGATTAATCTATATTGTGGATTTTATACGGATGAGGAAAATGGTATGTCAAAGTCTTGATATATTGTATTGTTCCCAGGATAGTTTTGATGCACCTGTTTTTGAAAATTGGAGAGATTTATTAGATCTTAAAAATCCTAACACCTTTTTGAGATTTAATATCCACGATCACCTATGCATCTCTGTTAATGGGAGGGAAATACCAATGCACATTTTGCAAAAACGTCAAGATATTACAGGATCGGAACGAGAAGATGTTCCCATGACACGTAATTTGTTTGAGTCTGTGATAGTTGAAACTTAATAAAGCTTAAAAATTTTCGAAACCTTGTCATCGTAAATTAGGAACGCTTTCAGTAAAGATAAAATTCTCGAAGCCATGGGTGTGATGAATCCAATTTTGGAATACAGAAGGTGGCCGTGCAGACTTTGTCAGTAAGCATTTCCATAAATCAATGGGTACAATAATGGAACAATTTACAAAGACGCCGAGCTCAAGGGTATGGAAATCAAAGGTATACTGAATGCCGATTTATTAAAGTTTCAGTCAACAAATTTTGCAACAACAATGAGGAACCAATATAGGAATTTAGATCAACCTTCTGAAAGTGGTGCTATTACAAGGCTGTGGCGAGGAATCTATCAAAGTTCTATCTTACAAGAAGATATCAGTGAATATTTCAGACTATATGAGTTATGCCAGACAATGATTTTGGGGTCTGTGGAGGATGAAAGGGTTTTCAGTGCATTGTCATTTATAAAATCAAACCGAGAAACAAAGTTGGATAAAAATCTGGAAAGTTGCATGAGGTGTTACGTTTCTCGATACTCCCTCGAAACCTTTCCGTTTGACAGAGCAATTGCGCACTGGAATTCCCTTTGCGAAAGAAGAGGTGTAAATAATACAGCTACAAGTACAAATATTCCCAACCTTGAGAGTGTAATTGGCTCTTCGTCACATTCTACAGAAGACAACATCGACTTTGATGAAGCTATTGATAATGGATTGTTTCAACTTTAAGTAGGTATCTTCTTTATCTATCTTTTATTTTTATCATTAAAGATGTTACAGGTCTATATACTAAAAATGTCAGGCAATTCACCCATCTATCTACTAATCCATTTCTCGTGTTGGAATTTTTTAAAACACAGATCTAGCTCATTACCAGTGGCAGTGATGATTTCAACTTTAAGCAGGTATCTTTTTCCCCTTAATCTTATTGTTTGTTTCTATTCATTTTTTGACAGAGCAATTGCTCACTGGAATTCCCTTTGCGAAAGAAGAGGTGTAAATAATACAGCTACAAGTACAAATATTCCCAACCTTGAGTGTGTAATTGGCTCTTCGTCACATTCTACAGAAGACAACATCGACTTTGATGAAGCTATTGATAATGGATTGTTTCAACTTTAAGTAGGTATCTTCTTTATCTATCTTTTATCTTTATCATTAAAGATGTTACAGGTCTATATACTAAAAATGTCAGGCAATTAACCCATCTATCTACTAATCCATTTCTCGTGTTGGATTTTTTTAAAACAAATATCTAGCTCATTACCAGTGGCAGTGATGATTTCAACTTTAAGCAGGTATCTTTTTCCCCTTAATCTTATTGTTTGTTACTATTCATTTTTTCAGCTATGGTTATAATTAAAGATGTTACAGGTGTATGTATTTACATTTAGTTAAATACAATCTTTTTATTTTTTGAAAACATGGGTTGACATCCATCCGAGGAAGTTACTTCTCGGGACTGACAATGTCAGGCAACTCACCCATCTATCTACTAATCAATTTTTTGTGTTGAATTTTTTAAGACAAAGATATAGTACATTACCGGTGATGATTTCAATTTTAAATAGGTATCTTCTTCAACATAATCTTATTGTTTGTTACTTTACATTTTTTCAGCTCTTGTTATCATTAAAGACGTTACAGGTCTAATTCTTTATATTTACATTTATTTAAAGATATTGTTGGTCTATATATTTAAAGATGTTGCTGGCACTTCTCAGGACTGACAATGTCAGGCAACTCACCCCTCCATCTACAATGTCATGTTACCCTTGATGATTGCAATACGCAAGAGGTAAGCTAAACCCTAGCATATTTGCAATTATGTTTAATTTCTTACCAGTGATGATTCTTTCTTGATTTCTTAGAATTATATTTAATTTATTTTTTATATGTGGAACAAGAAACATACATATAATTCATGATAATCAACATCTAATGCAATTAAAATTAAAGATTGTATGTAAATCCATATAATTAAATTCAAATACCATAGTACATACACAATAGACAATAGTAGAAGTTTTCAAATTCATTATTTAATGTTTCCACAATAATAAAAGTTTCTAGTTTTCAAAACCCTCTTTTTCTTTATCCAATTCTACTCCTCTGCACTATTCCCCAACGGCTTCTTCCAGTGTGGCTGTACCTCTTTCCCAAACACTAGAAATCTCCATGCGACAGCAAATTTGGATCAGCTGCAGCGTATAAACTATCCCGTTGCCAATAATTTTCGTAACGACTAATAATCTCATTGATAAGAACCTTAGCCCTTCTGTCCCATTCTATAAGCTGATTGATATGAGGAAGCATCTCCATCTTTCTCATCAACCCACACAAAATCTTTTTTGTGCTTGTCCAGATCTATGAAATACTCCTTGCCCTCTTTAGAAGTACTTGTGCCCAAACCGGGAACCCTGTATGGTCCAAGCAACAAGTGATACCTAATCAGCAAGTGAACAAAACCAGAACTTGAAAACATATAAAGAGAAAACAAACTAGCATTACTTTGTTGCACTATATGGTCCAGCCGGTTATCGATCCACTCAATGATTCTCTCCAAGCTTCATACTCAGGAATTGTGTAGAAAGATAACACATTTCCATTTTTGTGAGTTGCCTACATCAACATGTGCCGACATTAGACATGGAGATACATAACATCTGGTGGCTTAGAAAACAAATATAAAAAGTCTCGAAACACAACCAAATATACAGGGGGAACATTTACAGAAACTAAACAGTGCTATACAAAGATCATGTACCTGGTCTTTCATTATCATCAGATGGCCATATCTTAAAGATTTAATGCTGTCATATATTATATCTTCCTGTAGACCAAGGATTTTTTTCTATTTACTATCTCTTTATTCTCCATTTGTTGGTGAGTGGTAGCTTCCCAAAAAATAGATATTCCTGCCACCTGATAGGATAAAGATAACTAAAATAACAAAAAATTAAATTGGAAAGTGATGTCGAAACATGTCACAATACTACCAAATTCAGTATTCACATTTCCCTGATTCAAGGCACAAACACTTACAGCGACTGCAAGAGCCTTGGCTGAGTCACCCTCCGTTAATATTAAAGTACATTGATCAGAATTCTTCCCCCCTGCTTGATTTGCTTCATCAGGTTTGGGAACATCAATTAATTTCCCCTTCTTGGTTCCATCAGTTTTCTTAAGATCTTTTTTTTGTTTAAACTTTTCCACTGCACTCATCAGGTAAAACAAAGTTACAAAGCTCATCTTAGACACTAGCATTGCAAAAATTACATGTACTCAGAAATGCTACATATTAGACACCACGCCTGGATATATGGACATGGGCTAAAAATGCGAAACAAAATAAAAAATATGAATTAAAACGAGTTATACTTACAATCAACATGGAAACCAAATGTTGATTCGAGAAAATTCTTTTCTTCCACGAGTGTTGCCTTGGTTGTAACAATTGGTAAATTTTTGAACGGAAGGCCCGTAAAACGATGGATGTCATTTGCTTCGACATCGAATTGAAAAATTGGGAATCGCTCGAGTAACATAAAAATGCCATACTCAATTGTAGGATGATAGAAAGTAATTCAAAATATCCGGATCTGTTTCAAATGGGTGCATATTAACGATATGGATGTGAGGGCATAAGGGACATTGATTGAATTGGATTCTCTTGATTTTTTTACATCGAACTTGCAGTTGGGAAGCATTGAGACTCTGCAAAAATTCAAGAGCCGGAAGATGAAAACGAGAAAATGACCGGTTGAAGGGTATTTATAGGCTAAATCAGGCGTCAATGGCTTCACGTTGACGCGCGTCAATAGATGCCAGTGACGCGTCAATAGATGCCAGTTGACGCCGCGCCGCCAATAGACGCCAATGACGACGCCAATGAGTGACGACGCCAATAGTGCGCGACGCACGCCAATAGGTGCCATGACGCGCGCCAACGCGCATGACGCGCAATGACGCCACGACGTCAATGCCAATGCCGCAAATGACGTGTGCAATAGGGCTGTATGACGCGCCAATAGATGCTGACGCGCGCGTCAATAGATGCAAGTGACGCGCGTCACCTCTTTTGCACTAGAGGAAATTCCCTTCATGTTTGCAATGCAGCCAATTGAGATGAAGACTTCAAATTTATCCCCAGACCAAAGAAACAAACAGTGATTGGTGTCTAAGACTGAGTTTGAGATGAGGTACCAGTAAGGCACTCTTGACAAAATTTACACAATGTTACCTTTTTAAGATGATCCAACCTTGCACTCTTGACAAAATTTACACAATGTTACCTTTTTAAGATGATCCAACCTTGCACAGAGAACTTTATGTTGAGCTGTAATTTTTTTCAATATTTTAGACACTTGATTTTATAGATTGTACTTCAAGAAGATCATGATTAATCAATTCAAGGCATAGAAATGGTGGAGCTTCAAGAAAATTGTCTTCAAACATACACTTGAACATTGTATCTTCAGCAAAGGAAAACAAAACAAGGTGGTAGCAGGAATTTTATTCAACCACTCCAAGAATCAGTCCCAAAGAGAGAATCTCAATATGTGAATCCTATACAACATATTTTACTATGATCATGTTTGCAAAATTCAATATTTTCTTATACACTCAAATATAAAAAAATGATCTATACAGACTAATCTTCATGATAAAAACCTTGTATGTTTTACATTAAACTTCAAAGTTCTATATCGAGCTTGACGTATCTTTTAATCACATGGTTATTCCAACTTTCGTTAATCTAGCCTCCATAGCCTCCATAATCTACTCTACACAAAACAATATCCATGATTAAAAACCATATCTTTTAAACCATGGTCTTGATTATTTCCCAAGCTCTAATTCTTATGGCCTGGAATTTAACCATTTCATAATTGGCTAATCTAGCCTCCACATCAATGATTGTTTCCAGCAAAACGTTATTTTCTGACAAATGGTCTTGACTATTTTGGATGTCAAACAACCTCTCTAATGAGAGATTATGCACTTATATAGAGGTGAATCTCTTTAAAATAGAATTTTCCTACACCATAAGTCTATTAAGGAGAAATCCTAAATAGTAAAGATCTGTTTCAAATCTTAGTTTCTATTTTTTCCCCAAAGACAATTTTCAAGATAATTAAAGTCCCACAAGATATTTAGGCACTAAATTTGACATTATACACATTAAATTTATCATCGTCTTTCATCATCATCTATCATTGATTATCAATTGTCATCATTCATCATCTACGTCCACATACAATACATGACAATGCAAGTAAACAAGAAACATACATATAATTCATGATAATCACCATCTAATCACCATATAATTAAATTCAAATACCATAGTACATACTCAATAGTAGAATTTTTCAAATTCAATATTTAAAGTTTCCTCAATAATAAAAGTTTCTAATTTTCCGACACCATAAGTCTATTAAGGAGAAATCCTAAATAGTAAAGATCTGTTTCAAATCTTAGTTTCTATTTTTTCCCCAACGACAATTTTCAAGATAATCAAAGTCCCACAAGATATTTAGGCACTAAATTTGACATTATACACATTAAATTTATCATCGTCTTTCATTATCATCTATCATTGATTATCAATTGTCATCATTCATCATCTACGTCCACATACAATACATGACAATGCAAGTAAACAAGAAACATACATATAATTCAAATACCATAGTACATACTCAATAGTAGAAGTTTTCAAATTCAATATTTAAAGTTTCCTCAATAATAAAAGTTTCTAATTTTCAAAACCCTCTTTTTCTTTAGACAATTCTATTCTGCACTCTTCACCAACGACTTCTTCCATTGTGGCTGTACCTCTTTCCCCAACACCAGAAATAACCCTCGAACTTACAAGATCTTCAGCAGCCCTGTCCATATTTTTTAAAATTCTTTCTTCTTGATTTGTTGCATCTCCATGCGACAGCAAATTTGGATCAGCAGCTGCTTTGGCTTTGAACAATATGTCAGGGTCGAGACCATGCTCTTTAATTATCCGCTTTAGTGTATTGTTTTGTTTATTAACCAAAACAATATTTTGCTTCAAATTTTTTGCTGCGGATAAGCTGTTCTTTGTTGTTTCCAAGTGAACTTGCAAAACCTTCACCTGAATCTTCAAATTTTCATATTTCAACTACACAAAAAGAGTAATGTCAATTCAAAATATTAATGTAAATTCAAAATTTCAAATTAACAAAAATGATTGTTTGAATGTAATAGTACTTACAACCGCTCTATCTCTTTCGGCATTTGCGATTGATACCAAATCCTTGTCCTTGGACCATTTGTTAAAATATGCCTGGGCCTCGGCACTAATATTTTCCAATTTGTTTAGTGCCTTATCTAAAATGTCGTCTTTATAGTTGTTGTTAAACGTGACAGTCCCACATTTTACTTGGGTAAGTAAGGAATCCATCTTCGCAGGTTGATTCTGGACTGCAGCGTATAAACTATCCGTTGCCAATAATTTTCATAACGAATAATGATCTCATTGATAAGAACTTTAGCCCTTCTCTCCCATTCTATCAGCTGTTGGATATGAGGAATAATAAACTCACTGACATGGGATTGACAATCATTACCTATTAAGTTCTCCAAAGGAAAAGGTGGGAACTCTTCACTATCTGAATCTGATGCAGACGATCTTGCTGGAGAAGAATGGGGGCTTTCACAAAGATCAACTGCTATTTGTTTCTGCCTTTGGGTAGGCTGATCCTGTTTTTGAAAATATAAATCAAGATTTAGATAAATAAATTTAAATCAAAATGTAATTCAAAATTGTAAAGCATATTAAAATTGAAATTTGAAGTATACCTTCTGGCCTTGAATCATCTCGCGGGTATCGAAAAAACCAGTTGGGTCATTGCTATCAATGCCCAAATAATCTTCATCTAAATTTATATTGTTTAAAACAGATATGCCGCAGAGATGGGCAAGCCACCAAGTGAGAGAGTTGGAATTCGAAACGATGTGTCAAGGTTTAGTGTCCCACTAGGGGCCGGAGCAAAAGGCATGCGTTTACCAATGTTCTTTTTCACTGTTCCTCTGGTTGGCATTTTAAAAATTAATGGTTGAGTGGGTGTCGGTGCCGTGGTTTGATCATGACTGACATGTGCTGAAAAGTACAAGAAAAATGAAAAATATTAAAACAATTCATAAAGTGAAAACTACGAAATTAAACGTACTATAGAAAAGTTGTACCTTGTTGACGAGGGGTTGTTTTTTTCGGTGCCACGGGTGGCCTTGTAGGAGTTGAACTCAGTGGCTGTTCAGAAGATATGAATGCATGCGACTGTATGGAGTGAGTTGGGGAAGAAGGTTCCATATTCCCTGCAATTCATCAATATTAAATGTTGTCAATTCATTTGGTTAAAATTTAAATTGAAAAATAAATATGCAACTTTGGAATTTGTAAATAATATATGAGAATGTATTACTTCTCTGGCGTTTAACGAGTTCAAACGCTTGAGGGTTTGGAGAGTGAGCTTCCATTTCGATCGGGAGTCCCCCAAGCCTCCGCGTGTTGTTGGCCTCTTCCTCTCGACATTTTTTTCTTGGAATGGCTTCAAGATATCTTCTCTGCAAAACATTAAAATTTAAGTTTTAATAACTGTGCATTGTAATGACAAAAATTGTAATACAATTACAAACTAAATAGTTTATACCTGTTGTTCATCAAATGGAATTGAGAATTTCTTCAAAGCCTCATCAGAGCAAGTAGGAATTTCTTTATGTTTTAAATTTAAAAGTGCCTCATAGTAGAAGCCGAGGAGATAGTTTGTTGAATAAATGAAAGGTTTATCTGAGAGTTTTGAATTTGTTATTTCAGTTCTTATTTTTTTGGATAGATATGTGCACCAATCGAATTTATGTTTTGAGATAGTGGCACAAATATATGCAATGGCCCAATTTGGTATATCCATTTGGCGACCCTGCAAAACAATTTTGGCTTGAAAAAACGAAATAAGTGCAGCAAGAAAGTGGTGTGCAATTGATTGTGTATCTACACCACGCCTGGATTTATTGACATGGGCTGCAAATGTGAAACAGTGTAAGTTACTTTAAATCTATAACAGCAAATTGTATCAGAATTAAAAATGATTAAAAAATATGAATTAAAAGGAATTATACTTACAATCAACATGGAAACCGTACGTTGATTCAAGAAATTTCTTGTCTTCTTCCACTAGTGTTGCTCTTGGTCAGAATAATTGGTAAATTTCGATAGAAGGCCAAGAAACCGATGTATGTCATTTGCTTCAATAGTGAATTGGAACATTTGGCCATCGTTCAGAGTCACATAAAATATACCGTCCTCTGAATTGTAGCATGACAGAAGGTAATTCAAAATATCCGGATCTGTTTCGAAATGGGGCATATTAACGAGCCCTGTAAATTCACACTCTTCCATTATAGCTTGATATTCTGAAGACATCTTTAAGGCCGTATGGATGTGAGGGCATAAGGGATTCCTGTAGTTGATCTTGGAAATCGATTGAGTTGGATTCTCTTGATTTTCTTGCTGAACTTGCAGTTGGGAAGCATGTGAAGTCGACATTATAGCTGTTATTGCGTCTTTGTCAAAGATTTAGACCTGCAAAAATTCAAGAACGGGAAAACGAAGACGAGAAAATGAGTGGCACAAGGGTATTTATAACCTAAATAGGGCGTCACTGGCCCCTATTGACGCGCGTCAACAGGTTACAGTGACGCGCGTCATTTGATTACAATGTCGCGCGTCAATACAAGAGAGTGTCACGCGTCAATAGAAGATGGTGTCACGCGTCAATAGAGGATTGTGTCGCGCGTCAATAGAAGATAGTGTCACGCGTCAATAGGAGATAGTGTCGCACGTCAATAGAGGATAGTGTCGCGCGTCAATAGAAGATGGTGTCGCGCACAATAGAAGATGTGTCGCGCCAATGAAGATTGTGTCGCGCCAATAGAAGATGGTGTTGCGATCAATAGAAGAGTGTCACGCGCGTCGCCAATAGAAGATGGTGTCGCAGTGACGCAATGACGAAGATGGTGTCGTCGCTGTGTGTCAAGCAAATAGTGCCGCTGCGCTTCGCGTCATTATGGGCATGTCACCGCAATGTGACGCGCATTACGAAATGTCGCGTCATTGTCGTCGTGTCATTTGTTTTTAAGTCGTCGCTGCGTGCGTCGCGCTGCGCGTCATTACAATCTATTGTCGCGCCAGTGTCGCGCGTCATTATGAAACAAATGTCGCGCCGATGACGACGTCATTACGAACTAGTGTGTTTGGACGGCGTCATCGATGGAGCCTTGAAAACCAGTGAAAATTTTGTTTTTAATACTATCAAATTCACCTTTTTCTAAATCAATGTTAATATTCACCATGTATTTTCCACCTTCAATTTTATAGGGGTGTCTTAAAATGAACCTAAACATAGCTCATGAAGGAAATTAGAAGTTCATGATCTTGTAATCCTTCTAACTCAAGGTACTCTCTCAGCATAGTAATAGATGATAAAATCCTTGGTGAAATCGGGACGTGCCAAGATGGGGGTTTTAGCAATGGCTATCTTGATACCTTCAAATGCTTCCTTACCCTTAGAAAACCAACCAAATTTTTCTTTCTTTCCTTTCATCATATGAACAATGCTCATAGTCGGTCGATTCAAGCAAAATCAGAATGAATCTCCTCAGGAAATTTATCTTACCAAAGAAAGAGTGGACACCCTTTTTCTTATGGGAAGAGGAATCATCTGGATTGATTGAACTATTTCGGATCTATCTTGATTCCCTCTTTGGAGACAATATGCCCCAGAAACTTGCCTTCAGTGACACAAAAGACAGACTTCTTTGGATTGAGAGAGACTCCATGTTCTCTCGCACTACGGAGGACTGCTTCAAGATGCTGAAAGTGATCTACCCTTGTTTTGGAGAAAATAGACAAATCATCAAGGTACACAATAATACATTTTACCTTTAGACTGTCAAAAGATAAATCCATTTCCCTCTGGAAGGTGGCACCATCATTGATAAGACCAAAAGGAATCCTCTTGTAGGAAAAGGTGCCCCAAGGAGTAGTAAAAATAGTTTTGTGTTGATCCGGGTATTGAATTCCACTTGATTGTATCTAGAGAATCCATCAAGAATAGACAACATCTCAGAGCCTATGATAGCTTGAAAAACTTGATCCATCATGGGGAGAGGATATTTGTCTTTTAGAGAGGCCTGATTCAAATTCCTAAAATCCACACAGATGTGAATCTCACCATTCTTCTTCCTGACATGCACAATGTTGGCAATCCATGTTGAATGATGTATAGGGAAAATAATCTTTGCCTTTAGTAACTTTTGGATCTCTTGAAAAATAGTGCCAACAACCTTGGGATTGTATTGCCTTTGTTTTTGCTTGAAAGGTTTGATCCCAGGTTTCAGAGGGATAAAGTGTTGCATCTCCTTTGGTTGAAAATCCTTGAGATCATCATATGAATAGGCAAGAACATCAACATACTTTTTAATAGGTTTACTACTTTCTTCTTCTCTTCTTGAGTGCAGCATTTTCCAATGTTCACCATCTTGGGTTCATCAAGACTCCTAATATTAATCTTTTCACATTCAACAGATTGCCAAGCTCCTTGGAAATCTTTAGACTTAATGTACCTATCATGCTTATCAAATAGATATTCCAAACTCACCAGCCCTTTAGGGATCTTGTTACCTTTCAATTTGATGCAACCATCTTGATCCATCTCTTCCTTGATATCTCCTTCATTAGAGGATACACACTCTCTAGGAAAAGTCTCACTTCCTTCAAAATATAATTGGTTGAAGTTGTCCTTAAGCTCCAAGAAAGAGAGAAAATGTTGATCATCATTGAAAACCTGCCAGTTGTTTGCATTATCTAGTACACTGGGCCTATGAATCATTTCAATGGTAAATTTCTCCTGAGAGAAATTTGGGTGAGGAATCAACAAAGATCCTGAGACAACTAGAGAATCAGCTCTAGTATTCTTCTCTCTTGGCACACTTCAATGGAGAAAGCATCAAGAAACTCAATGGAATCCTAGACAAGGTTTCTATAATGTTTCAATCTCCTATTCTTCACTTGAAAAAGATCTTTTACTTGTTTCACAATCAGCTCTGCATCTCCATGAGCACAAATATTCTTCACTCCCATTTCTTTTGCCATGTTCAATCCAAGTATGAGTGCCTCATATTCAGCTGTATTGTTTGTATTTTCAAAAAAATCTTGAATGAAAAAGGATGAATCTTCCCTTCTAGAGAGGTTAGCACCACACCAACCCCAGAAACCAGCTGAAGAGCATCTTCCATCAAACTCCAGAGCCCAAATTCCATTAGGATCATGAATCACTCCCTTAGGAAGTTTTACCTCATCTTGTGACATGATCATATAGTTACCATGCCCTATATCTTCATAGAGTATCTGTCCTTTTGGATCATCAGTATTTTGCACAATGTATTCAGTCTATTTCTTAGGTAACAAATTCTTGATTTTTCCATTAACCGGGATCAAAGCATGTGACCAATCCATTTGAATTTCACCTCCTACCTCCTTACAAAAATTCTACTCAGAAACATACCATATGAGGGAGGAATATCAGCAACCAAAATAGTGTCTAAGACCCTTTTCTCTGGCAAAGTAGCAAAAGGTACTTATGCATCTTTAATTCTTCCAAACAAAGGCACTTTTCTACTCTCCATGCAATAGCAGGAACCAAAGGCACGTGTTAGAGTCAGACCCAAAGCATGAGCTAATTTTGTAGGCATTACATCATCTAATGCTCCTGAGTCTATAACACAATTATTGAGTTTATGGCCAGCTATGAGAAGAGTCACATATAATGTTTCAATTTTCTCATCGTGGAAGTTTTCATGCAGCCACAAGGCTTGGTTTAGGTGAGGAAGAGGGAGTGGGTAAAATACCTTTATAATTATGGATGAGGATTTGGATTTGGAATTGATAAATTTTACCATTTTAGCAAAAGCTTTTGGATGAGTCTGGTAAAATTTTGCCTCTGAGATTTGGATTTTGGTCTTTTTGAGGTGATCAATGATATCAAAAGATCTAGAGGTGGATGGGGAATCATTGCTAGGAACTTGAGAGAATTTTTATTTATCAATTTTAGGATTTGAAGGACAAGAAGTTTTGGAAATAGAAGTAGAAGGAGGATTAGCATTACTCACCTTTTGTGTGGAGGAAGTGGGAATAGGATCTCCTCTTCTTGCAACCACTGGAATAGTTATAGGAAACTCCTTGGATTTCTTAGCAGGATGCACCACTTTTTCTTTTCTATTCATTTTCTCCCGAGTCATGACAACATATGACTCACTATTCATATATGCCACTCTTTCATCATATTCATCTTCATCATCCATACCTTCAGTGGTGAGGAAATGAACTTGAGATCCACCAAGATCCTCCAGTTCTTCATCAACCTCTTCTTCTGGTTCTTCATAGAGTTCATTAAACTCCTCATCATCAGGTTCTTGAACTTCACAAGTTACATTGATTGGAACCTTGATGGGTGGGCCTTTAATAGCCAATCTAGTCTAAGAAGAAGGCAAATGGTTCCTGGGCTGAAAATTCTTCCTTGGAATATCTTGGTAAGGAGTATGTTGAGCCAATTGTTTCTTGATAGCAATGAGATCATTTGCAAGCTTTTGTACTAACTAATCAAAATTGGCTCCAGGGGAAGAGGAAGAAGAAGATGCTTTAGATTTGGAAGGTTCTCTTTTCAGTTTACTAGACATGATTAAATCATCCTCAACATTGATAGCTAACCATTGATCAACCTCTAGAGTTGTAAGGTTAGCTCTCCTTAGTGCATAACTCACTTTGGGTAACTGGGAATTGAGGAAGAAGCACTTTTGGATTTGATCCACTGGATGAGTGTTCTATGGAATTTTATGAATTAGCTTGTTGAATTTATCCACAAACTCCCTCATGGGCTCGAATGGTTCCTTCTTGATATGAGAGATTTGAGCTAACAGAGCATGCACATCTTCAATAGGTTTGAAACACTGCTCAAACTGAGTTTTCATGGTGTTCCAATTAGTGATCGACCTAGCAGAAGATGATAAAACTAATCAGTAGCATTTTCCTGTAATGTCTCCACAAAAATATTGACAGAGACATCTTCATGTTCAACCCCAAGAATCCCACATGCAACAATGTGTTCATCTGGATGAACCTTCCCATCACCCTAAGAATTTGGGAAAACTTTTCCTATTACCCCTAGGTAACTCATGCAATGGTTGAGGAAGAGCAAGAGGCCCAACCCGTTGTCCCCAAGGAAAAGGGGCTGCCATATTTGGAAAAATTGATTGAAGGGGAACTGAAACACCAAAAGTATCAAAGCACAAAGATTAGGACTGAGTTGTTCTTGAGGAATGCTATTCTTGGAATTTCTATCTTTAACAGGAGGTGTGCTTATAGAATGAGTTCCTCTGTTCCTTCTTACTAGAAGAAGAGAAAAGTCAGAAGTTGAAAATGGGAATCCTCTACCCCGATATCTTTCTTCCCATGTGTATACCGTAGAGTCGCCAGACCAAAAATGATCTTGAAGTTGTTCTTTTAGAAAGGGATACGTTTGAAACGAAATCCCCAGTGGAGTCACCAAAAATTGTTGGGTTTTTAAATGGTACTTTAACAAACCATAGTCAGGGGACAACAAGTCCCTCCTCTTTAATGGGAGAGGTTCCCTTATTAAAAGAAAGCAACAAAAATTATATACAAATGTACAACTTTCAAAGTGTGGATTCCTGATATTTTGAAGTGTTTTATGCCCAAAATATTATCAATATGAAAGAATAGAACTAAGGAGGTGATAGAAGAATAATATAACAATAATTTCAGGAAATATAGATAGCAGAGTATAACCTTATACATATTGATCAAAGGAGATGCAAAATGGAATCATTCGTGTTTATAAAAAATATAATTTCACTGCACACAAAGTTCCCGAAATCATATTAATAAGAACACAAAGTTGCTTATCCTGCAAAGATGGATGATTTGTAAATTCAAACGAGGAAAGAAGGAATAGTAGGGGAAGAAAGGGGAAGACTTCTATATTGATTGCCTTTGAATATATTACATCCACATAGTACCAAGATCCAAAAACAAATAATGGTGTAGAGAACCCGCTAAATAGCTTCCAAAAATGGTTACATTCGGTTATAAAAAATGATGAAATTGATTCAAGAAATTGACGTTTGAACTTCTCTAATGCCTCGGCCATTTCCATGCCTAGTGGAAAAACCAGATGCATCATATCACAACCGTTAACCCACTTTTACAAATTTGAATTTGAGCCGTCCACATGGAAGAGATTTGTTGAAGCGGGCCTGGGGCACCTTTTGCATTTTATGATTTTTATAGAGATTGTGCATTTTAGACATTTTGGTCCACCCATCCGCTTCTGATATAGGCCTGACATGTGGCTTTACTTGAGTGGCGACGGATTCGCAGCTCACTTTTACAATTTTAACTCTTTTCAAAGAAAAGCTCAAAAACTCAAAGTTCTCTGCCGACCCACCTTCCCGCTTTGACTTTTGATGTGGGCTCAACATTTGACTTTATCCCTTGGCATGAACGGGCTGTGGGTTACTTTATAACTTTAAGCTCTTTATTGAAACAAAGTGAAAATTCCCAAATTACTCCTACGGCCCCCCTTCGCATTTTGACTTTTCAATGGGGGAGTCGTGGCTTACTTTATACATTTTAATTTTTTCAAACAAAGCCAAAATATTCAAATTACTCTGACGACCCGCCTTCCCGCTTTGACCTGAAACATGGCCACATGTCCCTTTGTGGGCCTGTTATGTATTTTTTTGTTTTGACTAAGTCCCTCTGTTTGGTGAAGGATTTATGTCTGACCTAGGACATGTGGAGGCTTCCCACTCATTTGGAGACTGTTTGGACCTGACCTTTAGAGGTGCACCAATTAGACACATGGAGAGTTGGCACACATTTGGGACCTACTTTTAATTCACCCCCGAAAGATCACCGAAGGGACACAAGGGGCTTTCTACTAGTTCTCCTTTTCTTAGCTGATTCAATGGCGAGTTCCCCCTTTTGACTTATGTGGGACCCTAGACATGTGGAGAGTTGGCACTTGTTTGGGGAACCACCTTTGGCTTCGACCCTTGAAGGTGTGTCGATGAGACATGTGGCACCATCTACTGGCCTTAGACTTTTCAACGACTGATTTAAATTTTTGAGGCTCGACCATGTGGAGGGTTGGCACTCACTTTGGGTTTGTCCCTTGGGTCTCACTTCTAAAGTTGCACTGATGAGGCATGTGGAGGCTTCCACCGACCCTCTTATACTTAGTCGATTAAATGGCTAGCTATGTCCCTTCATTTCTAGATTTGGAATGTGGGCTCGCATGAATGAACCGCCCCTTCCGATTTTCTTCTATGCGGGGTCATGTTTGATCAATTTTTCTCGGGGAAAAATTGGGATAACATGTACCAACTCAAAAATTTTGAAACTTGACTTGAAAAAATGAGGGTGATAACATTATCCATACCAACTAGACAAACAATCCATCTAGACCAAAATAAAAGCAAAGATAGGAAAACTAACAACAACAAAAAAGGGGAGTCCTTGCCACCAAGAAGTAAGCAAACAACATCATTCATTATTTTATGAGATCTCCCACAATGGGCATGATTTCGTTCCATTCCTTAACCAAGTTAGTAATGGTGGATTTCTAGTATTGATAATTAGGTTCAACGATCTCAACTTTAGGACCAATTCCATCCTTTTCCTTTTGCTTAGAAATTTCCATAGAGTGGATCATTTCAGCCAAGAGTTTAAGATGATGGATGGTACTCTTAACATTAAGAATGTGGACATCCCTAATCTACATAACAACTTCCTTCATCTTCAACATTTCTTGCTCCATGGCAAGACATCTGTCATTTGCATTCTTTAATTGGTCACTGAGAACAATGGTAATGATTTTTTCAACCTTCTCTTGAAGCTCCCTCAAATATATGGTAACCATGCTGATTTTATGTCTGTTGATATTTGTATCAAGTCTGTAGTGTTCAAATTCTTTCAAGAAAACATTAGATTTAACCAATGAATCCTTAACAGTAAACATGTTCTTCTGTGCCACTTTAAGAGACTACAAATTTGTGATAGCTTCTTCCATTTTCTGGGAAGTTCGACCCTTAGTATTTTCCCTACCCACTTCATAATCCTCTTGCCCTCCTCCACTGCTAAAATGATTCTCATTTTCATCTCTCTATTCTCCAGAATCTGAGCTAACATCAATATTCACATGAGGCTCCGAAGCCCCACTCTCCTTACTCTTTTTCTTAGCATTTTATTTTGCCCTACTAGACCTTGTTCATTTGGCTATAGGTTTCCCCACTTCCTCCAAATAGGGGATATCAATCTTAGCTTCCAAATTCTTAGATTCACCAATTTGGCTCCAAATATTACACTTTTCCCCAAGAGAGAAGTACCTAACTTAATCATAGCTTTAATAATCCTTGATGTAAGGGAAGAGTAAAAGTACCTCTTCCAACCTACTCAATGATCTAGCAAGAGAGATATAAAGATAATTTGGAAAGTTGTAAAGCCTGCCATTTCTAATGTGATTAAACATCAGGAAATGATACCCATAAACAACCTTGTAACACCCTTCTAAGGTTATGTAAGACATCAAAAATAGGGAAATTTCATCATATGGTGAAGGAAAATCCTCCCTAACATAACCATTATGAAGTTGTTTAAGAGAACCCTTACCTTGCATGAAATCTGTTGATTTCAGGCTATAATCAAACTTAGGTTTATAAATGCACCTTCCTTCCAGGGGTAGATCACTTACTCTAGAAATAAACTTCTAGAATACGTGAAATAAAACTTCTAAACCTAAACATATCCCTTATTCCAAGTTTTAGCCACCTCAACACTCAGATCTTCATCAAAACCATCAAAAATTTTGAAAAAATCATCAAACCAGCCTTTTCTAATAGCTCTACTACTTCCTGTGACATTTATGGAATCTTGCACCGCTCATTTCTTACAAAGTCACCTCCCATAATGCCACTGTAACCCTTCTTTCTTTTGTGACCTAGTATCTTTCTGTCCCATAGTCTATTCAAAAAACCATTCTTACCAAAAATGTTCGAGTAACTTACGATAATGAAAGGATTATCCCTGTCAATCCAATCTTTGAAATTGTTTGAAGTTATGTTTGACATGAGTCTAGTATTCATCATTTCCAGAGACATCATCCTGTAAGCCAACACATCCTTCAGATTCATCATTATAGAGATATGGGATAGGGGTCATAGTCCCCTTTCATTATATGAATAATTTGAGCTTCAAGATTGGTTGATTCTTCAACCACATTAAAGTCTATAGCCTCCACCCCTTTATTAGAAAATATATTAGCCAATCTATTCCCTTCATGATAAATATGTTGGAAAGATATTTCAGTGAAGCACAACATATTCTGTTTAGTATTTTTAATAAATTATTATATAGAAAGAGAAGCTTAGTTGTTTCCCTTCATACAAGATATGATATTCAAATAGCCGCCTTCCATAATTAGAGATTTAAAACCTTGTTCTTCCACAAGTTTAACTCCCCAATACATCACCGCTGCCTTTGCAACATGGTTAGTTTGTAGGCCCAAGCTAAAGAAGTAAGCAAGGATAAACTTACCTTTAGAATCATGAAAAACACCTCCTCCACCAGCCTTCCTAGGATTTCCTTTAGCTACTCCATCAAAATTTAGCTTGATAAAACCCTCCCTAGGATTACTTTTCATAGGCTGAGGATCGTGATTCAAGTTCCAATTGTTGAAAATATGTTTTCTCTATCCTCAATTTCCACTTCTTTATTTTTAAGGATAGAGAAATTGTTTCTAACAACTTGTATACATTTATTAAAAAATAAGATTATTGGGAAGTTTCTTACCTTTGAAAATCCTTTGATTACATTTCCTTCCAAACCTCCCACCATAGATGTCCAAGACTCATAATCCAAAGATTATTAAGACCTTGGCTAGTGAAAGGACATCTCCATTGTATCCATGTAGATTGAACCTCATTTGGGCTTACCCAATTAACCAAAAACAAACCAAGGATAGAAGAAATAATTTGGAAAGAAAAAGAACAGTCCATAAACAAGTGATTAACCATTTCCAAATTATTTTCACATAGCACACATCTATTTACCATATGAAACCCTCTTTTAGTTAGGTTATCAACTGTTAGAATCTTGTTTATCACCATAAGCTAGCTGAAAATGTTAACCTTGGGGCTGATATTTTTATTCCATATCTTGCTCGCTAATAAATCTTCCTCATTAGTCTCCTCAAAAATAAAGCATAAGCAAATTTGACTGAGAAGATCACCTTTTGTTCTTTGTGCCACATTATTCTGTCTTGTTCCTCACTGTTATGAGACACATGGTTTTTAAGGAAAACGATGAGGATATCCATGTGTTCTTTAAGGTCTTTCCCATCCAATTCCAAATATTTCCAAGTTTGAAAGCTCCTAGAATCCGCTAAGTAATTGTTAATCATACTCCCATATTTTCCTTCTAGCAACTTTGAAATTTGGGGGAATTTATCTTCAAGCTTAAAGTTACTAGCCCATTTGTCAATCCAAAATATAAATTTTGTGCCTCTTCCTATTTTCCATCTGTAGCCTTTTTCCACCACTTCCTTCACCCAATTTATATCTTTCCAAATGCTTGATCCATTGAAAGAAGCAAGTTTAAAAATCCATCTCTTGTCTTTGGCATCCTCCCAATATTTTTTCCTTAGGATTCTAGTCTAGGCCCCATCTTCACTAATTAGCCTCCATTCAATTTTGGCTAATAGGGATTTATTCATTTTAATCCAGCTCTATAAGGCCTAATCCTCCCATCCTTTTTGGTGTAACATCCCCATTTAAAGATACTAGAAAAGGGAATTTTTTTATACAACGTTCTCTGCTCAATTATATAATTCAAACACACATTCAAGTTTTAATAATTGTTCTTTGTCCAATTAATGCAATTTGGATCACACAATTTCTTTTTAAAACTAATGTTCTTTGTTTGCATATTTGCAATATGGAACACACATTCAATGACATTCAATCATATAACAGATACCATATGCTGTTGTAAATGACTCAAAGAACTACCGATCTCCCATTTTATGGCTCGGAGTTTCAGTGATCTCTCATTTCATGACTCGGCAACTTACCGATCCTTCATGTTAATCCATGCAATGTATAATAAATATACCGGGTTCTTTTACCGTTTCTAGTTATTGAAGTGATCCATTTAAGAAGCCTATCTGAATATCTGTTATTGATATTCATCTGACATCCTGCATCTTAAACTAGGTGATTAGGACAATGCAACCAGCACTTGCGATACTTTGGCCAAAGATTTTCACATGCTTTGCATGATCATATTCCTAGATGTGATACACATCAATGGAATACATCCTTCACCTCACTTCGTCTGTTATCTAGAATGGTCTTTCCTGATCTCTGTCAGTCCTTCCGTCTAAGGTCAAGCTCTAACCCCAACTAGCAATATGAACGAGTATAGGAAGTTACTCATGGTAACTAAAGGTACGCAGACATACGGTGTCATCCCTAGATGACTCCGTGTGTCTAGTTACCTTTAGTCCTCCGGAGTCACTCCATATACGTGATCACATTCCTATCCCCATCTAAGAACTTAGTATCCAGCTTATGTAAACTTGATGATTTGATTTGGGAGGGTGTTGTAACATGTCAGCCACAACATTGTGTCATCATGAAGGCCCTACCTTCATGAAGACACCATATTGTAGCTGGCGTGTGCCAAGGTCCTACGGAATCCTCTCATCGAGAAGTACACATCCATCTCACGCGTGATTTGATTATAATCTTAATATTTAAGATCGACTTTCAGCAGCCCTGCTGATCCTTTAACCTCGTTCTCATTACAGTTGTATGTAGCTAAGAGAGAGACTTAATTTGTCTTCTAGCTTAATATACATCTCCTCCTTCATACCGAAGGGTTGCATATTCTCTTCTTGGTTCCTTTCTTTACTCTTTAGACTAATCAGTCCATTACAGATAACGTAATAAGTTTAACCTATTAAACTTAACCAAGTTTTACCCACAACTGTAAATAAATTCATAATTCCATCTTATTAGACATCATTTAAATGAGGTCTAATTCTAAATGAATTTATTCATTTATTCTCCATAACCTTACTTCAGTTAAGGTCTGTTAACATTAGATATGTTTTTCCCATATCTATATTTTCTGAATTTAAACATTCGAGGCTATTAACGGAGTCCGAATACAAGGTTCAGTTGCTCCTATGTTATTTGATATTCCTTAGCTTATAAGCTAATCCCGAATACCTTTCAATTAAGATTTCATATTCACCTAATCCATTTTAATGTCAATTTAAATTTCATCTTAACCCAAGTATGAACTAATTGTACATTCCAACGTAAAAGTTGCATTCAGGTAAAGAATAGATGTTATTTCCTTGTAAACTTATCCACTATCATTTGAATAATTTCAAATCAAGGAAGAATACTATATTCTCAATCTTATTCAACAATATCAAACTGATACAGCCATTAAATATCACACTTTTCCTTGTATTCATCCATAAGTTTTACAATCTATACATTTGCCAGCCCAAACGACTGGACTTCGTTTATATCAAACAACATTACAACTCATAAAGATAGAAGAATGTAATTTCTTCCTTTCTCATTTCCTCGTAGAGGAATAATAGCTATCAAATACAATCCATCCTCAGTTAATCAAAAGAAGTATCAGAAAACAACCATGTCTTCGTTTATACTCAAGTTCCATCTGCAAAATTACTTGCACGGGTCAGTTCATTGAACTGAGCATATTAAGCACTTGTCATTAAAATGAGGTGCTTCTAATTAACTGTCTCAATAAAAGAACCCTGCTTTTATGAAACGTTAAAATGAACATCATCCAAGAATTAAGTACTGATAAGGGTGAACAGCATAACAACCCAATCATCTAATTACCCTCCCAATCAGAAAAGAAAGGATTATCGCCTTTTCCCAATAATTACTACAAGAAGTAATTTCCTTCAAATAGTTCTAGAATTAACATCTGTAAGAACTAAAACACAATTATGCATACTGCTGTTCCAATATAAATGCTGTAATTTCCATTCCCTTACAATAGTTGTAATTTCAAAAGATAGAATTTAACTAAAATTTAAACCGAACTACTTTCCCTTCTTTTCATACAACTCATCTGATTTCAAGCAATCAAACGCTGAAGAGAAAAGTAAACAACAATTAAATGCAGATGCTTAAACCAAAGCAGTACAAAATTCGTTCCATAACAATTATAGATTTCCAACTGTATGAGAGAAGAAATGAACATTAATTCAAATTATCCATCCACACTCTCTTTCCTTTCCTCATGACTGTACTAAGAATTTAACCCAGACGTGATACCAATCAAAGATAATAGTCTAAGAGAAATAAATAAAACCAATAATCGTATAAAAGGAAGAAGGATCATATTACCTCTTTGCACTGTTTAACCAAATAACCACTATTTAACACATACATAATCCAACAGTATGATTCATTCCGCATAATATATTTCAATATGCAAAAACTACTATTTACCTTTCCAAAAGTTGACCAGAGTTCATTGCAACTAATCCGTAGGCATCGATACCGAAGGAACTTCTAAACACAATCATTTCCTTTCAAAATAATTCACTCTACAGACATTTACGTCTATATAACATGTAAGAGTGTACGAAACAACAAAAAGTCACACTTTCATCATAATAATGAGAGAATTCACTTTCCAACAGCAAAGTAAGAAATCCATTCATATTCTGCTCCAATGAAAACAATGAAAGGTTCTCAATCCTTAAAATTATATATATATAATATATATATATATATATATATATATATCCTTGAGTTCAACAAGACACAGAGTATGATTTGTATGCTCTACCCAGTCTATTCTATAGACTGATTTTTCTGTTCCCATTCAGATCAGAACTTCCTTCCAAACAGTCCTATATGAATACCAAGAACCAGCAGGCAGAACACCATATCTAATTAGAACAGCAAAGTAAGATGCTACTATAACCTTACTGTCCCAGGGAACCCATATTCTATGCAATGAAAAACATCTAGGAATTATAACTCGCATAATAGTTTATCAACATCACCACAAATTTCTTTTTCCCAAACGTTTCCACACACTGAACTCAGAAATACAATATTCACATAACAATACATTTATCAATGCAAACCCGTATAGGGTAATAGATGCGTATGCAAGATACAGTCAAAAACAATCTCATACAGCAAGCACAATCCCCTTTATTTCACTTATTCGCAAGAAATACCCAAGGCCGTGTTCCTTCTTGTTATGCCAGTTCGAACCAAACATACAGAATCACCTTATCCTTACGTTTTTACAAGAATGCACAAAACTCAAATTAATACACACATAGCTAATGTATTATTCAACACAAACTCAACTCCTATTGAGTAGAGATCAATTACCCAACATTGCCAAACAACTCACTCATCAAGAGCAGACTTATTTCATTCACCTATTTCACAAAAGAAATTATCCAAGTCGTACTCAGCAAAGGAAAAATGACTCAGTCCAGAGATCATTTCATTCAAAACAACAACATCATTTAACTAAATCACCCCTCATAAGAGCAGGGTTGTTTTAATGAGATGATTAAGCAAAAGCAAGCGGTTTAAGGAGAAGGGCTTAACATGCCTGTATTTTTTTGGTTCAAAGAAAACCGCATCCACTGGAGCTGTTTCTCTCCACGACATCCTCAGCCAGGCTTTCCAAATAGTCACTAACTTCCACAGGCTCAAAAATAGCATTTGCTTCTCTAAAGAACAAGCAATAACCAAAATACAGCAGGTTAGACAGAACAATGAAAAAAACAAAATGCAGAGCAACTAAAACCGATTGCACTCAACAACAACAATTTTTCCTCAATCCTCTTTCCAAGGTGAACTGGTCGCTAAGACCAATGTCATTGAATGCATTGCCTTTTTCCTCTTTCCTCACGCCACCACCGACTCAGGTTGGTAAATTTCCAATTTGAAATTTTGCATGTAATTTCCATTTTAGCTTCATAGCTAGTTGGACACCTCCAACTTTTCCTTGTTCCCACCAAACTTGGCACTGCACATGTAAGGACTTCACTTTACTGTCCCATTAAATTTCTAACCTTCCCTCCTTATCCGTTTCCATCCACATGGGTCCATACGTCCCCTTCCATAGGTTAGGAATAGTCTAGGATTTTTAATAGTCATGTCATCACCAATCCGGCACTATGATAATTCTTCACTGGGAAATCCTCGTGCTATGATTATTTACTAATGCATGACCTATAATTTGGTGGATGTAATCTAGAAACACAACAACAAACATAACACAAGAATACCATAGACTATGATAAGAAGGAATGATGATAAATATGAAATATCAGAGTAAATTATAATATTAACATGAAATTGTTACAATCTCACCCATGAGGTACTTCAAGTGTTATTGACTTCGCTTGCCTTCCACCAAGACTATGGGAGAAACTTTACAATTACACCTCTTAATGGCTTCTTCAACACACCTTTAAACTGATGGCTTCCTTTGCACACTTCCTACAATATTTCTCACTACTTCCTTCTATGCTAAATGAGGGGGGTGGCCTCTTTATTTATAGACTTCTAGGCTTATCCATCTTATCTCTAAGATAGGATAAGAAATCCACTCTGACGAATCATATTCCATACCTTAACTCTTATCTCGTACATGTAAGCTTATCTTTTAAGATAAGATAAACCTTATCGATTCACATGGGTTCCACATTTTTAGACTTTTTACAAATAAAATATACAAAATATTTATGACCTCACTCCTTGTCCTTATTACCAATATAATATTTCTAATTCCTAATCATGTAGACCCTACTTCTCTTCTTACCCCAACTTTGACATTTTAACATTCTTTGGACCACTTACGACAACTATTTACTTTTACAACATTCCTATTGTACTTTGTATTTACCATACTCTACATTATTGGCATGCACCGTTATCTTTATCGAAGCTACTACTAATTACACTTAACAACATCCTATTCCTAATACATACATTAATGAAATAGAAATTACGGAGGAAAATTTTAGTGTCGACATCTTCCCCCTTCCTAGCTTCTACTCCGTCCTCGGAGTAGACTCTTCTAGTGCTTGGAAAATCTTCAACTTGTCATGGTTGACCCATTTCATAATGGGAGTGCCATCCAATTCCTCCAGTCGGTACGTACCATTTTCATGCACAACTGCTATTTTGTAGGGCCCCATCCATTTTGGAAGAAATTTTCTCTGTCTTCTTTTTTGTATCTGGAATCATATACTAGAACCAAGTCATTCACATGAAATGGAGACCAACGGATCTTTTGATCAAAGTATTCCTTCTGCTTCATTTTCTTCTTATGGCTTGTATCCTTTGCTATTTCCCTCATTTCCTCTAGCAAATGAAGATGTACCAACCTTTCTTTTACTGAATCACTTTCATCCATCCTTTCATTTTTCATAACTCTCATAGTGGGAATATCAAACTCAATAGGAAGAACTGGATCAATTCCATAGGCCAACTGAAATGGGAGTATCCTATTGCTGACTTTGATGTTACCCTATATGCCCACAATCTTTGCATGAATCCTTTTATCCCATTTATGTACTGCAAGGCCGCATCTTTTGCTAGAATTTGACACAACACAAAATTTGTTCGTTCCACTGTCCATTTGAGCTTGGCTTGTATGTTGTTGCCTTCATGTGTTTAATAGAAAACTTATTGACTAGGGCTTCTACCACCTCATTAATGAAGTGGCTTCCTTTATCTCATTACAATTTCTAATGGACAACCAAATCTTGTGACAATGCCTTCATATATGAACCTTGCCACTTCATCCATGGAAGCTATTTTCAATGGCCTAGCTTTAACCCACTTGGTTAAATAATCATGGCAACTAAAATATACTTATTTTGGCATGAGGTAGTTGGAAGTGGACCTACAATGTCTATTCCCCACTTTTCAAAGGGACCAAATGGAAGAATAGGACATAATGGAGCTAATGAAGTCTTACGGTTACCATGTGTTTGAAAAATATCACATGTCTTACAATAATTATAACAATATTTAAAAAGAGTGGGCGGTGATAACTCGCATCCAAGATCCTTCTTGCTATAAATTGTCTAGAGAAGTTCCCTCCACATGTACCATTGTGTAATTCTTCTAGCAGTTCCTTCCTTGATCATGTCCATTTGCGCCTCTTGTACTTATCCATCGAGTCCTATTCGAAATAATACTCCATGCAGAATAGAATATGGACGATTGGCTTGAGTAATCTTTCTCTTAGTCTTTGCATTGGCACCATCAGGAAACTTGAATTCATTCAGATAATTCCAAATATCTATGTATTCACTAGGGATTGTGTCAAGGGATAACAATGTTGCATCGGGGAAATCATCATCATCACAAGATGATCCTAAACCATCATAGGCTCGAGAGAGTGCATCTGCATTGACATGCTTCTTTCCTGGCCTATCTATAATATCAAATTCAAATTCTTGTAGAAAAATTATCCATCTTGCTATCCTCCCTGATGGGTTAGGCTTATTTACAATATATTTTAGAGCCTGATGATCTGTTATAACTAGAAATTTTTTCCCTAGCAAGTAATTCCTAAACTTCTTTACAGCAAAAATGATAGCCAGAGCCTCTTTTTCAGTTACAGTATAGTTTACCTCAGCACTGCTCATTTGTCTTCTCCCAAAGTAAATTGGATGTTCATTCCCATTTTCATCCTTTTGGCTCAAAGTACTTCCTAGTGCTGCATCTGAGGCATCAGTGTACACAATGAATGGCTTGCTCCAATCTAGATTCTTTAAAACAGGTGAAGACACCAGGGCTTCCTTCAGTTGTCCAAAAGCTTCATGCGCCTTATTTCCTGGTTCATAAGTAACATCCTTCTTCAAGAACTGGGTTAGTGGCTATGCAATCTTTGATAAATTATTTATGAACCTTCTATAGTACCCCACATAGCCTAAAAATGATCTCAACTTACTTTTATTCATAGGAAATGGTAACTCTTTGATTTTTGAAACTTTATCGGGATCGTACAATACCATCTCTGGATATAACATGCCCTAACAAAACACCGTAGAACATCCAAAGACACAATTTGTAGGGTTTAGTGAGGCTTGTGCTTCTTCTAACCTTTGAAATGCTATCTCCATCTGGTGCAGGTGGTCCAACTTGCTCCCATAGATGCAAAAATCATCCAGAAATACTTTGATGAAGGTCCCAATGTAGGGTTCGAACACCCTATTCATCAAACGTTGGAATGTTGCTAGAGCATTACATAACCCAAAAGGCATAACTCTATAAGAAAACGTTCCCCAAGGAGTGGTGAACATGGTCTTCAACTGATCTTTCTCTGCTATACGAACTTGGTTGTAGCCACTATATCCATCAAAGAAACTATAGCACTCTGGCCAGCTACTTCGTCCAAGATCGATCGAAAATGGAAGAGGGTAATGATCCTTCTTTGTTGCCTTATTGAGCTTCCTGTAGTCAACACAAATGCGTAGCTTCCCATTCTTTTTTATTGAGATCACAATGGGAGAAACCTATTCGAATTATCCACAGCAAATATGAATCCCTGCATCAAGCAACTTATTTATTTCTTCTTTTACGAGTCTTGGAAAAATTAGGATTCATTCTATATAGCATTTGCTTTATGGGCTTAGCACCATCTACCATCTCAATAGAATGTTCTACCCAACTTACTTGATGGAGTTCCTTGTAATCAAAAGTGAATATGTGTATGTACCTTCGAAAGAGATGGAGGTAGGATTCCTTCTCACTCTCCATCACAACATCACCAATCTTTATTTGTTGGAGACGATCATCAACTTCTTCTTCAGATAATTTTATGGGGTCATGATTTGGTGTGTGGTGGAAGGATATCCATGACTGAAACATCAACCTCACTTTCTTCATCTTTAGTGTCCACTTCTTCGGTACTAGAGTAATCGAGAGGATATCCAATCATCGGTTTCATCACTTGAATCACACGGGTTCTACCTTATGATGTCGAGGATTATGTTTATCTTCACCTCTCTCTACCACGTCCAAGTGTCATGAAACCTTCATTCCGGTAGTTTCTTGCATGAACTCTCCTTAGCCATGGTCTTCCCAGCAGCATTAGGTACGCAATAGCAGTACCATTTTTCATCACTGAAAGTCTACCACACATACAACACCCATAATGGATATTCTTTGTAGACACCAAATTTGTGTCTTACGACCCCTTGTGACCCGCATCTCATCTCGCAATCTAACCTCATCACCTAAACCTTACACAATTATTTATTAATTACCTTATAATTGATAAATCCACATCACCTTACCCGCCACCTCACTTTGCCACCTCATCATGACCTAGCCCTAACCCTAAACTAACCTAATTAGGACCCATGACTTGGTCTAGACTCACATCCATAACTAATGCCTCCTTACTCGCACCCAAAGCCGACCTTCTAGCCACTTGACCAAGCCCGCAACTGATCTCTCGGGAGAAAAGCAGGGAAGGTGGGCTATTTTACTAAAAATAGCCTACTTTTTCCTTACCGATGCCGGTTCCTACTCGACCGCCGTCGGTTATGCAACCGCCATCGGTTCCCTGTAAATGGGCTCCCCAAACCAAAACAACGGATCGGAATTTCATTTTGGAGATCAGTCAAAGGATTTCTGGATCAACAGAGAGCATTGCGAGCGAGGAACAGAGTCCAGATCTTCACTTGACAGAGCAGAGACGAGTAAAGAAACCAGAAGTGTTTACAACCAAGGAGATCAACTTGCATCTTTGTCAAAACCAGTAAGTCACATCTTGCATGTCCTCTGTTATAACATTTCTTATGCTTCTTGAATCTCAGTCCTCCTAAATCCGTTTCTGAATCCACTACCCAACGTGCCATTGCATCTAACTGTCATTCTTTTGCTTCTAATCATCCCATTTCCTAATATCATCCATAAACCAGCCTTACAAAACACCATAGCTGCCAAAAAGATCCTAGAACCCACCGGTATCGGTTATCAGTAACCGGCATCGGTTTATCGAATCGCATCGGTTATCAGTAACCGGCATCGGTTCCTCTGATCAAAACCGAAAACCAGCCTTTCCCCTACCCAGTTCAACGAGACAATTTAATTGATATTTTGCAGTCTTTTGTGTTAATTCATATTAGCAGGGGAACTGACCACCTTCGAAAGGAAGTTTTATATTTCCTGGGCCCAAGGCAGTTTCCTCATTTATTGTTTAATCAAAATCTTGTGGTCTTGTGTTCTTATTTACAGTAGTCCTTCCAAGACAAAAGGAGTTCTTCGCAGTCAGCCTGATCTTTCTCTACGGTACGCGCACACCATCTCGACATTCAACAGGTATTCCTCCTAACCCTAACCTCATCATTTTAAAAGGAATGAAAGGATAGAAGCAACTCTATTCCAGGTCGAAACATTCCGAGTGAAACATTTTGGCACACTTTGGTGGGACCCATTTTGGGTTTCTTTCTCTTGCTTATTTTCATTTTAGGAAGCATATTTGCTGTTGCTGCTTTTGTTGTATATTTTCGTAAAGAATTTGTCTTGCTTTCCTAGTTTCACATTAGTGAAAGTCATCTCTCTTGCTTCATCGAACATAATTTTCGATTTGGGTTTAAAACACATGCATTGCATTCCTGCTTGTTGTTCTTCAACTCTAGTGAACATAGATTAAGTAATGTGTCGTACACGTGGGGGTGATATCCACGGTATTGACAGGAAATTAACCCTAGTTTCACTGCACAACACATACCGAATCACTTCACCATTAACACAACAGCTCAAACATCCCCCCTTTTTCCGCGGTATTCCTCCGCCCGATTGAGGTAACCTTATAAGCCAAAACAAACTTGACGTTTCCCCTAGGTCTTGTTGTTTAGGATTCTGACATCATCTTACGTCTAAAGGCATAAGCCCACGATAACTAAAATTAACCCTAGGATTAGTCTCTGGATTTGCGTGTGCATCTTGCTTGTTTTCAAATTCTGTTTTCTCTGTCATACTTTGTCTTCTGTGATCAATAAGTTGATAAATATACTCAACGTTGCTAAAAATCAAATTAGCAGCCTTTTATATCTTCTTATCCTAGACTTTTGACACCGGCATCGGTTAAGGGACCGACGTCGTTTGCTTTGTGACCGACACCGGTTACTTAACCGATATCGGTTACTGTCTTCATCAGCCCCTGACAAACCAACAACTTGCCAAATTCATCATTCTGAGGTTGTTTTTGTTCTTGATAGATTGAAACTTTCCTGTGTGTTCTTGTCCATGGTTGTCATCACTCGGAAGCAAGCCGCCGCCATGGTTTCACATGCCTGCTCTGTGTCTTTGCCTGAATCACCCCCTTCACATTCTATAGGGAACCCTACGGACACCAGTGAGATCCCCCAAATTCCTGTAGGAGACAAGGACTTTGCCAAATTTCTAGATGCTAATCCCAGCAGCTGTACAATACTATTTGTCTCATGCCCCTGACCGTACGCCTGATGGTCAGCTCCTTATTGGCATGCCTATTAGTATAGCTGCTCATTTAGCTCCCACTCCTCCTGATAACACTGCCTTACTTCCTGCATCTCTAGCCCCGTCTCCCAATCCGACGGCTTCAGAGGTTCATACGACCCCGATTAGCTTTCCTTTGGTTAATCTTGGACCCCACGTATCGTTACCACCAACTGCCCCTACCTCATCTCTCTTTCAGACCACTCCATTCATGACTTACTCTCTGCCACCTATTCACACGAGCTTTCCTTCTCAAGCTCCGCCTACCTTTTCATTCCCATACACGTATCCAGTAACCTCAACACCTTATATGGGACATCCCTATTCTGTGGCACCATCATCTCATCCAACCACAGATTTCATCAAACAAATGATGGACAAAATGCACAACCTGGAGGCTTCTGTTTCGGGAAGTCGTAGCGCCTTGACATACGAGCAAGTTTGTCGGGAGCCCATTCACCCTTCTCTCCCCCTTCATTCATATCCTCCTCAATGGGAGTTGCCAAAATTTACTCGTTTTAACAGTAAAGAGGATCCTCAACAACACTTGCGATCATTTAGACATGCTTGTTATTTGATTGCCCATGATGACGCCTTGTTACTCCGCACCTTCCCCATGTCCTTATCAGGACCCGCCTTGGAGTGGTACAGTGCTTTAACCCAGCACTCGATCTTCTCTTTTAACCAACTAGCCCAATCTTTCTTGGATCATTTCTCCATTAACATTGCCAAGAAAGTATCTATCACCGACCTCTATGCCATCCGACAATTTGAAGACGAATCTATCGCAGATTTCGTTGGACGATGGCGGGGCCTTATCAACCAACTTACGTATGCCTTGCCTCAAACCGAACTTATCGAACTATTTACGCGGGCCTGCGCTAAGCACATCTCCCCTACCCTCCAAATTCAAACTTTCCGCACATTCGACGAGGCCTTTACCATGGCTCGGAAACTAGAAATTCGAGCCTTAGAAGAAGAGAAATTGCGGTTGCGTAACAAAAACCCCAATTTCCGAACTCCTGATTCTACCAACAAGCCAAACACCACCACTCCTCACGCGTCCACTTCTTCTAAATCAAAAGGAGCTGTCCACGCGGTAATGGTCAAATCTCAAACACCGTCCAATACTCCGCCGAAAACCACTTATAAGTACAAAGCCGAGCCCACCAATTACACTCCCTTGGGAGAAACTTATGGCGTCATCCTGGAGAAATTGCTCAAAGCTGGGGCTATCACCTTGCCCCCTGTTAAACCTCACTCTGGGTTTGACTCCACCCGCGCAATACCTTCCTGGTACAAAGAAAATGACTTTTGTAACTTTCACCGCGTAAAAGGACATAGTCATGAAAACTGCAAGATGTTGAAAAACATAGTGCAGGAAATGGTTGACGCAGGGGATATAACCCTCGATAATCCTAATGCCCCTGCTAACCGAAATCTGAAAATTTTCAACAAGCCATTCCCGAATCACTCGTCCAACAGTAACGTAAACCAAGATATCTTAGCCGAGGAGAGTGTTCATGAGATCCATGCAGTCTTCGATTCTCAGCCAAAAGCCTCTATTGAAAAATTTTTGAATCAAGCCTCTCCACCAACACAGGAGTCTGAACCTCCTTCACCACCATCAAGCCAAAGTGAAATCATTCCTTTACCCATAGAAGAGTTAACTGCCCGGACTTCTCTTCTCATCGACGAGTCTTCTTACACCACATCCCTACAAGACTGTGAGCGGATGTTATCTAATTTATCTATTTCCCAAACGTCCCCTTCTACCGCTCTCGCTGCACAAGAGGAGAGCTCGCCACTCCTTTTGTCACCTTTAGACGAGAAACTTCTTACACCGACATCACTAACTTCTTTAACCATAACGGACCCCCTCAAACACGCCCTCTTACCTATTAGTTCTTCATCGCCTAAATCTTTTCAGCGACCTGTTGACCTCTTAACATCTATTGATACAGCGCCTCATCTACCCCTTGTATCACACCCGCAGTGGACTGGAATTACAACCCACCTTTCTTCCGTACAAAAATTACAAATCACACCTGGAGACTGTCATTCCACAGAAGATAGACAGGCCCTATGGGAACGTTTGAGTACCCCTTTTTCTACTCAAATGCAAATGACTGATCCTGATGTCTCCACCATATACCCGAAGTGTTTACAGAAGCTTAAAATGCCCCTGTTCTCACCTTCACCCCCCTCACCTCTACCAAATGCCCCGTCCACTTCTATCAACTTAACCAGATCTTCCCCTACGCTTGGGACCTCACCAATGCCCAGTCTAACGCACCCGCCTAAGCGACTCGATCTATCCAAAATAAATCGCCCCGCCACCTAGGAGACAAACTCAATCCGTGCCCCTATCACAATCAAAACCATCATCGTCATACCTACCTTCCATATTGGGACCCCATCCCTCTACCTTACATCAATATATCATACCTCCTGCGTTTTCTTCAAAACAACCTACGCCTTCCGCACCCATACGAAATTCCTGTGGTATAGCAACACCATCACTCTGCGTATCCTGTCCACCTATCAACCCTAAAAAAATTCCATCATCAAAAGATTTGTGTTCGGTCACTCCTATTTCCCCGTGGTTGTTTTTTGATACCACATCATCTGCGGCCTCATCATCCAACATAGCTTTTGTGCCAAAGAAATCACGTTTAGTGAAAACCACGTATCAACACCCCTCGGCTAAACCACCACCCGTGCGAACCAACCACGCCCAAACATTACCAAAACCCGCACAACCAATACCCTCATCCTCTTCCGATTTTGACCCACTCAAAGGATCTTACGCCAAAATCCTTGCTATGTTGGTGGAGAATGCGACCATTTCCCTACCTCCACTTAGACCTTATGACCCGTCTAAACCCCGACCTATGGGTTACGATGAGTCTAAAATCTGCGCTTATCACCGCACACCAGGACATGATGTGGAGGGATGCAAAGCTCTAAAACCATCCTTCGTCGCCACCTCTCTCGGATAGAAAGATTAAGAAAGACAACTTACGAAGGGAGAGACCTTTAGTTTCCATTCCCTCTCCTATACCATCTGTCCCCGCCTCACCAAGATCTATCATTATTACAACCCCACCTCTTGAAGACCATGAGTTATCCCAACCATCTTCCTCATCTCAGGTCTACGAGATTAATATGATTAGTGTCGCTGCTACTCGAGGGTAAAAACAATGGGAAAGCAAAAGAAAACACACCTGCGGCATCTCTTTCTCCGTCAAACATCCCGATTGCACCACCACCTAAAGTGGTCATTCGCGGACCCACCTATCCCGTCTCTAATGGCATTGCCCACCGAAATATGATTAAACAGCTTCACCAATCACCCGTAAAAATGACATTGTATGATCTCATTCAGACTTCTGAATCTCATCGACAAGCTCTCGTTGAGATCCTTCAAGGGATAGAGGTTTTACCTAATGAAACCCTGCCTGTCGCCTCCATTCTAACACCCAATCACGTTGCTTCTCTCACCAAACAATCCATCTCCCCCACCACTTCTGTCTCTGTACAACAAGCCGCTGCAGTTAGTTTCTCGGAAGATGAAATTGTCGACTTTGGTACAGAAGACCCTGACCCTGCCCTTTTCATCTCCGCTTACGTCCGGGACATTCGAGTACGTCGGGTTATGATTGACGGGGGCGCTAGCCTAAACATCATCTCTTCAAAAGCCTTCCAACAAATGAATATCCCTTCTAGTTGCATGTGTGCCAACCCCATCATGTTGCGGTCATTCAATGACGCTATTACTTCTACCTTAGGCACCGTGATCCTCAACATTCGGGTAGGACCACGTACTTTACCCGAACTCTTCTATGTCTTGGAGGGAGAGTTCCAATATAATATATTGCTGGGTCGTCCTTGGATCCGAGCCATGGGATGCGTTCCCTCAACATTACATAGATGCATAAAATTTGAGTACGAGGGGAAGTCCTACACCGTAAAAGCTGACCCTCCCCCCTTTAAAACCTGCAATATGTTATACCGCCCTAACGATGTGCTTATACCAATCAAGACACCCATACATTCAACCCAACCATCCTCCTCAAATGTACCTCAACCATCCACCTCAACCGCGCCTACGCCTTCAATTGATGAAACCACCATCGCAAAAACCACTTCCCTTCCCGCAGCTAACATTCCAACCTCCGACCCCTTAGTAGATGTTTTTCAGCGCCTTACGCTGGGGGAGTACCGCCTATATAACGTTAGTTCTTTCCCTACCCCGCAGAGTACGAACAATTACATACACATCCCACCTACGACCGTCGCGTGGGGGAGATAATCTCTTACGGACCACCCCATTGCCGCACTAACCTAACGTATGGGGGTGTTGACGCATCCTCCATTACCCCTGAACCTCCTCTTGGTGTGGTTCCTTTCCAATCCGATTTTCAATACTTGACAAATCGTCATTTCGCCCTCACCTTCTTGACTCGCTGTGCATGGAAAGGCTTTGGTTTTGGCCTCTACGAACAAGGCCGACATACACTCATTCCCGTGACTACCCGTAAACATAATGATCGCAGTGGTCTCGGTTTTCTCGAAACACCTACACAGGAGACACCTCCTGTCAGCTGTATCTTGGAAGAAGAAGACGTCGCCCCTACCAAACCATCATCACCCACTTTGCCATCATCACCCCGTGAATCTATAGACACGAATCCATCCCTCCTAACTTTTTTTTTTTTTTTTTCATAAATGCTATCTTCATAGGTCCTCTAACTTATCAACGCTATAATGAGGACCCATCTTTCTTCCCCTTCGTATCCGGACATGATCGAAGAGGATTCACCTTTGATTAATGTTGTTGAATGCGGGATGACGACTCCATCCTCACTTACCTTGGCGGATGATTCTTATATTCAACGAGCCTTACCATCTCGAAACCCAAACCATCTTTGAACGAATCTACCATAGAAATCAACATCCACACGGAGGAGGATCTCACATTGTGAAGATTGGACAATCCTTAACACATCGAACAAGCCGCCTTTACTACCTTTCTCCGTGCTCGCAATCAAACTTTCGCATGGTCTTACGCCGACATGCCAGAATTGATCCTACCATTGCCGTCCATAACATCACCCTAAACCCTGATTCCAAACCAGTCAAACAGAAATTGAGAAAATGCATCCACGCATTGCTCTCTTGGTCAAAGAGGAGCTCCAATGACTCCTTTCTGCTTCCTTCATCTTGCCTATTGACTATCCTCAATGGATTTCTAACATCGTACTGCTCACTAAAGCGACAGGGGACTTTGATATGCATAGATTTCCGGGATCTTAACCTCGCTTGCCTAAGGATGACTTCCCTTACCTAGCATTGACCAACTTGTTGATCTAGCTGCAGGTCATGAGATGCTCTCTCATGGATGGATTTTCAGGATACAACCAAATTTTGGTTGCCCCTGCCGATCAACACAAAACTGCCTTCATAACTCCTTGGGGAACCTTCTGTTATCGTGTCATGCCGTTTGGCCTTAAGAATGCCGGTGCTACCTATCAGCGGGCTATGACCTACATTTTTCATGACATTATGCACACTATCCTTGAAGATTATGTCGACGATCTTCTCGGCAAGTCTAAACATCGTAGTGAACATCTCGATGTTTTAACCATTATTTTTGATCGCCTGTTACAATATTCTGTCCGCCTTCAACCAAAGAAATGTGTCTTTGGTGTTCTTTCGGGAAAACTTCTTGGCTTTATCGTCTCTTTGCATGGCATTGAGGTCGATCCATCTAAAGTCAAAGCTATCCTAGAAATGCCCCCACCCAAAAATCTCAAACAATTGCGTAGTTTACAAGGTAAGCTCCAATCTATCCGACGTTTCATCTCCCAACTTTCGGATCGATGTCAACCTTTCCATCACCTCCTTAAAAAGGATATTGCATTCCAATGGAGCGAAGAATGTCACCAAGCCTTCGAAGCTCTCAAATCCTATCTCTTACAGCCACCCGTGCTTATCCCACCCCAAGACGACCGCCCTTTCTACCTTTACCTTTCCGCCACCGACCACGCTGTAGGAGCCATGCTTGCACATCGTGACTCTGAGAATCGCGAACAAGCCGTTTATTATATAAGTCGTACTTTGGTGGACTATGAGACTAGGTACACACATATAGAAAAGTTATGCCTAGCCCTATCATTCGTGGCCACCAAACTCCGACACTACCTTCTAAATCACAAGACTTTCGTCATCACCAACACAGACCCCATCCATTACATGTATGCCAAACCTCATCTGAACCAACGCATTGCCAGATGGCTCATGCTTCTCGCCGACCTCGACCTTGAGTTTGTCCACCAGAAATCAATCAAAGGACAAACCATCGCAGACCAACTTGCAGAAGCTCCTTTACCTGGGGAACAATTTACCAATTTCACATTTCCCGACGAACTCATCGCTACTCTTTCCCTCACGGAGGAGTCGTACCCAATGACCCTCTTCTTCGATGGATCTAAATGCCAGCGCGGCGGAGGAGCCGGCGTTGTTCTCATTCCTCTCGACGCTGAACCTATGCCTCTTTCATTCCGACTCGATTTCCCTTGCACTAATAATACAGCGGAATACGAGGCCCTTGTTCTGGGTCTCCAAGTTGCGTTACACTTAGGCATCAAATCTATCAACATTTTTGGTGACTCTCAATTGGTAGTCAATCAAGTTATGGGCGTCTACCAATGCAAAAATGAGGAACTTCAAAAATACAAACACTACGTGGATTCACTTCTAGCCTTATTTACTCACTATTCTATACAAACCATTCCACGCTCCACTAACAAATTTGCGGACACTATGGCTTGCCTAGCCTCGCAAATTCCCGCCGCACCAACTGACTCTGAATTATTCGTTGTGGTCCAGCAACTTTTTGCACCATCCTATTCAACCCCGGTAGTTTGTATGATAAATACTGTGTCTACTAGTTCGCAGGATACCTGGTACCACCAATTTCATGACTACCTTACAATCTCTGTCCTCCCACCTGACCTTACTAGTAACGGCAAACGTGCTTTTCTTAAAAGTGTTTCGCGTTATGTTGTCATGGGGGGACTCCTCTATAAACGTGGCTTTGATGGCATCCTCCTTCACTGTCTAACTGGCGCGGAGGCCACTCATACCATCCAACAGGTCCATGACGGTATTTGTGGTGGACATTTCAGCGGCCTTGCCGTGGCCAAACGAATCCTTCGCCTTGGTTATTATTGGCCTACTCTCAATAACGACTGCTACGAATATGTTAAGCGTTGTGTTATGTGTCAGCAACATGCCAACCTTCAACATACTCCTAGCCACCCGCTCCAGATCACTCGAGATCTTTGGCCCTTCTCACAATGGGGTTTAGACCTTATTGGTGAGATTCACCCGACCTCTTCACAACGTCACCGTTGGATAATCACAGTGACCGAATATTACACAAAATGGGTGGAGGCTATTCCACTCATTTCAATCAAAAAAGAAAAAATTGTCGAGTTCATTAACCACCACATTATCTGTCGTTTTGGTGTTCCTCATCGCCTGATAACAGATAATGGAAAATCTTTCAAAAACAAGTTGTTGCAAGACCTTTGTGACAACTTTGGTATCAAACTTAGTTTCTCATCACCTTACTATCCACAAGCCAATGGGCAAGCCGAGTCCTCTAATAAAACACTAACCAAAATCCTCATGAAAGTTGTCAATGAATCCGGAAGAAATTGGCACGATCACATTCCCTTTGCCCTTTGGGCTTATCGTACTAGCATTCGTACCTCTACTAATGCCACACCTTTTTCTTTGGTATACGGTACCGAGGCTGTTTTGCCTCTCGAAATACAAATACCCTCCCTTAGAATATCTCTTCAGGATATTCTCACCAACGATGATTTCGCCAAGAGCGGTTAGCCCAATTGGAGCTTCTTCTTGACGAACGCCGTCTTACTGCCTCTTGATCACCTTCAAATCTATCAAAACGCATTAAACGTGCTTATGATAAGTAACTTCATGAGCGTACCTTTAAGGTTGGTGATCTTGTCCTCAAAGAGAATCAACATGTAACCAAACTAGAAAAGAGCAAACGTGGAAAATTTGCTCCCAATTGGATTGGGCCTTACATAATCACTCACACCTATGGATCAGGCGCTTATCGTTTAGCTTCGCTTAATGGTAAACCTGAGCCTGAGCCCCTTAATGCCTTGCATCTTCGACCATTCTACTGTTGAAATTAGTGTTATATCACTTCTTATCTACCTGCCGCTCATCCCTTGAGCTCACTTACCACTACATACACTCTGTTTCCTACACCTCATAATAACAATCAAGCTCACATAGTTTGATTCTCACCTCCCCTTGATGATGCCTTCCCCTTTTTAGTCTAGTCCATGACTTCAAAGTATTAAAATAAGCCATATTCTTATGGGATTTTCTTGAGTCAAACTTCCTACTAAACTAGATGCTTCACGCCAAAAGAACATCTAGTCATCTAAATTAAATATAGACTGCTCCCTCGAAGGACAGCTATATGCCGAACTATTGCTGCTATTATATATAGAATGCTCCCCCGAAGGACAGCTATGCATTACAATCATATCGCTACTATAAAAGATCGCTTCCTCGAAGGACAGCTATACACAGTCAGCCTTTATCAGAAGCTTCTCGCATTGATCAGCTTCGTGAAGACCTCAAGAATAATACAATCAATATCCCTTGTAGACTTCCCGCATCGATCAGTCTACATTCAATAAAATAAAAGCCTCATTCAAAAGAACTTTTGAGTCATGGACTTGTCTATTTAGGGTAGGTTCTCTTTCGTTAGAACACTCACTTTGTAATAAGTTCTCTGCACCTCAACTATACCATCCACCTCACCTCACCATTTGTTTCAACTCAAGGGACGTAATGTACGCTCGATATATTGTGATCACACAACTCTTTTCACCTATTGACTTCTCGTCTATGCACGGTACCTAGGGCTCCAAGCTCGTTCTACGTGGTGTGGTTTGTTTAGCTCTCTTCATCTACGGAGCACTCTTTCCGCTTTGCCTCGCATCTAGGATTGTGTGTTGATCTTAATCAGGACATGATTCCCTTCTACTTGGGTAGGCTAACTTTCGCTTCCCTTATACCTTTTACAACATCACCAATTCATTACCAACACCATCCACCTTACCTTTACTAATCTTAATATTTTTACCAACCAACCAATTGCCTAAACCGTACCCAATTGCCTGAATTCGCCTCTCCCTGATCCTAAGGGAGAACTACATCGGTCTGAGGCCCCTCCTTGCTTTGTGCAATGGGCTATGTAGGCAGCACTTCGGAGACATGGGGTCTCCCAAGGTTAGCTCGACCATCCCCTACCATAACCTATCCTGTGTGGTGAATATAAATATTTTTGTGTATTTCTATTTAATCACATTCCTCTTTATCCTTTTTCAAAACACCGAAAGTCAAAACGAAAACATTCTTATTATTATAACTCAAATCAACATACATATCTCGTTTTATTTAGATGTTAAACAAATACATCTTCTCTATCATCGACACGTAGGTCGGTACTCTTATTTATTCTTATACCTTGCTAACATTTACTCATACCCTCACGCCTCATCCCGAACTAGGTGATGATCGTGATCATTGACCCTCTCGCCGGCCTCTCTGTCCTCAAAGGTACCACGGCTATTGGTACCGCCCACCGATCCGCTAATCTCTCTCTCGTAACATATGAATACGCCCTCTCGCATGGAGGACTCCAGCCTCTAGTCTCTCCGCCCGTGACTCGTAACCACTAACAATCCTCTTGTCTCATTCACTGCGTTTGGGAGCTGCTGAACCAAACGCGCGCAGACGATCCCTCTCGCTGTAATCACCGCTATGTCCGGCGCTCACGTACACCTCGCAGCTTCGCTACCCACCATAATCTATAGGCCTCTGCATTCTCGCATCCATTACCTCGCGATCGGTCTGCTACTCTCTTCAGGCCCTTTTGGAGGTGTTGGCCGGGGAGGTGAGAATGCTGCCTCGGCGTCGATCCTCATATATGGTCTATAAGCCAGGGGTATATCCTGCACAAATCCAAATTGTCGCCGCACGCGATCTATAGGAATCCTCTCATATTCACTCGGCCTGTGCCCCGCGATCCACCTCATTCGCTCTACACCCCTTAACTCCTCAGCTATGCTCTCTGTTATCATATAGTTCCCGTAAGGCCTCCAACAGATATCCACAACCGTCACTCTCTCCCATACCTGCCTGTAATACTCAATATCACCCGTCACGGCCTGGGATCTGGCCTCTTGTTCTGTCTGGACCCATGTATCAATCCCAACCCTCGTACTCTCGGTCTCTCTCGCTGAGGGATTGGCCTATTGGTCGCACACAAACAATGTGCTCATAGGCCCAACACGGTGTAATAAGTAGAACAATCCAAAGTCATGCCCCGTGATTTCGCCTACAAGCCCATAAACCCCTGTATAGCTCCGCCAAATATGCAGGTGCCCACGCAAACGTCACGTTCCTTTCTACCATCTCCCAGATAACACACATCAATGCCTTTGGAAATCTTCCTCCTTCTGCCCTCGGTAATGCATAATACCCTACCGCTATCATTAATATCACTGCTAACCTTGTCTCCTCAGGGTGTGCTGCATACATTACCCCATACGTAAAGGATAAACCTCGCTGTGTCAAATCTCGTGCGTATGGACCAAATACTGCTGTTATCGCTCCCCGTGCCGCGCTAGGTAGTGCCTGATATACTAGTTTTCCTGTAATGGGGAGTCTCAAAATACGAAACACATCTTCCAATGTTACTGTCATCTCCCCTGTTGGCAGATAGAAGGTATTTGTCTCGGGATTCCATCTCTCAATCAATGCCTGCAACATAGCATGGTTCCGTGTAATTCGTGAATAATAGCGGATTCCACTTAACCCCAAACGATTTATCAATGTCCATTCAGCTGGTGTTACATCCGCTCGGATTCGCGGACAACAGCTGGGCTTTGCACACTATCATTCATCCTCAACCCCGCCGCGCCGCATACACCAAAACAACAAACAACCATTCAATCCGTCAGGGTTTTTCAAACATTCTGGAAATTCCTCCAGTAACCGGTATCGGTTATACATAACCGTTATCGGTTCAGTAACCGATACCGGTTACCTCTAACCGCTACCGGTCACTGTCAATTACATACATCTTGCCTAAAACAACCACCTACGACAATAAATTGCTCGTTTATTCCTCTCTGTATACACAGACATACCCGAAACCCTTGATTACCTACCACGTAACACTTACCTCACCTATAACCCTTGCTATCATGTTTTCTTCTTCATATCTACCCACTTAATCTCTTATTCATAACACATGCAAAAATCAGATCACAATCAAAACGTTTACCTCTTGGGTTGCAGCGGCTTGAGGTGGCCCTTGTCTTCCCTCTTGTCCCTGCCTGCTGGATGCTTCTCCTCGTTCTGCCATGATCACCACCCTTTTCAAATTCACCTTTCTACTTTCTGAATCTCAGATCGCATTCACCTTCCCAGTCTCTTCTTATCACCCAAATCTCTCATGCAATTTCCTGTCTCTTTTCTCCTTATCACTCAAATCTCTCATGCAAATACCTGTCTCAGTCGTCAAAAAGCGTCGCGTTCGCGTACGTATTTAACCTCTCGCATGGCTCTAAAATTAAAAATTAAGTTGCCACCCTAGCTTTTCTACTTTTAGAAAATCTCATACCTAAATAACGTACTTAGTATCGGGTTACTTAACCGATATCGGTCTATCAGCTACCGATATCGGTTCCTTAACCGATATCGGTTACACACCTATCTTTTCTCAACAGCGTTCTTTTCTTCATTTCTCACCTAAATTTTTGTCGCGCCCGCCTCTTTTCCTGCATAAACAACACAATTTACCACATTTGTTCATCCACCACACATAGCATTACAATTTCATTAACATCATTTATTTTATACAAATACACAAACCATCAACTACGGATATCAAGAAACTATCAATCTATACATCATTTGGATCCAACTCATCAGTTACATATATCACAATGTCACAAAACCACCAATTCATCACATAACATGACATTCATATATACGTACAAAAACAAAAACATCAACATCATCCATCTATCAACATGTCAATTAAACTCATCACACATTCTATATATTACCAGCCATTAACCAAATATTTAAACACATTTTGAACACTGCATGTGGATCAAAACATCGTCTATATATATATATATATATATATATACAAGTTTTCAAAAATACAATGTGCCCTACATCGGGGCCTCTGTGATCTCATCATACAACAAAGCCGGCACGCAGGCCGCAATAACTGTCAAAAAATCTCGACTCGGCTCGCAGGCCGGTCCCTCGTATCAAAAATAGCTATATACTCGGCTCGCAGACCGGTATCCACTATACAACCCCTACTCGGCTCGCAGGCCGGTATACAATAAATGAATAAATGAATACATGAATAATACATAGGCACGCAGGCCTCTATCAATACACCCGGTTCGCAGACCGGTGCCCATCTATCAATACACCATGTCTGGGATCTCTCAGCTCTCCCCACCGCCCTCGGCACCTCTCCCGTTGGTCCCGCTGTGGTGCCTCTCGCCTCTTGCCCATCACGGACACACCAGCTGTGGCTGCACCTCCTCGAGATCTCTCAGGCCGTGAGAGGTCTCGCCCTATCGCGCCGCATAAGCTCGATACTCGACTCGGTACCATCAAGAATATCCGATAATATCGGGCCTCCGCTCTAACCTCCAATAGCCTCCATATAGCGCTGTACCTCTGGACTCCACCGAGTCCCACCTCACGCATGATGGCTCAATGAGCCGCGAGATACGTGTGGCCTCATCCGCACCAACACTGGGGCATCTCTATCTGCATCGCGTCAACCGCTGATGTGCCTGCAAAACCAACCCACATCCTTAGACCTACTCTTTATTACAACATCTACTTTATCATCTAAACACCCCTTTTTATCCCCCCGACCATACCCTGACTCTCTACCGCCCCCCTCTAACAACCTACCACCCCTACACACCCAAAACAACCAACCCAACCCAACCCCCAAAACAACCAACCCAACCCAACCCCACACCAAACCCAACCCAACCTAAAAACCCAAAACCTAACCCCACACCAAACCCTTCTCCACCCCTACAAACCCAAAACAACCAACCCAACCCAAAACCCAAAACAACCAACCCAACCCAACCCCACACCAAACCCAACCCAACCCAAAACCCAAAACCTAACCCCACACCAAACCCTTCTCCACCCCTAACCCAACCCCAACACCCACACCACCCACAACCCAACCCAAAACCCAAAACCCAACCCAACCCAAAAACCCAAAACCTAACCCCACACCTAACCCTTCTCCACCCCTAACCCAACCCCCACACCGACCCACAACCCAACCCAAAAACCCAAAACCCAACCCAACCCAAAAACCCAAAACCTAACCCCACACCTAACCCTTCTCCACCCCTAACCCAACCCCCACTCCCACCCACAACCCAACCCAAAAACCCAAAACAACCAACCCAACCCAACCCCCACTCCCACCCACAACCCAACCCAAAAACCCAAAAAACATACAAGCTACCGACGCCGGCCGATACATGACCGACGCCGGTCACCAACAAGTCTCCCTTTCCCTAAAATTGTGCGACCGATGCCGGTCGCTTAGTGACCGACATCGGTCACTGTCCTCTCCCGGAGCCGAACCCCCGCGCGGCCCCCAAAACCCATTTTTTACCTATTTCTACCCATCTACCCACCCAAAAACCCTAAAAACTTACCCACCTACCCACCTTAGCCTATCTAGCCTATCTACCCTCTCCCTTTTTCAAATCATTTCCATTTTCTCATTATTTCCTAAAAAAGGTTAATTCCTACCCAAACCCCCAATTTAGCATAATACAACCAAATCACCAAATTAAAGAGTTTCGAATCTACCCGAATGACGACACGTCGTCGTGGTGGGATGGGCGGTGGCGGTCCAGCTGGTCCAGCCCCTCCAGCCTCCTCCTCGCTCGTGCTATGGCTCCAATCCCGATCTCGCTGGGTCCCGCCCAATCAATCGCGCTCCTCCTTAATCGGGCCCACTATCAACTCTCTCCGCCAATACAATAGCTCCACCTCACTCAATCAAGCCTCTAATCCCAACTCTCCACGTCAGACAAGTCGATTTGGTTTACAAATAACAAAAGTGACAATGACAAGCCGTATTTTTCTTTTTATAGGTTTTTCGTCTTTAACCGATATCGGTTTCATTTTGCCCTAAGAAACCGGTATCGGTCCCCTTAACCGATATCGGTCATGAAGAATCGACATCGGTTCTCTACCCAACTTTCACCCCATTCTTTGCCCTTATTTACTCCTTGCCTCTTTTTCACCAATATCGCCTCTATCCACCTTTGCTGCACACCATTTGTTCACTTGTCCAGCCTGACCTAAGGCCTCAACCTACCTATTCGGCCCGACCTAAGGCCTCAACCTACCAATTGGCCCGACCCAAGGCCTCGCCCTCACTATTTGGCCCGACCCAAGACCTCAACCTACCTATTTGGCCCGACCTAAGGCCTCAACCTACCTATTCGGCCCGACCTAAGGCCTCAACCTACCAATCGGCCCGACCCAAGGCCTCAACCTACCAATTGGCCCGACCCAAGGCCTCAACCTACCTATTCGGCCCGACCCAAGGCCTCGCCCTCACCATTTGGCCCGACCCAAGGCCTCGCCCTACCTATTTGGCCCGACCCAAGGCCTCAACCTACCAATCGGCCCGACTTAAGGCCTCCACCTACCAATTGGCCCGACCCAAGGCCTCACTCTACCCTTATGACCTGACCCGGGGCCACCGCCCAACCACTTGGCCTGACCCAAGGCCGTATCACTTCAATACCATACCCACAATCAACGTTTTATTTTATCCATCCATCATGTACCTTTTGTTCAATCGAGCTCACCTGTTCGTGTTTTAGCATGATTAGGGTCCTTGACTTGATCTGTCGACCAACTTTGCCTAGACCTAGACCGTGACGTTTATCTCAACCAAACCAACCATTTGGTACTGCCGAACATGCCTAAACGTTCCTATACCTCACCTGTTATATACCCTGGAGCTACTTCCTATGCCTTGGATACCAGGATTATATCACCCTTGTTTGGATAAACTATCGACCTTTGCCTACACATTGCTGGTTTGCTTGTCAAATCATGTACCCTCGTCGTACTATTGCATTTCAACATGCGTCTGCTTCCTTGGACCTACCCCACCACCTTACCATCCTCTCTACAACATGTACCCTTTATCAACCCTATCCCTGATTTCCCGTTCACTCAATCGGCGATAGATTTGAGGGGGATTACCTATATCTTTAACACGAGAAACCACTTCATATTATTGTCCGCGCAGCTTTACAGAACAAGCTACATGACAATAAGGGGCTAATGTAGACACCAAATTTGTGTCTTACGACCCCTTGTGACCCGCATCTCATCTCGCAATCTAACCTCATCACCTAAACCTTACACAATTATTTATTAATTACCTTATAATTGATAAATCCACATCACCTTACCCGCCACCTCACTTTGCCACCTCATCATGACCTAGCCCTAACCCTAAACTAACCTAATTAGGACCCATGACTTGGTCTAGACTCACATCCATAACTAATGCCTCCTTACTCGCACCCAAAGCCGACCTTCTAGCCACTTGACCAAGCCCGCAACTGATCTCTCAGAGAAAAGCAGGGAAGGTGGGCTATTTTACTAAAAATAGCCTACTTTTTCCTTACCGATGCCGGTTCCTACTCGACCGCCATCGGTTACGCAACCGCCATCGGTTCCCTGTAAATGGGCTCCCCAAACCAAAACAACGATTGGAATTTCATTTGGAGATCAGCCAAAGGATTTCTGGATCAACAGAGAGCATTGCGAGCGAGGAACAGAGTCCAGATCTTCACTTGACAGAGTAGAGACGAGTAAAGAAACCAGAAGTGTTTACAACCAAGGAGATCAACTTGCATCTTTGTCAAAACCAGTAAGTCACATCTTGCATGTCCTCTCTGTTATAACATTTCTTATGCTTCTTGAATCTCGGTCCTCCTAAATCCGTTTCGAATCCACTACCCAACGTGCATTGCATCTAACTGTCATTCTTTTTGCTTCTAATCATCCCATTTCCTAATATCATCCATAAACCAGCCTTACAAAACACCATAGCTGCCAAAAAGATCCTAGAACCCACCGATATCGGTTATTAGTAACCGGCATCGGTTATCGAGAATCGCATCGGTTCCTCCGATCAAAAACCAAAACCACCTTTCCCTACCCAGTTCAACAAGACAATTTAATTGATATTTTGCAGTCTTTTGTGTTAATTCATATTAGCAGGGGAACTGACCACCTTCGAAAGGAAGTTTTATATTTCCTGGGCCCAAGGCAGTTTCCTCATTTATTGTTTAATCAAAATCTTGTGGTCTTGTGTTCTTATTTGCAGGTAGTCCTTCCAAGACAAAAAGGAGTTCTTCGCAGTCAACCTGATCTTTCTCTACGGTACACGCACACCATCTCGACATTCAATGTATTCCTCCTAACCCTAACCTCATCTGCTTTTAAAAGGAATGAAAGGATAGAAAGCAACTCTATTCCCGAAGCCGAAACATTCCGAGTGAAACAATTGCCACATTTGAAACTACACCTTCTGGTTTAGTTTTTCCTTTATTTAATGACCTTAACATAAGTGTTGAAGGGAGATCAATTTTTAAACCCAACATATTCATTACAGACTTGGTCATTACATTAACTGCAGCACCTCCATCAACTAAGACATCATGAATTGAAATACCATTACATAATACCTCAGCTTGTGGAGCATAGGGATCCACCTCTGCCTCCAAAACAGGGACCTCAACCTCCTTCCTTCATCGAGCATTGAGTCCACTTCGCAACTCCCGCCTCTTCTTAGAAGACATAGCCAAGAGTTGACCATATGTAATATTTGTAGGCCTTTTGGACAGATCTTCCAAGATGGAGTATGGTCCTTGCCCCTGTGAAATCAGAAAATCCTGCACACCCAAATTTCTTCTCCTATGTTTCTTACTAGTTTCTCCTTTCATCTTCTTAGGATCATTTCCATCTTGATTATCTTTTTCTTTCTTTCTTTTTGTTACAAACACATCTACTTCATTATTTCTACTCTTATCTACTACATCAAAAGAATTCACAGGTGCTTTTCCTTTATCATTATCTCCTTTACCAGATGTAGAAGCTCTATCTGGACAATTATACTTATAATGACCCTTTTTATAACAACCATAACATACAACTTCAGAAATATTTCTTTTTGGACCTCTATCTCCTCCCTGAGAACTAAATTCTTTTCCTTGAAGAAGATTAATAGTTAACTGACCCATCTTTTTGAGCAGATCTTCATACTCAGTAGATGTACTAGGAGAAATATTTGTGCTCACTGGGAGTGGTTGTGGATTTTGGACCAAAGGTGCTGGTGTAGGCTCTACTTTAGCAACAATTTCTTTGGGCTCCTCTTCCATGCTTTCTTCTTGCCTTCTTGCAATTTCCTTTCCTTGTTCAATGGTAGTTGGGCGGTCATACTTCACTCGTTGTCTGATCTCTGGCTTCATCCCAAGAATGAAGTGCTTACATAGGAGATTATCCACACCGTTCATCAACCCATCCGCTAATCCTTCCTTCCGGATCTAGGCATCGAGCTTCCTCCTTAGCTCTAAAACACGAGCATGATAATCCCTTATCTTCTCCTTCTCTCCTTGGGATAGCTTTGTGATCTCGATCATGAGGTATGCATATTTCTGTTGTTCACCAAATTCTTCAAGAAAACTTTTAGTTAATAAATCCCATGAATTTTTCACATTTTCACCTAGTGTTTCAAACCACCTAAGTGCTGAACCATCCAAAAAGGTAGGAAAAAATTTAGTCCATTGTTCCCTTCTTATAAGGCCATTATAAATACAAGATCGTTTAAACTCTTGAATGAAAGAGGAAGCATCTTCATTAGATTGGGCTGAAAAAACAGAATCTTCCCCATTTTCAAAAGTAACCACTTGTAAAATACCAACCCACAAATACAATCAATGAGACTTATGTGCACAAATAATTGGAATCACTGTAATAGAAAGTGACTTTACACCTTTCTACAAGTAAAATAGAAATGACCACGGTAACTATGGTAAAACTTGACTTATCGCTGTAAAACTCGACTTTACTATGGTAAACACTATTCATAAAAGAAAAGTGAAGTTATTCTTTGCGGTAAATACTATTCATGGTAAAAGTGAAGTTATCATGTAAATACTATTCATGGTAAAAAGTGACTTTATGTGATAAATACTATTCACAACAAAATGAATTTACCATGGTAACTACTATTCATGGTAAAAATGACTTTACCATGGTAATTACTATGCACAAGAAAATAAGGTTACCCTCCAATTGATTTTTGACTAAGTGGGAATATCTCTCCGTAAAATCCACTAACGAGGAATGGTCCTAAGAACGGAACCAAAATGTCATCACCAATCCAGCACTATGATAATTCTTCACCGGGAACTCCTCGTGCTATGATTATTTACTAATGCATAGCCTTTAGTTTGGTGGATGTAATCTGGAAACACAACAACAAACATAACACAAGAATACCATAGACTATGATAAGAAGGAATGATGATAAATCTGAAATATCAGAGTAAATTATAATATTAACATGAAATTGTTACAATCTCACCCATGAGGTACTTCAAGTGTTATTGACTTCACTTGCCTTTCACCAAGACTATGGGAGAAACTTTACAATTACACCTCTTAATGGCTTCTTCAACACACCTTTAAACTGATGGCTTCCTTTGCACACTTCCTACAATATTTCTCACTACTTCCTTCTATGCTAAATGAGGGGGGTGGCCTCTTTATTTATAGACTTCTAGGCTTATCCATCTTATCTCTAAGATAGGATAAGAAATCCACTCTGACGAATCATATTCCATACCTTAACTCTTATCTGTATATGTAAGCTTATCTTTTAAGATAAGATACACCTTATCATTCACATGGGTTCCACATTTTTAGACTTTTTACAAATAAAATATACAAAATATTTATGACCTCACTCCTTGTTCTTATTACCAATATAATATTTCTAATTCCTAATCATGTAGACCCTACTTCTCTTCTTACCCCAACTTTGACATTTTAACATTCTTTGGACCACTTACGACAACTATTTACTTTTTACAACATTCCTATTGTACTTTGATCATTCTGTACTCTACATTATTGGCGGAATCTGCATCGATGGTGCCGTTATCTTCTATCGACGCTACTACTAATTACACTTAACAACATCCTATTCCTAATACATACATCAATGAAATAGAAATTACGGAGGAAAATTTTAGTGTCGAGTCCATATCTAGGTTATTCACCTAGTTCATAGGTTAGTAGAATTTACATCTATTTTCATCCTTATGAAATTTAAAATCCATATAGGGTAGTACTTAGGGTATAGGATTAAACTTAGTAGTAGGTTAGTGTTTAATCCCATAGTATTTAATTAATAGTTTCTAATCAAGTCTTTCTGACTGGCATCCATATTCAACACTATGCAGGAAGTTTCGTCCCATGTTCCACATACCGTGCCACTCGCATCCAGCCCTTATCGCCTTACGTTGTCTAGCGTTACAACGGTGTGTGGTTCAAGAATTGAACCTTTTTCATTGGCATCTATGTACCAGATATTCATACCTGAAATCAAGTGTTGCAACCTTTATATCAACCTTCAGTCTGGTTTAGAAGTAAATCAACAAAGCGATCACAAGAAGGCCACAAAGATACCTTGGATCAATAGAATTGATTCAAGGTGTGCTATCAATCAGCGAAAAGAGTTCATCAAGCATACGACAAATATGTTGTCTCATTTAAGAACACACAAGCAATAATAATCTTTGTTCCAAGTAAACAAATTACAGCAAACAAGGGTCTAGATTAGCAACACATTCCTTTAAGATCAAAATATGTGTCTTAACATATTTATCTTCATTTCTATAGTTACAACATCATGAAAAGTGATTACCATGCTAGCTTACAAAAATTCAAGGCGTTACATTCCTCCCTTCTTAAAGAATCATCGTCCCGATGATCAAATTAACCAATTCAAGGAGTTTCTAGGACAAAATTCAGTTATTGTCCTTCCATTCATAAATTCATACCAAAAACAGATTTACTCATTAAAACAATGTTTTAAGATAACTGTAAAATAGACCAGTAATTGTCTAAATTTGGTAGATTATCAGTTTTTCGAATTCAATTTCAATCAAACAAGTATGGAAAAGCATATCTCATTTCTTCGAGATTTTCCCAAGTTGCACTTTCTTTGCTAAACTGGTCCCACTGGACTTTACATTGATTCACTTCATGATTTCTTAAGTACAATCAAGTGGCGAGTTCTCAAAGACTCGAATGGGCTTAACCACAATTATTCCCGGGTCTTGGACTGCAAAGAATTCCAATTCAGCACATGTGATAAATCATTACGTATTTATTTATTAAGCAAATAAATATGAAAAACATCATGCATTTGTGATAAAGCAGGAGGTAATGCTAGATGATAAGCTACAGGGTTGATTATTTCAACAATTTCAAAAGGTCCCACATAACGAGGCGACAACTTGGCAGCCTTGCCAAAAGTTATTGAGCTCTTTTTCAGCTTAACCCGAAGAAAGACCTTCTCACCAAGTTTATAATTCCTATCAACCCACTTTAAGTCTGCATAACTCTTTTGCCTATTGGCAGCCTCCTTTAGATGTTCACGAATCATTTTGATTTGTTGTTCCATTTCCATGAGGATTTCTGGCCCAATTACCTCTCTATCCTCTACGTTGTCCTAGCTAATAGGGGTTCTGCATTTTCTTCCATACAATGCTTCAAAAGGTGCCATTTTTAAAGAGGCATGATATGTATTATTATAGGCAAATTCTACCAGTGGAAGGTATTCCTCCCATTTATACTGCTGGTCCATGCAATACATTCTTAACATATCCTCTAAAACTTGATTGACTCTCTTAGTTTGTCCATCCGTCTCGGATGATATGCAGAGCTGAAGTTTAATTTAGTTCCCAAGGCCGCATTAAGCATTTGCCAAAACCTTGATGTCATCCTCGGATCTCTGTCCGATATGATCAATTCGGGTATTCCATGCAATCTGAAAATTTCATGTACAAATCTTCTTGCTAACACTGGTGCATTGTCTTTCAAATTACCAACAATGAAGTGTGCCACTTTGGTTAATTTGTCGATGACAACCAGGATGATATCATGCTTATTCCTTGACATAGGCAATCCTTGAACGAAATCCATCGTTATCACTTTCCATTTATCTTTGTGGAATCTTTGTGGGGATACAATAATCCAACAGATGCATATGTTCTGCCTTAACATGCTGACATTCCAAGCAGTGTGTTACAAATTCCACCACATCCTTTTTCATTCCCTTCCAGAAGTATTGCTGCTTAAGATCAACAAGCATTTTCGTAATGCCAGGGTGTCCAGAAAAAGGTGAATTATGAAATTCAGTTAACAATTTCCTTCTTAAATCATTTGCCAAGGGTATATATACCCTGTTTTTGAACCTCATAATTCCTTCATTATCAAAATGAAATCCCTTATACTTCACATCCTTTGGATTTGCAGCAAGTGTTGTTTTAACTTGCTGGAAATAAGAGTCAGATTCCATGACATCTTTCACCTCATCCTTAAACTGAGTTCTTAACGTTATAAGAGAAGAGATGTGCTTCCTTCGACTCAGAGCATCTGCCACTCTATTTTCCTTGCCTTTGATGTAGCTTATATCAAAATCATACTAAGATAGAAATTCTAACCATCTTCGTTGTCTTGCATTTAGATTTGGTTGAGTAAAAATATACTTCAACCCCAGATGGTCGAGTTTTTAACTCAAAAGGTTTGCCAAGAAGGTAATGCCTCCACATTTGAAGTGCATGTACAATGGCAGTGAGCTCTAGGTCATGTGGAGCATAATTTTGTTCATGTAACTTAAGATTTTTGCTTTCATAAGCTATGACATGGTTATTCTGTAATAGAATGCCTCCAAGGCCTTCTCCCGATGCATCCGTTACAACCGTAAAATTTCCATTTGGGTCTGGTACAGTTAAAATAGGTGTTGTAGTTAACTGTTCCTTTAAATTTTTAAAGGCAGATTCACATTTGTCAGTCCAAACAAATTTCTTATCCTTCTTTTGTAGTGAAGTGATTGGGGCAGCAATTTTTGAAAAGTCCTTAACGAACTTTCTATAATATCCTGCCAAGCCCATGAAGCTTCTTACTTCATGCACATTCTTAAGCATAGGCCACTTGGTTATAGCTGCGATCTTTGAAGGGTCAACAGCTATCCCGTTCTTTCTTATAACATGTCCCAAATAATGCACCTTTGCATCATAAAAGGAACATTTAGACAGTTTACCGTACAACTTCCTCTTTCTTAAAACTTCCAGCACTATCCTTAAATGTTCTTAGTGCTCTTCGACATTTTTAGAGTATATAAGAATGTTGTCCAAGAATACAAACACAAACTTGTCTAGGCATTCTTGAAAAATATTTTTCATCGATTCATGAAGGCGGTAGGTGCATTTGTCAACCCAAAAGGTAACACCGTGAATTCATAATGCCCTTACCTTGTTCTAAAAGCTATTTTATGAATATCTTCTTCCTTTATTCTCAGCTGATGATACCTAGATCGAAGATCTATTTTTGAATAGACTGATTCTCCACGCATCTAGTCGAATAGATCATCAATCCTAGGAAGTGGGTATCGATTCTTAATAGTTTCCTTATTCAACATTTTGTAATCAATGCACAGTCTCAATGTGCCATCCTTTTCTTTACAAAATTGCAGCGCTCCCTATGGTGAGATGCTCTGGTCTCATCAGCCCCTTAGTCAAAAGTTTCGTAGTTGAGCCTTAATCTCCACCAACTCGAGGGTGGTCATTCTATAAGGTGCCTTAGATATGGGTTTGGTTCCTGGCTTGATCTCTATTGCAAAGTCAAATTCTCGTTTGGGTGGAAGACCTGGTAAATCCTCCGAAAATACATCACTGAAATCCCTTAATAATGGATATCTTTCCATGAAACCATTATCTTCCTCAGCATTTTCTGTCATTTTTACGCATACAAGGTGCAACTCCTATTTTTAGCCCTTTTTAGTTGCATAGCTGTTAGTTTCCTAACTATAACCTCACGCCTTACACCTTGAATGATCTTTGCTTTTGCGAGTCATCAAAACAACAAATTTGTTTTTCATAACAATCAACCTTTGCCTTATGTTCGCGCAAAACCGCTTAACTCCAATAATGATATCATATGATCCTAAAGGAGTGACATACAGGTCAACTTCGGTGGAGAAACTGGGCAAGTCAATAATTGCCCCAAAAAGGCACATTTCGACTGTATGGACAACATTATTCCCATAATGCATTATCCATGTCTTATCCATTCATTCAGCTTTCCTTTTTAATTTCATTGCAAGTTTAGTAGAAATAAAGCATTCAGTAGCTCGGTGATCAAAAATTATGACTACGGGTATATCAAATAACTTACCCAAAACTTCTATGGGTGTAACTTACTTTTCACTTGTCATTCATAGCCAGCTGCAGTGTGTATCCTATGCTTTGATGATTGCGATCATCCTTCTTCAGAGGAAAGTGACTCATGTAATGGTCCTTTCCACAGTTGAAGCATCCTCCAACTAGCCCTTTCCTAGGCTCAAATTTGCTACCAGCTTTGAAGTTATCACTCTGGCTTCCATAGGACTTTTGTCCATTGCCACTAACTTTCGTGAAGTTGTTCCGCACACTATTTACAGGTTTTTTCATTACAGATTTCTTTTTGTTATCTACAACAAAAAAAAAATTCACACCAAACCTTTTCCAGAGCCCCCTTTTGGGTGCGAGAGATGAAGAAGGGTTGGGAATCTTCTTCTTTATCTCTTCTCTATGAGCAGAAATTGCTCTCAATTTATGTTCCTGTCTTATTGTCTTTTCGACAACTCCTTCCATAGTGGTTGGACCATGGACATCCACTTCGCCACCAATGATGGGATTCAGTCCCATTATGAACTTTCGTATTCTGAACTTCTCGTTATTTTGGTACTGTGGCACATACTTAAGGAGTTTAGTAAACCCTTCCCAAGATTTTTGTTGTGTCACCTTCCTTGTGACCAGTTCTGAAATTCAGTCATTTTCCTATCAAAATAGAGTTGAGGCAGCCACCATTGCCTAAAGTAACCCTTAAATTGATCCCAAGTTATGTCTGATTCGACAATATTCAACTCAACCTTACGGTTGTCCCACCATGATGATGCTTCATGAGAAAGCTGATATGCTCCCCATATCGCTTTGGTCTCCTCGGAGAAGTTTCTTATTGCAAAGTACTTCTCCATTTCACTGAGCCAATTTTCAGCTCCGTCCCCAAGTGTTGTTCCATCAAACTTTGGAGGACTTATTCTCTTTATATCATTTGTAAGTTCAGCCGCTAATCTTGCCCTTTTATTTTCAGGATGATTAGGAGCATTCACATTACTATTATCAACACCCGGATTCCCTCCATTGGTGTTGTCCACAGGAGGTGGCTGATCATTTATATCAACTTCTTCTTCCTCCTCCTCATTGCCCATTGATTGTTGTTCCAAAACAGTCAAACGATCTCTCGTATCTAGTAGGGTAGCAAGGATTTCATCTAGCTTTTGAGCAGTAGCTGCTTCTCCACCCGGTAGCGGGTTGTTCGTAGCATTTCCTCTTGTTCTAACCATTTTTTGTTTAATAAGAAAATGTAAACCTTATTAAATTGTGGACTCATTAGGTCCAAGAGTTGCAACCTTCAGCTCTGATACCAAGATGTAACATCCCCATTTTAAGATACTAGAACAAGGGAATTTTTTTTTATATACAACGTTCTCTATTCTGAATTATATAATTCAAACACACGTTCAAGTTTTAATAATTGTTCTCTATCTAATTAATGCAATTTGGATCACACAATTTCTTTTTAAAACCAATGTTCTCTGTTCACATATTTGCAATATGGAATACACATTCAATGCCATTCAATCATATAATGTATACCATATACCGATGTAAATGACTCAAAGAACTACCGATCTTCCATTTTATGGCTCGTGAGTTTTAGTGATCTGTTATTTCATGACTCGACGACTTACCAATCCTTCATGTTAATCCATCCAATGCATAATAAATATACCAGGTTCTTTTACCATTTCTGGTTATCGAAGTGATCCATTTAAGAAGCCTATATGAATATCTGTTATTGATATTCATCTGACATCCTACATCTTAAACTAGGTGATTAGGACAACGTAACCAACACTTGCGATACTTTGGCCAAAGATTTTCACATGATTTGCATGATCATATTCCTAGATGTGATACACATCAATGGAATACATCCTTCACCTCACTTTGTCTGTTATCTAGAATGGTCTTTCCTGATCTCTATCAGTCCTTCCGTCTAAGGTCAAGCTCTAACCCCAACTAGCAATATGAACGAGTATAGGAAGTTACTCATGGTAACTAAAGGTACACAGACATACGGTGTCATCCCTAGACGACTCCGTGTGTCTAGTTACCTTTAGTCCTCCGGAGTCACTCCGTATACGTGATCACATTCCTATCCCCATCTAAGAACTTAGTATCCAGCTTATGTAAACTTGATGATTTGATTCGGGAGGGCGTTGTAACATGTCAGCCACAACATTGTGTCGTCATGAAGGCCCCGCCTTCATGAAGACACCATATTGTAGCTGGCGTGTGCCAAGGTCCTACGGAATCCTCTCATCGAGAAGTACACATCCAGCTCGCGCGTGATTTGATTATAATCTTAATATTTAAGATCGACTTTCAGCAGCCCTGCTGATCCTTTAACCTCGTTCTCGTTACAGTTGTATGTAGCTAAGAGAGAGACTTAATTTGTCTTCTAGCTTAATATACATCTCCTCCTTCATACCGAAGGGTTGCATATTCTCTTCTTGGTTCCTTTCTTTACTCTTCGGACTAATCAGTCCATTACAAATAACGTAATAAGTTTAACCTATTAAACTTAACCAAGTTTCACCCACAACTGTAAATAAATTCATAATTCCATCTTAGTAGACATCATTTAAACGAGATCTAATTCTAAATGAATTTATTCATTTATCCTCTATAACCTTACTTCATTTAAGGTCTGTTAACATTAGATATGTTTTTCCCATATCTATATTTTCTGAATTTAAACATTCGAGGCTATTATCGAGTCCGAATACAAGGTTCAGCTGCTCCTATGTTATTTGATATTCCTTAGCTTATAAGCTAATCCCGAATACCTTTCAATTAAGAGTTCATATTCACCTAAATCCATTTTAATGTCAATTTAAAATTCATCTTAACCCAAGTATGAACTAATTGCACATTCCAACGTAAAAGTTGCATTCAGGTAAAGAATAGATGTTATTTCCTTTTAAATCTATCCACTATCATTTGAATAATTTCAAATCAAGGAATAATACTATATTCTCAATCTTATTCAACAATATCAAACTGATATAACCATTAAATATCACACTTTTCCTTGTATTCATCCATAAGTTTTACAATCTATACATTTGCCAGCCCAAACGACTGGACTTCGTTTATATCAAACAACATTACAACTCATAAAGATAGAAGAATGTAATTTCTTCCTTTCTCATTTCCTCGTAGAGGAATAATAGCTATCAAATACAATCCATCCTTAGTTAATCAAAAGAAGTATCGAAAACAACCATGTCTTCGTTTATACTCAAGTTCCATCTGTCAGCAAAATTACTTGCACAAAGTCATTTCATCAATCGAGCATATTAAGCACTTGTCATTAAAATGAGGTGCTTCTAATTAACTATCTCAATAAAAGAACCCTACTTTTATGAAATGTTAAAATGAACATCATCCAAGAATTAAGTACCGATAAGGGTGAACAACATAACAATCCAATCATCTAATTACCCTCCCAATCAGAAAAGAAAGGATTACCGCCTTTTCCCAATAATTACTACAAGAAGTAATTTCCTTCAAATAGTTCCAGAATTAACATCTGTAAGAACTAAAACACAATTATGCATACTGTTGTTCCAATATAAATGTTGTAATTTCCATTCCCTTACAATAGTTGTAATTTCAAAAGATAGAATTTAACTAAAATTTAAACCGAACTACTTTCCTTTCCTTTCATACAACTCATCTGATTTCAAGCAATCAAACGCTGAAGAGAAAAGTAAATAGCAATTAAATGCATATGCTTAAACCAAAGCAGTACAAAATTCATTCCATAACAATTACAGATTTCCAACTGTATGAGAGAAGAAATGAACATTAATTCAAATTATCCATCCACACTCTCTTTCCTTTCCTCATGACTGTACTGAGAATTTAACCCAGACGTGATACCAATCAAAGATAACAGTCCAAGAGAAATAAATAAAATCAATAATCGTATAAAAGGAAGAAGGATCATATTACCTCTTTGCACTGTTTAACCAAATATCCACTATTTAGCACAGACATAATCCAACAGTATGATTCATTCCGCATAATATATTTCAATATGCAAAAACTACTATTTACCTTTCCAAAAGTTGACCAGAGTTCATTGCAACTGATCCGTAGGCATCGATACCAAAAGAACTTCTAAACACAATCATTTCCTTTCAAAATAATTCACTCTACAGACATTTACGTCTATATAACATGTAAGAGTGTACAACAACAACAACAAGTCACACTTTCATCATAATAATGAGAGAATTCACTTTCCAACAGCAAAGTAAGAAATCCATTCATATTCTACTCTAATGAAAACAATGAAAGGTTCTCAATCCTTAAAATTATATATATATATATCCTTGAGTTCAGCAAGACACAGTATGATTTGTATGCTCTACTCAGTCTATTATATAGACTGATTTTTCTGTTCCCATTCAGATCAGAACTTCCTTCCAAATAGTCCTATATGAATACCAAGAACCAACAGGTAGAATACCATATCTAATTAGAACAACAAAGTAAGATGCTACTATAACCTTACTGTCCCAGGGAACCCGTATTCTATGCAATGAAAAACATCTAGGAATTATAACTCGCATAATAGTTTATCAACATCACCACAAATTTGTTTTTCCCAAACGTTTCCACACACTGAACTCAGAAATACAATATTCGCATAACAATACATTTATCAATGCAAACCCGTATAGGGTAATAGATGCGTATGCAAGATACAGTCAAAAACAATCTCATACAGCAAGCACAATCCCCTTTATTTCACTTATTCACAAGAAATACCCAAGGTCGTGTTCCTTCTTGTTATGCCAATTCGAACCAGACATACGTAATCACCTTATCCTTACGTTTTTACAAGAATGTAAAAACTCATATTAATACACACATAGCTAATGTATTATTCAAAGACAAACTCAACTCCTATTGAGTAGAGATCAATTACCCAACATTTCCAAACAACTCACTCATCAAGAGTAGACTTATTTCATTCACCTATTTCACAAAAGAAACTATCCAAGTCGTACTCAGCAAAGGAAAAATGACTCAGTCTAGAGATCATTTCATTCAAAACAACAACATCATTTAACTAAATCACCCTCATAAGAGCAGGGTTGTTTTAATGAGACGATTAAGCAAAAGCAAGTGGTTTAAGGAGAAGGGCTTAACATGCCTGTATTTTTTTGTGGTTCAAAGAAAATCATGTCCACTGGAGCTGTTTCTCTCCACGACGTCCTCAGCCAGGCTTTCCAAACATTCACTAACTTCCACAGGCTCAAAAATAGCCTTTGCTTCTCCAAAGAACAAAAGCAATAACCAAAATACAGCAGGTTCGACAGAACAATGAAAAAAACAAAATGCAGAGCAACTAAAACCGATTGCACACAACAACAACAATTTTTCCTCAATCCTCTTTCCAAGGTGAGCTGGTCGCTAAGACCAATGTCATTGAATGCATTGAATGCATTGCCTTTTCCTCTTTCCTCATGCCACCGCCGACTCAGGTTGGAAAATTTCCAATTTCAAATTTTGCATGTAATTTCCATTTTAGCTTCATAGCTAGTTGGACGCCTCCAACTTTTCCTTGTTCCCGCCAAACTTGGCGCTGCACATGTAAGGACTTCATTTACCGTCCCATTAAATTTCTAACCTTCCCTCCTTATCCGTTTCCATCCACATGGGTCCATACGTCCCCTTCCATAGGTTAGGAATAGTTTAGGATTTTTAATAGTCCATATCTAGGTTATTCACCTAGTTCATAGGTTAGTAGAATTTACATCTATTTTCATCCTTATGAAATTTAAAATCCATATAGGGTAGTAGTTAGGGTATATGATTAAACTTAGTAGTAGGTTAGTGTTTAATCCCATAGTATTTAATTAATAGTTTCCAATCAAGTCTTTCTGACTGGAATTCATATTCAACACTATGCAGGACGTTTCGTCCCATGTTCCACATACCTATGCCACTCGCATCCAGGACCTTATCATCTTACGCTGTCTAGCGTTACAATGGTGTGTGTTTCGAGAATAAAACCTTTTTCATTGGCATCTACGTATCGTATATTCATACCAAATCGTGTGTCGCAACCTTTATATCAACCTTCAGTCTGATCAGTTTAGAAGTAAATCGACAAAGTGATCACAAGAAGACCACAACATACCTTGGATCAATGGAATTGATTCAAGGTGTGTTGTCAATCAGCGAAAAGAGTTCATCAAGCATACGAAAAATTTGTTGTCTCATTTAGCAACACACAAGCAATAATAACCTTTGTCCCAAGTAAACAAATTACAGCAAACAAGGGTCCAGATTAGCAACACATTCCTTTAAGATCAAAAGATGTGTCTTAACATATTTATCTTCATTTCTGCAGTTACAACATCATGAAAAGTGATTACCATGCTAGCTTACAAAAATTCAAGGTGTTACATTTGGTTTGCAAACTCTTTTCCATGCCACCAATGGAATTCTATCTTTACTTTCAGTTCCACTCCATAAAAATGTTTTTGAATACTTTCGAGTTTGTCCGCTATTTTCACGGGGAGTTGATAGAGGGACATCACATACACAGGAAGACTTTGGAGGAGATTTTAAGAAGAGTGATTTTCCCTACTTGTGATAGAAGATTATCTTTCCATCCAACTAATTTCCTCTCAAACCTTTCTATAAGGAAATTCCATTCTCCACTAAGAGGTATCTTATCCCCGAGAGGCATACCCAAATAAAAGGAGGGTAAGGGCTTTATATCATATTCAAATATTTTAACAATATTCTTACTTCGACTATCCATTAAGGAAAAAAATTGAGCTTTTTCTATAGTTCACCAGTTGTCCCAAGACCTCCATGTAGTCATCTAAAAACCTTTTAAAATTCTTGGCTTCTAATTAAGGCTTCCCCCACCAAAAAGTATCGTCAATGAAGTGTTGATGTGAAACATTTTCCACTCCTCTAGCAGGAGATATACCTTTAATAGTTCCCTTACTAGCTTCCACATTGAGTCTTCTACTAAGAGCTTCTGCCATGATTATAAAAAGAATGGGGAAAGTGGATCTCCTTGTCTTAAACCTAGAAAGATAGGGAATAAACCACATGGGTCCCTATTGATGAGAATGGAAAACCAAGCATTGGAGGTACAAGCCTTAACTAAAATCTGAAAGGAAAATTCAAACCTAAACTTGTTGAGAAATTTATCAAGAAAAATCCACGATACCCTGTCATATGCCTTAGCCATATCCAATTTGAGAGACAACACTTCCTTTTAGCTAAGTTTTGTTGAGTGAATAGTATCTTTAATAGTTATGATCCCATCTTGTATTTGTCTTCCCCAAAAAATTCTCTCTTGCTATTCCAAAATAAGAGTAAGAAAAAGAAATTGTAAATGGAGAGCAAGAATTTTAGTGCAGATTTTATAGGTAGTATTACAAAGACTTATAGGTTGAAAATATTTAAATTCCATAGAGATTACCACATTTCAGAGAAAGAGTTAAAAAAGTGCAATTCATTTCCTTAATCATTTTCTTATGATTGAAAAATTCTTCCACCGCTTTGAAGACATCCTTTTTTATTATATCCCAAAAATACTGGAAGAAAAATCCTCGAAAACTATCTCGGGGCCCGACATCTTATCAGAATGAGATGCTTAACAGTAAATTTGACCTCTTCCATATAAGGTATCACCTGAAAGTAACTTGTTATCCTCCTCCGTTACCAAAGAGGGGATGCAATTAAGGAAATCATTTTCCTTAGCCACATTAGGAGCACATTGATTGGTTAACAATTTTTTAAAAAGGAGATGGCTTCCTCTTTTATATCTTCCTTTTCTTCTAAAATAAACCCTTCCCCTTTTCTGATTTTATTGATTCTGTTGAAACATCTTCTCTTGAGAGTGGACAGATGGAAAAATATGGTGTTTTTATCCCCCTCTTTGAGCCAAGTAATTCGATATTTTTTCCTCCAGAAGGATTCTTCCTTAGCTAAAATGTTGTGGTATTCTCGAGAGAAGAATTCTTTCCTTTTCATAATCTTCCAAATCAGCTTCATATTCACTCCTTTCACTCTTCATCTGGAGGTTTTGGATGTCATATTTAAGATCAACTTTCTTCTGGAAAATATTCCCAAAATACCTCTTGTTATAATTCTTAAGATTCATTTTGACATGCTACAATTGTTTGGTTAATCTAAACATCACAATTCCTTGGACTTTGAACCTCCACCATTCTTTAATAAGCTCTTTAAGTTCCTCTCTATGAAGTCACATTTTTTTCAAAATGAAAGGGGGTTTTCCTTCTATTAGGATCCTTAATCGTCAAAATAACAGGGTTATGGTCCGACCCTATCCTTAAAAGAGAAAAGAGAGAAATATCCTTTTTTAGCCATTCCTCTGAAGCCAAAACCCTATCAAGTCTCACTTGAATAAGTTGGGATCTAGTTCTTCTGTTTGACCACGTATATTTGTTTCCCTTTAGATCTATATCAAGAAGATAAGAATTAAGAAGAAATTCATTAAAGTCCTCCATGCCAATAATATACTCCTGAGACCCCCTTTTTTGAGGGAGAAATAGGGGTATTGAAATCACCCATCACAATCCATTCAGAGCCAGTGATAATATTATTTAATGATAAAAGATGTTGCCACAATTTTTTCCTTTATTTAAGAAGAGTGGGAGCATAAATGTTGGAAAGGACCCATATTTTACCATTATCCATATTTCTCATCATAACAACCATATGATTATCTCTTTTCAATAAGAGAGTGCCCTAAAAAATGGTAGGATTCCACATAAAACTATCCCTCCAGAGGCACCATTCGAACTAATAACATAAGCCTTAGTGTTTTTCCAAAAAAATTGTAGGAATTTAGGAAACTTCCATCCTTCATTTTAGTTTCTTGTATTTCTAAAACATCTATCTTCTGACCTTCAATCAATTCTCTAAGAACCCTCCATTTAGCAAGGTTGTTAAGCCCTCTTCCATTCCAAGAAATATAATTCATTTTCTAAGATTGGGTTTATTTTTCCTAAAGACCTTCTGGTCCAAACATGTCTTTTTCCTTGAATATATATCCTTCCAAGTAGTTTTTTCTTGAATCAAATTGATTAGGTCTTATTTGTTTTTGTTAGGAGTCTCCACATTAATTGGGTTGTCTCCCATAGGATCTTCCCCTTTACCAGATGTTGTTTCTTTAGACGCCTCCCCCTTCTTTCCAAATGAAACCCCATCACCTTTCCCTAAAGGTGTTGCTTTAGAAGACTCTCCCTTTTTTCTAGATGAAACTTTAACCAGTTCCTTTATCTTCTCTTCCAAATCTTTCTTGAAAATTTGTTAAAAATTCAGGATCTCTTGAGTAGAAAGGTTTATCAAGTCTCCAAATGTTTTATTCCCTTCTATAGATTCTAGAATAGTTTCAAATTGTTCTGTCCAGTCGGTCTTTGGATCTATTCTACCACTAATTCTTCTAAAAAAAATTAACAAGTTGCTGCTCATCCTTTTTTCAATTCTCCAAATTTTTAAATCTAGTGACTTTACTATTAGAGAAAACATCTTTTCTTAAAGATAAAAGCTCCATCTTCCAAGTAGATGAAGAATCTTTTGTTGGTTGTTCCTTATTTTTCTCTGTGATCTTTGAATAAGACATAGAAAGAGGTTTGGATCTCCTTTTATTAACTACTAGTGTGAAACCATATTCATCCTTTTCTCGGTACCATTTTAGATGACGTTTTCATGGGTTCTTCTCTTTCAGTGATTCTAATAGGATTTTACCCTTTAGTACGGTTCTTGAAAAAACATTTATGTGATCTCGCTGCACTTTGCATAATACTTTTACTTTATCTTCTTTCCCTTCATTTGAAGTAACAACAGATTACACCTAGGAAATCTTATACTTACAACTCTGGGTAGGATGTCCCCAATCAATACACCTTGAGCATTTTTTTGGAGTACATTCCATTTCAATTTTTTGTTCACATATCCATAATCTCAATCTTAGCTTGATATAATTAGGAATAACTTGGCCTGAGATGATATAGATGCTGAATCTAGTGCAAACAAGTCTAGTCATGTTGAGGGTAGCATTATCAATAAGTACCAATGAACCCTAAGAGTTTGTAATTCATCTTATTATATCCTCATGCTAGAACTCCAAAGAGAAGTTAGGCAAATGTACCTAGACACGAAACTGATTCATATTTTCTTTCTTTGGGTTAAAGTTAGGTTCCCACTTCCTAAGGCACCAACCTAATTTTCCCTAGAACTAGGGACCTTCTTCCAATTTGTTTTGCATATCTTCTTGAATGATAAAGGAAGAACACATTTGTTAGAGAAATTACCTCCAAATTTCCTTTAGGGTTCCATTCGAGTTTTGCCTATGTTCTCACAACATCGATATTATGTCGCCTCTCACAAATTTTCCAACTAGTGCTTTGTTCTAATTTTTGTAATACTATTTAGCAGAGAGTCTAGGATTTCCAGTACACATCTTGATGCCTCCTTAACCACCTGAAGGAAATCCTTTGGACCTTTCAATGTAGTTCCATTCTTCACTAAGTCTGACCACGTATCATATGCCCTTTTTCAAATATCATTTTCTTTGTCAGCATCTTGTCCTGGGTCACCCGGTATGCTACGATTGCATCAGCCTCCTTAGATCTAGGTGGAATCCCTCATCCATCTATTTCCCACCCATAAAGGTTCAAATTCTCCTCCTCTCACTTTCCATATTATCCTCCTCCTCCTCCAACACTCTCTATTAGTTATTCTTTTATGATATGAATAATAAATTTGAAATAATGTACTTGACCTTGATCGACCATAAAACAACTACTTGGTTTAGTTTTCAAGTACCTAGTAAATATTTTTCCACTTCTCTCGATCTTGGAATAAATGTTCTCTACTACAGTTGATAACAAATCCATATTTATAGAATATTTTGATGTACATACCCGTACGGAGAAATGGTGGCCATTGAGATGGATGTTAATGCAAATAATATGCACCATTAGATGATGTTAGATTGAGGGGGAATTCTCCTATAATAAAACCTTTAGGTGTAATAAATAAAGCAACAAAATCCTATCAAAATAGTGTGAAGAAGACAAAGAATAGAAGAAGAAGAATAAGAATAAGAATTTTAACGTCCACAAGGCTACCAAAGATAGCCTATGGGACAACAAATCTGCTAAAAAATATTTTTGGTATTCAGATATTCTATTTGAGAGTTTGATGATATGATCCCCTATTTTTTCAACCATGTTCTCGGTGAAAATGTCTTAAAATGATGCAGAGCCACCATGCTAGAAAACTTGGCCGTAATTTGTCATTATAAGAATTACACTCCTACATGAAATATTTCTCTAACTCCACTACATCATACGTGAAAAACACACAAATTCTCTCTTCCCATGACTCTTTAGATATTTTCCATCTTCTTGTTTCACCTCGAAGATGATGTGAATTTGTTCTCAATTGAGCTATGAAGATATTTACTTTCCACGAGATACTAGCTCTAATAAAATCCTTTTGTGATGATCACATGTGGAGTTGAATTCCTCCAAACAATACCTCTTTTTCTCTCCTTGGCTTTCCCAAAATAGATTGGAAAAATTTATCTATAACAAAAAATTTATCTCTTGGCTATTATTAGGACATGCATTCAACTAAATGTTTCATTTTTAAAGCCATTTTTTGTTTTGATTCATTTATGACTTCTTTCTTTTCTCCAAATATTCATTCAGGATAACCTTAGGCCATCTACTACCTTCCATTTTCTTAATCCTTTTTAAATATTTTATGAGACAAACCATAGCCATAGCTTCTAGAGGTACAACCCTTGTTTCAACTAGAAGAATCTCATATGGGACAAAGATATTTAATTTGAACTTGCTAGTAATCATTATTTTTTTAATCCTTTCAAATTGTTTTCACCTTGCGTTTGAAATGATGCTAGTCCAAAACTCACCAATGGAGTTACTAGAAGTACAAATAAAGTTTGAATAGCTTTCCAATCCCATAATTCCACCCCCTAAAGTTCTCTTTTTTCTCCTATAGTATTTGTTTACTCCTAACTTCTCTTCAAACCCTAAACATGCCAACATATCACCCAACTTGACTAGGAGCTCACCCAAGGCACACATAGGTGCTGAGCCCTCCTTTATATGAGATTCATGAGAATTTTCTCCATTAATGAAAAGGTGTTTGCATAGATAGAAACTAGTTACATTCATTCTTACAATTTAGATCAAGAACTAGATCTAGGTTTAGGCGCACCACATATGGAAGTAAACATGATCACATTACAATAATATCATAGATAAAACCTAAAAAGTATCAAGAACACAAAGGTTTGAATTCATAGACAATAAAGAAAACACATACATCAAGATCCATAACATAGATGTTTAGAATCACTCCATTGTATTAATTCATCACATTACAATAGCCAATAATACATTAAGGATTCCATGGATGGAGATAATACAGCAGTAGAGCCTCAACATGCTCTCGATGATAGCTTCATTATAGAGCTTATAATCATGTATCACACTCACACTCTATCCTCTCTCCATACACCCTCTTCCCTATCTGGATTACATATGCAAAAACATACAAAAGGAAGAATATGAATGAATCTCCTCTAATCGCTCATCATTACAAGAAAATGCTGAAGGAATATTTCATGGTCACCTAACCAATACCCAAGAACATGCCAAATTTCATCATGTGTTTCCCTAATCAAGTATCCTCGAATGCAAGTGCCAACTATCTATAACTAACTCCACCTTTCCAGCCCTTGATCCTTTCATGATAACCGTAATGATACCCAGGAATATTCCTTCCTTGAGCTACAAGGCTTCATATCTTAACCTTATCCAAACTGAATCTGGTCACCTTTCCATGTTCTCTCCAATACAACTTTTATCAAGGCTCAAAAGTGACTAAGTCCCGAACCTTTCCTTTTCGGGCGCGACCCTTTACGCATCCCCAAAGGCTACTTCCGCGTATACCTTCGCACCATTTTCCCTGTGTGCCACGACACTTCCCACCTTAGCTACTTTGTTATTTTAGGGCTCAACATCACCCCACACTAATTCAATTCGCCCCCATGGTAATCCTCCACGCTTCTTGAATAAAAATTTACGACTTAAAAATATGCTAAGGCAAAAATGATGCATGGTTCAAGCATTAAGAGATTAATCGAGGAGTTTTGGAAACTCTGCGTCTATTTCATCCTTTAGTTTCCTTCAAGCCTTCAATTATGCTAAATAATTTCTAGTGCACCTCTCCTATAATGCTGGTTACTTGGTCTAGAGTGACTTCCTCCACTTTTTCGAGATCATTTACGGCTACCTCATTTATGGCTATACCTTGAACTCCACGCAAATACCTTTAAACTAGTCCATTTACTCATTGATGGAGTCACGAAGTTTGCCAATCCTGAAATCCACTTTCTCATGTTTTGCATTTTTATTTTATCCTTCTACGCATTAGTGTCAAAAATTAACTACACATGATAGACTTGTTGGTAGAGATTTTCTCTGTAATGTCTTGAGAGTATGCCTCTCACATTTCGCCTACACATGCATTATATTATGGGCTCAGAAGCATCGTGAACATCCGCAAAACCCCATTTTCCAAGATGTCTTCCTCCTTGATTCAAGTAATTAGATCCTCCAACTCAGTGATCCGGGCTTGACACCAAAATTTTTCTTCATTTTCCTTAGTGAGGTCCGTGGACTGCTCGACTCGCACCACCCTTGATGTTTGCAAGTAACATCCCTACAAGGTCCTCAAGATACTTCATCTCATCCCCAAAATCTATCCTAGTCTAGCTCACCAACACTGACATTTATCCCAAAATTCCTTTAGCATGGGTGTTATCTCGATCATAGGACTCATTGGTTTACACCTACTCTCCCTTTAGTCCTTGGTGCAATCTCTCTATCTCCTTTTGTTTTTCCTTCTTACTGTGACGAAGGTTCAAATGGTGGACCCTACATCCATCAGTTGTCCATCTACATCACCTCCAAGGATATCATCTATAGTGCATTGCAATTTTGGTCACGTGTGAGGTGGAAAGGATCCACCACTTGGTATGTCTCTCATCCCTTCTTCTTTAGGTGAATTGTCTCGATCATGTGATCGCAACGACCTTAAATTCGGCTCTTTTTATGTCTTTGGTAGTGTAGGTTTTAACTTATAATATTCCTCATTTTGGGAATGCCCCCTTAGTGATCCAAGATATCTCATGTATGTAGTTTCTCCGGTGGAAGGGTGACTTGAAACTCTCTACCTCGCAATACCTTTATGGGTTCATCCTAAAATTCCATATGGGCGGACACAAGTGTCCAATTTTTCCATTTGTCTCTTATGCTTTGAACACTGCTTCTTCAATCCAAGAGTGAACCCCTTATCCTCCTTTATGAAAAAGGAGTCTCCCTTACTTTCTTCCTCCAGATTGGTGGGCCGTCTTAGGAGCAGAATCTTGTACTAGGATCTTCTCAATCTCTTCCATAGAATGAGACTTCTTCTTAGCACGTGCATCAAATGCCACCTTGGTTTCTACCTCTTCTCTTCTCTTCTCTTCTGATTCAAACTCAGCCTTGAGTTCCTCCTTGAAAGTTGCGTTATATTCCTCAGAGCCTGTTTCCTATTTTGAACTCGTAACCTCACAAACCTTGTGTTTCTTCCATTCTGGATCCTCTACTTTAGGTAAATCTCCTCCCTCGCTCCCTACTTCAGCGTCCTCAGTGGTGCTCAGATGTGAAGAACCTATTCCCTCACTACTACCTTGGTGTGTATAGTATTTTTGCTTTCGAGAGGTTTCCAAATCATCCTCACTTTCTTCTTCTCCCACTACTACCTCCTCGTCTTCCCAAACCACTTTCATAGGTGGGATCAACACTTCTCATGGCTTGGGGAAAGGGGATGTCTCTAACATCCATCTCAACTCCTCCCTACATCTTATGGAACAACACCTTAAAGAACACCCAATGGATGTATCCTCGATGGTAACATTTATTTGTGGGTGCAGATCTAAGAAGCGGCTTTCTAGGGTCTCCACATATACTGGTCTCGAGTTGTATTTTTAGGTTACGCATAGGGTGTAAAAATTTGCATCCACCTTATTTGTGTCACTATGTCGAAGTACATAACCACTGCATTATTCACCAAGTAGTTCACCATGGTGCCACCTTCCTCTTGTTATACTACACGATCGTTGTTTCTCTTTTTTGTGGTCTTTAAAATTTTCTTAACACACCTTTATAACCACACAAATTTAAACACCTTATACACCGTACTACTCATTCTTCTACCTTTGCGCTAATAGTCCATCTTCTCAAATAATTTTCGAACCATACCTAAACATATCTGCCAATCCATCTACCCCACACTAAATGTATGTGTAGTCCTCTGCGCATGGAATCACTTATAATGTAATTAGCTACAAGAGTACCAACACGCTACATAACACCGAAGAGAGAAGGCAAAATAAAACAATAAAAAGGAAACATAAAAATGTAAATGCATTAAGGGAAACCTAATCTAACTAGAAATAATGCCTTATTTACAAACACATAGAAACCTTATTTATAGTAGGGCGTTAACCTACTCCCATTGAAATAACCTGGAAATCATGTCCCATCCAAATGTTGTAATTGACACATTCTTGAATCCAAAGTATGAAGGATATAATATATGACGCTAACCAATGGACTTTGAGCTTCCCAGGATGGCATAGAATCTTAGAATCATAAAGTAAAACCATCTGCCCAATCTCAAATTACTTATTCTTAATGTGACGATCATGCCATTCCTTTTGTCGTGCCTTCTCAATCCTCCGACTTCATCTAGCAAGGGATCGTCTTTCATCTAACTACTTTGAATTATTAATGCACTCTCAATGCAACACCTTCTCGTCGAGAAAATCCTCCTACGTGTGTAATACACAGAGAGGGTAGCATGAACTCTACGGAAAAATAACTTCTATGCCAAACACCAATTGAAATGGTGTGGCTTTGTTCAATCTTTTATAATTTTTTCTATACACCCATAACATCACCGAGACTTTCATAACCTGGGTCCCATCTCCCAACATCACAAATCTTGGTCAACATGTGACTCAATATCTTGTTAAATGCCTCAGTAGTCCCATTAGCCTAAGGGTGATAAGGAGTAGTCTTGTGATGAGCCACCATGAACTTTGCCAACAAAATCCTGACAATCTCATTCAAAAAATTAGTACCCGGTCACTAGTCAAACTTAGAGGGAACCCATACCTTATGATTATATTTTCCCACAGGAATATTTCTCTGTGGCCACCGCCTAATCCCTCATGTGCACCGCTCCACCCATCGCTTTAGATAATCAGTGCAAATAATGATGTACCATGAACTTGTCCTTCACATGGAGGTGAAATAGGGCCTAAAAAGTTAATTTATCATTTCTCGAATGGTTCAACATTAGCTATTGGTCCCAATGGAACTTCATCCCTTTTTCTTGGCTTACCAAGGTGTTAAAATGATCAAAGGCCTTGCAATACTCAATACAATCTTGGTAAAGGGTTTCCCACCAAAGACCTACCAATAAAATCTTCCGTGTGGTGGCATTTCTGCATAGTGCCCTCCTGACAATTCCACCATGTGCTTCCTCCATGATTGCAAATGTGATCATGTTCTAGTACACACTAGTTAAATACCTCATCCCAACCTAACTTGTACATGTCTCCAATGATTAATATGTAGGACGTGAGCGCGTGCAACTAACTATTTCCTCTTTAAATCCTTCATCCTCTCTGGTGCCACACCCGTTCTTAGGAGCACATCGATATCTTCTAAGTCAGAGGGTGTGCATGCTGCAATCTAAATAGTTTTTCATCTGGCATTGTATCCTCAATGCTCTATGCATCCTCTCCTGAGTCAATCCTTGATAAATGATTAGGCCCAAAATTACTCTTACCAGTTTTACAACAACTATAAACTCAAACTCCTAAAACAATAGGACCCACCTGCATATGCACCCTTGTAAGATGAGCTTATTTACCAAGTACTTTAATGCCATGTGGTCCATATAAAATATAAAAGGCGTCACTAGCAAATATTTCCTGAATTTGTGCAACATGTAGATCATAGATAATGCCTCTCACTCCGTGGTAGTATAATTTTGTTCTTCTGGGTTAGCTTCCTACTAGCAAAGCACAAGGGATGGTCAATAATTCCCTCTCTAGGTTATGCTAAGACTGCTCCAATCGCCATCCTAGATGCATCAACATGCACATGAAAAGGTTTATCCCAAGAGGGAAAGCGTAATATATGTGCATAGTAATGAGTCTATTCTTTAGTGTTTCAAAATCCATCTATTGCGCTCTCCCTAATGGAACATACTCTTGTGTTTTAACAACTCCTCCAATGATGTGACAATCTTGGCATAGCCCTTGATGAAATTCTTGTAATACCTTGTATGTCCAAGGAATCCATGCACCGCACTCTGGCTGGTAGGTTCCCCCAATCCCACAATAATGCAACAACTTTGGCAAGATCCACCAACAAGCCTTCTTTACATATGATATGTCCCAACAGGGTGCCAAATGGAGTAGCAAAGACACATTTCTTAATGTTAAGGGATATACTTAACTTCCTACATCTCTTAAACATCAACCTCAAATTTTCATAATGGTCCTTCACTAATCCATACACTATCCAATCATCCAAGTACACTTATAAAAACTTGTGGATGAATTCTTGAAATACCTTAACCACAATGCGCAAAAAATATAGCAGGCACATTCTTCACTCCAAAGGGAATGACCGTATAGGAAAAACTTCCCCATTCAGTGGAAAAATTTTCTTTTCTTGGTCCTCCTTTACAATTCTAACCTGATGATATCCAAAGAATCCATATTTGAAAGAATAGATCTTGCACCCGCTACTCCTTCCAGGATCTCCTTAGTGAAGGGGTGGAAAAGAATCAATGATACACACCACATTAAAATCCCTATAATCAATGCAAATACTTATCCTCCCATCCTTCTTAATGCTTATGACCATCATACTTATCCACTCTGATTCCTTAATAGCCTCAATGATTCCTAATGTGATCATCTTGTCAATCTCCTCCTTGACTTTGACACTCGATTCAAATTCATTCGATAAGGTCTCTTCCGAATTGGGCACGTCCCCTCCTTCAGTTTGATCCACATCTCTCCTAAAGAGTGGTGAAATCCCTTGAGTTCATGGTACCCACATGGGAATAAATCCTAGAATTCATGCAATAAATCAATAATATTTGAAATATCCATTTCTGACTAGTAATCTCCAATAGTAGCTTCTTTAGCTTCTTCCTGGGCAATCTAACCTTTTAGTTTTTAAAGCGCACACTTGCTCATCAACATTATCCATAACCTCGCGCATACCCATAGTATGGTTAACATCCAAGTTCTCCACCTCTTCACCATCTATCATGTAGACTAGCTTTCCTTTCTCCTTTTCCATGCAGGCATGCTCAAGTTATACCTCCTCTGATTCTTCCTCATCGAAACACGCATCCAAACCAATTTCACCCAACAACTCTAGTACTTATGTCCTCTGCCATGGCATTATCTCCCATAGTCAGGTGCTTAACAACCTGCAACACCTCATTCACCGATGGATTAGTACTCGATACTCAAAATTTTGAATAAGATCAATCGTCAACTCCTGCCAGTTTCCTATCTAACGACACATCTCTAAATGAATGTACCATGCACACACGCAACCTTGTAAGGTGGAGTAAATCTTATGCACCCATAGTGATGGAGGAAAGGCTTCCATGCCTTCCATCTAGGCCTTATCACATGTTTGGATGTGGAATAACATGGGTTCCTTCCCATGATAGTATTGTATAGTAGTAGGTGCATTGCTTTGGGGAAACCTAACAAAGAACATGATTCTCACCTTATTCCATTCTAGAAGGTTATCTCGATGGGTTTCACACCAACGTGTTATGGTCGTGAGTAAAGTCTATCCAAGCATACTTATCCTTTTAATCTCACATCTCCACTGGGTCTCCATTGCTCATAGGAAAACATTAGGGTTTCCTTCCCCAGTGTAACTCAACAACTATTTTCCTCCTAGGTGCTTGCCTCGACTATGCATGTTTTTATTACTCTCGTCACAGAGCCTCTTAACTACCTTTTGACTAACTCATATGTCCCATGTGCCCAATTGTCACATGCCACACTAGTTGTATCACTTATAGATTGAGCATCTTCCCACTAAATAATGCCTTCTTTTGTTGGTTGCACAACCTTAGGGTCTCTTGATAGTGCACACATAGATTCTTTCCAAGTCTTCTTCTCCAAGGGCTTAGTATAGGGTTGACTTTCCATCCATTAGAGGAATGATGACATGTTCCTCCTTGTTCTAAAAACTTATATACCCCTTATTGAAACATAAGTCAACATTGTTCTTATAGCACTAGGTATAAGTAATGCCTGGAAATTTTTCTCGCTTCAAAAAGCGCCAAGACTTTGAAGTCTCTAGTAAATTTCTCCCCTTGGATAGTTATATAAGCATCCTTTAAAACACCAATGGGCATTGCCTTTTTCTTGTTGGCCATATACAAAAAATTTGAGGATGGATGTAATGGGGACATTCCCATTTGATTCCATGCATCTAAGGTGAGAACATTAACTTCCGCACTCAGTGTCAATCAAAATATTACTTAAGAGCCATCCATCAAAAACTACATTCAAGGTAATCTCCTTATCATAGTCAAGACTATGAGGAGGAAATTAGCATGCAAGACCTGCCTCTCGAACTCTCCTCCGACGCTTGGTCCTTTTCCTATTAGCCATTCTCCTAATAGATGGATGATATTCTCTTATCTCAGCATCTTGCATACCTCCCTAACTTCATCCAAATCCTTCTATGGAGCCTCAACACTCTTCTTCTACTCTAACTTCCGTGATTACTCCTTCAGGAACTGGATCTCTCCTTGTAGGCTTTGAATAACATCCATGGTTTCTTGATAAACTTCCTTTTGATGCATAGGACCGAATACTTCCCATGTACCACTTCTTCTCTCAGAATAAATGGTCTTTGATTTTGTATCTCCTCGGCGTGCATAGCCTTAGCTTCGCATCATCACCAATACCCATGTTCTAACTCGACTCACGCGCCACCTGGCATCCAATGTTGATCAACACGCTTTATACTCACCATCCCAACATCTCTATCCTTCCGCTGCTTCTAGCTCATATGCTCATATAACTCCAAGAACTCTTCATACTTGTGCTTCTTCCCACACCAAGAGCACTACAAAAAATCAATACACTCTCACTTGTAATGTTATATAGATCCACGTTATAACAAGTTCCACGAGAAACTCACCTCTTCCTCCTTTGTGATTGCCATGACCTTAAAATCCACCCCGAAAGGCTCTTTCGTGACCTTCCTCCATCCGCGTGCCCTTCATAATGACGACCATCATCCTCGAACTACCATAAATGCTAGTCTGGTGCACACCAGTATAAATGGTATCATCTATCTAGTCTATCAATCTACAATCCTTGGTGTCGCGAGTAATAGAGGTATAAATTTTGCAATAGCAGGACACATTCTTACGGATCACATGCTATAGCAACGGGCATCTACTTGCATCATGATCCCCGTGGAAAATCTCACAGTCCACCAACATGGCACACATCGATATTCGTGGGAAACTATCCTTGGTGTGCCCTCTACTTTGCAATCTATGCACCATAGCCCACTTCGAGGTCTCATGAGCTAAGTTCGTAGATAGTTTCTCTAGCTTATTTACCATGGAAGCAATCTGGGCTTCAAGGAATGGACTAATGTTGTTATCAACACTTTCCTACATCCTCGCACACAAGGCAACCTCCAAGGCGTCACGTGGATCTATGTAATTTTTTTATGAAAGCACCCTCCTGAACGGTGTGATTAGTCCTCTGACGAACCACTGAGCATGCTGCAAAGGGTGAATGTCATAAGACAATTTGGATAGGAGATTCTTGAAACATGCGTCATACTCCCACACACTCTTTGCCATTCCTTGCTGAATTTCCTTCAACATGCTGATACTTTTTTGTTCAAAATCAGGCATGTGGAACTCCACCAAAAAGGCATTACGCAACGCAATATAATCCATCATTGTCTTGTGTGGATCATATTTCCAGTATCAGCTATGTGCATGCCCTTGTAACATGGTTACAAAATGACTTGATTTCCATTCTATGGAAGTGTTCCTTCATGCACCATAGTAACTCTCACTTGTGTATATGTTCTGTGATATCCTCAATGCCCTTGTAATCAGGTAAGTGGAGTAACATCTCATAAAACACCGTTTGATGGTGTTGTGGACCTTGTCTTCTAGATTTAGGAATTTTATTCCTCTCGGTGTTACCTCCACCAGCAGACCCACTAGATATGCCACCTCCTATTCCTCCACATATTCCTCCTGCATAAGGGCCTCGTGAAGCAATTACACCTACAAACCCACCGTCACACTAAACTGTGCACCGATAGTTTGTGATACCGAACCAATCCCAGATGTGTTTCTGTGCCACTTCTAGACATGATACTCAAACCTTGTGAACCCACACCTTGCCCAAATGTTATACCAAACATGATATCTCTGAATATAGGAAATTAATTTGTAACCATAGATGTATCAAATGAAAAATTATACCTCCTAGGTGTCACTCGACTACCAATACCGATACCAACTAGATTATCAAAACTTATCTCAGGAACTGGAAAACTAAGCACAAGGGTCTGGTTACCATGTGGGTTAATATGCGCACCTATGAATCTCCTCCTTTCTTCATATGATGAGCTCTCTCCAAAAGCAAAGGGGTTTCTCTTCCGCACTTTCCAAGATGGGGTAGCTTAGACTGCTCAGGTTCCATGTCCTCTGCATGAACCTCAAATCCTTCCGTAATGTCTACCTCCATAAATCCATCACTCCTGTAGCTTTACACTATGTTGCCAACTCCCTCTCTTGAGATTCATTATACTTGAGCCGCCTCTCCTCTCTCTCCATTTCGCCGCAAGGTCCGCCATCCTCTACCACACCATCTTCCACGCCCGCACCTAGTAGGAGTCTAGTCACCATGGGAAAGGCTTCCAAACTCAAAGTAATAACTAGGATCTTGATAGCTAAGTGGAATAATACATGCAAGAATGATCCTCTAGGATCCCTTAAGAACTCAAACTCAACAATATCTAGGAAATAATACGTAGAAATAACGTATTCCAAGGTATAACTAGTCAACACACCTCTCCACTAGTGATCAACAACATGAGTCCAGGTCAGATCAACATCTTACAACCGCTGATATTCCTCCTAGGTCCAAACATGAGGTCTATAGTACCAAATTGTCCTTGATGCATATGTTGAGAGTCATTCATATAACTCTACTGGGAAACAACAAAATAATGTCTCATAGAGTTCGTGATATAGGTTCTCCTCCACCCATTTTTGTGCATCAAACTCGGATCCAGATCGAACCTCATGTAAACTCATCCTTCATGATTTTAAGCCAGGTCTTGACACTGTCCAAGGTCAGATGCTCCATCATCACACATCATTCTCACAACAACTTCAAAAGAGGTCCCAACAATGGAACCAAAATTTAGTCTCTATTTACCCCTAACTTCTCTTAAAATCCTAAACATGTCGACATATCACCCAAAGATGACTGGGAGCTCACTCGAGATTCTAAGCCCCTCCTTTATATGAGCTTCATGAGAATTTTCTCCATTAATGAAAAGGTGTTTGCACAGATAGAAACCAATTATATTCATTCTTACAATTTAGATCAAGAACTAGATCTAGGTTCGGGCGTACCACATATGGAAGTAAACATGATCACATTACAACAATATCATAGATAAACCCTAAACAATATCAAAAACACAAAGGTTCAAATTCATACACAATAAAGAAAACACATACATCAACATCCATAACACGAACGTTTAGAGTTACTCCATTGTATTAATTCATCACATTACATTAGCCAATAATACATTAGGATTCCACGGATGGAGATAATACAACAAATAGAGCCTCAACATGCTCTTGATGATAACTTCATTACAAATCTTACAATCACGTATCACACTCACACTCTATCCTCTCTCCATACACCCTCTTCCCTATCTGAATATATGTGCAAAAACCATACAAAAGGAAGAATAGGAATGAATCTCCTCTAACCGCTCATCATTACAAGAAAAGGCCTAAAGGAATCTTTCATGATCACCTAACCACTACCCAAGAACATGCCAAATGTCATCATATGTTTCCTAATCGAGTATCCTCAACATGCAAGTGCTAACTATCTGTAACTAACTCCACCTTTCTAGCCCCTGATCCTTTCATGATAACCGTAATGATACCCAAGAATATTCCTTCCTTGAGTGTAAGGATTCATAGCTTAACCTTATCCAGACTAAACTGGTCACCTTTCCATGTGCTCTCTAATACGACTTTGATCAAGGCTCAAAAGTGACTAAGTCCTCGAACCTTTACTTACCGGGTGTGAGCCTTTGTGCATCCCCAAAAGTTACTTCTACGCATACCTTTGCACCTTGTTCCTACGCACCACAATCCTTTGCACCTTGGGTAGTTGGTTATTTTAGTGGTTCAACATCTACAAACCTCTTTTTAAGAAAAGTTTAAGGGCCACCCTTTATATTAAGATCTAGGGCTCCAAATATCCCACCCGACGTTTAATGCCACCCCTTTATAGTAAGACCTTGGGATCCAAATTAAACATCCCCACATAACCTGACCCCTCTATGAAACATCCATGTTTTAATACTAAGATTTACTTTATTAAAAACTTAAAAAAATCAAATGAGCGGGAATTTTGTTGATAAAGTGTCAAATGAGGAAAGCTCTTTTCCATGAGCTTGGTGGGGGATAAATGGAAGGCCCTGTCAAACGAGTAGGACCCGAACACGTATGGCGAGACCAAGCCATAGTAAGAGAAACCACACACGGGAGAATGGTAAAGCTCAACGAGACACAGGGGGACACGCAGAGGATCCCAAACAGGTCAGCCATGCAGATCCGAGGTAGGGGAGAATGGTTTTACACGCCACAAGCAAGGTAAGGTGTTGTAGATTAACCAATCAGAAATGCACAACCAAAAATGTAGAGCAACACAGGATAGGGTAAGGGACCCGGTTAGGGAAAAATGCACCCAACAGTTTCAACGTAGGTCTAGGAAAAAAACACAGGTCACTTGAGGAGCTCAATCATTCTATGAGGAGATATGGATTCCTCTTTTAAATCAGAGCTCGATTGACTGTGTAGGAAGGATCGATTATGGGCTCGGTTGTAGATAGGTCGCTGAAATATTGGGATAACCCAAACCAATGCAACTCCATTACAAAGCACAACATGACCTCCTTTGAAGACCTAATGCTCACAAAGAAATGCAAAAGTAAGACTTAACGATGAAGGAGAAGAAATGAGCCAACCAGGAAACCAACTCGCCAAATAGAAAGGAAGATGTAGGGGAGGAGATCAAGACGTAGGAAACTCGGTGAAGAAATCAGGAGCTTAAAACCGAGCCAGAAGGGGCAAGGAGATCCTGGAGGGGTAGAGAGAATGGTTTTAAATTTTTTATTTATTTATTTTAAAATTCATTTTAATTTTAAAAATTATTAAAAACCAGATTTTCATTAAAAAAACTTACTCACTTTTAAAAAACTTATTAAAAAGCCATATTTTTAAAAACAAATCACTCACTTTTCATAAAAATGATTAAGAAACCGGAAGACCTTATCTCGTAAGTTTAGCAAATTGCCTCCAAATTTTGTTGTAAAACCACTTAAACTCCGCACATGCAACACAAAAAAACCACACATAATTCCAAAATCTAGATTATCAAATTAGTCAAAAAGATTTCAAATAGTAATTGAAAAATAACTTGCACGAAAAGCGTAAAATCCAAGAACGAAGTAATCAACAACTAGTTTAAGCAAGTGCACGCTTTCGAACATCCTCTATGATACCATTTGATTGTCCCGCGAGGATCAATGCGGAACCTCGTGCACATCGAAAACATGTTGCAATTCCAATGGAGATGAGAACACTTCATAATTAGCAAGAATAAGAATCACAAGGAAAATTAAGTACTGTAAAAGACAACAAAGTGTCTGACATGGTCATAAATCAGAATGAAGGGGTACATATAGGAGTGTCATGTAACTCATGTGCATGACACATGTACACAACCCTATGACCTATTCAACTATGACCAATTTAACTATGACATATTATCACTAAGTGTGATGGCTAACCAACTAGGTGGACAAGACGTCAAATGACAACAAGTCTATGCATATACACCAACAATACTCACATATGTGTGCAAATATATTTGTGAGAAAAATAGTATATGTATGAGATTGAGAGAGAATCTATGTGAAAAGAATAGGCTTTAGAGAGATATAGGAGTGTTGTAGTTAATATTGTTTAGGATTGACTCCTTATATTGAGGAGATCTAAATCATATATGTGTACAACATCATTTAGATAAAAATAACAAAGAGATTAATGTGTTGATACTTTTGTGAAATCTTATCCAAAATTACAATATTTCAACAATATATACGATAAACTGGATTACAAATGTATGATCATGTTTTTTACTTACATTTTTCTCGTAAGGGCATGGATTAGATTCTAAGGTACAAACAATTCTTTTATTTTGCATGTCAAAGGATTTAAACTATGCAATAAGGAGTTAAGTCACTTGGAAACATTAGGCATTACACATTTTTATACATATTTAACTCTTTTGACACACATCTCACCTTGTGTCAAATCCTATTTTTCTTTTTATGTATAGTTTTTCTTTATAACTAATTGTTTGATCACTTTGGGTTAGTGATAACATGTTCCTTTAACATGGAAAACTTTAAAACATTCAACATAACAATGTATATGCCCCATATATGAATTTTTGTGTTCTCAAAATATCTAAACTATTGTTTAGGGTTTTTAGTTTGGTCAGTTTTAAATGTTGAATTGTCCTTCATCCTACAAAATTTGCCTTTAATTATTCAATGGTTATGTTTTTTAAATGTGCATCATCATTTGGTCAACTTTAGCATGATTTTTAAGTTGGTTTGCACATGAAATTATGAAAGATATCATATATATATATATATATATATATATATATATATAAAACATCCTTAGAGGTTATTAGATGCACAAGACACTTTGGTGACTTAAAAAATTATAATTAAATAACTCTAATTAGGATAGAGATATTATAAACTAGTATGTAATTATACTAATACATAAATGCTCCAACTTTTAAATATGACAATACATGTAAAATGATGTTGAGAAGTTGTATTCAATTAAGGAACATGTTAGATATTATAAAACATAAAAATATGGGTACACTTAGATTTTTGACATGTCTAATGACTCATCTAGGTGTGACAACTAGATGAATTGGTAGGAAATCTTCTACAAATGATTTGTCTCTAATTCTAAAATTTCATTGTGTTCAGTGGACGAAACCATTTTACATATGACGACATCGTTGGACGGTTTGGTCATGCTCGATGGTTTGGTCTTGGTTGTTAATGGGACTATGTAGCTTCCAGACATCTACCAAAAATGATATTTGGATTAATGTAAAATGTTAGTTTTTTAATCATGTGTAAAACCCTTTAAAACAAACCACATTAACCTAAAACCCTAACCTTTGCCAAAAACTCAACAAAATATTAGTGGTAGAGTTTAAGTGAAGTCTCAGTACACGCCCATATTACCATTACTATGAATATTCCTGAAACCACAAAAATTATCCACCTATATATCTGACATAATAATTTATAGATGTAATTATAGTCGATCATTTGAACACTTGATAAGTAATTATATTTAGTTTTCTTATTTGTGTTTAATTTGGATTTTTAGGCTCTTAATTAAGAACAATTGACTCTTAGGCCTACTTTAGAGTACTTCAAACCTTTTAGGGGATATTCCTAATGTATTATCTTGATTTAGGGAATTTTAGGAGAGCTTTACTTATCTATTGAGTTATTTGTACTTAAGTATGTAAGGAGAGTCTCAGTGAGTAAATGCGTGTTTTAAAATTTCTTATATAAATTCTTATGGATATACTTTGACATTAAAGTCAATACATAATGAATATGTCAACCCATAAAAGATATACAAATTGGAAAATTGGTTGTTAGGTGGCCCTTGATGGGATCATTCTACCCAAGACAAAACCATTGGACTATATATTCTCATTGAATGGTTTTTTTAATAATGAGGGATAATGTTATGGAGCTCTGTACATAATTATTAGGAGTAATGGATTTTTGCGAGAAGTGTAATGATAAGAATAATCCTTGAAATAATTGTAAGGGATATAGAAATTAAGCTAATCATAGGTGCACAATCCATAATTAAATAGATTAAGTCAATAAAGACATTATAGTGTGCTGAATTACCAAATTTAGGTGTCTACATTACCCCCACCACCACCCCCACCCACCTTTACTCTAGGAAATCTTAAAGGAAATATATACCTAAGTGTGTAAACACACTTTGTATTTTCTTGATTACTTGGTCAAATAATAATCTTCAATGGTTACAATATCCCCAAAGTGAAACCTACAACATAGAGTTTATTAGATTTTTAGAGAAAGAATTAAAATTTAACTCTAAATTTTTGAAAAATGTAAAAATAATCAAATCACAAGAGTACATTTTTTCCTTGTGAATGTAGGATCTTCCTTATGAAGCACTTGGAGAGAAGGATTGAAATTGCATTAATGGAGGAATGGAGGTGATAGATCCCTAATTTGTAGAAGTAACATGAACTAAAAGGGAGTTAGGTGTCACTTGACCCAATGTAGAAGTAATGAAGGAGGTTGCTTGTCACTTGACCCAATGTCTAGAATAGAAAAATAAATTAGGAGTTACTTGACCAAAATATCCTTAAAAGGGAGTGAGAGTAATGATGTCTGGCGTACCAACAAATCCATGTGAACTAAGAGTGTTAGTACATCCATATTAAAACCATCCACCCACGTAATCACACCGATGTAGATGGATCTAAATCCCAAAAATGTAAATTTCAAAGTGAATTAGGTACACTCATGCCCCCATTGTGTATTGTATTAGATATTTTTAAACTTTGAAAATTTATAAATAATTACGGTCATGTTCATACCACTACTATGCCAATTTAATAATGCAAATGCAACTAAATATAAAATTGGTGACTTGAAATTCGAGATTTGGATTAAAATTGTTACCATGCCCCCTACATTTCATCATATGATGGAGTGAACTCTATACTAATACTATGTATCAATCCCTAAACATGTATAAGAGAGCTATGAATAACTTATATTTTCTTTAAAAATATAAAATTGGATACCAAATCCTATCTAGGATGGTACCATCCATTAGGTTCAAGATCTGATTGGTGATTTCATCCTCTATTAGACATTTTTGTCCGTATTGAAGTTTTGTGTCAAATTTTTATTTATACCTATAAGTATATCCTTGGTACCTATCCCATTGTATTTTAAAGTTTGTAATTCTCCCGTGTTTCTAAATTATTTTGACATTCTTATAATAACCCCTTGGAAAATGCATCTTTTATTAAGGTGAGTGAGACAAATTAGATCACTCGGATAAAAGATTAAAGTGTGTCCACTTTAGATATATCATATATTATTATTTGAACATGTAGAAGAAAACCAAAAATGAACACCATGTTTGACCTGACCCTATAAGAGAGTACATGATAGAAATTATGGAACAAAGAGAGTTCACACAACAAACATACAAGTATACAAATATAGAAAATATTAGTATATTGTACAAGTTATAAAATTCACCTTAGATAAGGTCACATCATTTATAAATTATAAAATATAATAAAACCTAAAAATATATAGAAATAATAAAATACCAAAAAGACAAATTAAATTCATAAAAGACCATAAAATGTTGATAAACGACATGTTAATCCACCTCATCCATTTACATTTAATCTTACCAACCACCAATATTTAAAATCACCCTCACTAAGAAAATCATAGTCCTATGCACTATGCATCCATAACCATCTCAATATCCAATGCATAAACAATTATAAAAGAGGCCTCATATCCCCTTTTACACTCTATGACACATTTTAGATAATTGACTCACACGAACATAAAATCCCTAACACTTGTACAAGCTCTCTTACATGTGTATCTTAGATCACAATTTTTCTTGTCAGTTGCATGTGTGGCTCACATGTAGTTATAGAATAATTATGCATGTGATTCATATACACTTGTACATGTGATTCATAGTCAATTTTGTGTGTAGTTCATGCATATTTCTAGATCGTTTACGTGTGGTTCACATGTGGTTCTAGCTTAGTTGTGCATGTAATTTATAAAAAATATGGATGTGATTCACTTCAAGAATACTCTCATTTCATTCCTTTTCATTTATCAAAGTATTTTATTAACTTTCTTAAAAGGGTTAGGGATATGATTGAGGTAGGTCCCCTAACTAACCAAAAGTACTAACATTTTCCTAAATTTTATGATCGAGCATATTTTGATTGGATATATTATTTTACTTTATTCAAAGATAAGAACTAAGATGTTATCCCAAAACATATTTACAATGCTTCTCTATTGCCATTAATATTCACAAGATGTGAATTGAGTTTTGGTGGCTAAGTGTATTGAGGATATCCAAAATGGAGATTCACCATTATGTCTATCATCTATCCTTTCACTATCTTTGTAACCACTTTCTTATGTCAACCAAATCATTATCTAACCTCTCACTCCATTTTCTATCTCGCCATATTCAGCTACTAGCATTGTATCATCATCATCGATGTTTCCACTTCTCACCTTTAATTACGTCCTCATTCCTTATTTTATAGTTTTCTCAAGTCCCTACGATGATTTTAGTGTGAAACTCCACTAAATTACCACTCCAACATATATACATATGCACATTTTACTAATTATTTCTCTAATTATATGCATCTTTCATCATTTCCACCAACATCAATTTCCATTGGCACACCTTCATTTGATATTATCCTTTTCTATACTATTCGTCCCTCTATCATTTTACCTCTAGCAATACCACCATATATTTTGATTGTCTTAACCAGGTAGTTCCTCCTATATATAATTCCATCATCATAAAATCACACTCATATTCCTCATCACTTGAACATCATCACCTTTATTTTCATCTACTCTAAAGTCATCTCTCATTCGTTCATCCAGTCAAATATTAATATCACTATATTAAGCTACTCCAACGTATTCTTCATTATATATCGCCACGTCAACACCTACTCTATCATCCTCTTCATAAAGTAAAATGTCATCATCTTCATAAATCCACCTATCCTCTTCCTATTCAAGTAAAATATTATTATCATCATTATTCAATTCCTTACCTAATCTTAAAATCATTCCATACATGTCAATCAAATCATCCAATACTTCATATTTATCCTCATTTGGACATGACACATCTATCACCACACCACTATCATCATATTATTATCACACACCACCTATCATTTCATCAAACCCATAATCTTCCACATCAATGAAAACATCATCATCATTATCTACGAAGGATCTCATCCTTATCGTGTATCAACACTATTATCTTCAATGTATATGTTAAACACTAATATCCATCATTTGATATCACTATTGCTAAGTTGTTTCAAGCCCACTACCAAAATTTTATCACTATTATCCCACTTTTAACATGTGTTTGAAAACCCCATTTCTCCAACATTATTTTATCCTTGCCAAAATTAAAAACCAGGAAGATTTTTGTTGACTATCACTTTGAATAACACCAAAAAATCACTTGTTCCCCTTCCTCGTCACATAAAATTTCAACAAAAAAATTTATCCTCTCCACTTGTCCCAATAGGACATCTTCCCAACACTAAATCACACATTTTATCTTGATAAGGACTTGTTCTCAAGCCATCTCCTACTTGACTTACTCTTACACATGCTTCATCCTATCACCTCATCACAATATGGAAAACATATTACCTCTACTCATCAACCTATTATCCACATTTACCCCTTTCCAAAATCTTCCCCACATCTTCACAACACTTCCTCGGACCATAAATGTTTTCTCAAGTCGTCACTCACTTGACATTGTGTCACATACACTTATCATACCATCCATTTTAACATTTATTATGAATTTTCTTACAATTACTATTGAAAATGGCTTATTCTCATATCCTCATCTACCAAACACCATCTACTCACATATACTTATCTTGAAACCATTTTCACCTCCTCATATTTATCGTCTCATATTAAAAATATTGTCTCTATATTTGCACTCACATTTCCCAACTATTTTCATCTTCTACACAATTATTGTTGATGTAACCATATTCACACTATGTTGGTTCTAGCTATTTTCTATTGGTGCAAGTGGTAATTTTCATCTTTTATTTATTTATTAGATGTATTTCCACCTCACTAGGTGAGTCATCTCACTTAGGTGGGAGCATGGATCATAGGTGTCATGTTAGTTAATGATTCCATCATGGAATATTTCATATGTGTAAGTGTGTGTCATAGGAGTTACTTTCCCCTTCCAGAAGTAAATCCTCTTCTCCATCATTATTTATGCATGGGAGTTACTTAACACTCCCCTATATGTACACCTCTCTTCTTGATCTATGATCTTGGAGTCTTGTTTCCCTTAATGCATGGAAATTTTTCATGGTTGAGTTCTCATTATAATCTTGAAGCTATTTCATCTCTTCATTTAGTGTAACTCCTTGATGAGCATGGATTCCCTCTAGATATTTTTCCTTCCTTCCTCCATCATGGTATCATAGCTCGGTGATCGGAATTATGTCTCTCACTACGGTTTCTTACTACTCTCCATTTTTAAATTTCATGTGCAAGTTATCAACTCCTTGCTTTGTGCTCTACTTGCATTTTTCAAGGGTTTTGTACTTGGTTTATGTCTTTGGGTTGTGCCTTCTTGGTATTCATTGTGTTCGAGTTCGGGAAAAATTACGGTGTTTGAAGGTGCTAGATTTGAGTTTTTAAAGGGTTGAGAGAGCCATTTAAGGGCCCAAATCGGCCTCATCTTTCCGAGATGGGAACCAATCTGTCCCACATCTCACCTCACATTCCTCTGGCCGCTCGTTGGCTACTCACCAAATCGGTCATTTTTTGTATTGGTTTCAATTTGACTCCATGCATTGACTCAACTCGATCTATTTTTCTTATTACATTTGATCTTCAAGGCTTGATTTTTTCTTTTATGTAGATGGTTTTGTATTTTTATTCAACTCGCATTGGCTAACTCAGCTTTGTAATGTTCCCTCCCATCGCTCGTGCCTTGTGCATTATTAATGGATCATTTTTTGGTGTTGCGTGCTCAGTGCGCAACTCTATTGAAAATTATTTTCTCCTATCTTGAATGCATCCCTTCATGCTCATCATCCGGTGGTTGAATTTAAATTACCTCTCTTGTGCCCTTAGTTCTCACAGATTACTCAAATTTGGTTCACTCGACATTGTTTCTTCATGCCTTAGCTCAACGACTACTTTCTTTCCCTACACGCGATATCTATGGGACCTCCTCTCACGACCGTAGAATCTCCTCACTTTCTTCCCATCAGTCACCTTTGGCACGTGTATAACATTTTTATCTTAGGTTGTTACAAACATCTCCTGACCACTCGACTAAACACAACCTATGACCATTTCACCTGTTTAGCGGTTTCAAATCTACTCATGATTACACTTCATCTCGTGCATGTGGCATCAATATTGACTCGAAAGTGTTCTCGCCCATCATCCAACATGGTCTCTATTCATATGGCTTGGTTCATCGGCCCTCAAATCACCGGCGAGATCCTGTCAACTTGGTGAGTCATCACCAAATTGACCGGACCACCTCCTAGCTCGGTCAACAACCATCCCAACTTGCTATCCAACTCGCCGAGTTGGTGGACCCCTACACACCCTCTTCAAAAGGAAATTGTTTCCACATCCTTAATTTTTATTAAAATGTAAATTATTATTTTTAATTAATATTGTCATAAACAAAAAGTAACTTTTGAAGAAAAAACTATACTTTTTGGGTGTTAATATAGGATTTATGGGTGCTATATGAGAAAAAAATGATGGATTTTCTTTATGCTTACCCTAACCCTAATTGCGCATCTCGGGTTGCTTTTACGGGTAGATATAGTAATGGCGAGATGTAATCTAGGAATTTTTATGATGTTGGAGAGTGTTTTTGGGGTCTGAGGTCCCATATTTGGTCAAGGTAAGTTCCTTTGGCTCCGATAGAATTTGTGGATATGACGGAGTAAACTTCTCGAGTCGCTCTACTCTATTTTCTCTCTCAACAAGCTAACAAAGGGGTCACGGTACCTAATCATTACTTGGCCGGTGGGGTTTTCGGTGTAGAGAAGGTGTTAGATTCCTTGATTCATGTTGCCTCCCATCTACTCATTGTGAAGGCATAGTATCTCTAGATTTTTTTTCTGTACTCTTGATGGTAATACTTTGACCCTCCAACTCCATCGACTTGCTAATGGGTTGGATTTGAAACGTACTCTTGCCCAAAAATTAGGCTATAATATGGGCTCTTTTGGCCTCATTTTTTTGGGAAAACTACTTGTGGATGATCTGCCTCTCTTCTCCTACGGGATAGCTAGGATTCCTTTATTTTTGTGACTGGTTTTATTTTGGGAGGGACCAAGAATCGTAGCTTTGTCTCTTTCAATGCCTCATCCTTGAAATCCCAAAATCTCCCCACCCTCCCCAAGCTTACATCATAGAGCAAGCCACTGAAACCTCGGTCTTGGAGATCAAGGATGAAGAATATTTGAACCTACTACAAGACATTAAAGAAAAATCCCTGATATGCATATTTAATGGTATCTAACAATCGTCAAGCGTAGTTGTCTAGTGGATTCACTCCTTATGGAAATAAAATTGCAAATATTTCCTTTGTTCTTGAGGATTTTCAATGTCTTTTTCAATGAACAACATGATTACCAGAGAGCCATGGATGAGGCCCTTGGATTTGGGGTTTGGTGGGACTTTTCACTACCCCATGGTACCCAAAGTTAGAACTGAATATGTTTACATTAGACGGGTTCGGTTTAGGTGAGGTTACCAAATCTACCCCTTCATTTTACTTCCTCTCTGAAGGATATTGGTAACCTCATTGGATGCTTCATCAAGGTCAACGAATAGATGTTCAAGGTCATCAAACAGAGGTTAATGAGAGGTCTATATAACTATCCCTATATTTTAGACTATGAAAACACTACTTTCAGATGTCGAAATTACGATTAACCGAGTCATCTCCATGTTGCCTACCCTTAGAAGAAAAACCAGTCTCCTCATAAAAAGGAGCAATTCCCAAGCATTAGAGCATACCAGATTTAGAATAAGAAGACTTCTCAGAGGAAGAAGACAATCCTGACTTGGAAAATCAAAGAGTTCTAGCTATAATTCCTTTAGTTATAGCCGTAACCATTTTTTTGTAGCTCTTGTCCCTTCGATGCAACTCTTCTCATTGTAGCTATTATCACCGATTCAACTCCTTCGGATGTTGTGTAGTTACTTGTTATTACTCCCTCTATGATAGGACCATCCTTGGTGTGGAAGAAGCCCCATGAATCGATCAATTTGATTCGAATAAGGATAGTGGTCTCCCCCTTGTGGGATCCTTATACTTGTAATTAAAGGAATATAATCCTCTTATTTCAAAGATGATTACGCAGGATAAATGGAAATTAGTGCGTCCAAATAAGGGTAAGAAGGGAAGGCATTGATTTCCCTATTTTTCTCTTCCCCTTCTATCCTATTGTTGTCTTTCTTGGTCTTGTAGCCCCCTTAACTACATTTTCCCTTCTTCTTTTGTCATTTCTTCTATTGCTCTTGGTTGTAGCTTTTACGGTTTCACTTCTTTTCCTTCTCGGTCTATGCAACTTGTTCCCTCTTTGGGACAATTGCTTCTCCTTTCTTTCCTTTCTGGTGTTCCTTTTCCTCTCTATGTTTTGTTGGGGCCTATTTGGTCCTTTTCTTCCTTTTCTTTTGGGCATATCTTCTTATTTTCTTCACTACTTTATATGGCCTTTGGGGCTCCTTGTACAAGGATGTGGGTCCTTTCAATACCCTAAACTTTTACCAATTTCCAAAAATATAGGATTTGTGGGCCTTACCTTTTGAACCCCTTTCCATTCTGCATTTGTGGGGGTTTGTGGTTCCTTTTTCTTTCACATTCCCCCTTGCTCCTTTTTCTACCATGGATCCCAATATAGTTATCTTACTTACCCCTTTTAACTATCTTGAATGGAAAAAGAAGCCATGTATTTTTCCTTGAAAAAGAAACAACTCTTCTAGATAACTATGAGATTGCAAGCCGAACCTACAGATGCTATAGAAAAGGAAAAGTGGTTTGAAAAATGTGATGAAGCCATTGGTTTTTTGTCTCTTTTTGTGTCTCTAGAACTGTTCTTCCATATTACCTCTATGCTAAATCACCCAAGGAAGTTGTTGATGCCTTAGAATTTGTTTTTGGGAAATAAGATGATATGAGAGGGCATGAACTAGAAAATGAGTTGATTAGCCTCAATCCCAACAGTTTTGACACCCTTTAGGAATTCTTCACCAAATTCAAATATCTTAGATTATAATTGGTAGCTTTTGGAATAGACAAAAAGGACCCACAACTCATTCTTTCTGTCCTTACAAAACTTGGTCCCAAATATTCTAGGTTTTCTCTACCTTCCATGCAACAAAAAGGGCACTTGGTAAAATTTGGACTATGCCCTCACTTGATGAGTTTATTGCTGATTTGATTAGGGAACATGATAAGTTGATTCATATGGGAACTCTAAAATCCACAAAATCCCATGCTCTCATTTTTGGTAAGGAAAAACAAAAGGATTCAAAGGAGAAGAAACAAAACAAGGATCATGAGAACAAAAGGACCAACCAAAATCAAACTCTTCTAATTCCTCTTCCAGTTCCAAACCTCCTAAAGAACAAATCAAATTTGGGTACTACAGTGGCAGAAATGATGAAGAAAATGTTTAAAGAAAATTATTGATCTCCTCATGAGTCTTCTTGAGAAGAACAACATCGAAGTTCCAGATTCTCTCAAATCATCTTCATCAACTCATGAATTTTCTAAGGAGAAATACAATGAAAAAGGGAAAGTGAAAGAGAAAGAAAAAGTAAAAGAATCAACCAAGGAGAAACCAAAGGGAATAGATTTAGTGATATTTGTGCCACCTACTCCTACATGGATTATTGATTCGGGTGCATCTCATCATATGGCCTCATCAGATATTGATTTTTCTTCATTGGAGCCATGTGACATGTCTTCTATATATCTTGGTGACAACACTACTACACAAGGTTTTCGGGAGAGGGTCTATTGAAGTGAGTGGTGGTACTTTCAATAATGTTCTTAGTATCCCTTCACTTTTAACTAATCTCCTTTCATTTTATCAGATCACTCACCTTGGACAGGGCATGTGGGTTGAGTTCAATTTGGATTCAATTTATGTCGAGAGCTACAAAGTGACACTATTGTTGTAATTGGTATATCTAATCATCACACTCAGTTGTAATCCTCTCACTTTTCTCCTCTTTTAGAATCTTCATCGACCTACCTAGACTTGATGATACTTTTGAGCCCACTTTTTATGTTGATGACATATCTTCCAAAGATAGTTGATTGTCATGATGATAGGTACCCACCTCTACCATCCACCTATCACTTGCCACATCTTGAGGATTTTTCTCTTGATCCATCTATTGCTTGTCCATTTCAAACTCTTCAGGGAGAAAGTACTATGTTTCAGGACTCATCAAGAATTGGGCACACTTCTTCATATTTTTAGGACATTCCACCTTCCTTCTTTACCACTTCTTTGGGATCACCATTTCTTCATGGAGTAGCTGGCACTTATACCTCACATGTGGAGAAATGTTCCTTGGATTGGAACAACACATTTTCACTTTGAGGATATTTTATTCCTCTTCACTTAATACAGGGTGGCTTGTGTCGGGTTCATCTTCTTAGGAGGCCGAGATAACACTTCTTCTTCTTAGTTGTTTAGGAGAGTTTCTCTATCTCTTGCAAGTGGATGTTTTTCCTACTGGTTTTTCCTTCACCACTTGAGATTTTTTTGTGCATGGTAACCTCATCAGCTTATTTTACGAGACCCAATTTTCATTTTTGTTCATTTTGCTAACTTTCTGTTGGGGTTAACATATAGGTTGTACAAATAATATATCAGATCTAAGCATACATGCTATAAAAGTGGCTATTATACGAGAAGAAATATATAAAACAAGATATATAAATCAACACCAGATTTAATGTGGTTCACCCAGTGTGAGATACATCCACCAAGAAACAATCCAATATATTATCCAAAGCTTTCAGAAGATATACAATGAATATTTACAATCTTCCACACCTCTCACGATGTATAATACTTTCTTTCTCTCAAGATTCTCCTTCTTCTCCAAGAATTCTCTCTCTCACAATTATTTTCACAATAATCATAACTCTTTCTTCTAACCCTAGCTTTCTAGCTTATAAATACCTTATACAAACTTAGGGAACTTAGCCATGCAATTACAATCAATAGATCTACTTTAATACTAAAATTAGATCTAATTCCCATGAGTTAAATAAAACACTCACGCATAGGTAACCAATGCCGGTTAGCCCTAACCGATGTCAGTTCCTGACTCGATTTCGGTCATAGGTGACCGATGTCATAGGTGATCGATGTCGATTACTGTGTTTTCCAGCAAGTTTGATATAACATGCTAAACTGAAGTAATTGAGCTCCACATCTCAACAATCTCCCACTTGGAGATAAATTACTGCACTATACATGTACAACGTCATTCTTGGATCCTTTCCTTAGCTTTGTTTCTTCCTCTTCAAGTCTCAAACTCAAAGACCAACAAAAGTGGAGTGTAGCTCCAACTTCTCTTTTGTCTAATGGATTCATTAGCATATTTGCATGGTTTTCACTCATATGAATCTTCTCCAGTTTCAATCTGCCCATCCTCTAATACCTATGTATGAAGTGATACCTCAATTGAATGTGTTTCATTTCTAGAATGAAACACTGAGTTCTTTTCCAAATGAATTGCACTATGATTATCACTGAACAATTTACAATCATCTTGCTCCTTTCCCAACTCTTCCATGAACCTGCTCATCCATATCATCTCTTTGCTAGCCTACTAGCTACAACATACTTTGCCTTTGTAGTAGACAAAGCCATAACCTTCTATAATCTTGATATCTAGCTAATTGCCATCCCACCTACTGTGAAAATATATCTAGTAGTGCTCCTTCCTACCATCCAGATCTTTAGCCATATCCGAATCAACATAGCCACATAAAGAAATATCCAAACCTCCATAGCATAATTGCATGCTAGATGTCCCTCTCAAATACCTGAGTATCCATTGGAATGCTTTCCAATGCTCTTTACCTAGATTGGCCATAAATCTACTCACAACTCCCACTTCATGTGCAATGTCTAGTCTGGTACAAACCATAACATACATGAGACTCCCAACTGTTGAAGCATATGGTACTCATGTCATGTATTTGACCTCCTCATGTGATGAATGACACTTGATCTTTGCTCAATTTGAAGTGTCCAGCCATAGGTGTACTTATAAGTTTTGAATTCTACATTTTAAACCTTTCTAACACCTTGTAGATATAATCCTCTGAGACAAATATAATTTCTTATTCTTCTTGTCTTTATGTATTTGCATGCCAAGGATTCTTTTTGCAGCTCCTAAATCCTTCATAGTAAAATGTGTGAGCTAGCTTTCCCTTAAGCTCACCAATGTCTGCATACTAGATCTAATAAGCATATCATCCACATAAAATAACAAAATAATATAGCTCCCATTTTCAAGCTTCTTGAAATAAACACAATGATCAGATTCACATCTCAAGTAACCATGCTCATGCATGAAACTATCAAACCTCATGTACCATTCCTTGGAGCTTGCTTGAGCCCATATAGGCTCTTTTTCAACATGCACACTAATTTCTCCTTACCCTTGACTTCATACCCAAGCAAATTTTTGCATATAAATCTCTTCATCTAAATCACCATGAAGGAAATCCGTCTTCACATCTAGTTTCTCTAAATGCAAATCATGTACTATAACTAAACTCAATACAATATGAATAGAAGTCATTTTAACAATAGGAGAAAATATTTCACCAAAGTCAATACCTGCTTTCTGTGTAAATCCTTTTACTACAAGCCTTGCCTTGTACCTTTTCTATCCACCCTCTTCTTCCTTGATCCTATAAACCCATTTGTTTTGCAATGTCCTCTTACCTACTGACAACTTAACCAAATCCCAAGTCTAGGTTTTGTTCCAAGGAGTCCATCTCCTCATCCATGCCATGCTCCCACTGAACGTGGGTCTCATCCTACATTGCTTCTTAAAAACTTTTGGTTCACCATTATTAGTCAATAATAAATAAGATAGAGAAGGTGTAAATATTTCTGGAGGTTTACTTACCCTTTGTGACCTTCTCACATGAGTTTGGGGTACAGAGGCTCATTCTGGACCTCCTGGACATTTGTTTCCAATTTTGACAGTGAGGTGATAGAGGCCGGTCACACTTAGCCGATGTTGGTTGCTAACCGATCGGTTTTCTTCTTACGTAACGATACCAATTTAGTTTGCGATGTCGATGTCGGTAGGGGTCAATCGACATCGATTATTATGTAACCATGTAGGTATGAGTTTTAAATCTAAGAGTTCATTTTCATTCAAAAACTTCTCAATTGGTTCATCCTTGGGTACCAAAATTTGATCCCTGTACATTCTCTTTTCATTCCATTCAATGTCATGACTCCTAATAATTTTAGAATTCTCTAAATCCCAAAAATGGAATCCGAAATCACCAGATCCATAACCAATGAAAGTGCATCTCTTGGATTTTGCATCCAATTTTTTTCTATTTTCCTTATCAATATGCACAAAATCTTTTGAACAAAAACTTTAAGAAAGAAAGATATCTACCTCTTTTTGGTCCAAGATTCCTCTGGTATTCCTCCATCTAGTGAACTTGAAGGCCCATAGTTAATCAAATAAACCATTGTATCAACTACTTCTACCCAAAACTGCAAGGGCAATCCAACATGTATCCTCATACTTCTAGCATGTTCCATGATTGTCCTGTTCATTCTTTCTATAACACCATTCTCTTGTGGTGTTCTTAGAACCATCCTTTCTCTACGTATTCCATTCATTGAACAATAATCATTGAAAGTCCTTGCTACAATATTCACCACCATTGTCAAGATCTAAGACACTTTAACTTTGAATTTGATTCATTCTCAACAAGGGCTTTCCATCTTTTAAAAGTCTCAAAAACATCATATTTATGTTTAATACAATAAACCCATACCTTTCTTGTAGCATCATCAATGAAAGTAACATAATACTTGGGATCCTCCATGAGAAGCTACTAGGCTGGTCCCCACACATCTGAGTGTACAAGCTCCAATTTCTACTCTTCTTAGTTGCCCCAACTTTGAGAAATATCACTCTCTTTTGCTTTCCAAAGACACAATGCTCATAGAAATCAAGATCTAAATCTTTCAAATATGATAACTTACCCTTAGCCTTTAAGATCTTGCATTCTTTTTGACTCATATGGCCCAACCGATTATGCCACATGCATGCATCTGAATTTGAAGTAGATAATATAGAAAAGGAATCAGTAACACAGGTAGATAAATATAACGTTCCTACCTTCTTACCTCTTGCCACAACAAAGCACCCTTGGTGACTTTCCAAGAGTCTACTTGTGAATGTAACCATGTAACCAACTTCACCTAGTTGCCCTACAAGAAATAAGATTCCTCTTGAGGCTTGGCACATGCCTCACATCTTTCAATACCCATGTATTTCCATTCTATAATTTTAGATGAACTTCCCTTTACCAAGTAATATTGCAAGGTTCATCATCACCCAAATAAACATGCCCAAAATTTCCTGGACATAATTTCTAAAATAACCCTTATTAGGGGTTGCATGGAAAGAAGCTCCTGAATCTAAAACCCATGATTCTATTCTATTATCCAAAGAAAGAATAAGAGCATCTTGCATTACCTCTATTGTAATATATTTACCTCTTTACCTTTGTTTGGGTGTTGGTTCTCTTTATCCTTTGACCAACAATCTTTCTTTGCATGTCCTTTCTTTCCACAATTCCAACAGGTAATTCCCTTACCTCTGGATTTAGATCTACCATTCCTTGACTTTGATTTCCCATTATTCTTACTCTTGGATCTCTCCTTCTCCTACCTCTACTTTCTACATTCAAAGCATTCCCAGATGATGATTCCTCTTTGTACTTTTCTGTGAATTTATTCATTCAAGATTATACTAACCACATCATCAAACTTAAAAATATTATTAGCAAGATGTTGTATTACTAACAACCATTACCAAGTTATCCCAACTATCAGCAAAGAACATAAGAATAAGAGTTCTTTCACTTCATCATCAAACAAAATATCAACCAATTTTAATTGATTTACAATAGATCGAAATCATTCAAATGACTAGATGCAGATCCACCTTCATGCATCTTAGAACTAAATAGTTTCTTCATCAAATAAAATTTATTTGAAGCACTAGGTTTTTCATATAAATTAGCAAGATATTTCATTAACTCTACTATAGATGTCACTTTTGTAATATTAGAAGCCACAGATGCTGTCAGGCTCAATCTTATAGATCCCAAAGCCTTTTATGTCAAGAATATTCCATTCTTCATCAGTCATCTTTGTAGGTCTAGAATTTTCATCCAACGGTAAGTACAAATCTCTTTGATATAGATAATCCTCAATCTGCATCTTCCATAATTGATAATTTCAGCCGTCAAAATTTCTCTACCTTGTATTTGTTTTCTTCTTCCATTGTTGTAGCTCCCACTCAATCAAAAACCCTCTGTGAGTAAATATGTCAACACATAAAACCCTCAAACAAATATTTGATACTAATTGTTGGGGTTAGCACATAGGTTGTATAGATAATATATTGATCTAAGCATACATGCAATAAAAGCGGATATTCTACTAGAAGAAATATATAAAACAAGAGATATAAATCAACACCAGATTTAACGTGGTTCACCCAGTGTGGGCTACATCCACCAAGAAACAAGCCAATCTATTATCCAAATCTTTCAGAAGATATACAATGAAGATTTACAATCTTCCACACCTCTCATGATGTATAATACTTTATTTCTCTCAAGCTTCTCCTTCTTCTCCAAGAATTCTCTCTCTCACAATTATTTTCACAATAATCATTAAATATTTCTTCTAACCTTATCTTTCTAGCTTATAAATACCTTATACAAACTTAGGGCACTTAGCCATGCAATTACAATCAATAGATATTCTTTATTACTAAAATTATATCTAATTCCCATGAGTTAAATAAAACACTCACACAGGTAACCAATGCCTCGGTTATCCCTAACCGATGTTGGTTCCTACTTTTTCGATTGATGCCAGGTGACCATAGGTCCTTGGTGATCGATTTATTGTGTTTTCTACAAAGTTGATATAACATGGTAAACTGAAGTAATTGAGCTCCACATCTCAGAGCCTAGATCATAGATGTCATATTAGTTATGACATATTCCATCATGGAATTTGTCATATGTGTAAGAGTGTGTCATAGGAGTTACTATCCACTTTTGGAAGTAACCCCTCTTCTCCATAATTAGTTATGCATGGGATTTATTCAACACTCCCCTATATGTACACCTCTCTTCTTGATCTTTGAGCATGGAGTCTTGTTTCCCTTTACGTATGCACATTTTTCATGGTTGAGTTCTTTTTGAATCTTGAAGCTACTTCATCTCTCGCTTGAGTGCAACTCCTTAATGAACATAGATTCCCTCTAGATCTTCGTCCTTCCTCCCTCCATCATTTGCTAACAAGTTATTTTTGTGTTCACTTTATTATAATCTTCAACATGGAAATTAATATGTTTGTTTGTTTTAAATAAACTTGTGAGTGGTTTCAAACTCACATATATGTATTTGGGTGATTGTTAAGATAATTTATCCACCCCTTGATTATAGGAGATATAATTATCTCATAGTTTATAATTTATTACATATTATCTAAGTGTGCATCAATGTTTTCCAATATGGTTTTTATCTTGTTTCCGTATGTGGAATCTAGGGTGTTGGAATAAAATTCTACAAATTATTTTCTTGATCTTCTTTTCATTTGTCTATTTTTTTGGTTGTAACCATTATTGTCTTGTCTCCAAGATATTGTTGATTTCTTTGTCACGGTATCGAGCACGATGATGCTACAAAAAAACAAGGCTCTATAAAACCTCTCAACTATTTTATTAATGCAAAGTCATTACAATTTAATTGTAGAAGTTTTTATTAGTATTTTGAACAGAGGATTTCCATTCTAAGTGCGGCCTTATGAGTGGATTCTCTCCATTTGACTATTGTTTTCCTATTCCTATGGTTTTGGATGTGTTTGAGGCTTGCATGCATTTCGTATTGGATATGATCCTTTTTAAAGGTTTTTTCCATAGTTATCTTTCCACGACCAATTAAAACTCAAATTTTAGATTTGTCTTGGTACTACCTCACATCCGATATTTAGGGAAAAAAATTTCAAAATACAACCTTACCTATTTTTCAATATTTTTTCTATGTATTACTCTTGGGTCAATGTGCTTTAGGAATTTCTTGACTCTTACATTTTTTTTAATGTACTGGCTATGTTTGTGTAGCATATAGATAGTCATTTCATGGGAATTGTTAAAAGAATAATGAGATGAGAGGGGGTGAATCAGCCATTACAGAAATTTAAATTCAAATTTCATATTTTTTTATACAAATACTCACAAACATTAAAACATCCATATATGTGTGCATACAATCAGCTATCACATGTGTAAGAAACCATAAGCAAGATATCAACACAATACACAAGATATAAGTGGGAAACCCTCGAGGGGAAGAAAATCCACTGAAACTATACATATATATATATATGTTTCAAATGTATTTAGTCACCAACCCCACAAGGATCACCAACACCTAGTTTAGTAGAGATACAATCATATAAGGAGCACCAACCCCTAATTTTATAAAGCACTAACTCCACAAGGAGGCTAAAAACCCCAAAAGATGATCAATAACACACTTAACCAGCTTATGATTTTTTTATCTCTGATTTGTTTCTTCCACAACTGATGGAGACCACTTGGTTTAGCTCGCACTTCTTCAAACCCTCATATAAACCTTAGGTGATCAAACCTTTACAACTAGCTCTTCCTTCACTTCTCAAGCCTTAAAAAAATGCACATATGCTTGCTGATCTTCCTTGACCTATCACACACCTGATATGATCTCAATTCATCCTCACACACATGAAAAACAACTTCACCTAGGTTTCAATTATTGTACACACACTACTAACACCAAAAAGCACCCAAAACAATGCTTTTAAAAGTTTCTCTTTATTTCAAATTCAAAAAAAAAAAAAATCCATCTATTGGCTTGAACCATGCATCATAAAACATCCAAAATTTTAAATACAATAGTCACAAGCTACCCAAGTAGGTAGTCCTATCCAAAAACAACATTTCATGCTCCAAAAATGGTCAAATCCCTATGGGCACAAAGATAAAAATTCCCTAACATCAAAACCATACTTAGTCATGACCCATAAATCACCAAACATGTTTAAATTAACATTTAAAAATCATAAATGGTCTAAATTTATCTCAAGAAATAAATTTTTTTCATTTAATGGGCCCAATGTTCTTTGTACTTGTCAAAAACTTGATTGTTTCTACACCCTTCAAGAGCCTAAAAACTTCTTTATTCAACTATATAAATTCAAAAATGATAAATATGTCATGTGACCACTAAATGGAAATGTTAAAACTTGTATAACTCTTCTAAGCAAGTTATAAAACATGAAAAAATCAATTTCTCAAACCTTAGCCTTTTTGTCTTCACCAAATCAACCTGCCCAAAACGTTGTTTTCAAATATAAGCTTGTTAACACCTTTTTAAGAACAATAAAGACATATAAATGTATTAATTTTATGAAAAATTAATACCTTGACACTCTCAGGAGATAGATAGCATCACCTAATCAATCTCATGCTTCAATCAACTCAAAACATCCAACAAATCTTGCCTGTTCTACACTAGAAAATGTATTATTTTATGATTTATTGACTTGGAAACCATATAAAAACTAATAATAATTGTAAAATAATTAAGTAAATTAAAATACATATTAATCTTCTTTCTAAGACAACTTGAATCGCCTTCAAACTTGACATGTAGCTCCGAGTTATACTCACTTTATCGAACACTACTTTTTATGGCCCCAAAGCGCCCTTTGACCAATCAACCTGAATGGAGAACCTTTTACCATGTACCTAAATGAACATGTCTTGAAATATATTTTTACATCAATATAAACTCATATAAATTCCACAATGTCAATTTAGCATGCTACTCTTTTGGACACCCTTGTACTCAAAATACTCTTCTTTGGTGACCTATTTGAGTGGAGCCCACTCATCACCACGACCTCTACCATATCTTTCTAGAAATTTTGAAGTAGTCATATATAGTTTCTAATTATCATTAATTTACTAGGAAGAAGAAATAGCAACTAAGAAATAAATTATTTCACACTTCTTTTAAGCTAGGGTTTCACACTCATAAAAAGTTGTTTACCTTCTTAACATTCGTTCATAAAAATGTGATGACGAAATGACCTCATTATTTTTGTGAAACCTTCAAGAATAAATGTAGAAAAATCCTTGAAATCCATAAGGTCCCATGTAAAGCACACAATTTAGGGTGAGCATCAAAAGTTCCAATTTGAGCTAGAAATGCACTAGATTTTGACCCTATCTCACAAAGCTGACATAAAGTGCAAAATTTACCTCATGGTAACCTAAAAGTTTTCTCCAATCATCATGAAACACAATAATAACATCTCTAATCATCATAATGTCATCACCATACCTCAAACCCTCTAAACATTGACACTTGAATAACTACACCTTAGGGTTTCACATAATAAAAGCTAGGGTCAATTTGAAAAACATTATAACTCAATATGAAATCACTCAAACAAACCTAAAAATACTTTATACACCATAATATACCTGAATACATGTATCAATGAGATCATATGGCTTCATACCTCAATCTCATACGTCCTAACATGCATACTTGCTCTAAATGAACACCTAAAACATAGCCAATCACCAATATCTCGCATCTTGAAACTGATGTGAGTACCCAAGCACTCTCTAAGCCTATTATCCATCATGACAACATTCTTATCAAGTAACCAAGAAGCTCCTACCACCATGCAACATCACCTAGGCACCTGAATGGGATTGCAAGAGCAAACAATCCTCAGTGAATCTATATGTAGCATCATGTACACATCTGAACCAACATGAAAACACCATTCAAAACATAATATGACCATAATCCATCATTTAATTTGACGTTAATGTGGTTTTTCATCAATGACAACACCTCTAGGACCACATGTTATCCAATCTCCCCCTTTTTCATTGATGGAAAAATACATGAACTTCTCCCCCATTTTACATTAATGACAAAGGCATATTTTACCTACATAATCTTCATCTTTCTCAACTTCAAAAAATCATGCTTTGGTTAGAAACATCAACCAAAGATATCAAACAAGCTCACGACCTTGAAATTTGCACTCAAACTTGATTTTGCCTTCTTGACATGGATGCAATCACCATTCTCCCCTTGGGCCAAACATCTACTACATCTGAACATGTCAATAAAACAAGAATAAAGCATTTTTATACCTTATTTGGATAAAAAACATTCTCCACCTTCTAGGCATGAAAAAGTTTTTATTTTCTCCTCAACCATGTTTTGTTCTTCATGGAAACACCGTAGAAAACCAATAGATGAAGCATACACTTTGAGAGCATGCACAAAATGTCAATACTAAACATATCAAACAATCATACCATCTTTCTTGAAGATATAACATCATGTTCAAGGCTTGAACTAGATTTTCAATGTAGTTTATTTCTCTTCTCATTACATATATATTGAAATCCTTGAAGTGACATTTCTCTAGCTTTTGCACCACTTTTGAAAAGTCCTAGATCAACATACATATCTTTACCATGCAATTCAAAAATCCTTCTTGGTTTAAGATAGTTATCTTAAGTAAAAAGATAAATTTCAAGACACTTATCATGGATTCATGTCATGAGATCATTTTGAAAAATTTTGCTCGCCCTAAAGCTCCATTTGGACCTTGAAAATCATAATTGATGAGATATGAATTTTTTTGGCCTTAACATTTATAAGCTTGTAAGAAACATACCTCATATTATTTAAGGACCTTCATAACACCCATAAAGAGGTAAACTCACTTGCTCCTCCCGACATGAAGATACTTTACTCACCCGAGAAACATTTGGACCTATAGAAGTAACTTTTCTTATCGTAAGCATTGTCTAACCTCATCTTGTTAACACACCACTAAGACTATCATCAAAAAGGACCTTATTAGCATGAAGGATCAAAAAAAAATCCATGGAGTATTAACATTTAATTCCCATGTCTTGATACCCATGAATACTCCATTCACCTATAGATGCAATCATACATACCCGTAATACTATAGTAGACTGTAGGAGCTCACACTATGACCAATTTTTTCCATACAACCATATGACCTCTTCAATAAGAAAATCCTAAGAGAAATTTAAGGGACACCTTGTCAAAATAGAATTTAATTGAACAAACACAATACATATGTGAATACTACCATACTCTTCACTTACAATGTACAACACATGTAGCTAATCATTTGATACATAAATATTGGCAACATTCAACCTTTCACACACCTGAGATCATATTTTAAAATGCTTCAAGACTCAAAGACACCTTCACCACTACATTTGTTCTTATGGAGCTAAGAGATAACTGAATCTACTCACTTTGACTTCTATCAAGCTTCAATAGACACCTAGAGGATGAAAGGAATGATAACCAGATCGTACCAAGCCAAGAACATAGATGCTAATCAAACACCACGATCAATAAGATGAAAGCAATTCACTAGAATAACTTTACATAAAACCTTTGCAAACAAATGAGAAGCAATATCATATATTATTATGGAACTCAATGCAATACATTGAGAATGGGCCTTACTTAAATAGGAAAGGAATAACAATCTAAGAACCAGTCAAGGTCGTAGATCAAGCCATAAATCAAGGAAATAACTAGTCATCAAATAACTAGTCAAGACCATAGATTTAGGAGAGAACTAGACATCAAGGATCTAGTCAATACCATAGATCTAGGAAATAACTAGTCAATACCATAGATCAAGGAAAGAACTATACCTAACAACTAGATAATATCTCCTAATATCTAAATAAGATAAAAGAAATATCCACACACATAAGTGGGTGAGGATAAATACAATAAAGGTAAATAAAGTACTTAGGTGAACATGAGATAAGGTAAATACCTACTCTAACACCCCCCCTCAAGTGAAGCTAGGGGCCAAAATAGAAGTGGCATGTCCATAGTATGAGTCCCGACAACTAGGCCTGATGAGGTACTCATGTACAATAATTGGGAAAAAGGGAAACCGCAAGGTACCCAAAACCAGTAATAACAAAGTAAAGAGAGTAAAACCCACTCCAAGGCATCCCAAGAAGCTCAGCTCAAAAACTCATACAATACTGAAGAATTTTGGTGTGCACTATGGTCTAAATCCACTTCTTGATCACAAAACTCAAAAACAATTGACACTGGGCTCCACCAGAATAGCTCCATATAAGGAGACTATCAACGGAGTGATGTCGAAAGTGTAAAAAAACACCAAACATAATTCGATCAAGTGCTACAAATAGGTATGCCACGATCCAAGAATAAAAACCAAAGAAACAAGGCAAGGACACAAAATCCAGAGTGTCACAATCCAAGAAAAGCCAAGGTAATAAGGCAAGGACACAAAACCCGAAGAAGCGGGATCAACACCACACCCTCCCATACTGCTGAATGGGTGGAGTGGCACTACAAATATGTATGAGTTGTCAAAAAACTACTTGAACACTAACAAACTAACACTAGGATGCATCAAAATAGATCCCCCATAATAGATACTATCAACATGCGAAAAGTGTCGTAAATACATATACAAAATCTCTCAACAAACAAGAGAGATACACTACACCTGCTAAAGAAAAATGCTCAAAACAAGAAGCATCACAATGCATAAGGTATAGAAAGTGGAGTAAGAGGTTAAATGGTGGAGGAGCCACGCCTGTAGAGTCCTCTCAATGAATGCCTATGTCACCTGCCACGAGTGATTAGATATCCACCCCAAATCAACACGGATGGATGAAGAAGATCCTGCATATGACTTGGTGCAAAATGCACAATGGGTGCATGTAAAAGAACATCAGAATGTGTGTCAGGTTGATCATGTCTGATAAAGCTGAAATATCAGGTTTCTCAATCCTAAGTGAAGGTACAAAACTCATGTGTTGCTCATGATCCTCAGAAAGAGTCGAGTGAACAAAAAAAAGGAGCTCTATCAATGTGTGATCCCAATGAAGTATCTTCTTGAAAACCAATGTCATGATGAGAATTCCACTTAACATGTGGAATAGAGGAAACAATACCCTGTGAATGTCTTTGAATGACTCTGCTAGTGATACCCATAGAACGGAGTATGTGAGAACTGAATGCAGTGGTATGCTTCTTAAAAAAGCCATGCGGTGCTGAGCAGAAGTAGGATACACAACATGTGGTACTGTAATAGGCACAGATGTGGAAGAGCATGTAGTAACAAGCCTCACAAGTTTAGAAGCATCAAAATCAGGTTCAGGCTCAAAGAATGGTAAATCAATGTCATTGGGTACATGTGCAATAGTTGCAAGTGGACTAGGAGCATGGATATGGCTGTCCAAAATATCATGGTGATGTTGTAGGCTAGCAAGTTTGTTCTGCAGGGAGTGTATTATTGTATCCTTATCGTGAATGAGTGATTGTAGAAGAGAATTTTGCTTCTTGAGCAATCTATTTTCTTCCACAAATTTTAGAATACCCTCTTGAAGTCCGCACACTTCAGATAAAAGCATATCATTCTCAAAATCCATGGTAGGTACAAACTGTAACTCCCAAAAGTTTAGGATGTCGGGCTCAGCCGAAATTGCGTCCATAATTGATTACAAAACTCCTCCATATTTGAAACTTTATAATTATAGTGAAATTCTCTAAATAAATATTTCCAATGGAAAGAGCATGAAAAAACAAGCGCTTTCGCAAAAAATGGCACTCAAAATTGAGTTACCAATCAAAAGTTACAAGCTTTCTAATAGTTTGCTCTGTTATTTATTTTAGCCACATCGAACCAAAATAAATTGTTGTTGCCTTCACCACACAAATACGATTAAATGGGGCTAAAGTTAAGCACCTACTAGTAGGAATCACAAGCTTTAAGACCTCATATGACCATGCCATATGACCAAGGGCTAAGGATTTTAATGGGTGAAAAAATTTTACATAATTCAAGAGTAAAAGCTCATATTTAGTCACACACATACCTATTTGCAATCATAGCATAACAATCTCATGAAGTCTAATTCAAAAGCTCATCTATGAAAAACAATCTCATGAAGTCTCGGATCTATGAAAAATAGTCGGAGATGTAGTAAATTTTTCTTATGCACATGTAGCATTCATCACTCTTTCTTCAACATAGTTAGGTATTAACCATACCAACTTGTGTTAAGAACCAATACTTGAAGAAAAAAACCATGTACCTCTAATCATGAGCTTGGTTTCCATATCACTTACTCACATTCACACCTAATTTGAAAGAATTTGAGTACATTAAGGAGTCATCAACAAATATGTGATAGACCATTCATGCACAAGTACAATCTTGAGACACCAAGAGAGCATAGAGATAAAACTTAACATACACTATGTCCTTATATGATCAAGCTTGAACACATTCATATATATCACATTCTTATTCATGCCCTATTAGCTCGAAAGGCCATCAAAATACCACCAAACTTCTTTATATCATCTAATTCTTACACAAAATTTACAAACCCATGTAGAAAATAAAATCACACCAAACTCTTGAAAAAAATACCTTTATGAAGACCGTAATCTTGATTTGAATACCCATTTGAGAAAATATTCACATCATCAAGTCTTGAAGACTCATTCCAAAGGGATCATGTTCATTTTGTAAAATACTTCCCTTGGTAATGAGGTCTCTTTAGCATCAAGACTGTCAATTTTCAACATTTCCATAAATTCCTATGAATGTATACCTTTTGGAGCCTAAAACCACTTGAATCCTTTATCCCTCCTTGTCAAAATGATATGTTCAAAATTTTATCCCTAAATTCCATCATTTGGACATTTAAAAACCATATTCCATTCATACCGCTTACTATGAACTATGTAAGATCGGTCCATGCAGAGAATTAGTTAAAATGTATGCTTTTTCTCTAAAGACCTAAAAATTGATCATACACACTGAGATTAACCTTTCTAACTTTTAAGCACCTTTTCAAAGAATAAGGAGAAAGAGTACCAATGACGCACTTGATTTTATCTTTATTTTGTTTTGTCTAGTATTTCAAGAACACTACACAAGTCTACAACTTCACACCGACATATTAGGTCAACACTAAAGAAGAAACAAGAGCATATTCAAGCACACTCTAGGAAAGTTTTCACACTTTTACATGCATGAAAAATGACTTGGAATTACAAACTGATGTACAAATCCATACAACTTTGTGAAGACCATGACATACACTTTGAGAAGAATGAATACTCTAAGATACAAGATATCATTTTTACAACTTATGTGACACCTTCATATCTCCATAATCATAATGGAAACAATTAATACAAGCCTTTACAACACATGATGAATTCATGACACTTAATAGGACTCAATACAATTACCATATTCTTCACATACCATAAACCAACCAACATTAATTAAACTCGGACACATAGACTATGATAACACCCCTTATGAGTTATAAAACACTTGCATACTTCTTATGACATAGAAATGAGACTCTAAAACATAATGAGACACCTCATACTAGCAAATTTTACGTGATAATGTAAGAAACAAACCGAGAGGACTCGGACTCATACACCTTAACACTACAGAACCGAGATAATGACATCTCACGCTTGAGAACAACCAAAATGAACCATCAAGACCATGAAAAAGAGTAAAAAAAGACATACCTTAATCTTATGGAGGAGGTAAATTTTGAATCATACCAATCCCCTTCACACTAATGCTTCTTTTACATTAGTATACCTCTAAGAAGCATAGTAGAAGTATATAGGCATAATGAAGACCTTAAAAAGGTCTTGAAGAGGTCCTAAGACCTCTTGGGTTCTTGGAAGACTCCTTCCTCTCTCTTATGATCTGAATTCTGAGAAAATTCTTCTTTCACTAGCGCCTTCCCTTGATGAGACACCATTGTCTCTCCTTGGTTCCCATGTCCTTCTAGGACCACTATCTTGCATTCTAGCCCGTCAAAAGTTACTTCCATGAAATCTATGTCCTTTAGCCATATTTTTTTCTTGAATAAGCATGAAAAATATCTCTTACCGCATGACCAATATCATTACAGTTGTAGCATACTACTGAATTCTTTCTTTTGAAACCTTTATCTTGACTAGGTGAATCATACAAGCAAAACCTAACAGTGTGACTTTGTTAATTGCAATTGTAGCATACTATCCTCTTACAAAATTCACTTCTATTATATCTCCAAGGCTGAGAGTCTCTAGGAAATATTCTACACTCTCTAGACCTATGAACAAATGCATTACAAGTAAAATAATGACCATTGAAAGTTATCTCATACCTTGAGGCATTAGGTTTCCTAATAGATCTTAGCTTCACACTTTCCTTGATGAGTGTTTCCTTATTCTCTTCCTTGATGATAGGTTCACCTTTTTATTTTATTGGAATCATGTCTTATTGCTTCAATTATTTTCCTTTGGATTCTTCTTTGAACCTCAAAAAAATTGTATCACCGTTGCCTTCTATTTGCTAAGTAGATCATTTAAGTCTTTTGCACTTTTCTCAATTTTTGAAATGACATGGACTTATTGTTAGCATATAGTAGCTCTACCATTAAAAATCTACTTATTCTTCATATTTTGAACACAAACTCTCTTTATCTTGTAAATTTGAAACAAGATACTTTACCTTTTCTTATAGCAATCTGATTGACTCATTTTTCTTGGTAGATTCAAACACATACTGTTCATATTGCTTATGAAACTTATTTTCATATTCCTTGATTTGCAAACTCATGTTATGGTTCTCTTTGTGAGCATGCTTTAGTTAACTTCTGATGCTCTCAAAATCATCTTTGTTGTCATCATCATATTCATCAGAATTACTGCAATAAATTGAAATAAAATATCCCAACAAAGAAGAACCATCATTTGAAGACATCATAGCTTCTTTAGTCATGAAAAATTCTTCATTTCCAATACCCTCATAATCATATCCAGATTCATAATCTAAAATGACACTACTTGCATTAGACAACTCACCATCTTGATTTGATATAGAATCTTCTTTTGTCTTTCTTCTTGCAGTTAAACCTATTGAGGTTTTTCTTACTTTTACCAAACTTATGATCCTTCTTTTAGGTTCAGCCTCATTATGTTCACCATCATCCTCCTTCTCATGCCAATAAGGACACTTGGTATAAAAATGTCCTACTTCACCATAATTAAAAAACTTGAATGGAAGTTAACCACTATACTTACTAGATCCATGCTTTAATATTCTCACCACTATAGCAAACAACTCTTCATATTCAATTTCAGAAGTAGAAACATCATCCTTAAATTTATTTTCCTTATTCTTCATTTAAGATTTGAAAGCAATCTCCTTCTTGGCTAGTTTAGAGTCACCTATTCTCATTTCATAAGTTGTCAAAGTACCATGCAACTCATCCAATTTCAAAGTACTTAGATCCTTTTCTTCTTCAATAGTAGATAATTTGGAATCAAATCTAGGATTTAGTGACCTCAAAACCTTTTGAACAACAATTTCTTATTTCACATCATTTTCTAACCCTTTCATGCTATTGATAACTTTATCAACTATAAAAAGGTATGCAACAATGGACTCATTATCATTCATCTAAAGACCTTAAAAATAATTTCTAAAGGTTATGAGCTTTGCAATTTTTCACCTTTTCATCACCTTCATATAGAACTTGTAATTCATCCCATGATTCCTTAACTTATTTCTAATGCATCACTTTTCCCATTTCCAATTCTCTAAGGCCACTTATGATGGAATTAGAATATTTTGAATTATTAGTGTATCCCCGTTTTTATCCTCGGTAGTTGGAGAGGTGACACGAGGAGTATAGCCATGATCAACAATATCCCAAACATAAAAACTTGAGCCATGATAAATAAATTCATCCTCAATCTCCAATAAGCATAATTCACACTATTAAACATTGGTTCATTTTCAATGACTGGATCGCTCACCTTTGTATTGTGCTTCAAGTACCTCCTTTCAAGTTATCAAACTTCTCCAAAAGGATCCACTCGATACCAATTAATAGAATCATAATGAACTCAGAGGGGTGGTGAATCTATCCTTAAAAAATTTAAACTCAGATTTCATAGTGTATTATTCAAATACTCACAAACATTTAACCATCCATATATGTGTGCATACAATCAATTATCATGTGTAAGAAACCATAAGAAATATATCAACAAAAGACACAAGATATAAGTGGGAAACCATCAATGGGAAGAAAACCCACTGAAACACAATATTTATATTTATATATTTCAAATTTAGTGAGGCACCAACCTCACAAGGAGAACCAACCCCTAGTTTAGTAGAGCTACAACCCTACAAGGAGCACCAACCCCTAATTTTTTGAAGCACTAACTCCACAAGGAGATTACAACCCCCCAAGATGATCAAGCACCCACTCAACCACCTTATGATGTTTTTAACTCTAATTTCATTCTGCCACAACTGATGGAGACCACTTGGTTCAACTCACACTTCTTAAAACCCTCATACAAACCCTAGGTGATCAAACCTTCACAACTAGCTCTTCCTTCACTTCTCAAGCCTTTAAACACATACACACATGCTTTATTACCTTATTTAACCTTTGAAACATATGATATGATCTAAATTCATGCACACACACCTATAAAACAACTTCACCTAGGTCACACTTATTTCACACACACTACTAGAACCAAAAACACCCAAAACAATGGTTTTATAAGATCCTCTTTATTTCAAATTCATAGAAAAACCTTTTCCATCCTTTGGATGGACCCATGCATCATAAAAATAAAAAATTTGAAATATAACCATCACAAGTGACCCAAGTAGGTCGGCCTAGCCAAAAACAACATTTCATGCTCCAAAATGGTCAAATCCCTATGGGCACAAAGATAAAAATGCCCTAACATCAAAACCATACTTAGGTATGACCCCATAAATCACAAAACATGTTTACATTATCATTTAGACATCATAAATGGTCAAAATTGAGTTCAATAAATAAAATTAGTTCATTTAATGAGCCCGGTGTTCTTTGTACTTGTCAAAACAACTGGTTCCTACACCCTTCACAAGATTTAAAACTTCTTTATGCCACGATATCACTTCAAAACATTAAAAATAGGTTATGTGAAAAATTAATGGAAATGGAAGAACACGTATAAAAATTATAATAAATTTAGAATACATGAAACAATCACCTTCTCAAACCTCAACCACTTTTGTCTTCACCAAATCAACCTGCCCAAAACATTGTTTTCAAAAATCAATTGGTTAAAACCTTTATAGGAAAAATCAATACCTATAAATTAATTAATTGGATTCCAAATTCATCCCCCGTAACTCTCTAGGTGATAAAAAGCATCAACTAATCAATCTCATTCTTCAATTAACTCAAAACATCCAGCAGATCATGTCCCTTCTTGTTATAGACACCAAAATTGGGTCACACTCCCTTTGGTCAACTGTCAAAGAACTAACTCAAACACGTTCACCTAACCATGACCCTTATACCCTACATTAACATTAATTTAATTATTTATAATTAAATTAATACCCATCCTTACCCCATTATTAATTTAATTACTTTAATTAAATGGATGAACACCTCACCTAGACACCTCACCATAGACTTATTCATAACATGTTTCCATAAATGAATAAGATTTGGTCCAACCCTAAAAACCAAGGCCTATTATTCCTCTAACCACATTCCCACACATAAAAACATAATGTCCATTCGATCCACAAATAAGGGAACGAACGACCCAAATGATGCAAGATCTACCATTTTTAGTAAATCTAGGGAATCCTACCTTAACTAATGTTGGTCACCCCTAAACCAATGTTGGTCAACCAAGAACCATCAGAAATTACCATTTATTCACCTTTTTAACCTTGTTTTTGGGTTGTCACAATCCGAGATCAAGGAGAAGAGGAGAAAATTGCATGCAAGTAGAACCCGAGACTTTTCATACCTATAGACATCCATAACCAACACCAAGACAAATCCAGAAGTATTACACTCACGATGACATTCTAGGAAACATCACTACTACACCGAGGTCTATGTCACCACCAATCACCACCACCACATAGCCATTGAACCTGCACACCAGTAAGTACACTTTTACCTGCATCATCTATTTCCACTTCAGTTTGTTAGGTTCTTCTATTGTTGTTATTAGTTTCCACTTGCACCCTCATTCCCCTACCATTTACTTTCCTATAAACCCAATCATTCCTCCACCCACACCATAAAACCACCAATACTCGACCTCTGCATATTTCTAAGTGTTCCTAAGATCCCCACATACCTCGTTATGCCCTCTATTATCTCTTCCTAACCTCAGCTCAAACCCCATTAGCAAATCTTAGTGAATCTTATCATCCTACGTCTCAAAGACACTTTGGTTACCCATAACTATTGTCGGTTCTTCCTAATAGTTGGTCATAACCCGACCAATGCCGGTCTCTATGTTTTTAATACTATGTAAACCAGCAACCACCCGCTTATCAAAAACAACCCAAACACCTCACCCAACCCTACTAAGACCATGTTTATGACCTCTGGACCACATGAACAACTTTGTAACCTAAATTAAAGACCTTGACTCATATAGTTTTAATATTTAATTGGATTGATACGATAGTGATCTAAGGTACCCAAATCAAAATACGGCACTAGATTCGTTTTTGTACACATTTCAGTTATTGCATATTTTTTTATAAAATAGTGGATTGATAGCCATCTAGGAAGTATCACACTTCTGGATCTAGCACACGCTAGGCAATCCACATTGTCATATATTGTTTAACTCTTCTTTGGTGGTCTTGTTTTCTATTTTCGGGTAGTTACTCCTAGCAAAAAGGAAGCTCTCACAACAAGTCGGCATCAAGAAGTCGAACATGCACATCAACCTCCAAACTAAGACAACGGGTATTCCTCCTCAGCTCATAACCTTTATCTATTTTCTCCCAATAACGTAAAGAAAATTGTGAAATATTTTGGTGTGCCCGGTGGGACCCATCTGGGGTTCCTTGCATTTTTCTTCATTCATACGTAAAAATGGTGTGTTTGTTTACTTTCTAAATGTACTCACACCAAATTTCTTTCCCTGGTAATACTCTCTTCTTATAATTGTCTAAAACAACATCTATTTTATGGTGCTTAAAACAAACCATTTCTTCTTTCGTACATTCACATAAGTAATGAAAAGATCACATTCCTACCTGTTCATCATTTTCTTCATTGAATGTAATTTTTTGATTTGGGTTTAAAATCAGTTGCATTTCATCCTTTCATGTTGCATTTATCTCTCATTAAAATGAGGTAAACCTATATGTTGGGAGTCATGCCTAGTTGATGGTTGACACAAAGAATCATAGAAAAGAACATTATTTCTCTCTCTATCTAGCCAAACATCACAAAATTGAAAAATACATGTCTTCTTAAACAACATCTCACCCGAAAGAAGCTATCAACGATCACATGATTAGTGGATTGACAGTTGGCACCCAACTAGTTACTTCTATCCAGGCATTACCTCATAGGATGGCCCACTTCCGCCATAACATAACATGAAACATATCCTTTTAGATCTCCTTCTTAAATACGAAACCTTCCTCACCAAAAAAATCTACTCTAAATTCATGAGTCGGTATTCTAAATAACATAACCTCAACACATTAAAATCACTTGTTGGATATGTGTTTTTAGTGTTTGATTTATGTGCGTTTTGAGGTGCGAGGATACATTTCTCAATGTTCCTTTCATTTACCTCACACACTCCACAATCACAGTTGGAGTATTCTGATTTCTTCTAAGTGTTTCAGGACCTCATTATATCATCTCCAGACTTTTGGGTTGATCATCCATCTAATCTTAGTTCACAACAATCTATTTTCCGCATTTCTTAAATATTCATAATAACCAGCATCGGTTTATCCACCGACATCGAGTTGAATCCTCACCATCATCGGTATTACCTAACCACCATCGGTCTCTCTCTATCCTTTTGGTTAAATTTCCCAAAGGACACATATTTCATCTTATTTACTATTTAGAGTTTCTTTGAGTCTCTATAATATTTGTATTTTGATAAATGGTCATCATACAGATTACCTATCTAACATTCATCAAGTTTTACCTCGTTTGGTAAAACTACTCTTTTCTCACAGGTGACCGGCCTAAGTTACCTCTAAACCATCATCGGTCATCCTTAACTGGCGTCGGTTACCCTGTGCTGATTATCAACTAATACATTACAAAAATCCACCTAAAAACACCTATTTTTCTCATTCCTAATGTGTCTGTGTCATCTGCAGGATACAACATCATCTGATATATATTCATTCACATGGCGTTGACTCGCATGACCAAGCTAACGCTCTTATATTCCACGCTAGTCGTCAACCACTCCCACCTAGTCCTTTACCACCTTTTGTCTTATCACCCATCAATCCAACCCTACCTACCACCATTTCCATAGGTGACGAGGAGTTCACACGACTACTAGATCAAAATCCTGCAGCCTTACAATTCTATCTTGCCCACTCTTCCACCCAAGATTCTGTTGAGTTGTGAAGATTAATTACTTCATTTTAGCATGTAATTGGAACTTGATGGAAAATACAAGAATCGACATCGAGTTAGGGAAGACTGACATTGGTCAGGTATGATCGGCATCAGTCAAGCAAGCAAGGAACCAATAGCGGTTAGGAAAAACTAGCATCGATTACCTGTACGATGACGTTTTAATTAACTCTTGGGAATTATATATATTTTTAGCACTAAAATAGATTTATTAATTGTAATTGGATGGCTAAGTGCCCTAATTCTATAAATGACTATATAAGAATAAAATCTAGGGTTTAGAAGAGTGTGGATCATAATTACAAGATAATTATGTGAGAGAGAATTTTTGGTGGTAGAGAAAAAGCTTGAAGGAAGAAAGTATTGTACATATGAGAGGTGTGGAAGATTGTAAATCTTCATTGTATATCTTGTCAAAGCTTTAGATAATAGATTGGCTTGTTTCTTGGTGGATGTAGCCCACATTGGGTGAACCACATTAAATCTGGTGTTGATTTATGTCTCTTGTTTTGTATATTTCTTTTGGTAGAATATCTGATTTTATTTGCATGTATACTTAGATCTGATATATTGTCTATACAACCGATGTGCTAACCCTAATAATGGGTATCGAGCTTTGTTAGAGGGTTTTTATGTTGACATATTTACTCATAGAGGGTTTTTGATTGAGTGGGAGCTACATCAATGGAAGAAGATAATAAATACAAGGTAGAGAAATCAAAGAGATTTGTACTTACCGTTGGATGAGAAGTCTAGATCTATGAAGATGACTGATGAAGAATGGAAGATTCTTGATAGAAAGGATTTGGGATCTATAAGATTGAGCTGCAACATCTGTGGCTTCCAATATTACAGAAGTAGATTCTACGGTAGACTTAATGAAATCTCTTGCTAATTTATATGAAAAACCTAGTGCTTCAAATAAAGTTTATTTGATGAAGAAAATATTTAGTTCTAAGATGCATGCGGTGAATCGCTTCTAGTCATTTGAATGATTTCTGATCTATTATTAATCAGTTAAAATCGGTTGCAATAGCGTTTGATGATGAAGTAAAGAACATTTATTCTTATGTTCTTTTCCTAATACTTGGGACAACTTGGTAATGGTTGTTAGTAATACAACATCTGCTAATAATATTTTGAAGTTTGATGATGTGGTTAGTATAATCTTGAATGGAGAAATTCGTAGGAAGAGTACGGAGGAATCATCATCTAGAAATGCTTTGAATATAGAAAGCAAGGGCAGGCAGAAGGAGAGATCCAAGAGTAAGAGTAATGGGAAATCAAAGTAAAGGGATAATAGATTTAAATCCAAAAGTAAGGGAATTACTTGTTGGAAATGTGGAAAGAAAGGACATGTAAAGAAAGATTGTCGGTCAAAGGGCAAAGAGAACCAAGAACCAAAAAAAGGTAAAAGGCGAATCTTTTTGCATCAAAGGTAATACAAGATGCTCTTATTCTTTCTTTATATTGTATAATTGAATCATGTGTTTTAGATTCAGGAGCTTCTTTCCATGCAACCCCTAATAAGGGTTATTTCAAAAATTATGTCCAGGGCAATTTTGGGCATGTTTATTTGGGTGATGGTGAATCTTGCAGTATTACTGGTAAAGGGAAGTTCATCTAAAATTGTAGAATGGAAATACATGGGTATTGAAAGATGTGAGGTATGTGCCAAGCCTCGGGAGGAATCTTATTTTTGCGGGCAACTAGGTGAATTTGGTTGCATGGTTACTTTTACAAGAGACTCTTGGAAATTCACCAAGGGTGCTTTTTTGTGGCAAGAGGTAAGAAGGTAGGAACATTATATTTATCTACATGTATTACTGATTCCTTTTCTACATTATATACTTCAGATTCATATGCATTCATGTGGCATAATCAGTTGGGTCATATGAGTCAAAAAGGAATGCATATCTTAAAGGCTAAGGGTAAGTTATCAGCTTTTAAATATTTATATCTTGATTTACGTGAGCATTGTATCTTTGGAAATCAAAAGAGAGTGAGATTTCTCAAAGTTGGGGCAACTAAGAAGGAGCAGATATTGAAGTTTGTACACTCGGATGTGTGGGGACTAAGTCATGTATCTTCTCATGGAGGATCCCGTATTATATTACTTTCATTGATGATGCTATAAGAAAGGTATGATTTTATTGTATTAAACATAAATATGATGTTTTTGATACTTTCAAAAGATGGAAATCCCTTGTTGAGAATGAATCAAATTCTAAGTTAAAGTGCCTTAGATCTAACAATGGTGTGAATATTGTAGCAAGGCTTTCAATAATTATTGTTCAGTGAATGAGATACGTAGAGAAAGAACGGTTCCAAGAACACCATGGGAGAATGGTGTTACAGAAAGAATGAACAGGATAATCATGGAACATGCTAGAAGTATAAGGATACATTCTGGATTGCCCTTGCAGTTTTGGGAAGAAGCGAGTTGATGCAATGGTTTATTTGATTAACCATGGCCCTTCAAGTTCACTAGATGGAGGAATACCAAAGGAAGCATGGACCGGAAAAGAGGTAGATCTTTCTTTTCTTCAATTTTTGGTTGAAGCTTTTTGCATGTTGATAAGGAAAATATAAAAAAGTTGGATGTAAAATCCAAGAGGTGCACTTTCATTGGTTATGGATCTGGTGATTTTGGTTTTTGTTTTTGGGATGTAGAGAATTCTAAAATTGTTAGGAGTTGTGATGTTGATTGCAATGAAAAGATAATTTACAAGGATCAAATTTTGGTACCCAAGGATGAGAAAATTGAGAAGTTTATTGATGAAAATGAACTCTCAGGTTTTAAATAAACACCTACAGAAATACACAAGATGGTAGTGATTGGTTAGTCACTGACCGACATCGGTCAGATGAACCACCGACGGTTACAAAGGATCAAACCGACATCGGTTAGTAGAACCGATGTTGGTTAGAGGTGAGAAGTGTCGATCCATCAGATTTGGATAGGAATGTCTAGGAGGCCCAGATTGAGTCTCTGGTACCCCAAATTGTTGTGAGAAGGTCTCAAAGGGTAAGTAAACTTCTATAAATATTTTCACCTTCTCTATTTTATTTATTGTTAAGCGATATTGGTGAACAGAGAGCTTTGAAGAAGCAATGTAGGATAAGACTCATGTTCATTGGGAGTATGGCATGAATGAGGAGATGGACTCCTTGGAGAACAGAACCAGACTTGGGATTTGGTTATATTGCCGGTAGGAAAGAGGAAATTGTAGAACAAGTGGGTTTACATAATCAAGGAAGAAGAGGGTGGACGAGAAAAGGTACAAGGTAAGGCTTCTAGTAAAGAGATTTGCATGTAAAGCAGGTATTGACTTTGCGAAAATATTTTCTCCTCTTGTTAAGATGACTTCTAGTCATACTATATTGAGTTTAGTTATAGTAGAAGATTTGCATTTAGAGCAACTAGATGTGAAGATAGATTTCCTTTATGGTGATTTAGATGAAGAGATTTATATGTAGCAACCACTTGGGTATGACGTCAAGGGTATGGAGAAACTAGTGTGCAGGTTGGAAAAGAGCCTATATGGGCTCAAGCAAGCTCCAAGGAAATGGTACATGAGGTTTGATAGTTTTATTCATGAGCATGGTTATTTGAGATGTGAATCTGACCATTATGTTTATTTCAAGAAGCTTGAAAATGGAAGCTATATTATTTTGTTACTTTATGTAGATGATATGCTTATTGCAGGATCTAGTATGCAAGACATTGGTGAGCTTGAGAAAAAGCTAGCTCACACATTTACAATGAAGGATTTAGGAGCTGTAAAAGAATCCTTGGCATGCAAATACATAGAGACAGGAAAAACAAGAAATTGTATTTGTCTCAAGAGGATTATATCTACAAGGTGTTAGAAAGGTTCAACATGTAAAATTCAAAACCTGTTAGCACACCTATGGCTGGACACTTCAAATTGAGAAAAGATCAGTGTCCTTCATCACATGAGGAGGTCAAATACATGACATGAGTGCCATATGCTTCAGCAATTGGAAGTCTCATGTATGCTATGGTTTGTACTGACCAAACATTGCACATGTGCAAAGTGGGAGTTGTGAGTAGATATATGGCTAATCTAAGTAAAGAGCATTAGAAAGAAGTCCAATGGATACTAAGGTATTTGAAAGGGACATCTAAGATGAAATTATACTATGAAGGTTCGAGATATTTCATTACGTGGCTATGTTGATTTGGATATGGTTGGAGATCTAGATGGTAAGAGGAGCACTATTGGATATATTTTCATAGTAGGTGGGACAACAGTTAGCTGGATTTCAAGATTACATAAGGTTGTGGCTTTGTCTACTACAGAGGCAGAGTATGTTGCAGCTACAGAGGCTAGCAAGGAGATGATATGGATGAGTAGATTAATGGAATATTTGGGAAAGGAGAAAGGTGATTGTAAATTGTTTAGTGACAATGATCGCAATTCATTTGGAAAATAACTCAAAGCATTTCATTCAAGAACGAAGCACACTCACTGAGGTATCACTTCATATGACAAGTATTGGAGGATAGAAAGTTGAATCTACAAAATATTCATACAAGAAAGAACCTCATGCGGATATGCTAACAAAGCCATTAGTAAAGGAGAAGTTGGAGCTACACTCCACTTATGTTGGTCTTCAAGTTTGATAATTGAAGAGGAAGAAACAAAGCTAAAAAGGATCCAAGAATGATGTTGTATAGGTATAGTGCAGTAATTAAACTCCAAGTGGGAGATTGTTGAGTTGTGAAGCTTAATTACTTCATTTTAGCATGAAATTGGAACTTGTTGGAAAATACGAGAATCGACATCATCAGGTATGACCAACATCGAGAAAGCAAGTAAGGAATCGGTAGCGATTACGTAGAACCGGCATCGTTACCTGTGTGACGAAGTTTTAATTAACTCTCAGGAATTATATTTATTTTAAGCATTAAAATAGATTTATTAATTGTAATTACATGGCTAAGTGCCATAAATCTATAAATAACTATATAATCATAAAAGCTAGGGTTTAGAAGAGTGTGGATCATAATTACAAGATAATTATGTGAGAGTGAATTCTTGGTGGTAGAGAAAATTTTGAAGGAAGAAAGTATGTACATCTCGAGAGATGTGGAAGATTGTAAATCTTCATTGTATATCTTGTCAATGCTTTGGATAATAGATCGGCTTGTTTCGTGGTGGACATAGCCCACCTTTGGGTGAACCACATTAAATCGGTGTTGATTTATGTCTCTTGTTTTGTATATTCTGTTGGTAGAATATCCGCTTTTATTTACATGTATGATTAGATATGATATATTATCTCGTATAACCAATGTGCTAACCCCAAGAGATTCTGCAGGGACAATTGATATATGGAATGCTTGTATCCATCTCTCCTACCCTTATCCCCACTTACGTATCATCCCCTACTAATACGGCGTTACCTTCATCTTCTTTACCCCTAGTGGTTTCATAGCTAGACCCCACCCCCGCTATGAGTGTTACATATGTGAAATCAGTCACACTTGTAGTATCTCGTTGTTCCTTCATTGACCACCTGGACCATAACCCCATCTCCACCCATTACCTCACATATACAAGCTACAACACAACCACACCGTGGTATCGATGACCCCTACCCCATTCCAGAATCTTTTCCTCTCCATCTAGCAGTCTCGCCCCCGATCACTACTAGAGTCACTGTGACTGCCCCACCTACATATACATATTACTAACAACCCCTATCTTGTCTAACATTCATTCTATATATATACCCTCTATGTTCGTCCCCTATTCTCAACCTTCCTATTCGGAATCACCATACACTGGAATGCCACCCACATCACATGTTCAGTACCAGCCCTCTTACACTACAAGAGGTGCCCTTCCATCACAACCTACCAATGACCTCATAAAATTAATGATGGAAATGATGAAGATATTAGAAGCATCAATTTTTACTCACGTAATTCTCTCACCTACGATGAAATCTGTAATGATCCCATTCATTCATCCATTCCTATTCACCCATACCCTGTACATTGGGAAATGCCAAAATTCAACCATTTCAATAGTAAAGAAGAGTTACAACAACATTTGTGGTCTTTTAAACATGGGTGTTACTTGATCGCCCATAATGACACTTTACTCCTATGCACCTTCTTGATGTCCCCGACAAGACCTACATTGGACTAGTACATTGGGATACCTAGAAATTCCATCTACTTGTTTAATCAAGTAGCTTTGAGCCTTCTTAGACCACTTCTTAATCAACATTATTAAGAAAGTCAGTCCTTTGTGACTGATCTTTACTCCACACGATAGTATGACGACGAGTCTATCACTGAATTTTTCTCTCTTTAGCGCAGCCTAATTCACCAACTCACATTTCAATTACCTCAAACTGAGCTCATAGAATTGTTTACCCGGGCTTGTGCTAGACACATTTTTCCGACTCTGCAAGTGCATACCTTCCACACCTTTTACAAGGCATTTACCATGGCATGAAAATTGGAGATTTGTGCTATCATAGAAAATAAAATTTAGCTGCGCAACAAGAACATCACGTTCAAATAAAATGATGCTTCTTCATCTTGAAACCCCAAAATAACTATTCAAAACCCGGAGGATCCTGTAAACGCCGTAGTTCTCAAGACTGGAACCTCTCACCCATCAAACCAAGCCAAACCTTCTTCTAATATCTCTCCCATCCAAGCTTTCTAGTTCAGATGAGAACAACAAAAATACACTCCAATAGGAGAACCTTATTCTTCTGTTTCAAAAAAGATTATCAAATCTGGTACCATTACCCTTCCACCTATAAAACCACACACTATTTTTGACCCTAATCACCCCATGCCCATGTGGTATAAAGAACATGACTTTTGTAACTATCATCGTGTCAAAGGTCATAGCAATGGTAACTACATCACCTTCAAGAATATCGTCCAAGAAATGTTAGACAATGGAGATCTAGTCTTGGATAACCCAAATGCACCCGCTAACCAAAACCTACATATCTTCAAAAATCCATTCCCTAATCATGCCCCATCTTCCAACCAAACTAGTGACACTTCAACTAATGATAACAATGTCCGTGAGGTCCACATCATTTTGAGGACATACCAGTTGCTTCCCAATTGCCCCATGTTCCTTCCATAGACGAAATATTAGGCCGAACTCCTCAACCTACACAGAAACCTATTTCATCTACTCCTCCACCCACAGAGGAACCCCCTTCATTTTCTCCTTCACCCATGGAAGAGCCTATAATTAGCACTCCGCCTTTGGCCCCTCAAATTACCGAGTAGTTGTCAGTGGCACCTCTCCTACTCATATGAGATACATTTCCACAACCTACACCATCACAAGGAAAGTCCACCTCATCTGGCCCATCATCTCCTCTACTCATGGAGGATCCTATAGAAACACCATTTCCCTTATATGACCATTCTCCATTAGACTTCCAAGATCTTATCGATCTTATTTCAGATCTCTTCCCATAGAGTCTGAAGCTAGCCATTTCCTTGTTTCTCAAACACATTTTACGGGGATTTCTACTCGATCCACATTGGCCCTGCCTATAGCAGTACCATTTTCATGCTTTGTTGATTGCCTAGACTATGTTGATAGAGCCCTACTTTGGGGACATCTTCTACTCCCTGCTTCAACCCAAATGTAACTATCACTCACCGACACCTCCACAATCTATCCAAAAGTGTTTCAAGTAGTCAAACCAAACACAACCATGACTAGTGAAACACCTTATATATCCTTGCCCACAACCCAACACATACTTCTACCAACAACCCAAACACCTACCCAAACACCTACCCACACCTATATCACCTCCCTTACCTAAACCCACCACTACCTTAGGGGTTGTGTCGACTTCGAACCTTACTCACCCACCCGTCGGATTATATTTAGTCACATCTTCCTGGACCAACGGTAAACTTATTCCCACCCCTAAAAGGAAGCCCCAACCTTCTAGGCCTCATACACTAACCTCACCTACCACACCATTTTCACCTTCACCTCTTCCGTCTAACCTAGGACCTCACCCCTCAACCCTATCCAAACAACCTTCTTCCACTGGTAAACCAAGAATGCAACATCCCGCCTCCTTATAAAAACTCTCTAATATACCATAGCAATCCACACACCCCTTCCATCACCCTTAACCTTCTTACCACCCATACCACCACTACCTTCAATAAATTCTTCACTACCATTGACACTCTCATCTCTTACACTCACACCTTCTACGCAACCTCTACCAACCACCTCCACCACAATTTGGTTGCCCGTGGGTAACCTACCATCTTCCACTGTCTAATTTTCCTTCTATATCTCACACTCCCAAGTTACCTTTACCTATAAGAGTACAACCCAAAGCTAAGAATCCTCTACCCTCCGATAAGGTTATCAAACCAACCAAATCTTTCGCCGTCAGCTCTTCTACCATCCCGTACCCAAGCAGATGCCACCAAGACCTAAGACCACTTCACATACCAAACTTGTGGACTAACCCATTCCCCCTCCCATAAATCCTCTTCCTCTACAACCATCCACACATGTACCCAAGCCCACACTCACCTCCCATTGTGATCTATTAAGGGTCTTATGCTAAGATCTTAACCAATCTCTTAGAGACTTCCATCATCACATTACCACCACTTTGACCTTATGATCCTCTCAAACCCAAGCCAAAAGGGTTTGATGAGACCAAGATTTGTGCCTATCATTGTGTGCCAGGACATGATGTTGAAAATTGTAAGGCCTTGAAGACTATCCTTATCCAAATTTTTCCTCCTGAGCATAATTTTGATGATGACAACCTTCTCGATGAGGACCATGCTCCACCTTCACCCATCACCACACCTCATCATCCTTTAACGATCCAACAACTAGTATCTTCACCCCCACAACCCTTTTATCCACCCCCAAAATTTGAAATCAACATGATCAACATTACCACCGCGCTCGAAGGACAAAGGAACTAGCCCATCAACGAGCCCTATACCCAACATACCATCTGCACCCACACCTAAAGTCACCATTTGAGGTCTTGCATATCCTATTTCTGATGGGGTCGCACATCGCACAATGCTAAAAAAATTGCACCAATCCTACCTCAAAATGTCTTAATATGAACTCATCCAAAACTTTGAGTTACATCTTCAAGCCCTTATGGATATCCTTCAATCTATCGAGGTTTTACCAAATGACCCCATGCCCGTAGCCTCCATCATCACCCCTCATCATGTAGCCTCTCTCACTAAGTTGTCACCTTCCTCCACACGTCCACCTACTAGCCAAGTAGCCACCCTTAGTTTTTCAAATGAATATATCGCTCTCTTCTAGTCTGATGACCCCGATCCCACTCTTTTCATCTCCATCTTTATCAATAATATACACATACAACGCATTATGATCAATGGTGGTGTTAGTATCAACATCATATCATCCCATGTATACAAAAATTTGCATACCTTCTAATTACATGCATGGTAACCCTATTATGCTACGCTCTTTCAATGACACCATGACCTCTACCCTAGGTACCATCATTCTCCATGTTGGCGTGGGTCCCCGTACTATCTCGAAACTCTTCTATGTCTTAGATGGGGAGTTCTAGTATAATTTTTTTCTTGACCAACCTTGGATCCATACCATGGGTTGTGTCCCTTCAACTTTACACCGCTACCTAAAATTTGAACACGAAGGGCATAACTACACAATTTCGGTTAACCTATCACCTTTCAAGACCTATAACATGTTATACCAGCCCAATGATGTACTTGTCCTAGTCAAGGAATCTGTCATTACCCCCACTTCACCTTCATCCACAAGCCCCTCCACCAAGACTGCCACCACCTCTCACACATCTAACCCTTATATCCCTACCACCACCGCAGCCTCTACCGCATTGACTCGCTCGTTTCTCCATCATCTAGTGAGTCATCTATCCCGCCACCCACATATTGACCACTCGATCCCTTAGAGGGTTTCTTTCAACACCTCACTGCTGGGGAATACTACCTATACAATATTGACATGTTCCTCACTCCCAAGATTATGGGAACTGTGTCGGCACCACGCTTATGAGTACCGCATATGTGAGGTTTTCCTTATGGCCCTCCCCACTGTGCACTAATCTAACGTATGGGTGACTCTATATTGCTACTTATAAACTTGAACCTCCATCCCAAACATAACCATTTTCATTCGACCTACACTCCCTCACCGACCGCCACTTCGCTCACACTTTCCTTCAGTACGCGTGGAAAGGATTTGGCTTTGGCTTTTACGAACAGGGCGCAACTCTGTTATCTCTTGTACCACCCATAAACACAATGACCGTAGTGGAATTGGTTTTGACGCACCACCTCCCAAGAAGGCTCACATCAACCTCATTCAGGAAGAAAATCCTTCCCCACCTCATTCACCCACGTCACCATCTTCACCCACAGAGTATATAGATCCTGAATCTATTCCTCCTAAAAAATTTCATAAAAAGAATTTTTCGGGACCATTCTTGTATCGACATGATTGATGATGATACACCTTCTATTAATGTTTTTCAATGTCAAGATGATGAGTCCATCCTCACATACCTTAGTTCAGAAGATTCTTATATTCACTGGTCATTACCTTCTGAGACATAAACCATGTTGAACAAATCGACCATTGAAATCAACATTAACACTCAGGAAGACCCACACATTCTAAAGATAGGCCAATCTTTAGATGTAATCATTATCCAAAATTCACCCCCTAGGGTAAATTTTGATAACATGCATCGAAGATTCAAATCCCAAGCAAATTGATTGATTCAGAGCAAAATCAGGTTTCTAGGGTCCCTTAGGGTATTTTTCTAACTCCCTGGGAAGAAAGCAGGAGCAAGCTCTGAGAAAATGCAAAAAGGTTGCAGAAAGGCAAATAGGTTGATCCAGGAAAAAGTGTGAAAATTGGCTAAGTCCTGCTCAAGGTAGCATTTGGGAGAAGTGGGACAAAAAGGCGCGGATCGGCCGAAAAGCCTCTAGGCAGCCCAAATTGCATTCGGGACAATCGGGCCAGAAGTACGTGGCGGGCGCGAAAAGCCGATCCGGCCGAAAGAGGAAGAAAAATTGGCTAAGTGTTGCTCGGGACGTTCGGGACAAAAGGGCCCGAACCGGCCGGTTCGGCCGAAATGAGCACAGGTAGCCCAAAAGAAAATGGGACAAATGGGACGATAGTACGGTGGGCGCGAAATGCCGGTTCGACCGAGAGAAAATCGACTAACTGCTGCAGCAGCTTGGGACAAGCGGGCCGAAAAGGCGCGAACCGGCCGAACCGGGCGAAAGAGGTCAAAACAGTCCGAAGGCAATTGGGACGTCTGGGACAAAAGGACGCGAAGGGCGCGAAAAAGCCGGCAGAGCCGAGAACCAATGAAATAGCGCCACGTGTCCAGTTAAGGGCCCCACAAGTGAATTTCAAAATGAAAGCCCACAAAAGACGGAGGAGAGAGAATTTCTCATCCAATCAGCACGTGCCACGTGTCGTCCAGGTGGCAGAGCGCGGGAAAGGATTTCAAAACACGTTTTCACCTGTTTTGTGCCCTAGATCTTCAGATCGCCATAACTTTTGATCCAGAGCTTGGATTTGCACGTTCTTTACATCAACGGAAAGCTGGTGAAATTCTCTACACGATTCCAGGGTCAATCTTGCGTTTTGGAGCAGTCTGGAGGAGGAAAATCGAGAAACGGCTTTGACGCGTATTCATGGCCGGAAATGACATTCCAGCGACCAGAGTTAATGCAGAATGGGTCGCATTCTCCTGCAATCCGGTCAAAATGACAGGGTATGGGTTTGTAAGGTCCTCCATGCTGTTTTAATACACCTGCAGTCAAGAAAGAATGGGCTCCCATGCCTTTGTACGTCTCCTGTTCCCTGGGTTCGACCCTTGCATTTTAAAAGCCAGTTTTGGGCTCATTTCAAAGAGAGGAACATTTTTGGGCATAGCAGACTTCTTCTTTCACCTTCTTCAAGGGATTGATCAAGTATCAGACCTCTCCAAGGATTGTAATAGTTTTCTTTACCTCTCTGAGGGTGTAATGCGTATTTTGATATTAAATTGATAATGCAAGCTCTGTGAATGGGTTTCAATCCTCTGTTTGTATTATTTGCTTGATTTCAGATGCTAAATTATACATTATCAGTCTGTGTATGTTTTTATGTTGTGAACCTTGGTCTGTGTCTATTTGCATGACTAATATGTTTCACCACTCCTTTTGGTGCATCACCATCTTTAGATAGTTTCAATTTTGCACTTCTACCCCTGTCTCCTTGCAAGTTAGAATAGGATTAGGATCTAAACCTCTGTAGTTTTGCAAAATATAGATCTAAATCAGAGGAGTTTGAGGAACCAGCCTCTAATCTGGAGATTCCTCTCTCAGTTTCCAAGTCCCACACTTAGAGAGAGGTTTCCATGTTGTGCAATCACACTGGATGCAAGAGTGATCAACCTAGAAATCTGATCAGCGTCCAGGGGTGCTGTGATTTTACACTAACAGTTTTGGCACACCCGGTGGGACTAGAGGTCTCAATTTTATTGCAGCAAAGTTGATGTGCATCTGCTGCAAGTTTCTTGCTTGAAAAGAGCTATTATTTGCATATCTGGCGACTCCAAGGGGAAGAATCAATAGAATTTCAGCAGTCAGGCCTGAAAGCTTATGAGAAGAATCACAAGGTCAAGAGTTGGAGAGGAGGAAGTACTGTTTGAATACCTGCAATTATCTCCAAGAAGAAGGCAAAGAGGAAGAAGGATTCAAAGGTCCCCATCTCCACCAAACAGAACTCTCTCAACTCCTCCACCTCGAGTGGCCTTTCTTTCAAAAGTATCAAGGGTTTTAAGACCAATCGAATGGCGCAACCAAAGTGAACGCCTATGTCAACTTCACGGGCGTGAGCCCACTTGCTCTCAATGCACAAAATCCAATCCCAGTTGGCAAGATCAAGAACATTCCATACTTTCTCGGGGAAAATCGGACCACTCTGGTGATCATGTCAAGGACATTGCTAACATTTGTGCAATCCATGAGATTAATGAGATGCAAGTAGTGTCAAATTCGGGCGTCTTCATTCAAGGGAAAAGCATTGCAATGGTTTAGGAGCCTTGAAGCTGGCTCTATCACAAACTGGAATCAGTTGTGTATTACACTTCACAATCAATTTGGAGAGAAGGGAGACAACTTGTCTCTTTTGGAGCAGCTAACAACCATCAAGAGAGCTTCCAATGAGCAGCTAACTGACTTCAACTTCAGATTTCAAAGGTCTTGGGATAGAATTCCAGTGGCAGTCAGACCAACAGTAGAAGGTGCTTTTCTATATTACCTTAAAGCTTTAAATTCTGATATTTCTGTGTTGATTCAATCTATGGGAGGCACAACTATCCCTGCTGCTTATAGTATTGCCATTAGAGCTGAAAATTGTCTGATTCAAGCCGGCAAGCTAGCTCCTAGGCCTCCAATGCCATTATATCCAAGTTTAGAGAGCCCAAGTACTAGTCAAGTACCTGTCTTAGCTCCTATTCCCACTCCTAGGAATCAGAGTTCAAATGAAGCTTCCACTTCATCTCCAAGTGCCCCAAATGAGCTTCAAGAAGTCATGAAGCAACTGCAAAATTTAGGTAATGAGCTGGTCACACTTAAGAGACAGCAAACTCAAGGTTTTAGACCTTCGTATCAGCCTCAAGCTCAACCTAATAGGCAGCCATATCAGCCTCAAAGGCCACCTAATACAGCTGCAAATATGAATCAAACAAGGCCTCCTGCCAATAGACCATTCCAGCCCTATAATCCAAATGCCATATCTGCCTCTAAGGCATTAGTACCAGCACAAAACAACACTGCCCAGGAGTATGATTGGTGTTTTCCATGTAATGAGCCTCATAATCAATCCATGTGCTTCAATGGTGCTTTGACCCAAGCTTTAATGGTAACAAGTGCTGGTGTGGAGGGTGAGAGTACTCAAGAAAATAGCCAACAAGAAGAAACATTCCAACAGCAACCTGCCCCAAATGACACCACATTGGTAAATTGGCAAGCAGAGGATTTCTGTGGCATGAATCAGGCAGTTTCTCAAGGTGTTGCTGCCAACACAAGGTCAAAAAGGAGAAATTTGGGTGAAGAACAGCCGTTAGCCCCAGCTAATCCACAACCTTCCACAGCTCCACAAATGATTGGCAAGCAAAACCCGGTTTCAAATGCACAAGGGCGAGTCAAGAGCAGCCCTAGGCAACTCAAATGCCACATTTGTTGCTGCCCACATACAAGGAGCAAATGTGCGAGACCAAGGGACAAGCAGAGAGATCCTTCATCACCATTCAGTATCATTGATCAGATGAAGAAGACAAACGTCAATATATCTATGTGGGAATCGCTATCCATCCCAGGCCAAAGAAATCTGCTGCAAGCTGCCATAAAGGATTGGCCAAATTCGAATCAGCAGGTCCAAATGCAGGAGAAGGTACTCACAAATGCTGCCCACCCTCAAGGAAATCATGGAGCACAACAAGGTAGAATGCTGAAACCTCCCCCTTTCTATGTTTCGTTAATCATTGGAAATCAGCTAGTGCATAATTGCATGATAGATTCCGGGGCAAGTAGCTCAGTTATGCCTAAACAGATAGCTGATCAGTTAGGGCTCCAGTATGAAATAACATCTAAGGGAGTAGTGCAGCTGGATGGGACAGCAATAGCAACAGTTGGAGTGATTAGAAATTTGAGTCTTACCTTGCATGCATGTCCAAATGTTGTTGTCTTACAAGATATATCAGTCATAGACCTTCCACCACTCTTTGCCCTTTGCTTGTCAAGAGATTTCACTGCCAAAATTGGGGGATATTTGTCCGCTGATTGGTCTCACATGCTATTCAGAACGAGATATGGGACTAAGGCCACAATTAGGTCAGAACCTATTGCAGACTTCCACATTGAGCCCTATACTCCAAGTCATATTAATACCAATTGCTCAGCATTTGATCAAGAAGATCACCTTGGCACTGATGAAGCCGACACTAAGGTTGGAAGTATTCCAGATTTGACTCTTGATGAATGGGCAAGCAAAGTGCATGCTTTTGATCCTTATCAAGAAGTAGAAGAATCGGAGCTAGGGGTCTATTGTATACACGAAGAAAGTCAACCTATTCCTAGCATCACCAAGCCAAACCACAAGGATGACAACGAGGTATGGCAACTGTTTTTTGATGGATCAAGGAGTAGACAAGGCGCAGGAGGTGGAGCCGTGCTTATTTCACCTCAAGGAGTAAAGTATTATTCAGCTTTTAGATTTCAATTTGCATGCTCCAATAACACTGCTGAATATGAAGCCTTGGTGCAAGGGATGCATTGGGCAATAAAGAAATAAATAAATAACTTGCAAGTTTTTGGGGACAGTGAGCTGATTGTAAATCAGGTCAAGGGACAACATCTTTGCCAAAAACGATCTACTCAGATGCTACAAGAATAGGGTGTGGGACCTCATGGAAGATTTTGAGGGTTTCGGCATCAAGGCCATTCCCAGGAAAGAGAATCAAGCTGCTGACAGGCTTGCAGCAGTAGGGGCAGCCTTTGACATTGTAGAAAACATTCAACAAGACAAAGTATAGCCAAACATCCACGTGATTGTGAGGCCTTCAGTGCCGGATAACGATGTCAATTGGCAAGTATTTGAGAATGACCAGCAAATCATCCACTTCTTGCAAGAAGAAGCTGAGTTCTCAGCTAAGAATCAAGAGAAGTTGGAGCAGCAATATGGTGACCAGGTAATACAGCTGAGAACTGACAAGCTGCCCAAGGGACTTGTCACCTTGGAGTCAATTTTTAACCCCAATGATCAGTTTAGAAAGGAGAAAGCAAATATTCAGGTCAAGAGGGAAGATTCGGCATCCATCTTGGTAGAAGAAAACAAGCCACTGCAAATTGGAAAGATGACAACTGAACAGGAAAGGTATGAGTTCATACAGCTATGTCAAGAATTCCCTGACGTGTTTGCTTGGAGCTATGAAGATTTGAAAGGGTTCAATCCCAACTTAGCTCAGCATACCATTGAATTGGACCCAAATACTAAGCCTATCAGGTAGAAACAGAGACCAGTCAATCCACACATGGAGCCTCTCATGAGGAAAGAACTGGACAAGCTGATTGAGTCAAGAATCATATTCCCAATCAAGCATTCTAGTTGGGTTGCCAACTTAGTTCCAGTCAGAAAGAAAAGTGGAGAGATCAGGCTATGTGTTGACTTCAGAGATTTGAATAGAGCCTCTCTAAAGGACCATTATCCACTCCCTTCCATGGAGCAAATACTGCAGGTCGTAGCTGGTTCAGAAAGATTTTCACTACTTGATGGATACTCAGGCTTCAATCAAATTATGGTGAAGGAGGAAGACCAGTTCAAGACAGCCTTCACAACCAAATGGGGCACATATGCTTACAAGAAGATGCCATTTGGACTGTCGAACGCCGGAGCAACATTCCAGTGAGCCATGGATATGGCATTCAAAGGCTTGATCAACAAGATAGTGCTGATATACCTAGATGATATCACTGTCTTCTCAAAGAATGCTGCAGACCATCTCTTTCACCTCAGGCAAGTGTTTCAAAGGTGTAGAAAGTTTGGAGTGTCTTTGAATCCTAAGAAGTGCATCTTTCTTGCACATGAAGGGAAACTCCTTGGCCATATTGTCTCCAAGGAAGGATTAGCAATTGATCCAGAGAGGGTCGAAGCCATAAGGGCTCTACCATTGCCAAGCCACAAGAAGGCCCTTCAGAGTTTCCTGGGAAGGATAAACTTTGTTCGGAGGTTTGTCCCAAATTTTGCAGCCCTTGTCAAGCCCATCACTAAAATGTTAAGAAAAAGCATGGCTTTCAAATGGACGGCAGAAGGCAAGGAGAGTTTTGAAGCAATCAAAGAAGCCATCTCCCAGGCACCCACTCTCATCAACCCAGACTTTTCCAAGGATTTCATCCTCTATGCATTTGGAGGTGATGACACTATTTCTGCCATTCTGGTACAGCAGAACAAAGATAATGATGAGCAGCTGATTGCCTTCTTCAGCCAGAGCCTAAATGACTGCGAATTGAGGTACTCTTTTATTGAAAAACATGTGCTTGCAGTAATCAGGAGCTTGAAGAAATTCAAGCATTTAGTCTCAAACAACAAGGTCCAGTTGCTGGTCTCACATGCTGGGGTTAAGGATTTCCTCCTCAACAAGGATTTGAATGAGAAAAGGGCAGGTTGGATCACCCGTGTCATGGAGTATGACATTGAGATCAAGATCACCAAGCTGGTAAGAGGCAAAGGTTTGTGTGAGCAGCTCGCTTCCAAACAACCAGACAACCCAGAAGATGAAGAAGACGCTGTCCTACTATTACAAGATGATCAAAAACAGGAAAATGATGATGTGTCCACTCCCTGTTGGACTCAGAATATGATACATTTCCTACAGACGGGCATGTGCCCTCTAGAAATGAGCAAAGCAAAAAGAAGATACTTCAGGTTGCAGGCAATTCCATATGCCATCATTGATGGAGTTTTGTTCAAAAAGGACGTGAATGGAGTGTTGCTGAGATGCATTAACACAGGTCAGATCCAAGGGGTATTAAAAGAGTTTCATGATGGACCAGCTGGTGGCCATTTTGCACCAAGAGTGACAGCTCTAAAAATCATGAAGGCTGGTTATTATTGGCCTAAAATCTTCAGTGATTGCTATGCATGGATCAAGAGATGTAAGAATTGTGCATTCTTCACAGGAAAAGAGAGACTCGCTGCCCTTCCATTGCATCCAATTACAGTAGATCAGCCATTCATGCAGTGGGGTTTGGACTTCATTGGAGTCATCAATCCCAATTCGAGCCAAGGGCACAAATGGATTCTGACAGCCACAGACTACTTCACCAGGTGGACAGAAGCAGTGGCACTCAAAGAGGCGAATGAGTCTAGCATCTTGGACTTTTACGAAGGGATAATTACCAGATTTGGTGTACCTGCTACAATAGTCTCTGATAATGCATTGGCATTCATCGGATCTAAAGTGACTGAGTGGGCTGTCAAGAACGGGATTTACCTGAGCACTTCATCAAATTATTACCCTCAAGGTAATGGCCAGGCCGAGTCTACAAACAAAAACTTGCTGAGGATCATTAGGAGGACTCTTGATGAGAATCAGAGGGCTTGGCATACCAAACTGAAGTCAGCCTTATGGGCTGATAGGATAACTCCCAAAAGATCCACAGGTAACTCTCCATTTAGGCTCGTCTACGGAAGAGAGGCAATCTTGCCCATGTCACTTGAGTTGCCAACGTTGGAACTCATGAAACAGCTGGAGTTACTAGAGTTTGAGCCCATGGAGGTGAGGTATGCAGAGTTGATGGAGCTGCAAGAGATCAGAGATCAGGCATCCCAAGCAATGGAAAAGGATCAAGCTTTGATCAAAAAGACCTTTGATAGGAAGGCCAAAAACGAGATCTTTTCAAGTAGGAGATCTAGTGCTTTGAAATGGGATGTGGATGAGAGCAAAACCAGAAGGCATTCAAAATTTGATGCCATTTGGAGTGGCCCATACATAGTCACAAAATGCAAGAGCAACAATGCTTTCCAATTGGCCTCATTGGATGGTGAAGAACTGCAGATTCCAGTAAATGGAATCTATCTCAAGCGTTGCTTCTAGAGGGAGGTTCACTACACCTGTAGATATTAGATTAGATTTTCTTTCCTCCAAGTGCTTGTGCACATTGTTTTGCTGTAGGTTAGTTTTGTTTTCCCTAAGTGCCTTGGCACAGCTTGCTGTCCATGGAGATGTTTAGCATGTCTTTGCTTTCATCAGGTCACATTCCATCTTCCCCCTCACACATTCTGAGTCAGTTTGGATTCTAATAGAATATTTGATGACTCCATGCCCAATGGATTGCTTCAGGCAACTGGTCTTTCCATCTAGCAGGCAGATGATCCCGCTGAGTCGCCAAAATTGTTATCCAAAATTCACCCCCTAGGGTAAATTTTGATAACATGCATCAGAAGATTCAAATCCCAAGCAAATTGATTGATTCAGAGCAAAATCAGGTTTCTAGGGTCCCTTCAGGTATTTTTCTAACTCCCCTGGCTGAAGAAACAGGGAGCAAGCTCTGAGAAAATGCAAAAAAGGTTGCAGAAAGGCAAATAGGTTGATCCAGGAAAAAGTGTGAAAATTGGCTAAGTCCTGCTCAAGGTAGCATTTGGGAGAAGTGGGACAAAAAGGCGCGGATCGGCCGAAAAGCCTCTAGGCGGCCCAAATTGCATTCGGGACAATCGGGCCAGAAGTACGCGGCGGGCGCGAAAAGCCGATCCGGCCGAAAGAGGAAGAAAAATTGGCTGTGTTGCTCGGGACGTTCGGGACAAAAGGGCCCGAACCGGCCGGTTCGGCCGAAATGAGCACAGGCAGCCCAAAAGAAAATGGGACAAATGGGACGATAGTACGCGGTGGGCGCGAAATGCCGGTTCGACCGAGAGAAAATCGACTAACTGCTGCAGCAGCTTGGGACAAGCGGGCCGAAAAGGCGCGAACCGGCCGAACCGGGCGAAAGAGGTCAAAACAGTCCGAAGGCAATTGGGACGTCTCGGGACAAAAGGACGCGAAAGGCGCGAAAAAGCCGGCAGAGCCGAGAACCAATGAAATAGCGCCACGTGTCCAGTTAAGGGCCCCACAAGCGAATTTCAAAATGAAAGCCCACGAAAGACGGAGGAGAGAGAATTGCTCGTCCAATCAGCACGTGCCACGTGTCGTCCAGGTGGCAGAGCGCGGGAAAGGATTTCAAAACACGTTTTCGCCTGTTTTGTGCCCTAGATCTTCAGATCGCCATAACTTTTGATCCAGAGCTCGGATTTGCACGTTCTTTACATCAACGGAAAGCTGGTGAAATTCTCTACACGATTCCGAGGTCAATCTTGCGTTTTGGAGCAGTCTGGAGGGAGGAAAATCGAGAAACGGCTTTGACGCGTATTCATGGCCGGAAATGACATTCCAGCGACCAGAGTTAATGCAGAATGGGTCACATTCTCCTGCAATCCGGTCAAAATGACAGGGTATGGGTTTGTAAGGTCCTCCATGCCGTTTTAATACACCTGCAGTCAAGAAAGAATGGGCTCCCATGCCTTTGTACGTCTCCTGTTCCCTGGGTTCGACCCTTGCATTTTAAAAGCCAGTTTTGGGCTCATTTCAAAGAGAGGAACATTTTTGGGCATAGCAGACTTCTTCTTTCACCTTCTTCAAGGGATTGATCAAGTATCGAGACCTCCAAGGATTGTAATGAGTTTTCTTTACCTCTCTGAGGGTGTAATGCGTATTTTGATATTAAATTGATAATGCAAGCTCTGTGAATGGGTTTCAATCCTCTGTTTGTATTATTTGCTTGATTTCAGATGCTAAATTATACATTATCAGTCTGTGTATGTTTTTATGTTGTGAACCTTGGTCTGTGTCTATTTGCATGACTAATATGTTTCACCACTCCTTTTGGTGCATCACCATCTTTAGATAGTTTCAATTTTGCACTTCTACCCCATGTTGTGCAATCACCTGCTGGATGCAAGAGTGATCAACCTAGAAATCGATCGGCGTCAGGGTGTCTTTGTGATTTTGCACTAAAAGAATCGAACAAGAAGCTCGTACCTCTTTCCTTTGGGACCATAACAACAATTTTTCTAGGTCCTATGCCAATATGCCTAGTATTGACCCAAAAATCATGGTCCACAATATCATAACCATTCATGATGTCAAACCCATCAAACAAAAGCTATGGAAAATGCATCCTCGCATTGCTCTTCTAGTCAAATAAGAGATTCAGTTCCTTCTCTCAGTTTCCGTCATCCTACCCATTGACTATCCCCAATGGATTTATAACATCATTCCTATCACAAAGGTGACAGGGGGATTCCACATTTGCATGAACTTCTGTGACCTCAAGCTTGCTTGTCCTAAAGATGACTTTCCCCTACCAGGAATTAAGCAAATAGTTGATCTCACCACTAGCCATGAAATGTTATCACTCATGGACGGTTTCTTGGGTTACAATAAAATATTACTAGCTCCAGAAGATCAACACAATACTACCTTCATCACCCCTTGGGGACCTTCTGCTATAGAGTCATGTCTTTTGGACTTAAAAACGCCGATGCTACATACCAACACACCATGACATCATGCATCGCATACTAGAAGATTATGTAGATGATCTACTTGTCAAATCCAAACATCAAACCAAACACCTGTTATTCCTTAAATTCATCTTGACCACCTCATCAAGTATTGTGTTTGTTGTCAACCAAAGAAGTGCGTCTTTGTGATACTTTTGGGAAACTCATGGGTTTCATCATTTCTGTACGTGGCATAGAAGTCGATCTTGCTAAAGTCAAGGCTATTCTAGAAATTCCTCCACCCACTAATCTCTGTCAACTTTGAAGCCTACAAGGTAAGCTGCAATCCATTCATCATTTTATCTTGCAACTTTCAACCGCTGTTAACCATTTCATCATCTTCTCAAGAAAGACATTTCATTCAAATGGGATGATGAATGCCATAAAGCCTTTGAGGCCTTAAAACAATACCTTCTTCAACCACCAGTACTCATTCCTCCTAAATATGACCAACCCTTTTACCTATATATTTCCACCACTAACCATTCTTTAGGTGCCATGCTTGCTCATTGCGATGACCAACATCGAGAGCAAGCGGTTTATTACATAAGTCATACCCTTATGGAATACGAAACTAGATATACCCACGCTGAAAAAATCTTCTTAGCCTTAGTTTTCATTGCCACCAAAATCCACCATTACCTACTCAACCACAAAAACTTCGTTGTTACTAATCGACCCCTTACACTATATGTGTGCCAAACCCTATCAACATCAATGTGCTATATGGTGTCTTATGCTTCTTGCTGACCTCAACCTTGAATCCATTCATCAAAAGTCCATAAAGGGCCAGGCTATTGCTGAGCAACTAGCTGATGTACCTATTTTTGGGAATCAACCCTCTAAATTCGATTTCCCAGATGAGTCTATAGCTACCCTCTCCTTAGACGAACCCTCTTACCAAATGACATTTTTCTTCGATGGCTCCAAGTGTCAGCGTGGGGGTGGGGCTGATGTTATCCTCATTCCTCTTGATGGTGAACCTATGCCTTTGTCTTTCAAACTTGATTTTGATTGTATAAATAATATTTCCAAATACGAAGCAATCATATTGGGCCTCTAGGCTGCTTATACCTTGGATATTTAGTCCATCAATATCTTTGGCGATTCCCAACTGGTCGTAAACCAAGTCAATGGTATATACCAGTGTCGTAATGAGATACTTCAAAAGTATAAACATCACGTAGATATACTTTTGACCACCTTTGATTGTTACGAACTTCAAACCACCCCACGTTCTACCAATAAATTTGTGGATACCATGGCATGCTTGGCTTCTCAAATACCTACTTCACCCATTGAATCTAAAATATTTATCACATTAAAAAGGTTACAGTCACCCTCATATTTACCTCTTGAGGTATACTCCGTCGAAACCGTTACACCTGACCCACGTGACCTTTGGTATAATAAATTCACACACTATCTATCGCTTTCCATTCTACCCACCGATTTCACTCATAATAGACAATGGGCATTTCTTAAAAGTGTCTCTCGTTATGTCATCATGGGTGGTATCCTTTATAAGCATGACTTCGAAGGTATCCTCTTACGATGCCTTACCAGTTGTGAAATTCCCTACACCATTAAGGAAGTCCACGATGGAATTTTCGGAGGTCACTTTAGTGGTTTGGCTGTCACAAAATGCATTCTTCACCTTGGCTATTATTGGCTAACCTTAAACCGTGATTGTTGTGATTATGTAAAAAGTTGTGTGAAATGCCAACAACATGCTAATCTTCATCACACACCTAATCAGGCCTTGCAGGTCGCACAAGACCTTTGGCCTTTATCTCAATGGGGTTTATATCTTGTTAGTGAGATCAAACCCCATTCTTCACAACGCCACCAATGGATCATAACCACTAATGAATATTACACTAAATGGGTAGAGGTGATTCCTGTCATTTCTACAAAAGCTGATAAAATATGTGAATTCATCAACCATCACATCATTTTTTTCTTTAGTGTTCCTCACCGCCTCATCACCGATAATGGAAGACAATTAAAAAAAAAAACCCTACATAAGATATGTAATGCTTTTGGCATCCAACTCGAGTTTCTCATCACCTTATTACCCTGCAAACTAATGACCAAGCCAAATCAACCAATAAAACCTTGAACGAAATTCTTATAAATGTAGTCAATGATACCGTGAAGGATTGGGATATGCACATTCCTTTCACCTTGTGGGATTATCACACTAGTATTTGCACTTCAACTGCTGCCACACCTTTTCTCTAGTCTATGGTACCGAGGCTATCTTACCTCTAGAAGTCTAGATTCCATCTCTCTGCATATCACTACAAAACATGCTCAACGATGATGACTTTCGCCAAGATCATTTAGCGTAACTTGAGTTATTATATAAACATCATCTCAATTCTCTCGACCTTATCCAAATCTACCAAAAATGTATCAAATGTTCCTATGACAAACGTGTTCATGAAAGAACCTTTCAGGTCATCGACTTCATCCTGAAAGAAAATCAACATGTAACCAAAGAAGAGAAAAGTAAGTGGTGAAAATTTGCTCCTAATTGGCTTGGACCCTATATCGTTACCCATGCCTATGGATCATGTGCTTATAGTTTGTCTTCACTCGTAGGTAAACCCAATCCAGAGCCCCTCAATGCCTTACATCTTCGACCATTTTATTGTTGACATCAAGTTCTATATCACTTTCTGTTAGTTGATCGCCCGTGCCTTGAACACTTTGTCCACCTTCCATATTACCCATTTTAAGGATCCATGACTAAACAAGAATAATGTGATTACCCATCACCTTTCAACCTTGTCTTCAATATGAGTACCATGGCTCTACTCATAACATGATCCTTATGGATACTTTTCATCTTCTCTAAGGTGGAATCCCATGGTCATTCATCACTCAAACCACCTCTTTCATAGTTAACTCATGTGTACTATGGTTTTGCCTTTCGAACAAGAACCTAATCTTCCTCTATACTCTTGTTCATGACTTAAACATCCAAAACAAAAAGGGATGCAACTCCTTGAGTCAAACTTACAGCGAAAGATGACTCCCTCAAAAGGGAAATCTCTTCACTCTATTTCCACAACTATAAATAGACTACTCCCTTAAAGGACAACTATATAAATTCATTTCAAAAGTACAATAAAGTATTTAGAAGCTTCCCACATTGATCAGCTTCACGAAGACCTCAAGGAGATAATATACTCATCCCATATAGGCTTCTTGCATTGATCAGTCTATTGAAAATACAAAAAAATGAAAAAAAAGATGAAATTTTCGTCATGGGCTTCCTATTTTTGACCTTAGGTTTCTTGCTAAGAAAAACATGCGGTAATACACTAAGTTATGATAAACTTCCCATTCTCACCTCATTGAATTTTCATCATAATTTCCTCTTTACTCAAGGGACTTTATGCAACCACGATATTTCATGATTTTGTGACTTTCTTCACCCTTAGAATGGTCCACTATGGAATTCCTTTAGGTTCTTACATTCACAAGCCCATATTGGATATGGTAGACACATTAGAGGTCCTTATTAACTAAGCAGCTCTTTTTCCACCTCCTACCATTCACCTTCCTCATCACTTATTGATTCTCCTATACAAGACCAGATCATTGAAACATATATTTAAAAGAACTCAACCATGCCTATAACCTAAAATCCACCATGCCCATGACCTACATTCAACCATACCTAACACCTACCAACCCATTCCTCTACTTCATCATAATCTTCCCTAGATTATGGGAGAACTACATTGGCCTGAGGTCCCTTTTCACCGGGACTATGTAGGCAGCACTTCGAGGGCATGGGGCCCTTTGAGGTTAGCTCGGCAACTCTTTAACCTAACCATTTCCTCCTTTCACTTTTCTATTCATATTCTACCCTAGTTAGTTTCCATTTTATATCAATAACTGGAAATTTAATGACACATGCCTCAATTAATATACATTTTTATCACATAAAAATCATTCATTTATCATTTTCACATTTCCATTATAGCACCTATTTGGAAATTAAAACCATAACCACTATATACATCACTATTTATCCCTCATGTTACCAAAAACTTGGACATTAAATCATACCTAAACCAACTTGACTCCATCATGCCTAAACCGACCCGACTCCATCATGCCTAAACCAAGATGACTCCACCATGCCTAAATCGACCTAACTTCATCGTGCCTAAATAGACCTGACTCCGCCATGCCTACACGACCTTGACTCTATCATACCTAATCCACTTGGTTTCCACCTAAATATACAAAACAATGAAAATTAAAACAAGTACACCATCCATACTATAAATACCATCATCTATAAATAAACAAGTCTGTATACATACAAGTGTACATAGATACAAATAAATGCAACCATATCAAAAATCACATGTACATCCTTGCTCACTTCGGCACACAGGCCGGTATATCTCAAAATACACAAAAAATATGGAGGTACACGCCACAATCAGGCATCTCCCCATCGGATATCCTCCATGTTTGTCTCACCTATCTCCTCCTCCTCCTCTGCTCCTATGTGGCATCCCGCTAGCATCTCACCGCCCACCATAGGCCTCGGTCTAACCTCTGATGGCCCCTCACCTATAGTTGGCCTCCGTGCAATGGTAGCCTCGCCCGACCTTATCCTGTGGCTTGCCAACCCCCGTACATCAGTCACTATTGTGGTAAAATCCATGAAAACTCTACCTATTTCTCTCCAAATTTCCCATTTCTCCCTAACTAGCCACCCATTCCTACCCAAATCCTCCCTCAACCCCTCCCATATCCTCATTCACCTAATTACACGTTCCTACATTCCTATTTCACCCATTTTTATTTCCAAATTCAAATTTAATTCCCCCTCAAATCCACTTCTACCCAAACCTGATTTCTACAAACCAAATCACCTAACTAATAAGGAATGGGATTAAATCTTACCTCGTCACGATGTCATCTCCATGGAGGCACATCCAATTCTTGCTGTGGTCCACTAAACCCCTCTCCCACCTCTTCCATGTCGAATCTACCTCAAATCTCTCCACCAATCAAATAAATCCCCGATCTCGTGGACCCGTCTACCTAGCTCCTCTCACCAATCAGATCTCTCCACCTCAACCGAGTACAATGCCCTATCCTTTCCTCTCGAAAAGTGCCAAAAATTCAAATGGATTTGTCGTTTTCTCCAATGGTACAATACAACAATGATTCCGTAAAATACGGAATTTTTGGTTTTATAAACCCACCTCGACCTAACCGACATCGGTCCTCTTTGTGCCCTAGCTGACCAACGTTGGTCACCCTATAAACAACATCGGTTAACCCTTACAATTGTTTTGTCTTGCAAAACTTATTTTTGCTTACAACCATTCATGCCCACGCACCTTTTTATCACCCAGGACCCCATTGAACTAAACCTACAAACCCAACCTACCCCTACATTTCCTTTGCTACATCTTAGGAGTTGTTATTTTACCTATACCTTGGCCTTACCCATGCCATTACCTATATACCTCGACTGAACCACTTTTTGTGACCTTTGACCTCTCGTGCTCACCTTTGTACCTTGTGATGTGGTTACTGTGTTGTTTGCCCTACCAACTTTGACATTGCATATTGTCATGCTATTTATCTTGACCCAACCTTTAGTGTCTTGAAACATACCTAAACATTCCTACACATGACCTCTGTTGTGTTTCCACACCATATCCTATACCTTGGATACTAGAATCACTTCAACCTTGTTTGGATAGACCTATCGACCTTAGCCAATGTAAAGTTTGAAAGCTTCTCACCTTGGTACCATGTCACAGTTTCCAATGTGTGCATATGTTCAACTGCCACTACCTTTGACCCTGACCCATTTACTTTTTACCCAATTTGACCTTTTCCCTTTACCCAATGTACCATGATATTCATTTTTCTACCTCCTCATTTTATCAAACCACTCACCACTTTCATCTCTTACCTCATCGGTTCCTAGTTTGAGGGGGTTACCTTCACCCACACTTGGATAAACACCACCCTCACATACACTCGACACAAGAATTTTCTATTTTTTCATCATCTCTTACCATTACAAGCCACGTGACAAAAAGGGGTAAAATGTAGAAACCAAAATTGGGTCACACTCCTTTGGTCAACTATCAAAGAACCAACTCAAACATGTTCACCTAACCATGACCCTTATACCCTATATTAACATTAATTTAATTATTTACAATTAAATTAATACCCATTCTCACCCCATTATTAATTTAATTACTTTAATTAAATGGATGGACACCTTACGAGCACCTCATGTAGACACCTCATGTAGACACCTCACTATAGACCTATTCATAGCATGTTTCCATAAATGAATAAGATTTGGTCCAACCTAAAAACCAAGACCTTTTATTCCTCTTACCACCTTCCTACTCATAAAAACATAACATCCATTCGATCCACGAATAAGGGAATGAACTGACCCAAGTGATGCGATATTCACCATTTTTAGTAAATGTAGGGAATCTCACATTAGTGACACCGGTCACCCCTACACCGACATCGATCAACTGGGAACCATTATCGGTTACATTTATTCTCCTTTGTAACCTTGTTTTTGGGTTGGCACATTCTAAGATCAAGGAGAAGAGGAGAGAACTACATACAAGTAGAACTAGAGCCTTTTCATACCTACGAAATCCATAGTTAGTACCAAGACAAATCTAGAAGTATTACACTCACGGTGGGATTTCAAGAAGCATCACTCTTGCACCGAGCTCCATCCCACTAAACAATCACCACTACCACATAGCCATTGAACCTGCAACACTAGTAAGTACACTTTTACCTGCATCATCTATTTCCACTTTAGCCTGTTAGGTTCTTCTAATCTTTGTTATTAGTTTCCACTGCACCCTCATAGCCTACCATTTACTTACATGTATACCCAATCATTCCTCCACCCACACCATAAAACCACCAATACACGACCTCTACATATTTATGAGTATTCCTAAGATCCCCACATACCTCGTTATGTTCTCTATTATCTCTTCCTAACCTCATCTCAAACCCCATTAGTAAATCTTAGTGAATCTTATCATCCTACCTCTATCGCGTAGGTTACCCATAACCGTCATTGGTTATGCCTAACCTTGAAAGATCATACCCATCGATGTTGGTCTCTATGTTTGCCAACACCGTGTAAACTAGAAACCACACGCTTATAAAAAACAACCTAAACACCTCACCTAACCCTATTAAGACCCTATCTCGTGACTTGTAGACCACTTGACCAACTTATGCAACCCTGACTTGAAGACCTTGACTCGTATAGTTTTAGTATTTAATTGGATCAACGCTGATAGTGATCTGAGGTACCCAAATCAGAATACTAGCACTAGATTTTTTTATGTACGCATTTCAGTTATTGCATATTTGTTTTATAAAATAGTGGATTGACAACCTTCTAGGAAGTATCACACTTCCCGAGATCTAGCACATGCTAGGCAATCCACTATCATATATTGTTTAACTCTTCTTTGGTGGTCTTGTTTTCTATTTCAGGTAGTTCCTCCTAGCCAAAAGGAATCTCTCACAGTCAGCATCAGATCAAGAAGTCAAAATGTGTGCATCAACCTCCTAACTAACACAACATGTATTCCTCCTCATCCCATAACCTTTATCTATTTCATCCCAATAACGTAAAGAAAACGGTGAAACACCTACACCGACAAAATTCTTCTTGTCTAAAACTTACGGAAATTAAAAAAATAATAATCATGGGAAAATCCTTAAATTACTATAAATACATCTAAATCATCTTTCCAACATAACTTGAATCACATTCAAAATCCACATGTAGCTCTAGTTATGCTCACTTTACTGAACAATACTTTTTATGGCCTCAAAACTGCCCTTTGACCAATTAACTGAATGGAGATAATTTTACCATTTACTTGCATGAACATGTCCTAAAACCTCTTTGGTAATCAAGATAAACTCACATACATTCCAAAATTGCAATTTAGCATGCAACTCCTTTAGACACCCTTGTCTCAAAACACTCTTCTTCAAAAACTGACTTGTTTAAGTGGGGCCAACTCATCACCATGACCTCTACCTTTATAAAAATATGAAGTAGGATATACATATTCCAATAATAATTCATGTACTAGGAAGAAAAATTGGCCACTTAGGAAGAAATTATTTCATACCACTTACAAGCTAGGGTTTCACACACATAAAACATTATTTACCTTCCTAACATTCGTTCATAAAAATGTGACAATAAACTGATGTCATTATTTTTGTGAAACTTTATAGACCTAATTTAGAAACATCCCTAAAAGCCAAAAGGTCCCATGGAAAGCAAACTATTCGGGGTGAGCATCAAAATTTCTAGTTCTAGATGGAAATGCACTAGATTTTGACCTGTATCACGTAAACCGACATTACTTGCAATATTTAAATAACGAAACATGAAATTTTTCTCAAATCATCATGAGACATCATAATAACATCTCAAATCATTATAATTTCATCACCATACCTCAAATACTCTAGACACGAGACTTGCATAGCTACACCTTAGGGTTTCACACAGTAGAAGCTAGGGTCAATTGAAAAACACTATAACTAAACATAAAATCAATAAAAATACCAAACGATACTAGGTACACCATAATATACCTGAATACATGTATCAATGAGCTCATATGGCTTCATACCTCAATCTCATACCTCCTAGCATGCATACCTACTCCAAATGAGCACCTGAAACATAGCCAATCACATGTCTCTGCACCCTACAACTGATGTGAGTTCTCAAGCAATCTATAAACTTGTTATCCATCATTCCAAAATTCTTCTCAAGCAACCAAGAATCTCCTACCACCATGAAACATCACCTAGACACTGAATGGGCTTGCAAGAGCAAATAATCCTCACCTTTGAATCTCCTCAGTAACATCATGTACACATCTGGACCGTCATGCCAACACCATCCACAACATCATATGGCCATACTCCATCATTTAATTTGTCTTTAATTTAGTTTTTCATCAATGACAACACCTCTAAGAGCACATGCCAACAATGTCCCCTTTTTCATTAATGGAAAACTACTTGAACTTCTCCGCCTTTTACATTAATGGAAAAGGAATAATATACCTACATAATATTCATATTTCTCAGCGTCATAGCATCTTTCTTTTGTTAGAAACATCAACCAAATATCTCAAACAAGATCAAGACCTTGAAATTTGCACTCAAACCTAATTTTTCCTTCTTTGCAAGCATGCAATCAACATAATCCCCTAGGCCAAACATCTACTACATCTGAACATGTCAAGAAAACATGAATAAAGCATTATCATACCTTATTTAGAGAAAAAACACCAATCTCCACTTTCTAAGCATGCAAAATTTCTTATTTTCTCCTCAACCTTGTTTTGTCCTTCATGGAAACAATGTAGCAAACAAATATTTGAAGCATAAAATTTGAGAACATACCAACAATGTCAAAAATATCAAACCATCATACCATCCTTCTTGAGGATATACCATCATGTTCTAGGCTTGACTAGCTTTTCAATGCACTTTCTTTGTCTTCTTGTTACATATTTCTTGAAATCCCTAAAGTGACATTTATGTAGATTTTCATCACTTTTGACAAGTCCTAGATAAACATACATATCTTGACCATGAAAATCACAAATCCCTAGGATTAAGACAACTATCTCAAGTAAACAAGCTCAATTTCAAGAAAATTACCTTTGATTCTTTTCATGAGATCATTTTGAACACTTTTGCAATTCTTTAAAGCTCCATTTTAGACCTTGACAATCATAATTGGTGAGTTATGAAATTTTTGGAATTATTATATATAAGATTATAAGAAACATACCTCATATGCTTTAATGACCTTCATAACACTCTTCAAGAGGTAAACTCACTTGAACTCGTTGACAAGAAGATAATTTACTCACACGAGCAACATTTAGACCTTTAGAAGCAAATTTTCTTGTCATAAGCATTGTCTAACCTCATCCTATTAACACACCACCAAGACTATCATCAACAAGGATCTTCTTAGCTTGAAGGTTCACAAATAAACTTCCATGGACTATTAAAATGCACTCCCCTGTCTTGATTCCTTGAATACTCCATTCGATTGTAGATGTAATCATACATACCACCGTAATACTATAGCAGACATGTAAGAGCTCACACTTGTGGCAAATTTTTGCCATACAACCATATGACGTCTTCATTAATAAAATTCCAAGATAAATTTAAGGTACATCTTATCAACACTGAATTGAATTACACAAACACAATACATATGTGAATACCACCACACTCTTCATTCCAAATGTATAGTACATGGAGCTAGTCATTTGATACATAAATATTGGCAACATCTAACCTTTTACATACATGAGATCATTTTTATAATGTTTCTATACTCAAGGACACCTTCACCACTAAATTTTTTCTTATGGAGCTAAGAGAGAACCAAATCTACTCACTTTGACTTCTATCAAGCTTCAATAGACACCTACAGGGCCCGTAGAAAGTGATAATTTGTCTCTTACATGCTTTATACATGTAATAGGCTTATTACCACATATAAAGAAACAATATCATCATATTGATTGAGAATAACTACCTATTTCATCTTCAAAGACCATGACACACATCACAAAAATGGATTCACCATCACCTTGAAGCTAAGACATGACAAGAATTACACCATATCATCATCACACACCTGAAGTTTGTTATACTATCATTCTAGCTTACTTGAGCACTCAACCACACTTGATATTAGAAATTCAAAACTTAAATCACCTTATAATGTATATGTTATACCTTCAAGAGTAGTTGGAAGAATTTAAAGACATCTTTAGACACACACATACCTTTAGATGTTTGTATACTCTGCCTCTCTAGCTCTGAGATCAACATTTCTCCTTCATGAAAAAACTAATTGTGCTAAAACAACTTTTTGAATAATTCCAAGGATCATACTACCTTTTTCAAGCATATACCAATATCATGAAGTCTCATATCTATAAAAAATACAACATGTCAGGGATGTAGTAAATATTTCTTATGCACCTATAGCCTTCATCACTCTTTCTTCAATATAGTCAGGGAGTAACCATACCAACTTGTGTTAAGAACCAATATTTTAAATAAAAAACCATGTACCTCTAATCATGAGCTTGGTGTCCATATCACTTACTCACATTCACACCTAATTTGAAATAATCGAGTACATTAAGGAGTTATCAACAAATCTATGATAGACCATTCATGCATAAGTAAAGTCATGAGACACCAAAAGAGAACAAAGAGAAAATTTAACACACACTCTATCTTTATATGATCAAAATTTTAACCATTCATAGATATTACATTCTCATCGATGCCATATTATCTCATAAAGGCCATCAAAATATCACCAAACCTTCTTTATATCATCAAATCCTACACACAGTTTACAAGCCCATGTAGGAAAGAAAATCTCACCAACCTCTTGAAACACATAAAATTATGAAGACGTTAAGCTTGATTTTAATACCCATTTGAGAAAATATACACATCCTCAAGTGTTGAAGAGTCATTCCAAAGGGATCATGCTTAGTTTGTAAAATACTTCCCTTGGTAATTAGGTCTCTTTAGCACAAAGATCTGTCTATTTTTAACAATTTCATAAATTCCTAGGAATGTATATCTTTTTAGTGCCAAAAACCACTTGAATCCTTTAGACCTCCATTTCAATATGATATGTTCAAAATTTTAGCCCGAAATTCCATCATTTGGACCTTAAAAACCCATATTCCATTCATACCACTTACTTGTGAACTATATAAGGTCATTCTAGGTAGAGAAGTAGTTGAAATTCACAATTTTTCTCCCAAGACCTCAAAAATTGATCATACACACTTAGATTAACCTTTACAACTTTCTGAGACCCTTTTCAAATGAATAAAAAGAAAGAGTACCAATGACACACCTAATTTCATCTTGATTTTGTCTTATTTAGTCTTTCAAGAACATTGCACAAGTCTTCAACTTTATATAGAAAGATTAGGTCAACACTCACGAAGACACAAGAGAATATTCAAGCACATTATAGGACCATTTTCACACTTTTACATGCATGACAAAGGACTTAGACCTAAAAATTATGTACAAATCCATACAAATTTGTGATGACCATGACATACACTTTGAGAAGAATGAATGCTCTAAGATACAAGATATAATTTTTACAACTTTTGTAACACCTTCATAGATGCATACTCATAATGGAATCATGGATACATTGAATTAAATCCTTTACCAGACATGATGACTTCATAATGCTTCATAGGACTCAATACACTTACCATGTTCCTCATAGACCACATATCAACCAACATTGCTTAAACTTAGACATAGAAACTATGGGAACACCCCTTATGATTTCTAAAACACTTACATAGTTATTATGACATAATGATGAGACTCTATAACAAAATGATACACCTCATACTAGAAAATTTGACATGATAATGCAAAACAAACATCGAGAGGACTCGGACTCATACACCTTAACACTACAAGATCTAAGATCATGACATCTCACACTTTAAAACAACCAAAATTAACCAAGAAAACAATGAACAATAGCATAACAATAAATATCTTGACCTTATGGAGGAGGTTCCTTTTGAATCAGACCACTCCCTTTCACACCCATGCTTCTTTTACATTAGTATACCTCTAAGAAGAATAACGAGAGGTATATAGGGATAATGAAGACCTAAAATAAGGTCTTGAAGAGGTCCCAAGCCTTCTTGAGTGCTTGGAATACTCCTTACTCTCTATTCTAATAGGAAATCTAAGAAACACATCTTCTTTCACTAACATCTACCCTTGATGAGACACCATTGTCTCTCCTTGGTTCCCATGCCCTTTTAGGACCACTATATTGTATTCTAGCCCTTTGAAATTTACTTCCATGCACTCTAGGTCCTTGAGCCATATTCTTTTATCTTGAATAAGCATGAAAAAAAAATCTTGCCACATGACCAATCTCATTATAGTTGTAGCATACTATTGAATTCTTTCTCTTGAAACCTCCATCTTGACTAGGTGAATCATATAAGCAAAACCTAGCAGTGTGACCTTGTTCATTGCAATTATAGCATACTATCCTCTTAGAAAATTCACTTCTATTGTCTCTCCAAGGTTGAGAGTCTCTAGGATATATTCTACACTCTCTATCCCTATGACCAAATGCATTACAAGTAAAATAATGACCATTGAAATTTCTCTCATACCTTGAGGCATTAGGTTGCCTAATAGATCTTGGCTTCACATTGTCCTTGATGAGTGTATTTTTATTCTCTTCCTTGATGATAGGTTCACCTTTTTCTTTACTTGGAATCATGTCTTCTTGCTTGAATTATTTACGTTTGGATTATTCTTTGAACCCCAAACCAACTATATCACCTGTTGGATTTTTTTGGTAAGTAGATCATCTAATTCTTTTGCAATTTTCTCAAATTTTTGAAATGACATGGTATTCTTTATAGCCTCTAGTAGCTCAGCCCTTAAAAATCTATGTCTTATTCATCTTTTGAACACAAAATCTCTTTATGTTGAAAATTTGAAACAAGATAATTTACCTTGTCTTCTAGAAATCTGATTGACTCATTTTTCTTGGTAGATTTAGAAACATATTGTTCATCTTTCTTATGAAACTGATTTTCATATTCCTTGATCTGCAAACTCAACTTTTGGTTCTCTTTCTCAACATGCTTTAGTTCTCTTTTGATGCTCTCAAAATCATCTTTGTTATCATCATCATCTTCATTAGAATAATTGCAATAACCTAAAATAAAATCTCCTAGAAAAAAAGATTCATCACCTGGAAGACCTCATAACTTCTTTTTCATGAACAATGCTTCATTTCCAATACCCTCATAAACAGATTCAAGTTTAGAATCTGAAACACATATACTTAAATCAGATAACTCACCATCTTGATTTATATAGAATCTTCTTTTGTCCTTCTTCTTGTAGTTAAACCTTTTGAAGTTTTTCTTACCTTTACCAAACTTATGATCCTTCTTTTAGGTTCATCTTCATTATCTTCATCATAATCCTCCTTCTTGTGCCTATGAGGAAACTTGGCAAAAAGGTCCTACTTCATAAAAATTAAAACATTTGAATGCAAGTTTACCACTATACTTACTAGATCCATGCTTTAATCTTCTAGCCGCCATATAAAAGAGCTCTTCATCTTCAATTTCAGAGAGTAGCAATGTCATCGTTTAGTTTCTTGTCCCTAGTCTTCATTTAAGATTTGAAAGAAATATCCTTCTTTGTTGGTTTAGAGTCACCTATTCTCATTTCATAAGTTGTAAAAGTACCATAAACCACATTCAATTTCAAAGTAATACCATTTTCTTCTTTAATAGAAAATAATTTGGAATCAAATCTAGGATTTAGTGACCTCAAAACCTTTTGAAAAATAGTTTCTTCTTTCACATCATAACCATAACCTTTCATGCTATTGAAAATTTTACCAAATATAATGAGGTATGTACCAATGGAATCATTATCATTCATCCTAAGACCTTCAAACTTATTTCTAAAGTTTGGAGCTTTTCAATTTTTACCTTTGTGTCACCTTCATATAGAACTTGAAGTTTATCCCATGCTTCCTTTTGTAATTTTTAATGCATTACTTTTCCCATTTATGATTCTCCAAGGCCACTTATGATGGAATTAAAATCTTTTGAATTATTAGTGTATGCCCTCTTTTCATCCTTAGTAGTTGGAGAGGTGGTAGGAGGAGTATAGCCATGCTCCAAAGTATCCCAAATATCAAACCCTTGAGACATGATAAAGGACTTCATCCTTAATGTCCAAAAAGGATAATTAACACCATCAAACATTAGTTCCTTGCCAACAACTGTACTACTTGCCATCTCATGCTTCAAGGATCTCATTTCAAGATGTCAAAATTCTCCAAAAGGATTCACTCACGAAACCAATTATTGAAACACAATGGACAAGAGGGGGTGAATAAATCCTTACAAAACTTTAAATTTAGATTTCATATTTTGTTATTCAAATTCTCACAAGCATTCAACCATCCATATATATATGCATACAACAATTATCACATGTGCAAGAAATGATAAGAAATATATCAACACAAGACACAAGATATAAGTGGGAAACCCTAAAAAGGGAGAAAACCCATTGAAACTCAACATTTATATTGATATGTTTAAAAATTTAGTGAGGCACAAACCCCATAAGGAGCACCAACCCCTAATTTAGTAGAGCTACAACCCCCACAAGATGATAAAGCACCCACTCAACCACCTTATGATTTTTTTACGCCACAATCGATGGATACCACTTGATTCATCTCGCACTTCTTCAAACCCTCATACAAACCCTAAGTGATCAAACCTTCACAACTAGCTATTTATTCACTTATCAAGCATTCAAACACATGCACACATGCTTGATGATATTCATTTATCTTTCAAACACCTTATTTGATCTCATTTCATGCTCACACACATGAATGAAAACTTCACCTAGGTCACACTTCTTGCACACACACACTACTAGCACCAAAAAGCACCAAAACAATGCTTTTATAAGCTCCTCTTTATTTCAAATTCAGAAAAAAACCTTTTCCCTCATTTGTCTTGACCCATGAATCATAAAAAAATTAAAATCAGAAATATAACATTCATAAGTGGCCCAACTACATCGGCTAGCCAAAAACAAAATTTCATGCTTAAAAATGGTTAAATCCCTATGGGCACAAAGATAAAAATTCCTAACATCAAAACCATACTTATTAATGACCCATTAATAACCAAACATGGTTGAAATTTATCTCAACCAATCAAATTATTTCATTTAATGGGCCCAATGTTCTTTGTACTTGTCAAAATAGTTGTTTCCTACACCCTTCAGGAGCCTGAAAACTTCTTTATGCCACTATATCACTTAAAAACATCCAAAATATGTCACGTGACCATTAAATGGAAATTTAAGAACCTGTAGAAAAATTATAATAAAGTTATAATACATGAAACGATCACCTGCCCAAACCGCGACCAATTTTGTTTTCACCAAATCAACCTTCCCAAAAAGTTATTTTCAAAGATCAACTAGTTAACACATTTATAAGAACAATAAGACCTATAAATGGATTCATTGGATTAAAAATTAATACCTCTTATCTCTCTAGGTTATAGAAAGCATAACCTCATCCAAATCATGCTTCAATAAACTCAAAACAACCAAAATATCTTTTCTGTCTTACACTGGAAAAAGTATTCTTGTCAAAAACTGACCTAGAAAACATAATATAAATAATAATCATGGGAAAATACTTATATAAATGAAAATAAAATTTAATTATATTTCCAACATAACTTGAATTACATTCAAACTCCACCTATATATCCAATTATGCTCACTTTATTGAATCTTTGCTTTTATGGCCTCAAAGCGCCCTTTGACCAATCAACCTAAATAGAGCTCATTTGACCATGTAGCTGCATTAAAATTTCCTTAAACCTATTCTTAAATCAATATCAACTGACTTAAATTACACAATTTCAATTTAGTAAGCAATTCCTTTGGACACCCTTGTCCTAAAACACTCCTCTTCATAAACTAACCTCTTTGAGTGGGGCCCACTCATCACCATGACCTATAATATGCATTTATTGAAATATTAAGGATTATTATACATGTTAAAATCATCATTCATGGACTAGGAACAATAATTTTCCACTTAGGAAGAAATTCTTTCATATCGCTTTCAAGCTAGGGTTTCACACTCATAAAAAAGTTGTTTACCTTCTTAACATTCGTTCATAAAAATGTGACTATTAACTGACCTAATTATTTTTTTGAAACATTCTCAACTCAATTTATAAACATCCCTGAAATACACAAGGTACCATGTAAAGAACACAATTCAAGGTGAGCATCGAAGTTTCAATTCGAGCTAGAAATGCACTATATTTTTACCATGTCTCATAAAAACTAACATAATTTAAAAAAATTAACCTAATTGAAATCTGAAAGTTTTTTCAAATCATCATGAAACATCATAATAACATCTCCAATCATAATAATGTCATCACCATACCTCAAACCCTCTAGAAAGCGATACTTACATAGCTACCCCCTTAGGGTTTCACACTTTGCATCAAGCTAGAATCAACTAGAAAAACACTATAACTCAACATGAAATCACTCAAAAAGACAAAAAAAAACCTGGTACACCATAATATACTTAAATAAATGCATTTATGAGATCATATGGAATCATACCTAAATCTCATACCTCCTAACATGCATACCTATTCCAAATGAGCGCTGAAACATAGCCAATCACCTTTACTGCACCATACGCAACTTATGTGATTGCCCAAGCACTATCCAAACCTACTATCCATCATGCCAACATGATTATAAAGAAACAAAGAAGCCCCTACCACCATTCAACATCACCTAGGCACTTGAATGGGCTTGTAAATAAACAATCCTCATTAAATCTCCCGTAGCATCATGTACACATATGAACTAGCATGAAAACACCATCCATAACATCATATGACTATACCCCATCATTCAATTTTTCATTAGTGTGTTTTTACATCAATGAAAACACCTCTAGGACTACATACCAACAATTAACACTCAAATTGGTTGTTTTTGAATTGATTTTCTCTCTTCATGGAATTTTCCTTTGGAATAGTTGTTTCATCACAAGGCACAACATATTTTTTCTCTAATAGGTTATACCTTGGATGGCCTTGAAATTTCCCTGATTGGATTCTATTTGACACTGGTTACCTTGGTTTTCGATATGATCTTAGCATGCCCTAAACTTATTTTTGTTGAAGCTTGCAAGTCAAATCGCCTTGGAGATTGCCACATGAGGTACTTTTACGGTGTATCCTTTCTTTTCTTGGAATTTTGGATAGTTTTGGATTAGATATTCTTGGTGTGTAAAGCTGCAAATCTTGGCCCAAATCTACTCTCACCCTCATATAATTCAAATGCATCTACTTGTAAACTTGTTCGCCTTATTTATTTGTTATGGTAGCGTATGCATCATCCATTTCAAAACATAAGTTTAGGTTTAAAACCATATTTTTCTCATGACACCATGTGAGCCTCTCATTTTAATTTTTTTCTTACTATTAAAAAAATAAAATTTATGTCCTCCACTAATGATTTCAAAGCATATTATGGTGCATTGGTGAATCTCTTAGCTTATGAAGCATGGAGTTGTGAGTTTCACTCATGGAAGGTGTATTTCAATTAAGACCACAACACTCACTTTCTCACTAGAACTACCAACCTTGTTACTAGATCGTTGAGCTAATAACATTTTGGAGGTAATTTTTAATCAAAAATTGACTCTTTTTAAGGATAATATTTTTGTAAAGTGAAAATTTATTGGAGGAATAAGGTCATTATCTTTTTTAAGTCAATTTTTTTGGGGAAAAGATAATTGTAACCATTATTAATTTCGAGGGGGTTATATTTTTTCCTGATCAAAATGTTAAGGAGTGCAACCTCCTCATTTGTTCGACAAACATAATGGACATTTGTTTAAACCTCTAAATCCAACAAAATATCATGCCTAGAAACCAAAAATGGAACACTTTCTCAAATCACAGGTCTCTAGCGCATCTTCCAATATTCCATACCCACATCCACCAATAAAAATATTAGTATGGATATTCATACAAGTAAGATAAACCTTTAGAATCATTTCCTGAATATTCTAGATAGCCTCCAGTTTCAAATATTATTTTCAAGTCTCCAAAAGAGGTATGGGAGAAATTTGAAAGTTTATTTGGAAAGATAAATGAGTTTAAAATATTGCAATTAGAAATGGAATTAAAATCCTATTCAATTTCAAATTTTCCATCCTTTAAATTATTTTAATCAAAATTTAAGAAGCTTTAGAGACAGTTTATATTTGGTGGTCAAGATACAAAATATGAATAATGTATATGCTTAGTTATATCAAAACTAAAAATTCCTTTTACTCTATTAATATCTAATTTCTTTTCCACATTGGATGCCCTAGGAGATCAGTTTTAGATGTCATCATTTGAATTGTTTTGTGAAAGGTTGTCTTGTGAACAAAATAATTAATGTCACTTGATGCCTTACCAAACTCTAATCAGAAATTGATTGTAAATTATTATAAGGGTAAGTGGAAACCTAAGTATAAAATAGGATTAAAACCCATATAATATCCAAAATATTCTCTTGACATCACTGAAACTCCTAAAACCATTTATTCTCCTAAACCTTGCAGTCTTGAAAAAGGAAAAAAAAACCAAGAAGAAGGTATACAATCCATGTCTATATTGTCGCAAGAAAAATCATCCAAATTCTAGATGATTTATGAGAATAGAAGCATGGAAAAATACCTTGAAAAACCAAAAACTTTCTGTTCCACCACCATCATCTTCTTCATGCATTGGTAAAGTTAAATCTCCATTTTCCTAGACCTTATCTCCATGGAAAGATAAGTGGGTTTTGATTCTCGTGCCACAAATCATCTAACTCATTCAAAGAGTTTTTAAGTTCAGTTTCTTCTTGCAAAACTTCACATATTATGATGGGAAACTCTAGTTTTGTTGATGTTTTGGGAGATGATACTTTTAATATGCCAAATTGTCTTATACAGGATATTCTCTATATTCCCAAAATTTCTTCAAATTTTTTGTCTATTTATCAAATTTTCCATTTTCATGATGGGGAAATAATTGAATTCTCACCAAAGGTGTTTTAAGTAGATAATTGAATGATCCTATTGGTATTGTGGCTATAAGAGTGGTGGAACCATCTTCTAATTTATATCTCTTTGAAAAATTGACATTTCTACGAGGATCTGCTTTGATTTCTTGTGCTCTAATTTTGTGAGTAAACTATGACATGAGAGGTTTGGTCACCTTTACTACAATTATCTATAGCATATTTCATCACGAACATAGTTACTAGTCTTCTAAAATTTTCTTCTAATGATGGTTTTATCTAGGTTTTATGCTTGGAAAGAAACATCAAGATCCCTTTTGAAAGGGATAAACCACATGAACTAAGGGTCCTATTGAGTTAGAACAAAGTGATATTATGAATTTTCCTTCATGATCATTTTCTAGTGTTAATTATGTGCTAAAATTCATTGATTGTCTCACAAGAATAATAACTTGGGTATATTTATTGAAATATAAATATGATGTATTTGATAATTGTAAGGCTTTTAAAACCTTTGTTGAAAATCAATCGGGAATGTCACTAAAAATATCCACACGATAATGGGGGGATAAATTAGTAATGAATATAGATATTTTTATACCTGATCATGGAATATTGCATTAGTATTTAGTGACCTACACTCATCAACAAAATGGTGTTGCAAAGCATATAAATCAAACACTCTAGGAGATGGATAAGCTGCACGATTCAATTTAATAAATCATCACCAAATTTCTAAGATGAAGAAGTGAATTTTTCCAACTACATTCAAAACATAATTCATACGGATCAGTTTTGGGATTCACTTATGAGGAAGCATGGTTAGGTAAGAAACCTACAGATTTTTGAAGCAAAACATGGGCCTTTTTCCCGATGACAAGTGAAAATACATCAAGGAAAGAGTACTAAGCTTATAATCACTAGACATTGTGAATATATGAAGATATATTATCTTATAGATCCTATTACCCATGAAGTTTTTATAGAAGAGATGTTTTTCTTGATGAATATGAAACTCCTACAAATGTTGATGCTCATTCTTATTCACTCACTTCACCTATACTTGATTCATAGGACAATTTTTTTGTTCTAATGATGATCTTGATGGGGAACCTACTCTATTTCTCTACCTCCTCCTCATACTCAATAAATGGTTGAATGGATTCAATCAAATCTACGATCTACGGGTGAATTTCTTGTTGATATGAGTGATTCATATTGTACCATTTTTCAAAATTCTAGTAATGTTTATTTTCATTGCACTCACTTTGTTCCTTCTAGAATGACTCTTATGAGTAAAGTTATTTCATATAATCTAGTTACTATTTCTAAGGATAGTGGTAAAAATGAATGGGATGAATCTATGTAGGATGAGTATTATTATATTTTGAAGAATAATACTTAGTTCCTCTTTCTAAGGAAAAAATGTGATATGTAAATGTGTCTATAAGACCAAATATGTAGTTGATGACTATGTTGATAACTAAAAGGATCACCTTATCACTAAATTTTTTTCTCAAGTTAGATTAGATTACTTTGAAAAAAATTCTCCTTTGGAAAAAATGGATTATGTACACCTTTTTATTTCCCTTATTGTATCCTACGAGATGTCAATATATCAAATGGACGTGAATATTGCATTCTTACATAATGATAGAGAAAATTCTAAGTTTTTATAGAAAAATTCATTGGTTTGCAACCTTCATTATATTAGAGTTTTTGGATCTCTGATGAAAAGCGAATGCATGAGAAATTTAGAAATCAAAATAACTAGCAATAAAATGTAATATGATCAAGAAATCATAAGGAAATAATGGATACAAATTAAATCAATGCTCAATATGATAGACTGATACAAGTTAAGTACATATAGGAAGTGAATGTGTAACCTACTCCTAGATCAGTAGGGAATAAATCTCACTAACTAATACTAGAAGTAGAGTTGACTCCACATAACTAGTAGGGTAACTCAATAAAACCGGTAAGCTAACTCAAAAAAACTGGTAAGTTAACTCAACACAATTGCATATCCCATGAGTGTAGGAAAGCTCCAAGTAAATAAACAAATACAGGGAAAATAAATATCCGACACTAACACATCATTATATTTATGGCATCAAACAAGCTCCATGAGATATGTATGATAAAATGGATGTTTTTTTATAGAGTGTCACTTTCATCATTGTGAGAAACAACATAATGTATATATGTTTTGAATAGTGGTGAAGATTTGTTGATTTTGGTCTTATACGTTGATGATCTAATCCTCCTTTGGAAGTTAATATTCTCTAATTTAGGAAATTCAATGCAAGCTAAAGGAAATTTTGATATGATAGACTTGGGTTTGTTGTATTATTTCCTTATCATCCATGTTCATCAATATTACGAGGATATTTGTATTATACATAATAAGTATGATTTAGACCTACTTTAGTAGTTTAATATAGCTAACTATAAACCATCTCCCAGTCCATTTAAGTCATGTATTGAATCGAATCTTGATTTTACTTACAACTTAGTTGATGCCACTTTGTATAGACAACTACTTGGGAATATTTTGTATCTCACTCACACTCTTACCGATATCACATTTGTTGTAAAACTTATCTCTCATTTTCTCGCTAGCTTCATGATATTCATTAGAAATTAGGAAACATAATCTACACTAAGCGGGACTTTGAGTTTTGGCATTCATTATTCACCATATGTATCTTTTAATATTGAGGGCTTTACGAATTAAGATTGGGGAAATTTGTCGTGATACATGACAATCTACGTCAATTTTGTTCTTTCACCTCGATTCTGGTTTAGTTGCATGGACATGTAATAGACAAACTATAATTACACTTTCATCCATTGAGGTAGAGTATAGAGGTGACATTAAGGTTGGTTAGGAAAGTCTTAGGCTTCACTAGTTACTTGATGAGTTTGTCCTTTTGTAGAGGTCATGACTATGATTTGGTGTGATAATAAAAGTATTATTTAAATAATGTACATAATCCTATTGAGCATCAGTACTAAAAATATTGAGATCTACGTGCACTTCATTTAGAAATTAATTCATGATGGATTTGTTTACTTGGATTTTGTGTCTATTGTTGATCAGATTGTGGATATCTCCATTAAACCTTTTTCTTCTCCTTGTTATCTTGAGTTATGAGAAAAGATTGAGCTGCCAAAAATTTTCCTTCCAAGAGATTCGGTATAAATTCCTTACCTCCTCTTTCTATTTTGTATTAGGAACCTTATTAGGCCTAATAGTTAGGGTCTTTTCCTTATGTTCTTTCTCATTCCTTATCTTTCTCTTAAGTGAGGGTGTTGATGTAACCATATTCACACTACACTAGTTATAGTTATTTGTTAGCCAATTATTCCATGTGCTTACTATGTTAAAAGCTTCAATATGGAGCTTAATATGTTTGTTTTATTTAAATAAACTTTTGAGTTATTTCAAGCATAGGTACATGTATCTTGGAGCTTGTTGAGATATTTTATCCATTCCTTGATTAGAGGAGATAAATTTATCATGTAGTTTGTAATTTCACACCTATTATATAGGTGTGGATATATGCTTTCAATGTATTTATTCTCTTGTTCCTATATGTGGAACATAGGGTGTTTGAATAAAATTCCACAAATTATTTTCTTGCTCTAATTTACATTTATCTAAGGATTATGGTTGTAGCCATTGTTAGCTTGCATATACGATCTTACTAGTTGATCTATCAATCATTAGCATCCTGATGTCACTCTTCACCAACATCATCTTGCACCATATTTTGTTACAAATCATTATACAACTTATTTATTGTTTAAAGTCCTATATTCAACATGTCCCTACAAGGACTAGGGGACTCATATTTTCATCACTTGTGTGGTATAACCATTAACATGGGGTAAATCCCTCTCTTATTCATCCATCATAGGTTAAAAAAATGCCCTAATTCCCTATATGTATTATCTTGACCTCCACATCATCCTCATATACTCAAAAATATACCAAAAAAGTAAAAACAACATCAAACATTCCAAAACTTGGAATTCATTATCTAAGTTCATGAATGTTATTTTCCCTCCACACTATCATCCACTCTCATTTGTACTCAAACTTCATTTATAATTTACTCACATTCTGATCTTGGTTGAAGCACAACTTTAATGTGATATTTTGTCAACTTATCTACATGTCCCATGAGTCAAAAATACATATAATGACCTTTTGAACTTGTTCTATCTGTCACCAATAAAATTAAAGAATGAATTTTATCCTAGAGATATAAGCACTATACATAAATTGAACTACTTGGTGTGAATGTCTCAAGGCATAAATGTAAATATTATCCAATGTTGTGTAAACGCATCCATCAAAATCCACACCAATATATTGGTGGTTATAAACTCCCTCAAAAACATAAGAGTGTAAAATAATTTCAATATCCTTTCATAAACACAAAAATTCGAAAAAAAGTAACAAACAACATCAAAATATCTATGGGGATATTTCAAACATCTAATGGGGATTTGGATGCCTATCTATTAGTAGAAAAATTCTTTAAATAGAAAAAATACATATCTTTCAAGGCTATGGACACATGGTTAGAAATGAAGCAATGGAAAGCTTCTCAATTAGCCTTCCATATACCATCAATCATCAATAAAAAGGTCAAAATAATCATATAAATTGTCTATCCCATATGTACTTTTTCCTACAAGTCTTCACTTCAAGCAATAATTACCCATCACTCATGCACACACTAGATCTCAAAAAGAAACAAGGCTAGTCATTTGCTTATTGATATTTTAGATCTTGTTTCAAATCCTATTGTTGTCTATATCGTGTCTCCTACTTTTTTATTTCACTCTTTTCAAATAGGACAACCTGTTTCAATTCACATAAATTAAACCACATATCTCTCACACATCCATGTTTCCTATAGTCTTACATTTTACCTTGAACATATAAAACATTCTTGATATTCCAATTATTTCATAAAAAAACATTTCATAAATGACCAATTCTAATCCATCTCTAGCTCCCTCAATATCTATGACCCTCTATTGCATGCTCTAAACCCATTCATGCCTTTGGCCCTTTATCACTTGCTTCATACCCCTTCACACCCTTTTCCCTTTCTCACATGCTCTAGCCTTTTTCCAAATACTCTAGCTCTCTACCATGCACTTTGGCTCACCACTTTGCTCACTCTCACTCTATGCATGCCTCTTTCCCTCCACCATGTGTTTTATCTTCCTTTACCCCTAGCCATCTATTGCATGCTCAACCCCCTCCTTGGACAAGTGTTGAGTATAAAAAGTATGACACTAAGAAGAAGGCACACAAAATATTCACATGTGGTAGCAAGGTAGGTTTGAAGGCACGGAAGGATAGGGAAGGAAGCGCACACGAAAGACAAAATGAATATGGACTTAGCCATTTTCATGGTTATGGGCTATTTTTGGAGATAGCGTGTGGGGAACACAACTAGATGGAAACTTGCATGGTACGCAAATGATATTTTTGGAAGAGCATCTACTAAGCACTTTGCATGAGTTCAAGTTGATAATAAGATTAGACCGCCAATTAGCTAGAAGAGATCTATTATTAGCACACTTGCATGTGTGTCTATTATTGTAAAGGTGCATGGCTATTTTCAGCATGTGACCTATTTTAGGAATTATGTAAGTGGTGAAGGGAAAGACCCCACCCTTATAAATATGTAGTAATCTGCGTAGATTAGTAGAGAGTACTATGTATGAGCTATTGTGGAGTTATCTTTGCCAGAACTAATGCACACATGAACTTATGGTACTACTTATTGTAAGAAGATTTTGTGTTCATTGTGTTTTAATATAATGGAGTCTATTGGATGAATAATGGTGTCAAACGTGACTGTAACTAGTTATTGCATGGATAATTTCATTATGTTTATCATTTGATTCATGATTCTTTAAGATCTAGATCTAGAATATGCTATGTGGAAATTTTATATTGTTTATGGATCTGAATGCATTAACCCTTCATCATGTTCACATCCTACACAAGAAACTCTAAGGAGGGGCTGGTACCTTTGCGCACTTTGGGTGAGCGCTCAATCTAGGCTGAGTGATGTGCTAGCATGCCTAGGTTATTCTTGGTAAATTATAGGCTGCATCATTGGTTCCATTGCGGGACCTCTTTTTCAATTGTTTTTAGGATGGTTTGCAATGAATACGTACCGGTTGACCCTAGCAAGTGTTGAGGAGTGGATAAAAGATCTAGAAGAAGAGTACGCATGGAGGTTCAACACTATATTTGAGTTTGACGCATGCGCTTGGGTGGAAACAGAATAACGTATGATAGTTTATATGAGATATTCTTCGTTATTTTTCTGTAGAACTATACGAGTGGCTGTTTCTTATGTGTCTAAAATTAAATGGAGGTATCATGCACTTGTTTGGACGCAGGAAGAATTTCAGGCCCTTTATGATGCTGATCTAATTTTGACATTCACTATGGATACTTGGTTTCGTGGTGTTCTGAACATTTATATTCTGGAGTACTCAATTTCCACTTATTCTTTCCAGAGGTAGCGAGAATTCCATTTTTACGGTATCCTAGGGGAACTTACTTGCAAGGCATTCCACTGGTGATTAAGATCTTGATGGTAACCCTAAAATTGGAAAGAAAAACAATGGCTAACTAAACCCCACCATGCATGGGGCAGGAGCATGTTTGGTGAAAGATGACAGACCTAGTGGTAGAGAGGTAGAGAGAAGAAAGGTGGCTTAAGTACAATGAGGCACGTGAGAGGAGATAGAGAAGCAACGTGACATTACAGAGTGGATGACATTGAGGAGAGAGATGGATTGCAAAGGATTTGGAGCTCATGCGAGAAGGCATGGAGCTAGAGCATCAAGAACTCCCCCATTTGGGAAAGCATGAAAGGGAACCCTCTTTAGCCTCACATGGGAGTGTGCCAATAGAGACGACCTAGGCCACAAGTGTGCATTTGAATCTACTTGGCAACCTAGCCCTTGCGCTTGGTTTTCCAATACTTAGTACATCTAATAGTTAGTAAGCTAAATTGGGTAGTAGGGAAGCAAGAGTAAGTCACATATCAAGTACATTGATGGAAGGGAAAACATCTTCATTTTCGTTTAGAGGTACCTTTTAGGTGCATCATCGTACAAAATTTGTTTGTGCAAAATTTCGGGCTCACTTTTAGGATTAGTACCACCACACAGACTATAGGAGTTCAAAGTATAGTAATGCTATTGAGACATAGGAAGTACATCTTCTGGTCCACCTCTAGCTACAGGTGGATGATCATGGGGTGTATGTGGCTCTATTTTTGGTGGATATGATGGTTCTGGAGGTAGAGGAAACACAGGGGGTTCTGGATCAGGTGGGAAAGGTCTGCACTAACCCCAAAATATTTACGTGGAGATGTATCTTCTTCTTCCATATTATAGGGGCATATAAGATGATGTTAAACACGTGCACATGTGTGAAATACTGTGGCATACAAAATGGATCACGACATTTGAGCGCAAGGCAAGTCAATTTGTAACTACATTGTAGGGATGCACACACAGTTGGTATAGGAAGTTTGACCCTAATCAAACTTGCATAGATTACGCAACATTCAAAGATGCATTCCTTAAAGAGTTATATATCCTGAGTTTGAGCAGAAGAGTATAAGCGTACTCAAGGATATTAAACAAGGTACTATTGAAAGTGTTTGGGAGTATGATGCCCATTTCAAAATAATTTTATCTAAGCTTTCTTATGATATTCACGCAAGCCAACATGTGCAGTGGTTAGTTGGAGGTCTAATGACACCTTTTAGAAGGGCTTTATCACATGAGACATACACCAAAGCCCTTGAAACTACTTTTCATGCTGAGGAAGTTGGGAGTATAGACACTAAAGTCAGCCCATTCTTGTAGGCACATATTGTAGCTATGGAAAAAAGTTGGAGAAACTATCGGTGAATTCGGCACATGAGACGCGCATTGGGATTTGGTGTATAAATTGTGAATTGGAAGGTCACACCAAGGATAATTTTCCCGTAGATCAAGTACATTTATTCTTGCTAGGCGTGAGATATGTCACACCGAACCGTGACACCACCATTGCTCACTATTACAATACATGATAAGGAATAATGTATCTTGTTATTGTAATATTTTCTAGTCCATGACTCATGATACAGAGGACTGTAGGTTGATTGGCCAGATCCATGATGCTATAGATATTGGTGTGTGACAAATAGGGGTATCAGATAACTCTAAAGGAAAGAATTGGCCCCGAGGATTGGGATCACAATCAAGCATGTTATGATCAAAATGAGGGGCGCTATGATGGAGGACATGGCAGAGGTCAAGGATACCATGGAAAATTTGGAGGTTGAGGTTGTGGTGGTGGATGAGGTGAATTCCCTCGTGGAACATGCTTTACATGTGGATCACCTGACCACTACATGCATGAATGTCCTCATAATATTACATGTTCTTTATGTGGAAAGAATCATAGTTATGAGGAATTCCAAACTTATATGAGAATTTTAGTAAGCAGCATAAACAAGAAAACAAAGGCACATGGATGGTTATGATATAGTGTGTTGTGGAAAATTAGTGGATGCCCAAGTTGGAACTAGAAGCTAAGGTATTTCTTGTAAAGATCATTACCTGCACTGAAGCTATGCGTGCTAGAGAGGCATTACAACGAAACCTCCCATCACTAAAGAGGAGGTTTTACATGCCCGTACCCAAATCCTTCCCATTAGAAGGAGGTTTATCAAGAGACCATGGAGGTCCTTATAAATATTTAGGGTGAAATACAATGTTTAAAGGAGAAATCATGAAAAATGGGCGAAGAAGGAGGTAGAGACGATCCATTCATATATTGATGACTTGAAGGAGGTATGCAGAATGTTGTACTCGGAGAATATTATTCCATTACTAGGGAGTTGGCTAAAGGGAAACAATCTGCGTGTGAATACTAAGAATGGGCAATAGATCCTACATGTAAATATTCCCCCCATAGCTTAGACTACGACAAGGAAATCACTTTAAATTCTTTTGTGGATGGATGACTTTTGAGCAATATATATATTGATACAGGCGCGGAAGTCAATGTTCTTAATTTAGATGCATGGGTACAAATGCGGAGACCTGCATTGTAGTCATCTTCTAATGTATTATTTATGGCTAATCAAACTAAGGCCAATCATATTGGAGTTTTAAAAGATGCATCCATTACTATATAGGGGCCAAGTTCACTGGGGATTTTGAGGTTTTAGCGCTTGCAGAAGTAGACAGTTTCCCAGCTCTGCTTGGACGCCCTTGGTGTTATGTAAATAATGTTGATCTTCGGTTCAACAAGGGATATATCAGTTTTGAGAACAAGGAGGAAAGAGTTATTATCCCTTTAACAGATGGAAAATTTGTGCCCTATGTTGAGCCTTTGAGTGAGGAAGATTTGAATAGGATTTATGTACATGCCATCCGGGACCCAGAAGTGCTCGAGCCATCTAAAGAAGGAATCCTTCAATGGGAAGATGCATAGTCTATTAGTGATACTACAAGTATTTATTGTGATAATTGGGCTCATGGTACTTATGAGTTGGTAGGATCTGAATTAAGGAGAACATTTGCGTGGAACAACAAACCTTGTTGCGTCAAGAGAATAGGTAAAAACTCCAAACATTGATACTCTAGGAAGGGGACCCTACGGTATTCCTGCGCACCATGGAGGAATAGTGGATAGACTAGTTGGAGAGAAGAAGTATGCTAGCATATACCCTATGTAGGACAACAATGCACTAGTGGGTGGTTCATAGGGATAATCTTGTAGAATGGAATGAAGTCAGGATTTCTCTTACAACTTGGTTTTCCAAGAGCAATGCACCAACTAAAATATGCACATATCATGGTAATCAACTTGTTCAACACCACATTTAGTAGTATGAGAGGCTCTGGACAAAGGGAAAGTAATCTCTACCACCTTCGTTATGGGTGGACAAAATTTATTCCACTTTACAAGGTTGTGCACACGCTTGGTATGTATATGCAGAGCTACATAGAGAAATTGGAAATTGGTAGGATTTGATTATAGGTATGGTCCAAAATTTTGACTACTTCTCTACTAAACCTCTAGTAGAAGAGGCATTAAGGGTTATAAAGTGGTTAACTATGGGAGACAATGAAAAGGTGGAAGAACTCATTAGGATTTATTTGATGGAAACAACTCAGGAGCGCGTTTTCTACAGGAACAAAGAGATATGCCATGCTACTTAAGCACGCTTTCTTTAAGAAAGAAAAAGGGAAGATGGTCTACATAGTGGATGATGAAGAAGTAGAAGAATTGGATATAGATCATTCAACGTGTGTGTGCAAGGTCTTGGACAGTGCAGATAACAACACATGTGCCTATCATGAACCTATGAGGACAAAGAAAGTCAATATTGGTACGGATGCGGAACCTAAAGAGGCAATAATTGGAGATTATTGGTCTAAATTTGAAGTTGTCAAAATAGTGGAGTTGGTCCATGATTTTCAGGATTTATTTCCTAGGGGATACCATGAATTGAAAGGAGTGCATGCATCATTAGGATAAATGAAGATAAAGCTTAAGGAAGGTGTGTGCTTGGTCAGGAAGAGACCCTACAGGATGAACCCCAACTTGTGCATCAAAGTCAAGGAAGAAATTGAAAAAATGTTGAACTCTGGCATCATTAAGCCCCTAGACAAATCAGAATGGGTTAGCCCAATGGTGATCAATATAAAGAAAGATGGTCAAATTAGGATTTGTGTGGATTATAGGGAGCTAAATGCCACATGTGTGACTCGATTCTTTCCCTACACAATTTGTAAAGGAAATATTAAAAGGTGTTGCATAGGTGCGAGATTTATTCTTTTATAAATGGATTCTCCAGATATCATGAGGTCTGGATTGTATTAGAGGATCAAGAAAAAAACAACTTTCACCACTTAGTGGGGAAGTTATTCATATATCTGATGATCGTCGTTAGGCTTGAAAAATGTGCCTGTTGTATTTTCACGAATAGTTTTTAAAGCATTCCAAGATTTTATTCATCTTTTATTGCAAGTTTACTTAGATGATTGGATGGTGTATGGGCTTGTTAAGGATCATTGTGAAAATTTTCACTTAATTTTTGAAAGATGTAGACAATTAAGCATCTCTTTGAACATCAAAAAGTGTGTGTTTGCTACACCTTTTAGCACTCTGTTAGGGCATATTATCTGCAAGGAAGGTTTGTTGGTAGATCTAACCAAAATTTTAGTTATTGTCAGCCTAAAAGAACCTACCAGTCAGAGTGAGGTGTGCGGATTTTGGGTCACACTAGGTATTATAGAAAATTTATCAAAGGATATGCTAAGGTTTCCACACCCTTAAAGGAGTTACTAAAAGGAAAAGGGACATTTTATTGGGGAGAAACACAACAACGCGCATTTGAGGAACTAAAGGAGAGACTTACTACAACGCCTATTCTACGCTTTCCCTCGTGGGACCAACCATTTCATGTACATGTGGACACCTCTGGCATGACCATTGGTGTGGTGTTAGCTCAACCTGGAGAAGGTATTATAGATCATCCTATCTATTTTTATAGTAGAAAGTTGACTCATGCAGAGTAGAATTATATAACTATAGAGCGTGAAGCTTTGTTAATGATCTATGTGCTACATAAATTTAGATAGTACCTATTAGCAACACCATTTATATTCTATACCAATCACATGGCATTGAAATACTTAGTAAATAAGCCAGTATTATAGGGGCACATATGTCGATGTGTTCTCTTATTAAGATACAATGTCGATGCACAGCTTATACATGTTACATCACATGCCTTTAGAATTGGAGGATATTGATGTTTTTCTACACACAGGTGTGGCGCCAGAAGGAATCAAAGCCTTAAAGAAGAAATAACTAGAAATTCACACAACACCTTTTTGTTGATCAGTGGTGACCTATACAAGTTAGGTGTGATGAAGTATCGCACTAATGTGTATTGGAGCATGAGCACATAGATATCATGAAAAAATCCCATGGTGGTATTATAGGTGGGCACTATGCAGGTGACGCCACTACGCGTAGATTCTACTTGTTGGATTATGGTGGGAGATCCTCTACAAGGATTGTAAAGCCTATTGTAAGGTGTGTGATCACTGTCAATGCATTGTTAAAAATGGGAAAAGAGATGAAATGACTTTAAGACCGATTCCTAGTGCAAAGCCATTTGAGAAATGGACTATAGAATTTTTTTTTCCTATCTCGCAAGCTACGTGTAGGACTAGATCATGCTACATCATCACTTGCATAGATTATCTCACAAGGTGGGCGAAGTAGCACCTACCAAGGATTGTATAAAGATACAACAACTAGGTTCTTATGGGAAAATGTTCTTACAAGGTATGGATGCCCGTTGATTTTGACCAGTGATAGGGGCACACACTTTTTGAATGAGACAATCAAAATTCTATTGGATGAGTTCATGATTGCACACCATAAGACTACACTATATCATCCTCGGGAAAATGGAACTGCTAAAGCTTTCAATAAGATTTTGAGCGGACATTACAAAAAAATTGTAATGTTGGAAGGAAATTGTTGATTAGAGAAAACACTTAGTAAAACTCACACAAAAATTCCATGTGGGAGAAAAGACAAGAGCAAAGGTGCGAAGGTATAGGAAGGCATCACACATGGAGGTGTAGAGTCAGACTTTCGGGACTTAGCCGATTTTGGAGATCAGGGCTATTCTTAGAGGTTGGCATGCGGAGCACACAAAGTGATGCGTTGAGACTTACGTGCCACTCTTCGTGGAGATTTCAAAGAGCATGTCAAATCACTCTTGCATGGGCATAAGCTAAGAATAGATCCACCACTATAGTTAACTATCAGCGATCTATAGATATAATACTTGCATGTATGGCTATAGTTGTAAAAGGCGCGTGGCTATTATTAGCATGCGACCTATTTTGGTAGAGTTAAGTGGTGAAGGGCTAGTCCCCCACCCTATATATGTGTAATGAATTACTTAGTAAAAATATAGACAAAGACATATCTTTTGTTTTGAAAGGGTTAGAGATACATGAGCGCATAAGAATGGATAGTTATAATAGATCTATGCGTGCATGCCTGGTATTGTATGAAGCTTTTGCACTATTGGTACAATGAATATATGAAGATATTGGCCAAAAATAGTGTCCGATATGTTTGTCATTGTATACTATTGTTATCATGATGATTTATATTTAAGTGCTTATAGATGCAGTCCGTGTAACAATGTATAGATGGACTAGTTTCTAAATATATGTTTGTTATACTACTTCATCATGCTACCATTCTGCTACTGCAACCCTAAAGAGGGACCTGGTACCTTTGTGTGCTTTGGGTGAGTGCTCAGCCTAGGCTGAGTGATGTGTGCCTGCAACTAGGTGTTATCTAAGAAATCTAGGTTGCATCATTGGTTAAAATCATGAGACCTCTTTTCAATTGGTTTAGAATGGTTCGCGATGAAGACATACCGGCTAACTTTGGCGAGCGTTGAAGAGTGGATTCACAATCTAGAGGAAGAATATGCATGGAGGTTTGACACTGGATCTAGATTTAGCACACACACTTGGGTAGAGCAGAATCTGTATGACAGTTTGTACAAAAGCTTCTTTGTTATCTTTCCCATAGAATTATATGATTGGTTGACTACATACGCATCTAAATGGAATTGGAGGTATCGCACACTTGTTTGGACCTAGGAGGAATTTCAAACACTATATGATGCTGACCTGATCTGGACTCACGCGGTAGATACCTGGTTTCACGATGTTCTAAATAGCTATATTCTAGAGTATTCAATTTCAACTTATTCGTGCCCTAGGAGGTAGCGAGTTCCAGTTCCTACGGTATCCTAGAGGGATGTATTTTCAAGGTATTCCGTTGGCAATCAAAATATTGATGGTAACATTGAACTTGGAAGATAAACCCATGGAAAGCTAAAAAAATCTCCACACGTAGGGGGTAGGAACAGGATTGGTGAAAGATGGCAGACCTAGCGGCAACACGGTAGAGGGAAGAGAGGCGGCTGAAGTATGATGAGGCGCACGAGAGGGAATTATGCAAGAAACAAGAAATTGTAGAATGGATGGTGTTGTGGAGAGAGATGGCTCGTGAAGGATTTGAGGCTCATGGGGAGGAAGAAGAGCAAGAGCATCAGGAACTCCCCCATCTAGGAAAGCATGACAGAGAACCCTCTTCGGCCTCACATGGAAGCGTGCTAGTAGATATGACCTAGGCCATGGGCACGCATCTAAGCCAACCTGTTGACCTAGCCCTTGCACTTGGTTTTCCAGTATCTAGTACAACAGGTAAACATAGTTTTAATTTAGGAAGTGAAAGAATAGAAATAAGTTAGATAGAAAGTACATCAATGGCAACACAAATAGCTTCATTATTCTTTGGGGGTATATTTTTAGGCTCATCATCTACACAGAATATGAGCACGCCGAGTGTGGGATTCACCTTTGGAACTGGGACTACTTCACAGACTGTAGGGGTCAGATAATACCTTTGTCGAGACACAAGGGAGTACATCCACGGGTCATATTCCAAATCCTAGAGGAGGATCAGGTGGTATGGGTAGTTCTGGTTCAAGTGGTTTTGGAGGAAGAGGAAACCAAGGAGGTTCTAGGTTGGGTGGTCAAGGCCCGCAGCAACCCCAGAACATTTATATGGAGATTTCCCTTCATCTCCTACAAGATCTGAGAGGTATTGAGGAGCTACTAAACATGTTCATATGTGTGAAATATTATGGCACGTGAAATTTATCACACTTACGAGCACAAGGCAAGTCAATTTGCTATTACATTACAAAGCACATACGCATAGCTAGTATAGGAAGTTTTATCCCAATCAAACTTGTATTGACTATGCAAGCATAGAAAGATGATTTCTTGAAAGAGTTCTATATCCCAAAGTTTTAGCAGAAGAGTATAAGTGCACTCAAGGATATAAAGCAAGGCACTACTAAAAGTGTACATGAGTATGATGCCTGTTTTAAAATGCTCCTATCCAAACTCTCGTAAGACATTCATGCAAGTTAGCATGCACAATGGTTTGTCGGGGGATTGATTACTCCATTTCAAAGAGAACTATCGCATAAGAATTATACCGACCTGCGTGAAGCATTGGAAACAGCTTTACGCACTAAAGCAATTGGGATTATTGACACTAGAGTTAGTCCATTCTTAGAAGCTCAGATAGCAGCTATGGAAAATAAGTTAGAGAAATTATTGGCAAACTCAGCTCATGAAATGTGCTCAGGAATCTAGTGTATAGATTGTGAAGTAGAAGGCCACACTAAGGATAGTTTCCCTCGCAGAACTGTACATTCACTATTGTTAGACTATGAGATTTTCCATTTGAATCATGATGCTAGTCACTGCCCCCTACTACAACGTGCGATCAGGAAGAATGTATCCTTCTTTTGTAAAATTTGTAGGTCCACAACCCATGATACTGAGGACTGTAGATTGATTGGCCAGATCCATGATGCCATTGATATTGGGGTAAGACAGGTGAGTGTGGCTGATAATTCTAAAGGAAAGAATGAGCATCAGGATAGGGATTATAATCAAATTCTCTATGATAGGAATGATGGAATATTTGAAGGGGTTCGTGAAAGGGGATGTGGATATCAAGGTAGATATTGAGGACAAGGCCAAGGTGGAGGAAGGAGTGAATTCCCTCAAGGAGCTTGTTATACATGTGGCTCACCTGACCATTATAGGTGTGAATGCCCACAAAATATTTCCTATTCATTTTGTGGAAAGGGGCATAGTTATGAAGAGTGTCCGAACTTGTATGAGCATCTCAGTAAGAAACACAAGCAAGAAAACAAAGGCTTAGGGATGGTTAGAATCTAGTGTTTGTAGAGAATGGTGGATGTCTAAGTTAACACGGAACCCGAGGTAGTAATGATCAAGATAACCACACGAGCTGAGGTGGCACGCATAAGAGAGGTTTTGCAACAGAAGCCGACAATCACTAGGGAGGAGGTTTTGCATGCTAGGTATCTAGATCTAGCTCATCAGAAAGAAGTCTATCAGAAATGATGGAGGTCCTTAGAAGCCTTCAAGGTGAAATACAAGGTTTGAAAGAGTAGTCTCAAAAATTGGAGCATAAGGATACAGAAAAGGCCCGTCGAGATATTGACGACATCAGAGAGGTATGTAGAACATTGTGCCAGGAGAATATTATTCCTTTATTAGGAAATTGGTTAAAGGGGAATACTCTGCGCGTGGGAAATGAGACTAGAAGACAAATACTTCATGTGAATCTTCCCCCGATAGCATTGACTATGACAAGGAGATCACTTTGAATGCTATTATGGATGGGTGGTTGTTGAACAATATTTTGATTGACACAGGTATGGAAGTGAATGTACTTACATTGGATGCATGGGAAAAAATGGGGAGACCCCCACTCTACCATCATCTAATGTATTGTTCATGGAAAACAGAACGAAAGCTACTCCCATAGGAGTTTTGAAGGATGCATCTATCACTATACAAGGGGCCAAGTTCATAGGATACTTCGAAGTGTTAGCGCTTGCGGAAGCAGATAGCTTCCTAGCTTTGCTTGGGTTCCCTTGGTGTTATGCAAATAATGCTAATTTGAGGTTTAACAAGGGGTATATCAACTTTGAGAACAAAGAGGAAAGGGTCATAATACCATTGACAGATGGGAAATCTATACCATATGTGGAACCTTTGAGTGAAGAGGACTTGAACAGAATCTATATACATGTTATTCGGGACCCAGAGGTCAATGAGCCATCCAAGGAAGGAATCCTTCATTGGGAAGATTCTCATTCAATCAGCAATACTACCAGTATTGCTTGTGATAATTGGGCTCATGGAACTTATGAACTAGTGGGGTGCAAAGTTAAGCATGCGGTTGCTTGCAAAAAGGGTTTTCACTCTGTCTGGTGTATAGGTCGCTCAGTACCCCGCTATACTAGATCCGAAGATTTGGTTGGATTCTTACAGGCCATGGAAGAAAACTAGGCTGACCAGCTTAAAAGACAAGATATGTTGTCATATACTTTGGGTGGGACAGATAGCGCGCTAGTGGGTGGTCCACAGGGATAATCTCTTAGAATGGGGAATGATTGGGACCACCTTATCAACCAGGTTTTCAAGAAGTAATGCACCTACAAAAAAATTTCCTTATCATGGTGATCAACCTACTCAGCATCATATCTAGCAGTGTGAGAGACTCTGGATAGTAGGACAGGAAGCATTACTGCCCTCACTTTGGGTGCATCGGTTTTATTCTACTCTATAAGGTTGTGCGTGTGCTTGGTATGTATATGTTGAATTACATCACGACACTAGCAATTGGCAAAATTTGACTATAGGGATGATCCAAACTTTTGACTTCTTTTCATCTACACCACCAGTGAACACAACTTTAAGCTTTATCAAGTGCTTAACCATGGGAGATAGTGGGAAAGCAGAAGAACTTATTCAAGAATTATTTGGTGAGACAGAGACAGGGGTGTGTTTTGCGGATGAAGAAGATGATATCATATTACTTGAGTGCACTTCTCTGGAAAAAGATAAGGGGAAGATGGTTTACATAATTGATGATGAGGAAGTTGAGCACTTGGATGTGGATCATTCACATGGAACACGTGAAGTGTTAGCCAATGTGGATGTAGATGCGCGCACATATCATGAACCTATGAAAAACAACAAAGGTAAATATAGGCCTGCAGAAGATGAACCTAAGGAGGTGATAATTAGGTATTATTGGTCGAGAATCGAAGTAGCAAAGATCATAGAGTTACTTAGAGATTATGAGGACTTATTCCCAAGAGGATACCATGAACTTAAAGGCATGCATAAATCACTTAGAGAAATGAAGATAAAGCTCAAGGAAGGTGTGCACCCTATTAGGAAGTGACCTTATCGGATGAATCCCAATTTGCGTGAGAAAGTAAAGGAGGAGATTGACAAGATGTTGAAATCTAGGATCATTCGACCATTGGATGAATCAGAATGGGTCAGTCCTATGGTGATAAGCATCAAAAAGGATGGTAGGATTTGAATTTGTGTTGATTATAGAGATTTTAATGTAGCATGTGTTACAGATCCCTTTCCTACGCCATTCACAAAGGAAATATTAGAAGGAGTGGCTGGGCATGAGATATATTCATTTATAGATGGGTTCTCAGGGTATCATCAGGTTAGGATTGCCCTGGAAGATCAAGAGAAGACCACCTTCACTACTGAATGGGGAAGCTTTGCCTATATTGTGATGCCCTTTGGATTGAAGAATGCACCTATTGTATTTTCAAGGATAGTGGTACAAGCATTCAAGGATTTTATTCACAACTTCTTACAAGTCTATCTTGATGATTGGACCATTTATGGGCTAATTAAGGATCATTATGACAATCTACGCTTAATGTTTGAAAGATGTAGACAGTTGAGTATCTCATTGAACATCAAGAAGTGCATCTTTACTACTCCCTTTGGCATACTTTTAGGACACATTATCTGCAAGGAAGGGTTGTTGGTTGATCCAGCTAAAGTTGTAGTCATCATAGGCTTGAAAGCGCTTGCTAGTGAGTGAGGTGCATGGATTTTTGGGTCATACAGGGTATTACAAGAAGTTTATAAAAGGGTATGCAAAAGTGCAAAAGTTACCACACCCTTGGAAGAATTGCTCAAGGGGAAAGGTACATTCTATCGGGGGGAGTCGCAATAATGTGCGTTTGAGATATTGAAGAAGAAACTTACTACTACACCTATCGTGCACTTTCCTTCATGGGATAAACATTTTCATGTTCATGTGGATGCCTCTGGCACAGCCATTGGTGTTGCCTTAGCTCAACCGAGAGAAGGTATCGTTGATCATCCCATTTTCTTTGCTAGTAGGAAGTTGACCCCTGCAGAATAGAATTATACCACTACAGAGCACAAGGCCTTGTCCATGATCTATTCCTTGCACAAATTTCACCAGTATTTTTTGGCCACACCATTTGTGTTTTATACAGATCACATGGCATTGAATTATTTGGTGAACAAACCCATTTTACAGGGGTGCATATGCCGATGGATACTCTTATTTCAAGAGTTTGACTTTACTGATTGTGGTAAAACCAAGCAAGAGCAATTGGACGAGATCACTTGTCTAGAATTCAATCGAAAGAAGAGGTGTAAACAATAGAAGAGACCATGTCTAATGCACGATTATATAAGTTACAATGTGTGCCATCAGAATTAGAGGACATTGTTGTCTTTCTCGGGGCTGGTATGGCACCAGAAGGCATGAGAGTTAGAGAATAAGTAACTTGCTATACGCGCGGCACCATTCATGTTAATCTATGGTGATTTGTACAAATTAGGTAGAGATGAGGTGTTACGCCGTTGTGTATTGTAGCATGAACGAAAGGATATAATAGAAGAAGCACATGGTGGTATTGCAGGTGGCCACTATGCAGGTGATGCAACAACGCACAAGATTCTACTTGTTGGTTTGCGGTGGGAAACATTGTACAAGGATTGTAAAGAGTATTGTAAGGCATGTGACCATTGTCAACGTCTAGGTCGATCAGGATAAAGGGATGAGATGCTTTTACGACCAATTACAAGTGCAGAACACTTTGAGAAATGGGCGATTGACTTTATCGGGCCTATTTCACTAGCCGCTTGAGTAGAGATTTGGATCGTGCTATATCATCACCTGTATAGAATATCTTACCCAATGGGCAGAAGCAACACCTAAAAAGGATTGTACAGTAATGCTATAGCAGCAAAGTTCTTATGGGAGAATATTCTTACAAGGTATGGTTGTCCTTTAAGTTTAACAAGTGATAGGGGCACACATTTTTTGAATGAGACAATAAGAATTTTGTTAGATGAGTTTATGGTTGCCCACCATAAGACTACACCCTATCACCCTCAGGAAAATGGAAGCTGCTTTGAGGCATTTAACAAGATTTTTAGCCACACATTGACCAAGATTTGTGATGTTTGAAGGAAAGATTGGGATGATAAAGTATCTGCTATTCTTTGGGCTTATAGAACTACATACAAGAGATTGAAGAAAGCCACACCTTTTCAATTAGTGTTTGGCGTGGAAGCTATCCTTCCTATAGAATTTATGTTACCTTCTTTGCACATTGCGCGTCACTGGAGGTCTAGCTAATGAGCAAGCCTTGGAAGAATGGATTGAGAAGATGGTTCAACTAGATGAGTGTTGAGCCATCACACGCTAAGTCAGAAATAGGAGAAAGTGTGCCAAAAGGCATGGCATGATAGACATATCAGGGATAAGAAACTTGCGGTTGGAAAAATGGTACTTTTGTATGACTCCAAGTTTTTGCGCCATCCAGGGAAGCTCAAGGTGCATTGGTTGGGGCCGTATATTATAACTCATATACTTGAGTCAGGTGCTTGCCAGTTAGAAGTAATTGATGGCACGAGGTTTCCCGGTTATTTTAATGGGAGTAGGTTGAAGCCCTACTATAAATAAGTCTTCTTGGTGTTTGTAATAAGGTAGTATTGCCAGATAAATTAGGTTTCCCTTTCTGCATTCCCTTAATGTGTTTCTTTCATCGTTGCTATGCTTTGTCAATTTAGTTCTTGTTTGTGTGTAATAAGAATGCTTGCGCACATGAAGCTAACTACAATCTAAAGCATGTTTATGTTTAGAGTCTGCACATACTTTATTGTGGGGTGGATTGTTCTTAACTCTCGGGCATATGCTACAAAGATTTAATGTTGTGGGTGTTGAGAAAGAAGGTTGATAAGGGTGATTGACAAAAGATTGCTTCTCAAGATAAGAAAGGATGAAGATGAATGAGGGAAAGTATAACACAAGGTAAGCGGCGGCCATGGTAACTACCAGGAGATGGTACAGTGACGAGGTACTTGGGCGCTAGAGCATGCACTAAAGAGAAGTCTATGAAAAAGGGTAAAAAGGTGCGCTAGAAGGTTATAGCTTTTGGCGCGAAAATGTACAACGCGGAAATGATAAAAATGGGTAATAAATGAGGAGAATTTGGTAGGTGGAGGAGAAATTAATGTAGTAAAAGGGGAAATCTATATACGGACAGGATGTAATTCCATTTTTACCCTTACGCAACTATGAGAATTTAACAAAGAGCTACGTGCGAAGAGCCACGTAAATTGATTCAAGGTGCAAAGCAAGCAAACCAGGCGTGAAAGATAGATCTATTTATTGGAAGGGCTTATATCCCCGTAAGAGAAGGGTTTGAACAAAGCATAGTGACATAACAGAGCTAGGGTACATGATTTCATGATTTTAACTAGGCACGATTGAATCGAGTTAGGGTTTGAGGTAAACTTAAAAAAATTGCAGCGAGAAGGTCTACAAAACAAAACCCAAAGAAGAGAATGGATCCAAAGAAGAAAACAACACCGGTAAAGGAAGGAAAAGAAGAAGGTGGTAGTAGAGGAAGAGAAAGAGATGGCCCCAAAAAGTAATTTTTCCGAGATGTAGTACCCTAAGGAAGTAATTGTGGGCAGGAATGGGATACCCACATAGGACAGAGTAAGATAAGTGAGTATAATCTCTGGACCAACGATAACCAAAAGAAATTAGATGACTTGCTCACTTCCCAAATGAATAGATGAACTGAGGATGGCATGCTAATATATGATGGCACTTAGGAAAGGCTGCGAAAGGGATTGGTGTCTACCAGTGTATGAGCTCCCATGCTTTGGGAAGTATGCACCATTGTATAGATGGTGTTTCACTCGGAATGTTTCATTCCTTTTAGAAACAAATAAGGGTTGGGGCTAGGAGGAATACCAGTAGAATGTCGAGATGGTGTGCGCGCATCGTAGAGAAAGATCAGTGATGCGAAGAACTCCTTTTGTCTTGGAAGGACTACTCGCAAATAAGAACACAAGACCACAAGATTTTAATTAGACAATAAATGAGGGAACTACCTTGGGCCCAGGAAATATAAAACTTCCTTTCGAAGGTGGTGGTTCCCTACTAATATGAATTAACACAAAAGACCGTAAGATATCAATTAAATTGCTTCGTTGGGTGGGTAGGGAAAGGCTGGTTTTTGGTTTGTAGTCTGGTAACCGATACTTGCAGTTACTGGTAACCGATGTCGTGGGGTTTAGGATCTGTAGGTTGGTTGTTTTGTAGGGTGTTTGTGTTGTTTGGTAACTGTATTATTTGTAAGGCTGTATATGGGTGATATTAAGAAATAAGGTGATGAGAGGTAGATGAATGATAGTTAGATGTAATATGCATTTGGGTAGTGGATTCAAGGATGGATTTATGAGGACTGTGATTCAAAAGGCATAAGAAATGTTATAACAGAGGACATGCAAGATGTGACTTACTTGGTTTTGATGAAGATGCAAGCTAATCTCCTTTCTTTGTAAACACTTACAGTATCTCCACTCGTCTCTGCTTTCGGTCAAGTGAAGATCTGGACTCTGTTCCTCACTCCCAATGATCTCTATTGATTCAAAAATCCTTCCACCTTGATTTTGGTTTGGGGAGCCCATTTACAGGGAGCCGATGGCGGTTACGTAACCGACGGCGGTCGAGTAGGAACCGGCATCGGTAAGAAAAAGCGAGGCTATTTTTAGTAAAATAGCCCACCTTCCCTGCTTTTCTCCCAAGAGATTAGTTGTGGGCTTGGTCAAGTGACTAGAATGTCGGTTTTGGGTGCGAGAAAGAGGTCCTTCATCATGGGTGTAGGTGTAGACCAAGTTTTAGGTCTTAATTAGGTTAGTTTAGGATTAGGGCTAGGTCATGATGAGGTGGCAAAATGAGGTGGCAGGTGAGGTGATGGGGATTTATCAATTACAAGGTAATTAATAAATAATTGTGTAAGGTTTAGGTAATGAGGTTAGGTTGCGAAATGGGATGCGGGTCACAAGGGGTCGTAAGACATGAATTTGGTGTCTACATTAGCCCCTTATTGTCGTGTAGCTTGTGTTGTAAAGCTGCGCGGACAATAATATGAAGTGGTTTCTCCTGTTAAGGATATAGGTAATCCCCCTCAAATCTAGCACAGATTGAGCGAATGGGAAATCAGGGATAGGGTTGATAAAGGGTAAATGTTGTAGAGAGGATGGTAAGGTGGTGGGGTAGGTCCAAGGAAGCAGACGCATGTTGAAATGTAATAGTACGACTAGGGTACATGATTTGACGAGCAAACCAGCAATGTATAGGCAAAGGTCGATAGTTTATCCAAACAAGGGTGATATAATCCGGTATCAAGGCATAGGAAGTAGCTCCAGTATATAACGGGTAAGGTACAGGAACATTTAGGCATGTCCGGCAGCACCAAATGGTTGGTTTGGTTGAGATAAACGTCACGGTCTAGGTCTGGGCAAAGTTGGTCGACAGATCAAGTCAAGAACCCTAATCATGTGAAAACATGAACAGGTGAGCTCGATTGAACAAAAAACTACAGGATGGGTGGATAAAAGTGTATGGTGTTGATTTTGGGTAAAGTATTGAAGTGGTACGGCCGTGGGTCGGGCCGAGTTGTTGGATTGCAGCCTTGGGTCGGGCCAGAAGGGTAGAGTGAGGCCTTGGGTCGGGCCGGTTGGTTAGGGCGAGGCCTTGGGTCGGGCCAAATGGTTAGGGCGAGGCCTTGGGTCGGGCCAGTAGGGTAGGGTGAGGCCTTGGGTCGGGCCAAATGGTTAGGGCGAGGCCTTGGGTCGGGCCAGTAGGGTAGGGTGAGGCCTTGGGTCGGGCCAAATGGTTAGGGTGAGGCCTTGGGTCGGGCCAAATGGTTAGGGCGAGGCCTTGGGTCGGGCCAGTAGGGTAGGGTGAGGCCTTGGGTCGGGCCAAATGGTGAAAATGTTTGCATCAAAGGTGGATATAGGCGATGTTGGTGGAAAAGGGCAAATAGTAAATAAGGGCAAAATGTTGGGTAAAAAAAAAAAAGATAAAACCGATATCGGTTATCTATAACCGATCTAGGTTAGATAAGCGACGCCTTGATTTCTTAGGGCACGATTTGACCAGTATCGGTTCTATGTGAAAAACCTATAAAAATAAAAATACCGGTCATTGTCACTTTTGCAATTTGGAAACCAATTAAGTTATCTGAGGTGGATTTTGGATAGCGGTGCATTTGTTGGCTGAGGTGGCACTAGTTGAGTGGAGAAGTGAGTTGATTGGTGGGCCTGAGTGTGTAGCAGGCAACATTTGATTGGTAGAGGAGCCAGCAAAGCAAAGTTTGACCCATGGCACAGGCAGGAGGAGCAGGAGGGGCTGGACCAGCTGGACCACCACCACCCATCCCACCACCACGACGTGTCGTCGTACGGGTAGGTTCGAAACTCTTTAATTTGTGCATTTGAATGGTATTAAGCTAGATTTGGGGTTTGGGTAGGAATGTACATTTTTTAGGAAATAATGAGAAAATGGAAATGATTTGAAAAAGGGAGAGGGTAGATAGGTAAAATAAGCTAAGGCGGTTAGGTGGGTAGATTTTTAGGGTGTTTGGGTGGGTATGTAGGTAGAAAAAGGAAAAAAATGTAGGTGGGGGGCCGTGCGGGGGTTCGGCTCAGGAAATGACGAGTGGACCGATGTCGGTCGCTAAGCACTTAAGCATCGGTCGCAGTTAACTGGCGAGGTGGTTTATTGCTTGACCGGCGTCGGTCGTGTATCGGCCGGCGTCGGTGGAGTTTATTGTTTTGTTTTGTTTTGGTTTGTTTTTCTTTGGTTTGTGTGGGTTTGTTGGGGGTTTTTGTGGGTTTGGGTTTGGGTTGGGTTGGTATGGTTTTGGAGGTGGGTTGTATGGGTTTTGGGGTTGGGTTGGTATGGGTTTGGGGTTGGGTTGGTATGGGTTTGGAGGTGGGTTGTATGGGTTTGGGGTTGGGTTGGTATGGGTTTGGGGTTGGGGTTGGGTATGGGAGGAGATAGTGGAAAAGGTAGGTGACTAGAGGGGGTTAGAGTCGGGGTGTGGTCGGGGGGATAAAAGGGGGTATAGAGGGTAAAGTAGATGATGTGATAAAGAGTAGGTCTAAGGTTGTGGGTTGGTTTTGCAGGCACGTCAGCAGTTGACGATGCGGGATAGGATGCCCCCACTGTTGGTGCGGATGCGACCACATGTGTCCGCAGCGCATTGGGCTATCATGCGCGAGGTGGGACTCGGCGGAGTCTAGCGATACAGAGCTATTGATAGAGATCACAGCCTGATGGTTGCCCTCATCGAGAGATGGGATCCGGTGACCAATGTGTTCCATCTCCCGACTGGGGAGATGACTATCACATTGGAGGATGTGTATCGCATCCTTCGACTGCCGATCTAGGGAGAGGCAGTGTTCCAGGTAGATTCGGAGACGGCGATGGACAGCATCCTACAGGTTTTTGGAGATGCAGCCGCACTACTTACCTATCACAGCGCGAGTATCGGGTATGGTGACATGTACCATGCGCACCGACATGAGACACGGCTTGCCGTGTTGATGATGATCGGGATCACCCGCCGCCCTCCGGAATCGGAGGGAGGGCACTTTCCACGGGCATTAATGGGGGTGCTACTTGAGATGGTGGAGGAGCACACCTGTTACACTTGGGCACCAGTATACTTGGTGCAGTTATACAGGGAGCTATGGGGCTATCCCCGGATGAGGCGATTTGGGATTTGCTCTACCTTTTACTTCACTTTGTTGGGCATATGAGCACATCATATGCATCGAGGCGATAAAGGTTACCCCAGCAGCTAGGGCCACAGGTCATATATAGATATGGCTTTCAGAGATGGTTGGGGGTCATGGGCCAGCCACGAGCAGTTCTTGCAAGTCAGGATGTGGCGTATTATAGACATTTGTTAGAGGGCCTGATAGCGGTAGACATTGTATGGAGACCTTACAGAGGTCATCACCCTCACAGAGGAGCCCGCTTACAGTTGCGCCTGATCCAGTACACATTACGGATAGCAGAAGACGGAGGCGGGAGAGTACGAGAGAGGATACCCCTAGAGAGGGTACGCAGGAAGATGGGGCTACGACAGGACGAGCCACCTCCCTTCCCTCAGTACAGGAGGGATGATGTAGAGGCCCCACTGGCTGCACCACAGCCCGTGGATCTAGATTGGGCCTTGAGAGGCAGCAAATGATGGTGTAGATGATCTGGTTGGTTATGCAGGGAGCACACATGGTGTGGTGGGTGGTCGAGAGCAGCTAGGATAGATCGCCTGCATGGCCCAGACTTGGCTGCAGTGATAGCAGAGTGAGATCGGCTCGAGGCAGTGCGGTTATTACGAGGCGATTGGCATTTGCATTGCACGAGCACGAATAGGTGTCCTACAAGGGCAAAGCTAGCTTGAGCGCAGTACTGAGTAAGGCAAGTAGCACGAGCACCACCAAAGAATGCCAAGCGCAGCCACGGCCCGAGCACAGTACGAATACCACCACCACCAAAGAATGCAGCATAGCACATTGTGCACCACCAAAGACGAGCACGGGGGTAATGCGCGTAGGAGTCCGGGGACCAGCCCCAGTACCGACGGTGGCACGGGATAGATACATGGAGGTGAGAGCGGAGGCCCGGTACTATCAGGATGTCCTTGATAGTACCGGAGCTGAGTATCAGCCATATGCGGCACACCGAGCGGAGACCTCGCATAGTCAGAGATCGCAGGGAGGTGCAGCCACAGCCGGTGTGTCTGTTACAGGTAGGAGGCGGGATGTGCCATAGGGACCAATAGTAGAGGTGCCGAGGGCGGTGGGGAGAGATGAGGGATCCCTGCATTGTTTTTGTATATAGACATGGGCACCGGTCTATGAACCGGTTGTGTTGATAGAGGCCTGCGTGCCTACATTATTATTCATTGATTCATTCATTTTTGTATACGGCGGCTGCGAGCGAGTGCAGGTTGTATAGTTGATACCGGCGGCACTGTGAGCGAGTATATTTTTGATATGAGGGACCGGCTGCGAGCCGAGTCGAGGTTATTGACCTTTATTGCGGCCTACGTGCGGCCGTTGGATGATGAGATCACAGAGGCCCCGATGCAGGGCACATTGTATATTTGAAACTTGTATATATATATAGAGATGATGTTTTGATCCACATGTTGTGTTCAAAATGTTTTTAAGTATTTCGTCAATGGTTTGTGATATAGAATGTATGATGAGTTTAGTTGACATGTTGATATATGGATGATGTTGATGTTTTTGTTTTTGCACGTATATATGGATGACATGTTATATGATGAAATGTTGCATGTTGTGGGCTGGTTTTGTGACATTGTTATATATGTATCTGATGAGTTGGATCCAAATGATGTATAGATTGATAGTTTTTTTATATCCTTAGTTGATGGTTTGTTTGTTTTTGTAAAAATAGATGATGTTAATGAAATTGTAATGATATGTGTGGTGGATGGACAAATATGGATAATGGTGTTGTGATGCAGGAAAAGAGGCGGGCGCGACAAAAAATTAGGTAGAAAATGAAGAAAAGAACCATGTTTTAAAAGCCAGGTGTGTAACCGATATCGGTTAGGGAACCGATGACGGTAGCTAATAGACCGATATCGGTTATATAACCGATACCGGTTACTTAGGTATGAGCTTTTCTAAAAATAGAAAAGCTAGGGTGGCAACTTAAGTTCTTATTTTTAGAGCCATGCAAGAGGTTAAATACGTGAATGCGACGCTTTTTGACGACTGAGACAGGTAATTGTATGAGAGATTTGAGTGATAAGAAAAGAGATTCAGAAAGTAGAAAGGTGAATTTGAAAAGAGTGGTGATCATGGCAGAACGAGGAGAAGCATCCAGCAGGCAGGGCCGAGAGGGAAGACAAGTGCCACCGCAAGCTGCTGCAACCCAAGAGGTAAACGTTTTGGTTGTGATTTGATTTTTGCATGTGTTATGAATAGGAGATTAAGTGGGTAGATATGAAAAAGAAAACATGATAGCAAGGGTTATAGGTGAGGTAAGTGTTACGGGGTAGGTAATCAGGGGTTTCAGGTATGTTTGTATGTATAGAAAGGAATAAACGCTCAAATTATTGTCGTAGGCAGTGTGTTTAGGCAGGCTATATGAAGGTGTGCATGTGGCAAGACCGATATCGGTTAGGACAACGGTATCGATTCTTGAACCGCACCGATTGACTATAAACGATGATACCGGTTGCTGTAGGAATTTCCAGAATGTGAGGAAAAACCCGTGGGGATTTGATGGATTGAATGGTTGTTTGTTATTTTGATGTATGCAGGAAGAGGCAGGGTTGAGGATGAATGATAGTGTACTGCAGCCCAGCTGTTATCACACGAATCCGAGCAGAATTTATGCCTTGGTGAATGGACATTGATAAATCGTTTGGGGTTAAGTGGAATCCGCTATTATTCACGAATCGCACGTAACCATGCTATGTTACGAGCGTTAGTTGAGAGATGGAATCTGAGAAAAATACCTTCTATCTACCAACGGGGAGATGACAGTGACATTGGAAGATGTGTTTCGTATTTTGAGACTCCCAATTATAGGAACACCAGTATATCAGGCATTACCTAGCGTGGCGCGGGGAGCGATAACAGCAGTATTTGGTCCATATGCACGAGATTTGACATAGCGAGGTTTATCATTTACGTATGGGATAATGTATACGAAGCACACCCGAGGAGACAAGGTTAGCAGTGATATTAATGATAGCGGTAGGGTATTATGCATTACCGAGGCGAAGGGGAAGATTTCCAAAGGCATTGATGTGTGTTATTTGGGAGATGATAGAAAGGAACGTGACTTTTGCATGGGCACTGCATATTTGGCGGAGCTATACAGGGGTTTATGGGCTTGTAGGCGAAATCACAGAACGACACTGGATTGTTCATACTTATTACACTGTTGGGCCTATGAGCACATTGTTTGTGTGCGACCAATAGGCCGACCCATCTAGGCAGGAGAGACCGGAGTACAGAGGTTGGGATTCAGACGATGGGTCCAGACAGAACAAGAGGCAAGATCTCAGGCCGTGACGGGTGACATTGAGTATTACAGGCAGGTATGGGAGAGGGTGACGGTTGCGGATATCTATTGGAGGCCTTACGGGAACTATATGGTAACAGAGAACATAGCTGAGAGTTGAGGGGTGTAGAGTGATTGAGGTGGATCGTGGGGCACAGGCCAGGTGAATATGAGAGGATTCCTATAGATCGCGTGCGGCGACAATTTGGATTTGTGTAGGACATACCGCAGGCTTATAGACCATATATGAGGATCGACGCAGAGGCAGCATTCTCACCTCCCGGCCCAACACCTCCGAAGGTCTGAGAAGAAGTAGCAACCGATCGCGGAGGTAATGGACGAGAGCGATAGAGGCCTATAGATTATGGTGGGTAGCAGAGCTGCAAGGTGCACGTGATTGTCTTGACATAGCGGTGATTACAGCAGAGAGAGATCGTCTGCGGCGTTTGGTTCAACACTCAAACGCGAGTGAATGAGACAAGAGGATTGTTAGCGGTTGAGTCACGAGGCGGAGAGACTAGAGGCTCGGAGTCCTCCATGCGAGAGGGCATATTCATATGTTACGAGGAGAGGTTGGCAGATCGGTGGGCGGTACCAATAGCCGTGGTACCTTTGAGGACGAGAGGGCTGGCGAGAGGGGTCGACGATCACGATCCTCACCTAGTTCGAGATGAGGCGTAAGGGTCTAAATAAATGTTAGCAAGGTATAATAATTAATAAGGATGCCGACTGCGTGTCGATGATAGAGAAGATGTATTTGTTTAACATCTAAATAAAACTGAATATGTATGTTGATTTGAGTTACGATAATAATAAGAATGTTTGTGTTTTGATTTTCGGTGTTTTGAAAAAAGGATAAAGAGGAATGTGATGAAATATAAATACACAAAAATAGTTATATTTACCACACATGATAGGTTATGGTAGGGGATGGTCGAGCTAACCTTGGGAGACCCCATGTCTCCGAAGTGCTGCCTACATAGCCCATTGCACAAAGCAAGGAGGGGCCTCAGACCGATGTAGTTCTCCCTTAGGACTAGGGAGAGGTGAATTCAGGCAATTTAGGTATGGTTAGGCGATTGGTTGGTTGGTAAAAGGTATTGATAGTAATATTGGTAAGGCAAGGTTGATGGTGTTGGTAACGAATTGGTGAGGTTTGTAAAAGGTATAAGAGAAGCGAAAGTTAGCCTACCCAAGTGGTAGGGAACCATGTCCTGCTTAAGATCAACACACAATCCTAGATGCGAGGCAAAAGGAAAGATTGCTCCGTGTAGGTGAAAAGAGCAAAATGAACCACACAACATAGAATGAGCGTGAAGCCCTAGAGTACCGGTGCATAGACGAGAAGTCAATAGGTGAAAAGAGTTGTATGATCACATCCTATCAGGTGTACGTCATGTCCCTTGAGTTGAAACAAATGGTGAGGTGAGGTGAATGGTATAGTTGAGGTATGGAAAACTTATTACAAAGTGAGTGTTCGGACGAAAGAGAACCTACCCTAAATAGACAAGTCCATGACTCAAAAGTTCTTTTGAATGGGGCTTTTATTTTATTGAATATAGGTGATCGATGCGGGAAGTCTACAAGAGGATTTTGATTGTTTTATTCTTGAGGTCTTCACGAAGGCTGATCAATGCGAGAAGCTTCGATAAAGGCGACGTGTATATTGTCCTTCGAGGAGCAGTCTATTTATAATAGCGAGATATGATTTTAATGCATATTGTCCTTTGGAGAGCGATCTATTTATAATAAGCAGCAATAATAGTTCGGCATATAGCTATCCTTCGAGGGAGCAGTCTATATTTAATTTAGATGACTAGATGTTCTTTTGGCGTGAAGCATCTAGTTTAGTAGGAATTTTGACTCAAGAAAATCCCATAAGAATATGGCTTATTTTAATACTTTGAAGTCATGGACTAGACTAAAAAGGGGAAGGCATCGTCGAGGGAGGTGAGATGTGATCTTGATTTTATTTCGAGATGTAGAAAACAAAGTGTATGTAGCGGTAAACGAGCTCAAGGGACGAGCGTAGGTAGATAAGAAGTGATATAACACTAAATTCAATAGGAGAATGGTCGAAGATGCAAGGAATTAAGGGGCTCGAGCTCGGGTTTACCATTAAGCGAAGCTAAGCGATAAGTGCACGATCCATAAGTGTGAGTGATTATATAAGGCCCAATCAATTGGGAGCAAATTTTCCACGTTTGCTCTTTTCTAGTTTGGTTACATGTTGATTCTCTTTGAGGACAAGATCACCAACCTTAAAGGTACGCTCATGAAGTCGCTTATCATAAGCATGCTTGATACGTTTTTGATAGATTTGGAGGTGATCAAGAGCCGTCAAAGACGGCGCTCGTCAAGAAGCTCCAATTGGGCTAACCGCTCTTGGCGGAAATCATCGTTGGTGAGAATATCCTGAAGGGATATTCTGAGGGAGGGTATTTGTATTTCGAGAGGTAAGACAGCCTCGGTACCATATACCAAAGAAAAAGGTGTGGCATTAGTAGAGGTACGGATGCTAGTACGATAAGCCCAAAGGGCAAAGGGGATGTGATCGTGCCAATTTCGTCCGGACTCATTGACAACTTTCATGAGGATTTTGGTTAGGGTTTTATTAGAGGATTCGGCTTGTCCATTTGCTTGTGGATAGTACGGTGATGAGAAGCTGAGTTTGATACCAAAGTTGTCACAAAGGTCTTGCAACAACTTATTTTTGAAAGATTTGCCATTATCTGTAATCAGGCGATGAGGAACACCAAAACGACAGATAATGTGGTGGTTAATGAACTCTACAATTTTTTCTTTTTTAGTTGAAATGAGTGGAATAGCCTCCACCCATTTTGTGTAATATTCAGTTGTTGTGATAATCCATCGGTGACGTTGCGAAGAGGACGGATGAATCTCACCAATAAGGTCTAAACCCCATTGTGAGAAGGGCCAAAGATCTCGGCGACACAGAGCGGGTGGCTAGGAGTATGTTGAAGGTTGGCATGTTGCTGACACATAACACAATGCTTAACATATTCGTAGCAGTCGTTATTGAGAGTAGGCCAATAATAACCAAGGCGAAGGATTCGTTTGGCCACGGCAAGGCCGCTAAAATGTCCACCACAAATACCGTCATGGACCTGTTGGATGGTATGGGTGACCTCCACGCCGGTGAGACATCGAAGGAGGATGCCATCAAAGCCACGTTTATAAAGGAGTCCCCCCATAACTACATAACGAGAAATGCGTTTAAGAAAAGCACGTTTACCAGTACTAGTAAGGTCAGAAGGGAGAACAGAGGTTGTAAGGTAGTCATGGAATTGGTGATACCAAGTATCCTGCGAGTTAGCAGACAAATTATTTATCATCTACAAACAATCGGGGTTGAATAAGATGGGGCAAAGAGTTGTTGGACCAAGATGAAAATGTTAGAGTCAGTTGATGAAGCTGGAATTTGCGAGGCTAAGCAAGCCATAGTATCCGCAAATTTGTTAGTGGATCGGGGAATGGTTTGGATAGAATAGTGAGTAAATAAGGCTAGAAGTGAATCCACGTAGTGTTTGTACTTTTGAAGTTCCTCATTTTTACATTGGTAGGTGCCCATAACTTGATTGACTACCAATTAAGAGTCGCCAAAAATATTGATAGATTTGATACCTAAGTGTAACGTAACTTGGAGACCCAGAACAAGGGCCTCATATTCCGCTGTATTATTAGTGCGAGGAAATTGAGTCGGAATGAGAGAGGCATAGGCTCGGCGTCGAGAGGAATGAGAACAACGCCGGCTCCTCCGCCGCGCTGGCATTTGGATCCATCGAAGAAGAGGGTCATTGGATACGACCCCTCCATGAGTGAAAGAGTGGCGATGAGTTCGTCGGGGAATGTAAAATTGGTAAATTATTCCCTAAGTAAAGGGGCCTCCATGAAGTTGGTCTGCAAGAGTTTGTCCTTTGATTGACTTACATTGTACAAACTCAAGGTCGAGGTCGGCGAGGAGCATAAGCCATCGAGCGATGCGTTGGTTTAGATGTGGTTTGGCGTACATATAATGAATGGGGTCCATGTTGGTGATGACAAAAGTTTTGTGATTCAGGAGGTAATGTCGGAGTTTGGTGGCTACGAATGATAGGGCTAGGCACAATTTTTCTACATGTGTATACCTAGTCTCGTAATCCACGAGGGTACGACTTATATAATAAACGGCCTGTTCTCGACGTGCCGAGTCCCGATGTGTGAGCATAGCTCCTATAGCATGGTCAGTGGCGGAAAGATAAAGGTAGAAAGGGCGGTCGTCCTGGGGTGGGATAAGCACGGGTGGCTGCAAGAGATAGGATTTGAGAGCTTCAAAGGCTTGGTGGCACTCTTCGCTCCATTGAAAATCAATGTCCTTTTAAGAAGGTGATGAAAAGGTTTACATCGATCCGAGAGTTGGGAGATGAAAGCGTCGGATAGATTGGAGCTTACCTTGTAAACTACGCAATTGTTTGAGATTGGTAGGTGGGGGCATTTCTAGGATAGCTTTGACTTTAGATGGGTCGACCTCAATGCCATGCAAAGAGGCGATAAAGCCAAGAAGTTTTCCGAAAGGACACCAAAGACACATTTTTTTGGTTGAAAGACGGATGAGAATATTGTAACAAAGTGATCAAAATTAATGGTTAAAACATCGAGATGTTCACCGCATGATGTTTAGACTTGCCAAGAAGATCGTCGACGTAATCTTCAAGGATAGTGTGCATAATGTCATGAAAAATGTAGGTCATAGCCCGCTGATAGGTCGCACCAGCATTCTTAAGGCCAAATGGCATTACACGGTAACAGAAGGTTCCCCAAGGAGTTATGAAGGTAGTTTTGTGTTGATCGGGGCAACCAAAATTTGGTTGTATCCTGAAAAGCCATCCATGAGAGAGAGCATCTCATGGCTCGGTGAGATCAACAAGTTGGTCAATACTAGGTAGGGGAAGTCATCCTTAGGGTAAGTGAGGTTAAGATCCTGGAAATCCGTGCATATCCGAAGTCCCCGTCGCTTTAGTGATGTGCAGTACGATGTTAGAAATCCATTGAGGATAGTCAATAAGCAGAATGAAGGAAACAGAAAGGAGTCGTTGGAGCTCCTCTTTGACCAAGAGGGCAATGCGTGGGTGCATTTTCTCAGCTTTTGTTTGAATGGTTTGGAATCGGGGTTTAGAGTGATGTTATGGACGGCAATGGTAGGATCAATTCTGGCATGTCGCGTAGGACAAGCGAAAGCTTGATTACAGTACGGAGAAAGGTAGTAAAGGCAGCTTGTTCTAATGTGTTAAGGGATTGTCGATCTTCACAATGTGAGGATCCTCCTTCGTGTGGATGTTGATTTCTATAGTCGATTCATTCAGCATGGTTTGGGTTTCAGATGGTAAGGCGCGTTGAATATAAGAGTCATCCGTGCAAGGTAAGTGAGGATTGAGTCATCATCTTGGCACTCAACAACGTTAATCGAAGGTGAATCCTCTTGGATCATGTCACGGATACGTAAGGGGAGAGAAGATGGGTCCTCATTATCGCGTTGATAAGTGAGAGGACCTATGAAGATAGCATTTATAAAAAAAAAGTTAGGAGGGATAGATTGGGGTCCATCGATTCTCGTGGGTGATGATGGCAAAGTGGGTGATCTTTGGTTTGGTAGGGTGACGTCGCCTTCTTCCGGAGATACGGTGACACGAGGTGTCTCCTGTGTAGGTGTTTCAGAAAAGGCGAGACCACTGCGATCATTATGTTTGCGTGTAGTCACGGGAATGAGTGTATGTCGGCCTTGTTCGTAAAGACCAAATCCAAAGCCTTTCCAAGCACAGTGAGTCAAGAAGGTGAGGGCGAAACGATGATTTGTCAAATATTAAAAATCGGATTGGAAGGGAACCACACCAAGAGGAGGTTCAGGGGTAATGGAAGATGCGTCAACACCCCCATATGTTAGGTTAGTGCGGCAATGGGGTGGTCCGTAAGAGATTACCTCCCCCAAGCGACGGTCGTAGGTGGGATGTGCATGTAATTGTCCGTACTCCTGCAAGGTAGGGAAAGAACTAACATTATATAGGTGGTACTCCCAGCGTAAGGCATTGAAAAACATCTACTAAGGGTCGGAGGTCGGGATGTTATCTCTGCGGGAAAGGAAGTAATATTTGTAACGGTTTCATTAGTTGAAGGTGTAGGTGTGTCGGAATTAGACGGCTAGGTTAGATGAATGGGTGTCTTGAGTGGTACAAGTACATCATTAGGGCGATACAACATATTACAAGTTTTGAAGGGGGGAGGATCAGCTTTTACGGTGTAGGACTTCCCCTCGTACTCAAATTTTATGCATCTATGTAAGGTGGAGGGAACGCATCCCATAGCTCGGATCCAAGGCGGCCTAACAACATATTGTATTGGAACTCTCCCTCAAGGACATAGAAGAGTTCGGGTAAAGTACGTGGTCCTACACGAATGTTAAGGATCACGGTGCCTAAAGTAGAGGTAATAGCGTCATTGAATGACCGCAACATGATGGGATTGGCACACATGCAACTAGAAGGAATATTCATTTGTTGGAAGGCCTTTGAAGAGATGATGTTTAGGCTGGCGCCCCCGTCAATCATAACACAACGTACCCGAATGTCCCGGACGTAAGCTGAGATGAAAAGGGCAGGGTCAGGATCTTCTGCACCAAAGTCGATAATTTCGTCTTGGGAGAAGCCGACGGCTCATTGCTTGTATAGAGGCGGTAGTGGTGGGGGATATGGATTGTTTAGTGAGTGAAGCAACATGATTGGGTGTTAGAATAGAGGTAACAGGCAATGTTTCGTTAGGTAAAACCTCTATCCCTTGAAGGATCTCAACGAGAGCTTGCCGATGAGATTGAAGTCGAATGAGATCATAAAGTGTCATTTTTACGGGTGATTGGTGAAGCTGTTTGATCATAGTTCGGTGAAGGGCAATGCCATTAGAGACGGGGTAGGTGGGTCCGCGAATAACCACTTTAGGTGGTGGTGCAATCGGGATGGTTGACGGAGAAAGAGATGCCGCAGTGTGTTTTCTTTTTCTTTCCCATTTTTTTTCGCCTCGAGTAGCAACACTAATCATATTGATTTCATGAATACGGCGGAGGAAGATGGTAGGGATAGGTCTTGGTTTTGAAAGGTGGGGCTGTAATGATGATAGATCTTGGTGAGGCATGGGCAGGGTGGTATAGGAGAGGGTGAAGCTAAAGGTCTCTCTTCGTAAGTTGTCTTTCTTAGCTTTTCTGTCTGAGAGAGGTGACGGACGAAGTATGGCTTTCAACGCTTTGCATCCCTCTACGTCATGTCCTGGTGTGCGGTGGTAAGCGCAGATTTTAGACTCATCATAACCTATAGGTCGAGGTTTAGACGGGTCATAAGGTCTAAGTGGGGGTAGGGAAATGGTCGCATTCTCCACCAACATAGCAAGGATTTTGGCGTAAGATCCTTTGAGTGGGTCAAAATCGGAGGAGGATGAGGGTATTGGTTGTGCGGGTTTTGGTAATGTTTGGGCGTGGTTGGTTCATACTGGTGGTGGTTTAGCCGAGGGGTGTTGACACGTGTTTTTCACTAAACGTGGTTTCTTTGGCGCAGAAGCTATATTGGATGATGAGGCCACAGATGATGTGGTATCAGAAAACAACCACGGGGAAATAGGAGCGACCGAAAACAAATCTTTTGATGATGGAATTTGTTCGGGGTTGATAGGTGGACGGGATACGGGGTAGCGGTGTTCTTTATACCCAGGATTCTACGTATGGGTGCGAAGGCATAGGTCGCTTTAAAGAAAACGTAGGAGGTATGATATATTGATGTAAGGTAGATGGATGGGGTCCCAATATGGAAGGTAGGTGTGACGATGATGGTTTTAGTTGTGATAGAGGCATAGGTTGAGGAGATTGAGTTTGTCTCCTAATGGGGTGGATGGCTTTATTTTTAGATAAATCAAGCCGCTTAGGTGGGTGTGTTAGACTAGGTATGGGTGAGGTCCCAGCGTAGGAGAAGATTTAGTTAAGTTAATAGAAGTGGACGGGGCATTTGGTAGAGGTGAGGGGGTGAAGGTGAGAATATGGGCATTTTAAGCACGTAAACACTTCGGGTATATGGTGGAGGCCTCGGGATCGGTCATTTGCATTTGAGTAGAATACGGCGTACTCAAACGTTCCCATAGGACCCGTCTCATCTGCTATGGAATGATAGTCCTCACGTGTGAATAAGAACTTTTGTATGGAAGAAAGACGGGTTGTGATTCCAGTCCAGCGTGGGTGTGATATAGGGGTAGATGAGGCCTTGTATCAATAGATGTTAAGAGGTCGATTGATTGTTGAAAAGATTTAGGTGATGAAGGACTAATAGGTAGGAGGGTGTGTTTGAGGGGATCTGTCATGTTTAAAGAATGTGGTGATGTCGGTTCGGAGGTTGCTCGTTTAAGGATGAGAAAAGAAGGGGCGAGCCTTCCTCTTGTCTGCAAGAATGGTAGAAGGAGACGTCTGGGAAATAGATAAATTAGATAACATCCGCTCTTTGTCTTGCAAAGATGTGGTATAAGAAGGCTCATCGATGGGAAGAGAATTGCAAGGCGATTAACTCCTTTATGGGTAAAGGAATGATTTCGCTTTGGCTTGATGGTGGTAAAGGAGGTTCGGGCTCCTGTGTTAGTGAAGAGGCTTGATTCAAAATTTTCTCGATAGAGGCTTTTGGCTGGGTATCGAAGACTGCATGGATCTCATGAACACTCTCCTCGGCTAAGATATCCTGGTTTGTGTTACTGTTGGGAGAGTGATTCGGGAATGGTTTGTTGAAGATTTTCAAATTTTGGTTGGCAGGGGCATTAGGATTATCGAGGGTTATATCCCCTGCGTCAACCATTTCCTGCACTATGTTTTTCAACATCTTGCAGTTTTCATGACTATGTCCTTTTACACGGTGAAAGTTACAGAAGTCATTTTCTTTGTACCAGGAAGGTATAGCGCGAGTGGAGTCAAACCCGGAGTGAGGTTTAACAGGAGGCAAGGTGATAGCTCCGGCCTTGAGCAATTTTTCCAAGATGACACCATAGGTTTCTCCCAAGGGAGTGTAATTGATGGGCTCTGCTTTATACTTATAGGTGGTTTTTGGTGGGGTATTGGACGGTGTTTGAGATTTAACCATCACCGCGTGGACAACTCCTTTTGATTTAGAAGAAGTGGACGTGTGAGGAGTGGTGGTATTTGGTTTATTGGTAGAATCAGGAGTTCAGAAATTGGGGTTTTTGTTGCGCAACCGCAATTTCTCTTCTTCTAAGGCTCGAATTTCTAGTTTAGAGCCATGGTAAAGGCCTCATCAAATGTGCGGAAAGTTTGAATTTGAAGAGTAGGAGAAATGTGCTTAGCACATGCCCGCGTGAAAAGTTCGATAAGTTCAGCACTGAGGCATATGTAAGTTGGTTGATAAGGCGCGCCATCGTCCGACAAAATCTGCGATAGATTCGTCTTGAATTGTCGAATGGCATAAAGGTCGGTGATGGATAATTTCTTAGCAATGTTAATGGAGAAGTGATCCAAGAAAGATTGGGCTAGTTGGTTAAAAGAGAAGATTGAGTCTTTGGGTTAAAGCACCTTTGTACCACTCAAGGCGGGTCTGATAAGGACATGGGAAATGTGCGGAAAGTAACAAGGCATCATCATGGGCAATCAAATAACAAGCATGTCTAAATGATCGCAAGTGTTGTTGAGGATCCTCTTTACTATTAAAACGAGTAAATTTCGCAATTCCCATTAAGGAGGATATGAGTGAAGGGGACAAAAGGGTGAATGGGCTCCCGAAAAACTTGCTCGTATGTCAAGGCGCTATGACTTCCTGAAACAGAAGCCTCTAGGTTTTGCATTTTGTCCATCATTTGTTTAATGAAATCTGTGGTTGGATGAGATGATGGTGCGGTTGTGGTAAACGGAGGTAAATTGGGCCAAGGGCCTCCAGCTGGACAATGGTGGGGTTAAGTGTTGATAAGGTATGGAGGATGAATATGTTGAGGCGACCGAATAGGGATGTCCCATATAGGATGTTGAGGTTACTGGATACGTGTATGGGAATGAAAAGGTAGGCGGAGCTTGAGAAGGAAAGCTCGTGTGGATAGGTGGCAGAGAGCAAGTCATGAATGGAGTGGTCTGCAAGAGAGATGAGGTAGGGCGATCGGTGGTAATGATATGTGGGGTCCAAGATTAGCCAAAGGAAAGCCAATCTGAGTCGTATGAATCTCTGAAGCCGTCGATTGGGAGACGGGGCTAGAGATGCGGGAAGCAAGGCGGTGTTATCAGGCGGAGTGGGAGCTAAATGAGTAGCTATACTAATAGGCATACCAACAAGGAGCTGACCATCGGGCGTACGGTCAGGGGCATGAGACAAATAGTATTGTACAACACTAGGATTAGCATCCAGAAACTTGGCAAAGTCCTTATCTCCCACAGGAATTTTAGGAACCTCGCTAGTATCCGTAGGATTCCCCACAGAATGTGAAGGGGGTGATTCAGGCAAAGAAACAGAGCAAGCATGTGAAACCATGGCGGCTTGCTTTCAAGTGATAACAACCATGGGCAGGGGAGTTCACGTTAGGGTTTCAATCGGTCAAGAATAGAAACAAACTCGAGGTAGTAAAATTGGTAGGTTCTTTGGTTTGTCGGAATTGAAAAAGACGAATGGCGATATCGGTCTAAGAACCGATGTCGGTTATACTATAGCCGACGCGTCGGTTAGGTAACCGATGTCGGTGTAAGAAGTCAGGCTAACAAGATATAAAAAGGTTTGTTAATTTGATTTTTAACAACGTTTATTATACTTGTCAATTATTGATCACGAAAGCGAGTAAAATAAAGAAAAGAACTAAAAACAAACAAGATGCACACGCAAATCCAGAGATTAACCCTAGGGTTAATTTTCATTATTGTGGGCTTATGCCTTTAGGCGTAGAATGATGTCGAGAATCCTAAACAAAAGACTTAGGGAAATGTCAAGTTTGTTTTGGCTCATAAGGTTACCTCAATCGGGCGGAGGAATACCGCGGAAAAAGGGGGTTGTTTGAGTGTTGTGTTAATTGTGAAGTGATTCGGTATGTGTTGTGCAGTGAAAGTAAGATTAATTTCCTGTCAATACCGTGGATATCACCCCCATGTGCACGACCTGTTACTTAATCTATGTTCACTAGAATTGAAAAACAACAAGCAGGAATGCAATGCACGTGTTTTAAACCCAAATCGAAAATGATATTCAATGAAGCAAAAGAGATGACTTTCACTAATGCGAGATGTAAAAGCAAAGAAAGTTCTTTTATCAAAATAATATAAAACCTTGTGAATATCTTTTAGAAGAAGAAAACAGCAAGTATACTCCCTATATGAAAGCAAGCAAGAAAGAAAGAAACCCAAAATGGGTCCCACCGGGCGTGCCAAAATGTTTCACTCGGAATGTTTCATTCCTTTTAGAAACAGATAAGGGTTGGGGCTAGGAGGAATACCTATAGAATGTCGAGATGGTGTGCGCGTACCATAGAGAAAGATCAGGCTGACTGCGAAGAACTCCTTTTTGTCTTGGAAGGACTACCTGCAAATAAGAACACAAGACCACAAGATTTTAATTAGACAATAAATGAGGGAACTGCCTTGGGCCCAGGAAATATAAAACTTCCTTTCGAAGGTGGTCAGTTCCCCTGCTAATATGAATTAACACAAAAGACTGTAAGATATCAATTAAATTGCTTTGTTGGGTGGGTAGGGGAAAGGCTGGTTTTTGGTTTGTAGTCTGGGTAACCGATACCGGTTACTAGTAACCGATGTCGGTAGGGTTTAGGATCTGTAGGTTGGTTGTTTTGTGGGGTGTTTGTGTTATTTGTAAGGCTGTATATGGGTGATATTAGGAAATAAGGTGATGAGAGGTAGATGAATGATAGTTAGATGTAATATGCATCTTTGGGTAGTGGATTCAGGGATGGATTTATGAGGACTGTGATTCAAAAGGCATAAGAAATGTTATAACAGAGGACATGCAAGATGTGACTTACTAGTTTTGACGAAGATGCAAGCTGATCTCCTTTCTTTGTAAACTTACGGTATCTCCACTCGTCTGCTCGGTCAAGTGAAGATCTCGGACTCTGTTCCTCGCTCCCAATGATCTCGTTGATTCAAAAATCCTTCCACCTTGATTTTGGTTTGGGAGCCCATTTACGTGGAGCCGATGGCGGTTATGTAAGCGACGGCGGTCGAGTAGGAGGCGGCATCGGTAAGGAAAAAGCGAGGCTATTTTTAGTAAAATAGCCCACCTTCCCCTTTTCTCCCGAGAGATTAGTTGTGGGCTTGGTCAAGTGACTAGAATGTCGGTTTGGGTGCGAGAAAGAGGTCCTTCATCATGGGTGTAGGTGTAGACCAAGTTTTAGGTCTTAATTAGGTTAGTTTAGGATTAGGGCTAGGTCATGATGAGGTGGCAAAATGAGGTGGCGAGGTGAGGTGATGGGAATTTATCAATTACAAGGTAATTAATAAATAATTGTGTAAGGTTTAGGTAATGAGGTTAGGTTGCGAAATGGGATGCGGGTCACAAGGGTCGTAAGACATGAATTTGGTGTCTACAGATGGTTGATGAGCCAAGTCCATGAGGACTTTTCTATTTTGTAGGACGGAGGGTAAGATTGACACCCATTCTTATTACCACCATAACTAGACTAAAGGAAACAGTGATGATAATAAGGTTGACCTAGTGAGCAAGAGCACCATTTTGGAGACACAAAAATCATTGGGATACCAGAAAGGATCACGTAGAATGGACATTGATAAACTGAAAAATTGTCTAGTAGTATAGGCAGCAGTGCTCCTGATTACAAAATTGAATGACCAAGAACATTGGTCACAAGTTAACTTTATGTAGCTGCATGTGGCAAAGCGCATGTCAGAAGGAGTTACTTACAACATTTCCAACTTCATTGCAGAGCAAATAGTATAGGATGCATGCAGAAATAAGATAAGCTTTGGTTGTGTTTTGCTAAGTTTGGTATTCATGAGATTGGTGTACGAGATGGCCCAAAAGAGAGTATATGGGAATGCCCCATGAATCACAAGTCTCCAGGTTGAACGATTAAGTAAGTATCTATGCAAAGGTCAATGACGGACAAGGTGAAGGAGTGAGCAAAGATGTGGTATAGAGGAGCTCCGCATGGTGTTTTAAGAGGAATGGCGTATACCCAAGGAGTTGTCTTGATTCTAGGGAAGCAGGCATAGTTTGCAGTCTACCAACACTTTTGTATTGCACACTTTCCAATGGTAGATGGGTCATGGAGCCCCTAGTGCAAACTACCTTACACATTTTCCACGCGATACTTCCAAGCTTCAGTTCATCGGTTCACCAACACATGAAGGTTAGTGTTTAATGCGTAGACAAGGTGGACTGTGAATACCACACCTTGCGGAAAATGTATGGATATCTAGGGAAGAATGCATACAACGAGAGTAATATCTCAGAGATTTTGAGCATTAAACCAGAGACACTTGCCATTGCGGATATCGGGGCCACACTGATATACCTCCAACTTAAGCTGAAAATGGAAAATAACAAGTATGTGGAAAATGAGTTCACACTTCCAGGGCCACCGAAGGGGAAGCATACCATGGAGAATGTTCTAGAACCTAGGCCCTCTAAACCCAAGAAAGATGATGAGGAAGAGGATGAAGAGCAGGAGGATAGTGGCGGCTTGGTGCGGAGGAGGAAGCAGCCATCTAGCTAGAAGGAGAAGGAGAGTGCAACAACTTCATAGGGAGAAGGAGTTAGTACGGGGAAGAGCAGGGTGACCAAATATTTAAGAAGGTATTCAAGTGCACAAGGGCACAAGGAGAAACCTAGCAAGTAAAGGAGCCAGAGGAGAAGAAAAGAAGAAAAAACAAGCTAGGTGAGGAAGTAGAAGAATCTGAGGAGAACACGCCCTCATCTCCAGCAGAAGAGGCTCCTCAACACAAGGAGGAGGAGAAAATGGAAGGAGGAGAAGGGGAATAATCAGAGGCCACTCAAGACAAGGGTGGGGATACACCTAGCATTCCTAACCTTGTTACAGCCATTCTAAGAGGGCCAAGATCCCATCGAATAGGTGAGGATGCCAAGGCACATACAATGGGATATGCAAAAAACCCAAAGCTAATTGTTCACGCTTGGTTTCAGAGCACCATCGAGTAGAAGGATATATTCAGATGAGGCGCTCATGGATGAAGACAAGACAACATTGTGTACATGGAAGAAACTTTCATGGTCAATGCACACGCATATGGATGAGCCAGACTTTGATGTCGGTGAAGAATCATGTGCATCAAGACAATTGAAGAAGGCACCTGAAACAAGGCACATGACAATCAAGCCAACGATGATGACGGATGAGCAGGTAAGAAATGCTCTGGTAAAGGTATCTGCTGAAGTAGCAAGAAGAAACATTGATAAATCTACTACCATTAAGGCACTAACAGAAAAGCTAAAAGCCAAGGATGTGGAGATAGCATGCCTAGTGTAGGAAAAGGACCTGATTAAGAGAAAATATGACACTTTTGTTAGTATGGTGGAGGAAATTGGAGATGATGTCCTAAAGGTATGCCTGCATTTAGAATCCCAAGTACCAAAATAATTTCCTTCTGCGATGCACTATGTAAATACCATGATAACATTAGTGTTGGAGGATGAAGAGGTGCGTATATCAAAACAGCCCAAGGACTCCGTAGAAGAGGTAGAGAACGCATGGGCTGCAGTAGTAAGGAAGATTGCTACTTATGAGGGCCTACTGCAAGCCATCCACAACGAGTTGAAGAAAGATGATCATGCACTAATGATATGTATAGCTCCAGATGCACTGATCGCGATAAAAACATTGGAGGAAGATAATGAAGTGCAAAAGGCTATGAAGGATGCAACCCTAGGCCACACTGAATGATTAATCTTGGTGAAGCAGAAGCATGAGACACTAGCTACGGCATAGGCACCACATAAGGAAAGGTTAGATGAGCTTGGAAAGCTCATTGCTCAAAATATGGATATATTGGAAGGGGTGCAAACCTCTATGTCAAGCGTAATGCTTGTGATAGAATGAGCGGGGAAGCTAGCGTGGATGAGTTCTGATCTATCATTGTAGACGTGCGAGAAAAGCAGGAAGCAGCGTTGACAGAGTGAGAGAACTTGGAAGTAGATATAAAAGATGAATATCCAGAGTTACTACTTTAGAATGAAACGGAGGAGCATGAGGCCTGAACAGTTTTTGTTGTGTATACCTTATTCAAAATTATTTATTGATCCATTCTTTGTGTAAATTTTTGACATCACCATTGTTGGGGGGTGACAATGAGGTTAGTGTGTGGTAATGTTGATCATAGAAAACACTTAATAGAACTCACACATAGAGTCCGCACAGGAGAACAACACAAGAGAAAAGGCGTGAAGGTATAGGAAGGCATCGTGCGTGGAGGTGTAGAGTCAGACTTTCGAGGACTTAACCAATTTTGGAGATCAGGGCTATTCTTAGAGGTTAGCATGTGAAGCACACAAAGCAATCTTTGAGACTTGCGTGCCACTCTTCATGGAGATTTCAAAGAGCATGTCAAATCACTCCTGCATGGGCATAAGCTAAGAATAGATCCACCATTATAGTTAACTATCAGCGATCTATAGATAGAATACTTGCATACATGACTATAGTTGTAAAAGGTGCATGGCTATTATTAGCATGTGACCTATTTTGGTAGAGTTAAGTGCTAAAGGGCTATTCCCCCACCCTATATATATGTAATGAATTACTTAGTAAAAATATAGAGAGAGACATATACTACTTTAAGAGGGTTAGAGATACATGAGCGCATAAGACCGGTATTGTATGAAGCTTTTGCACTATTGGTATGATGAATATATGAAGAATATTGGCTGAACAACAGTGTTTGATATGTTTGTCATTGTATACTATTGTTATCATGATGATTTATATTTAAGTGCTTATAGATTTGGTATGGTGTAACAATGTATAGATGGACTAGTTTCTAAATATATGTTTGTTATACTACTTCATCATGCTACCATTACCATTCGCTACTATGCAACCCTAAAGAGAGACACTGGTACCTATACATGCTTTGGGTGAGCACTCATCCTAGGCTGAGTGATGTGCCAAAGACGACTAGGTGTTATCTAAGAATTCTAGGCTGCATCGAAATATTGGGATGATAAATTTTCTATCGTGATTTTGGCATATAGAATAACATACGAGTGGTTGAAAAAGGCCACATGATTTCAATTGGTGTTTTGCAGGAGGTAGTTCTTCCTATGGAATTCATGTTACCTTCTTTACGTATTACATGTGCAGGAGGTCTAGTTGATGAGAAAGCATTAGAAGAAAGAAATAGAAATTTGATCAAAGTGGATGAGCGAAGAGCAATAGCATGATGGAGTCGAAGCAATAAAATGCTAGCAGAAAGCATGGCATGACAGGAACATCAGGGACAAAAATCTTGAGATAGGATAGATGGTGCTTCTTTATGACTCTAAGTTTTTGTGCCATCCAGGAAAAATTAAAGTGCATTGGTTGGGACCGTATGTTATCACTCACATACTTGAAACATGCGCTTTCTAGTTAGAAGTGCTTGATGGGATACGGTTGACCGATTACTTCAATGGGAGTAGGTTGAAGCCCTACTATAAATAAGTCTTCTTGGTGTTTGTAATAAGGTAGTGTTTCCATTTAGAGTAGGTTTTCATTTATGTATTCCCTTAATGTATTTCCTTTTTCATCGCTATGCTTTGTCATTTTAGTTGGTGTTTTGTGTAATAAGTGTGTTTGCATCACTGGAAGCTAATTAACATTTGAATAAATTTTATGCATAGAGGACTACACATACCATTTGTGTGGGGTGGCTATTGAAAACTAGGTACACATAAAGGAACAAACTGCTATAGGTGATATTCAATTTTGGAGAGTTGTTGGAAAGAAGATTGCTTCCAAATAAGGACCATAGATGGAGATAAATGAAGTAAAAAGTATAACACGAGCTAAGTAGAGGCCATGGAGACTAATAAGGGAAGGAGCAGTGGTGAGGTACTTTAGCGCATGGAAGTGCATTGAAGAGAAGTCCATGGCTAGAAGGTGGGAAGGCACACTAGAAGGTTTTGGCTTGGGCACAACGATGTACCACATAGAAAGTGTGAAAATGGTCAATTAATGAGAGGATTGTTTGTAGGTGAAGGAGCAATAAATGCACTAACATTTTGAAAATCTATATAAGGATGTGATGTGAGTTCATTTTTACCTTTGCAATCACAAGTATTTGAGCGAGCTAAGTGCAAATAAGCTAAGCGAGTTGTGTTAAGGTGAAGAGAGTGTGAAACCGGACATGGAAAGTGGATTTACACACTAAAGAAGCATGTGTCCCCACTGGTGAAGGGTTTGAGTGAAGCAGACACATTGAGAAAGAGCTAGGGCACGCAGGTTCAAGCTAGGGTTTTGACTTGCTCACTATAAAGGACATAAAGTTGATATTTTCATATGGCACCAAAGAAAGCACTTGCCGTAGGAGCCAAAGGAAAGAAGAAAGTAGAAAGCAGTTGAAATTTCTCCCGAGAGTAATTTATCAGAAATGTAGTATCCAGAAGGTGTGATAATTGGGAAAAAATGGGATTCATGGATCCGTAGCTGTAAGGTGAGTGATTACAACCACCACACTTCTGATAACAAGAAAGAATTGGATGTGTTGTTGAGTACAAAGACCAACAAGCGCATGGCAAAAGATATGCCAATATATGATGATGCTAGGGAGAAACTATTAAAATAGGTGGGAGTCTATCAGTTGTATGAGCTCTTGTATTTTGGCAAGTATGAACCTCTATACCAATGGCTTATGAGCAGAGTCCATGAGGACTTCTTATATTTTTCCGGACAAAGGGTAAGGATTATAAAACCCTTATTTAAACATTGACATGATTAAAAGGCACGGGGATAGACTTGGTTAGTGACCTGAATGATAAAGCAAAAATCATGGAGACACTAAAGGATTTGGGGTACACAAAGGGTCCATGCAGAATGGACATTGATAAATTGAAGAAGTACTAGTGGTACAAGCAATTGTGCATTTAGTGACCAAGTTTAATGATCAGGAGAGATGGTCGTAAGTGAATAAAATGTGGCTCTATGTCGTGAGGAAGATGTCTCATAGAGTATTCTATAAAATAATAGACTACATTACGAAACCATCATCGAAGAAGCGTGCACTGGTGATAAGATCAGTTTTGGTGCTATCTTACTTTCTTTAGTATTTATGGAAATTGGAGTGCTCGATGGACCAAAGAACAAGATTTAGGAATATCCCATGGAAAACAAGTCCCTAGCAGAAATATTTGACAAGTATTTATGTGAAGGGTCCATGAGTGGGCCATTTAAACAAAGGGCGAGATATGTGGTATGATCGACTCCGTGTGGCATTTGAAGAGGAGTGGTACATCCCAAGGAGCTACATTTGATAATTGGAAAGGTAGTATAGTTCATGGTGTACCAACACTTCTGCATTATGTGGTTCATTATGAGGGATGGGACATGGAGCCCATGGTGAAAAATTCCATATGCCTTCATAATGTGCTACTTCTAGGCATCAGTCCACTATTTTATTGATGCGCACCACCTAAATTTTATTACAGACAAGGTAGACTGTGACTACCACACTCTGAGGAAGACATGTATTTCCAGGCCATACTGCCTATGTTGAGAGGCTCATTTCAGATGTTATAAGCATGAAGCTTGTAAGCTTGGAAATTGGGGACATTGGAGAAATGCTCATATACCTTTAGCTTAAGCCTAAGCTAGAGAATAAAAAATATGTGGAGAATGAGTTCACACTCCCAGGGCCACCTAAGGGAAAGCATATAGTGGAGAACATGCTAGCCCCAAATCCCATAGAAGCTATAGAGGTAGATGATGAGGAGGAAGATGAGGATAGTGGTGGATTAGAACATAGAGGTTGAAGGTAGCCCATAGATAGAATGGAGAATGAGCGTACAAGTACCCCACCTCAAGTACAAGAAGAAGAAGAGGACTTAGAAGTAGTCTAAGGAGAGTGTCGTTTCAAGAGGGTGTTCAGAAGAACAAGAACACAAGGCACGAGAAATCCTCAGTTTGTTAGGAGGTTTTCATGAATCTCTCCTCAAAAAGAGACAACTCGAAGGGAAAGGAGGAAGTTGAAGCTGAATGAGGAGGTAGAGGAGTCTGCAGAGAGTGCACCCAGATCCCCTGTACAACCAGAAGAAGTGAAAGAACCCAGGGATGAAGATATAAAGGATAAAGAGGAAGGAGAACCGAGAACATGATACCACTCATAACATCAAATATCCAACTCCAAACCTTGGCGCTCAGTACCTAAGGGGACAAGAATGAAGCAAACAAGTGGAGAATATAATGTTCCACATATGGGCTATGACGAGGACATGGGTAAAATTGTCTTTGCCCGATTCCAAAATACAGTGGGCCTCAAGGAGTTGTATGGATGGGAGTTGATGGACCTAGACATGGCAACCACGTGCATAAGGAAATAGTTGTCCTGGTCCATGCAAACTCACATGGACAAGCCCGATTTTGATGTATGTGAAGAGTCTTGTGTGTCAATATTAATGAAGAAGGTTTCGTAGAACAAGAACATAACTATAAAGCCCACTCTCATGTCGATGAGCAGGTAAGTAATGCCTTAGTTAAGGTATCTATAGAAGTGGCATGGAGGAACGTAGATAAGGCTGCCACTATTAGAGTGCTACAAGAAGAAAACAAGGCCAAAGATCTTTGAAATAATGTGTCTAAAAGGAGAGAAGGACCTAGAGAAAAAGAAGAATGGGGCCCTCATCAACATGAAAAGGGAGATCGGTGATCATATCCACGAAGTCAAGCTGCACTTAGAGTCCAAGGTACCTAAGAGGTTCCCTTCGGCTATGCATTATGTGCATACCTTAGTTGATTTGGTGCTTGAGGATGGACCAATTCGGATGCCAATGCCAAAGGACCACAGGAAGCGAGAGAGAGAAAGGGCCTCAGTAGTTAGAAATATTTCATCTTATGAAGCCTTGCTCCAAACTTTGCAGGAAGAGATGAAGAAAGTAGACTAGGAATTGAATATTTGTGTAGCTCTAGAAGTAGTAATCAGAATCTGGATGATGGTAGAAGACAATGAAGTCCTAAAGGCGATGAAGGATGAGACTTTGGGGCACGCAGAGAGATTAACATTGGTCAAACAAAAGCACGAGGCCCTTGCAGCAGCCCAAGACCCCCATAAAGAAAGGATGGATGAAATTGGGAAGCTTATAGCACAGAAGATGGATCTTCTGGAAGGAAGGGTGACTACAATGTCCAATATTTTTCTAGTATTACAAAACAAGAAGGAAGAGATTATGCAAGAGGAGTTAGATTCTATTGCATCAGATATTCAAAAAAGGTAGAAGTTGCACTAAGTGATTGGAAAACCTTAGAGGCTAAAATCAAAGAAGAATATCTGGAGTTAATTCTTCCAGTTGAAACAGAGGACATTGCAAGGTGAAATTTCATTCTTTGTACAATAATTTTTTAATTTTCTTTCATTCACATTCTTTATTCTTTAAAGTATCAAAAGGAAACCATTACCGGGGTGGAAATATAGTTTAGTGTGGGGTAAGATTGAGCAGATGAAGTATGACACTAAGAATAGGGCACACAAAATATTCGTGCGTGATGGCAAGGAAAGTTTGAAGGCATGGAAGGATAGGGAAGGAAGCATGTGCGAAAGACAAAATGAATCTAGACTTAGCCATTTTCATGGTTATGGGCTATTTTTGGAGATAGCGTGTGGGGCACACAACCAGATGGAAACTTACGTGGTATGCAAATGCTATTTTTGGAAGAGTGTCTACTAAGAACTTTGCATGAGTTCAAGTTGATAATAGGATTACCACTGCCAATTAGCTAGAAGAGATCTATTATTAGTGCACTTGCATGTGTGTCTATTATTGTAAAGGTGCATGGCTATTTTCAGCATGCAACCTATTTTGGGAATTATGTAAGTGGTGAAGGGAAAGACCCCACCCTTATAAATATGTAGTAATCTGCATAGATTAGTAGAGAGTATTGTGTATGAGCTATTGTGGAGTTATGCTACCAGCAATGATGCATGCATGAAATTATGGTACTAATTATTCTAAGAAGCTTATGTGTTCATTGTGTTTTAATATAATATAGTCTATTGGATGAATAATGGTGTCAAACGTGATTGTAACTAGTTATTGCATGGATAATTTCATTATGTTTATCGTTTGATTCAAGATTCTTTAAGATCTAGTTCTAGAATATGCTCTATGGAAATTTTATACTATTTATACATCGAATGCATTAAAATATTCATCATGTTCACATCTTTGCACAAACAACTCTAAGGAGGGACCTCATATCTTTTCATGCTTAGGGTGAGTGCTCAATCTAGGATGAGTGATGTGCTAGCATGCAGGTTATTCTTGGTAAATTCTAGGTGCACCAACAATAAAAATGGTGATAAATGATAAGTAACTAGTTTAAATGAAAAAGAGCAGAGATAGACTTAGTTGTTCAAAAATATTTAGGGATGATGTAGGTGTGAATGGAAGTGGAATAGGAAGGATATACTGACCTTGAATTCTATAGTGAAGATTCTTGAACTATAAAATGTCAAGGTTCAGGACCGTATGGTTTTTATATGGTATAGGAAGGAGACGTAATGCTTTGAAGCTTGAGACAATCTAGGTCGAAACTTCTTGTGTGCTTCACTTACTTAGAAATGGTGTTTGTTATATATCTATCTTCCTTACACATCTTTGGAATGACATGTGATGACATGCAATAAATTATAAACCATAATAAACTATATAACCCTTCATTAGATTATTATTAAATAAAAGGAGAAAATATTGTTTACACATTTGAGTCAGAAACACCCTTGGTGGTCATACTCCTCTATGTTGAACCAATCCAAGTGTGACACTACATATCCTTAGTGTGAAAATTAAACATCATGTAGTTATCCTAATTTCTTGTTCAAGTTTGTATAGCTAATCAATGATTCAGACCACAACCCCAACATTAATTATAATGGCGTAACCTGGGAACCATAACTCTACACTTGTAGCTCAATTGACTCTGTTTAAAGGGAAATGGAAATCTTGGAACACGATGAAAAGTTTTTTTTTTTGGAAAATATTGACCCTGAAATCCATCTCTAAAGGGTTGAACTTGTAATTTTTTAGTGCTTTCTAAAAATAGTATATTTCACGAAATTGTAGCACATGTAATTCTCAGAAGATGAAAAACTCATCTCCTTGAGACTGGTGAATTTCCACATTACTCTAGGTGCCTTTTCATATTTCTAAATATAGTATAAAAGCATATGCAACCCTGAGGAAAGATAGACATCTCCTTGTAGAGATAGCTAATATATTCCGAGTCTTTTGAGCAATATACATCTCTTTACATAGATATTTATTTTATTTACATTTGGCACGATTGTTATTATATTCTTTAAATATGAAACCCTAGGTTTTGGATAAATCAACCCCTTAGGATTCCCTCATATACCTTAACACCAACATAGTGGGATAAATTAATAGTATAGAAAGTACTTAACATGGTAATAGTGAGATGTAATTTTCCTTAGTTATGTTACCTAACACTTTGTTGATGAGAACCCTTGTACAATTCTTGGGATGAATTTTCTCGTGTTAAGGCATGTATCTTATGATCTTTTCATGTTTTTAGATGAATGAAGCTAGAACCTTTGAATTGATTGAGTTATTCACACATGTAGTAGGGAATTCCTAGATGATGTGTAGTTTATTTAAGCATATTTAGGAACCCTTTAGGTGAATTTAGAATGATGTTTGCAATAGGATCTTGTAAGAATGCTAGGTGAGTTATAAAGTGATAATTCCTTACTTATATATACTTTTGTAGGTGATATATTCTAATAAAGCCAACCATAAGAAGATGAAATGAACCAAAGAATGAGTTTAAGTTAAAAACATACTTGGTTATTGTGAAGGGTAAGACCATATAGGTTAGCCAAGAATAGATCCCACATCCGAAACTTCAATACAATTTTGAATAGGATAGATAAACATCAAAATTAAAAAAAAAATCATGAGTATTTGATGTTTTATGATACTTTGAGTAATAAATATTTGCATAATTGATGATAAATCATAGTGTAAATATAGGTAAGTCATAGAATGGCTAGAGAGATATGGAGATTGGATTTGAACGTGAACACTTTTCTTGGCAAGGATACTAGGTCAAAAATGGCATTGTATAAGGAAAAGTTACTTAATTTTAGTATATATGTTTCCCCCTTTTAAGTATGTAATAAAAAATTAAAAGCTTAAAGGAAAATCATACATGAATGTGCACACACACTATCCCTCTACTCAAAGAGACTTGAGATGTTTTTGTGTTAGCATGCTCAATGATGAAACCTACAAAAAGTGTGTAGTAAATTTCAATAATAGAAACTGAAATTTAACTCAAAAATATAGATAATTTTTGTACCTTTAAACATTAAAAATATATGAAATAGGAGATATAAACCATGGAAGTAATATACCTATTAGTTTTAAGGAAGTAGTAACTCATATTGTTGTTAAGCCTTAGAGAATGTGAATTTTATTTAGATATTTTATAGGATTGGGGGTAATTAGTTCTCAATGTTGTGGCATAGGAGATAATAGAGATGAGGAAGGATTAGAATATGAAAAACCCATGTGCTTTAATTCCTTCCCCATTTGATATTTTTATGAGAGAGAAGGAAATATCAATCTACAAATATCTCAATTTTTCTTTGACACGTTCCTTATTTAGGAATCTAGTTAGAGAAGAGGAAATAACACACTATAAAGCTCATATTTCTTTGATGTTTTCCACTAAACCAATAGAAAAAACGTTGCAGATGGATCTAGGTCCAATTTTATCTAACAGGTAAAAATATCCCTTAAAGGGAATGGACATTTTCATGCCCCCATAAGGTGATATTATGTCGGAATTGATAATTTAGAATTTTGAATATTTTAAAGGGGAGAAGGAGGCCCATGCCCCAAACCCATTTTGTAACTACATATGAAATATCCTTGTTAATAAGGAATGAAATATGCATGCCCCTTATAACTTACTCGAATGGTGTCATCTATGTCTATAATAGTCTAAACATATTGTTAAAATTTGATAGAATCTATAGACATTGAATCTTTAGTCTATCTTGGAATGAAATGATCAAGACCGTATCACATTCCTTAATTTATTGTATGGTTTTGATCTTATTTAATTCTACCACATTTAAGTATCTATGACCTTTTTTAAGGATATGAGCCCTATGAAAATATATTCATAAATCATATAATCTATATGTATTTGTTGAAATAGCTTGTTGAATCCTCCCTCTTTTGAGGTGCATGTTATAAAACATTTGTGTGTGAAAATAAAAAGAATAGATGTGTACCCTCTTATGCTATGTCTAATAATCTATGTAGGATAACATAAAAGGATAAAGTGGTGGCCACCTATGAGAATCAGGACTGCAAAATGGTTTCACTTGGTGGTAACCACGACACAAATAAGCAACATAAAAATGTAACAAAAATAAAACATATGTAAATTAACAAGTAACAACAAATAATAATAACACTCATATCCTACTCCATATTAAAACAAGTAGAAAATCAACATAGAAAACAATTCATAATCCATAGCACAAATAATATTGTAATAATAAAAGTAAGCTAACAAAAATAGAGTAAGAGATACAACAATGCACATTCAAACAATAAGTATCATGTAGAAGTATAGTAATTATAGGCATAGAGTTGCAAACATGTGACACGTATGGTGTCATAAGCCAATTTCAAGTAGAATTCGCAATGTGTCATAGTCACATAAATAAGTTCATATACATAAAATAAGTATGAATCCATAAACATGGGGCACCCACATTGTCATAAGACAATCAATTCCCTTACGATGTATAAAGAAAATAGTTATAACATCATAATTAGGGAATAAAATTAATCAAATCCACATATTAAGAAATAAAGGAATGAATTTGTAAAAACAAGTAGTGATGACATCATAGAAGTTAATTATAACTAGTAATAGTAACAACAAAGATAACAAGATAGGCTAGTACTACAAAAACACATGTTTTAGTCATGTTGATCAATAGATGAATAAACACTATGGATATAATTAATTGCGATGAGGAAGGTGTAAAGTATCATATAATTAAACAAAATCACTTGTAAAGTGTAGATGGATTCTCCAAGAGATTAGTGTAATGAACAAGGTGAATTTAATCATTATGTAACAATATCAAAGTGTCATGCATCAAACTCAAGGTACCTCATGAACACATGAGTGTAAATAAAATAGTTATGATATATATTAAATCAATTTAACAAACATCATGTATACAACAATAGTCTAGCCAACAAAATAGAACATCTCCGATTTTATATTTTTTACTCATATTTGAATGTTTTGGTGTTTTGATAATATATATATATATATATATATATATATATATATATATATATAAGAAAGGATAACACAAGAGCTATCTAATACAGGCCTCATGAAGAGGCATGTCATATGTGATAGGTGGAGTGGATGTGAGCCCTTAAGTACCAGAAGAGATGAAGGATGTTCATGTAATATTTGTGTAGAAGCCATAATATGTGTTGAAGGAGAAAAAGGGTAAGAAGACCCATGAGAAGTAATATATGTAGAATATGATTGATTTAAAGGCATGAAAGAAGCATTATGTGACATAGATGATCGGTGAATATGAGTATGAGTGGAGATCCCTAAAAGAAAAAAATTCTTAGAAACATTTGAAATAAGTAGTGTCATATGATCAAAAGAAAGCCAAGAATATAATAAATATGTAATAGACCAAGTTTCATGAGGGTTATGTCTGTATCAACATGAAAAAATGGAGATACATAAGGCTACCCACTAATAAAAAAGGTGATATAGAATCTTTATGAGCTATAGAAATATGCCAATGTTTAAATAGAGTTTCATATATAATATGAACATGAGTAGTGTCATGTATACAATATATGACCAAAATAGAATATACAAGTGCATCATTAAAAGTGGAAGAAATATTAGATGAGGTGATTGTAACATTTCAATTAACATTACATAGGTAATTAAACACAAAAATATGTGTAATACATATAGGTATTGCAAAATTGTGAAGGGGTTTATGAGTCCCCCAAAATATATATGAATAATAAATGTTCAATGTCATTAAGATCTTGGTTGAGATTATCATTATAACAAAGTAACCGCCATGATAGTATATACCATAACTAGTATCATGTAAATAATTTTTAACAAGAATAGAATAAGCATATGTGCCTTGTTGCAGTTGTAAGATTTGATCTTGTAAAGTATGAACAAGGGATTCAATAGCCCATGTGTTAGAATAAGAAATATGTGAAGAACTATGAGTATAGATAGACAATGTAATAATAATAATGGTCATAGGAATAAACATAACAAAATTGGGAAGTGGAGGATTAAATTCCCTATTGAAAAAAGAATTTTTGGTGTAGAAATAGTTAATCTAGGGATGATTGATGTATTATAAAAATGGATATGCATTGGACTAGGATGTAATAATGAAGGATATACGAATGAAGTTACCTTAATTTTAAGCACTTGATTATTGTAATTGAAATTCACCCATTGTTGTAGTACTTAAGGTATAACCAAAAAATTGTGAAGCCAAGAATAACTTAGACTCATGTCACATGATGTTAGAAAAGGGGATATTAATAATGTAATAGAGTACGTAGAGGGGATAACTATAATGAGGAGTATAAAATTCTTGATGTATGTTTGAGGATCAATGATGAAATCCCTCTTAGTGTATCCAAGAGAGTGTAGTAATGTAGAAGTATACGTATTATGGGAGGTAGTGATAATAACTAGAAAAAGGTGCATATAGGATGGTGGTAAACTAAACTAGTGATGTATAGTGTATCAGAAACAAACATGAGTTCCATATTAGTATTATCAAAAGTAATAATCATGCAAACTAAAACCAACAAGTTCTAGGGATTCTAGGATGTGAGTAATAGATTCTATTCAAGAGTTAGGATCCTCATATGTTTATACCCTAATTAATTTCTAGGTGTTGTAAATGTACAATAATAATAAGGATGTAAGGGTTAGCAATAGGTAGACTATTTTGATCTAATTAACTTCCAACATTAATTATACATGACTATAATAATGTATTCAAACTTGAAATGAATTAAATTATTGATAAACAATAAACAACTAGTTCAAATACACAAGAAGAGAGATAAAATTAGTTGTTCAAGATGTTTTAGGGATGATATGGGTGTGCAGGGTAGTGGAATAGGAAGATTTGGAAACTTAAATTATGCATTGAAGATTATGGAAATGCAAAATGAGCAGTGCAAGATCGTAATGATTATGTATGGTCTAGGCAATACATGTATAATCTAGGATAGGATTTTTATAGTTTTAGACCACTGAGATACTTTATATTTGTAACTTCATATCTATGTTTCTTTCTTTGAAATGGTGTTATCTATATGTAACTCTTGATCCCATAACTCCCGGGTGACCTACAACAAATTAGAAACCCTATAAATTATATAACTCCTATGTAGACACAAAATCATGCACTTTAGGAATTATTTAGTCTCGGTCTCATAATACTATTTAGAATGTTTTTGAATGAATAAAGTACTAATTAACCATCATCTTTTAGCAATCTTTTTTTTTTTTATTTCATCATTCTTGACCTCTTAGAGCCACATGCCCAATCATATTTTATCATTTTTCATCATTTTATCTTTGAGTGGGGCACCCAAGCTAGTCTTGGGGTGATCATGGGTGCCCTGGTCCCACTAGGGGTGCCCTGATCCTTTTTAACTTTCCTACCACTTTTTGGGCACTTTCTAGTTGTTTCAGTTTATTATCTTTTTGGTGGTTGACCATTTTAGGGTTAACTACAAAATTAGATCAAGATGAACATATAAATATAAATTTATGAGACCATAATGAGGGACCAAGCACTAGTCACTACTATCATCCACCTAGGGTTACATTCATCAAAGGCATTTGGAGATCATTTGCATTCACTTAGCTCTATCACAAAGGACAAGGCTAGTTCATCTGCATCACACAAGCATAGGAGGGGATTCTATTCTATTCCATCCACCATTTTACTAAGTTTTTTACATCTAGTTATTTCTCGCTACTTCACAAAGTGTGAGTGGCACAAGAGCACCTAGGGAACATGATGCACATACACACCATAAATACATTTGGGTCCAAAATTTAGTGCAACACTCAGTTAGTAAGCCCACTATTGTGGCAGAAAATATCAGTCTGACCCACTCATTTACATTCTTTTTTTTTAGGGTTTTGATACTTCATGTGGTTTCTTACAGGTCTTTCTATCATCTTGGATTATTAGCGACACTTAGTGCAATGAAAAAAAAATGATGGGACACATAGGGAGGGTTTAAGACCACTTTCCAAACCTATGAAATTTATTTTTGGACCTCATGCATAAACCATGGAGCCCATTCTGCAAAACAGGGAACCATAAGCACCCGAGTCCCTATCTGGGTGCTCCGGTTCGATAGGATAACTCAGATTGATCCTTTTGGAAGGGGCTTTAGCATGATCGTTCATGCTTCTTGTTTCTCCATTCACTTATGTGACATGGTATCACAAGTTCATCAAATCATCTAAGTCACTTCCATACTTCTCTTTCACACTAGGGTTTCTACTTTTATTAGATTAGTTTCTTGGGTCATTTTCGATATTTATTTACTGTATTTGCATGTCGTTCTAGATTAAATTAACTACAAATATTCCCTATTTTTAGTTAATCATTTTGGTGAACCTGAATCAATCATTCCCACCTAAAATATCCTCAATCATTTCTTATCATTCTAGGAATCACTTCATATTTCTTTCATTTTATGCCCCTTACCCATAGCGGAAGTTTTGGATCCTTCTAACATTGTGAGCTACCTTCATCTAATCATCGTAATTCTAAGTCAATGGATGATACGATTACATTTATGGAGTATAAACCTCTAGATAATTCCCGTCACATCCCTCTCTATGGGATAGAAGTAAGCCCGATAGTGAGAATTCCTATGATGAATATACCAATGTTGACCAAGATCAATTTAACGCTATTACTAAATTTCTGCAAGTGTTGCTTGAAAACCCTACTCATCTCCCTCATGTCTTGCATGCTCTAATTACCACCAAGAGAGCTCATGATGCTTCAAATTTCATAGTCACTTCTTCTGCTTCCATGGTATCTATGCCTCTTACCTATGTTTCTTCTCCCATTACTACAATCACCACTCCCACCATTCATCCTGGTACTCCTCATCTACACCTTGGTTCTTCTTTGAATTCTCCATATTTTACCTCTTTATATTAGGACTTGCAAACCCAAATTTGTCAACTTCAGCTAGCTACCTCACGCACAACACCATCGTTAGACTCTACAATATTGTTGCATACTCCTTTCATGCCTACCATATCGACCTATCCATTTCCACCTAATTTCATCTCTCCTAAGCTACCTATCTTTAAAGGCCATGGGGACCCATAAGAGCATCTTCAAGCATTTCATGTAGCATGCCTTGACTATGCGGATGATCACACTATATTAGCTAAGATTTTCCCTCATAGTTTGCAAGACTATGCGATGCATTGGTTCTATGACCTACCCATATATTCGATAGTCTCTTTCACACATTTGGTCGATGTCTTTCTCATGCATTTCTCTATCAACATTGTCTCTAAGATCTCCTATGCTCAACTTGCACAACTCAAGCAAGGGTCTAACGAACACTTATCTGATTATGTCTTGCAATACGAATTTTTATAGCTAATATGCCTAACTTACTTGCGAATTTTATGCTTTATGACTAATTCATTCATAGTCTCTTGCCACCTCTTCAGGAGAGTGTTCTCTTTGAGACCTCTCCTTCATTTGATCAAATTTGTCAAAATATCAATTTTCATGAGACTAAACTCCTGGAAATAGGAAAACTTAAGTATCAAGATCAAGAATCATCATCCACAAATTTTTAGGGTAAGCCAACATTCAAGCCTACCACAACTAAACCCATAGATGGAAAACTATTGTAAACACAATATCTACTCATAAGGAGCTTCAATCGCAATAATATAAACGTGATTTTACTAAGATTAATATACCTATGGGTGTTCTGATCCCACATCTAATCGAAAATAATCTTATGACATTACCATATCCTCTTAAAATAAATCCATCTTGGCCAAAAGGACATAATTTTGATGAACACTCTTATTATGATTATCATCAATGCATCAAACACACCACCGCTTTTTGTTTGAGAATATGACATATCATTCGGGATTTTCTTGACAATGGTCAAATTGAGCTTCCGAAATCCACAACAACTACATTTATTAATGAAAATAATAAATGCAAGATCTTTAATAACCCATTACCCAAACATAATACAAAAATGACCGATTCATCTCGCTAATTATGTCTCTCATGCATTATCTCCTACTACATCACGAGCTCTTGATTTCTTAGATGTAAAGACCGACGCTTCACTACCAAGTAATTTCTTTATCCAACGTTGATTATCATGTGGATTTAACATCTAATAATTTACATATTAGTGCATCTATTGGCCTGACCCTCATTAACAACACTAAGGTGGACCTATCATGGCATGTTAGTGCATGCTCTATTTCACTTCTCAACGCTATCAACTACCAAATATCTTATATTGAGTACCCTTTCAAAAAACCATTTGGCGTTATCAAAATTCATGTTATAGTTGGTCCTCTTACACTACTTTTGTCTCTCCTAGTTAGAAACGCAATTTCAATATGCAATATGCTTCTTAGTCTCAATTGGATCCATCACTCTCAATCAATCATCTCTATGAATCATTTTTGGCTCAAATTTATTCACAACAAACAAGTCATTTCCATTGACAATTTCCTTCCACCTACTCCATGGTTGCCATCTACTCGTGTAGTAGCTAACACATCATCTACGTCCTCTAGCACATCACATTCTATGTTGCTCAAAGTACAATTTATGCCTAGTTCTCCTTCTCGAGTAGTGTCTGCATGATCACACTGCTTTTCTAGTCCTACACATATGTATAGGACCATTCTAACAAAAATCACCACCTCTCAACATCGATCACCACCTTGGTTTATTCCACATCGGTATTCATTATCTTTACATTCAGCCTCACGTAGATCTCCATCACCGATGTATTGTGTGACGTGATGCCCTTCATCATACATCCATCCATCACATGCACATAGACTTCATTCATCAACACAACGTCTACCTACTATACCATCATTGTTAGAGAATAGTCGTATGTATCCATGATCGCATATGTCGGATGGAGGACATTCATCCTTTACTATCATTGATTAGTTAATTTCATTCATGTACACTTTGGGCATCGCATCTAATACACCCCCACTCATATTAGCATATATCATCTTTGCATTCTCGTAAATTGATCGTAAACTCTTCAACCTTGGAATTATCCACAAAAACAAAAATAAATGCTGATGTTCTACTTTCTATTAGAAAATGACAAAGATAGCTAGTAAATGAATTATGCTTATGCTTAGAATCCATAATTCACAGGAAAGGAAAGAATTTAAGCTCGTAAACACCAACAAATTTTATCACGGAAACCTCCGGAGGAGGAAAATCTAGTCGCGAAGGGAAATTACTCTTTCTTCTCACTTTTATTGGCCAATTAAAAATAAACAAGTACATGAGTTACAATAAGTATTAAGAGAATTAGATACTATCCCACACTTCCTCCTAAATACTTGTTTGCTCTGTATCAACCCTCCTTTCTTCCACAAAACACAATTCCATCACTAAGAACTTATTTCTCAATCACTTTCATGCTTCGATGCCTATTCTCTCTTCTATAGACATGTATTTATAGCCTTTCCCATGTCCTCCAATGCACTGGAGAATGGGAAACGTCATGGAGGAGAAGAGATACGAACAACCATCCAAATTCTGGGTTGTTTGTTTCGTATTTTCATTTTCTATATGAAAGATCCAAGACCGCTACCCAATACTGATTTGGTAGTCCCAGGACTGCTGCCCTAGTTGGGTGGTAGTTCTATAACCACTACTCTGCATAGAGTGGTGATCCTGTTACTAAAAATACTAGAACCTTTGTGTATCATTTTTCCTTCTTCGTGCTGATTGTTTTGATGAAGTAGATTCATTTTGGATCCCTATGGATCACACCTCCCCTACTTAGGAGGATTTTTGTCCCACAAAATCTTAGTGGGGGAGTAGATGAGGAAATAATTCCCTCACTTGCTCCTTTGAGTACCACTAGGCCTGCCTTGGTGTCTTTCCTTTTAGTCCAATCTGCCAAGACTCCTGTGGACCTCTCCTAGTCTCTCTGACCTTCTGCTACAAAGCACTACATCCTCCTCCAATTCACCTCATGAGTCTAAGATGCAATCCTCAATGGAAGGTAACAAATTATAACTTCATCTTCATCTAGCATGGATGGCTCATATAGGTCCAAGTTCTCATAGTTTACTACAAAGTACATCCTCATAAATGGTGGCAAGTCAAGTCGAAAAGCATTCTCTCCAACCTACTCAAATATGGTGAAGGGCCCATATCATAGTGGCTTGAGTTTCCATGCTTGACCTTGTAATCTCTCCTTGCTCAAGTAAAGCCAAACTCTATCTATAACATGCAGCTTATGTTCTCTCTTATGTTGATCGTGCCTAGCTTTGTACTTGGCTTGAGATTTCTCTAGTTGTTCTTTGACTTTGAGATTGATTTTCTAGATCCTCTCAATGAATTTGTTTTCTCTAGTCACATATGTGTCTCTGTCTCCTCCCATCATGTTGTCCAACTGCTATGTCCAACAGATTTGTAGGTAGATATCCGAAGCATGCTTCAAACAGTGAATTCATAGTGGATGTGTGTACTACCCGGTTATAGGAATGTTGAATGTAGGCTAATGACTCATCCCAAGTCCCTGGATATTTGCTATTATACCCTCTGATTAGTTGTACCAAAGTCCTATTTACCACCTCTATCTGTCGATCTATATGTGGATGGAAAGCTATGCTCCTTTGTAACCTGGTATCCATCTTGTCCCACAAAGTAGTCCAAAACTTCCCCAAGAATCTAGAATCCCTGTAAAAAACAATAGACTTTGGCAAACCAAAATGCACCCATACATTAGCAAAGAAAATATCTACTATCTCATGTGCTTTTATTATCTTTTTACATGCCATAAGAACACACATCTTACTGAATCTATCAACAACAACATATATATAGTCATGGCCATGTTTAGACATAGGTAATCCTCCTACAAAATCCATAGAAATGTCCTCCCATGGAAAAGTAGGTATTTACAAAGGCATATACAAACCATCCTTCCTAGTCTTAGGCTTGCTAGTACAACAAATTTTACATCCCGTATAAATTTTGATACTTCTTCTTGCATATTGGGCCAATACACGTACCTTTGCAAGTGGGCTAGGGTCTTACCAACACCGAAATGTCCCGCTACTTTTGAGGTATGTGCTTCCCTCATCAATATAATTCTCTCTTCTTTTGGCACGTAAATCTTCCCCCATTGGTAGAGCAGCCCATCCTTGGCATAACAATCTTCAATCCCTATCCTTTTAGCCCCTTGGGACTGTAACTGCTGAAATTTCACCCCAAAGTCTTTGTCTTGGACATGTGCCTCTCCATAAGCTTCCTTCATGAAGGGCTTGATTTGAGAGATAATGGCCAAATAGGAAAACTTCTCCTATGTGGGTGGCCTAGACAACATGTCTGCCACCAAGTTTGTACTACCCTTCTTGTATTTGATCACCAGATGGAACTGTTGAAGGAACCCCATCCATTTGTAGTGCCTTGCCTACTGCAATTTAGACTGTGCTTGCAAATACTAGAGAGGTTTGTGGTCAATGTGCACAATAGTTTCTTTACCCAACAAATAATGCTTCCATTTTTAATTACTTAAACTAGTGCATACATTTCCTTATCATATATTGAATATCCTTTAATTGCTGAAGTGAAAGTTTCAGAATGATAACATATGGGTTTACCTCCTTGAAACACTTGCACCCATGGCGTAATCACTGGCATCTGTCTCTACTTCAAAAGTTTGCTGCAAATTAGGAAGATCAAGTACTGGAGCATGACTAATCTTGTATTTCAATAACTCAAAGTATTTATCTTGTTCCTTACCCTGATTAAAACCCCTACTCTGTGTAGCCATTGTGTGTAGAGGTGCTGCAATCACGAGAAACCCGGAATGAACTTCCGCATGTATTGTACTACTCCCACAAAAATCCTAGTCTCTGTGGCTCCTGTTGGTGTTGGCCAATTAGTGATGGCTTCCACCTTCTTTGGATCCACTCGTAGCTCTCCTCCTCCAACCATGTGCCCAAGATAGACAAGTGACTGTTTGGAAAATTCACATTTCTTCATATTACAAAGTAGCTATTTCTCTTTGAGAACTTGCAAGACTTATGTAAATGAGTTATATGTTCTTCCCATGTGGCACTAAAGATAAAAATATCATCTAGATATACAATGAAACATGAATCTATGAAATCCCACAATACATCATTCATCAATCTCATAAATGTAGTGGTGCATTGCATAACCCAAAGGGAAATACTAACCATTCATACAAACCCTTTTTTTTAAGGCGAGTCTTCCATATATCCTCCTACTTCATTCGATTTGGTGACAATCAAACCGAGATCCAACTTCATGAAGAATTTGGCATGTCAAGGCTGGTTCAAGAGATCATCTATGTGGGGAAGTGGATATACGTTATTTATGGTGATCTTGTTCAAAGTGCGGTAGTCGATGCACATTCTCCAAGAACCATCCTTCTTTGGTGCCATCATAAAAGGTGAACCACATGGTGAGGTGCTTGGATGTATCACCCTTGGTCTAGTAGTTCTTGGAGTTGTTTCTTTACTTTAGTACTCTCCAATAAGGATTTCCTATATAACCCGATGTTCGGTAGAGGGGACTTTGGAAATAGTTGAATCTTATGCTCTATTTCCCATTTTGGTGGTAACCCATTGGGAGACCGAAAGAATTCCTAAAAGGATTGAATAATACTATCCAAATCATGCTTTCTCGGTTAGAAATCTCTGAAACTTCTACCCCATATTTTTGTCTTTTAACAAAAGTAAACAAAAATGATTATGATTTTCCTGAATAAGTTGTTTTACTTGGTTAGCACTCACCATAGTAACCTGTGTCTTACATTGGTGTGCCCAAATGTTGTAGTTGATCCCATCCTTGACCCATCGGACTTGGTTTTCCTTCTCATAAATATAGCATCCCTGATATACAAGTAAGGAATCCCGAATACAACATCAAAAGCATCAAGTGGAATAACGTCAGCTTCTAAAACATCAATATACTAGGAATTTATCCCAAACTTGACCTTACATCTTCTTGTTACTTGAATTTCAACACCCTTCTTCACCCAACCCAAAGGATAAGGGTGTGGATGCTCATAAGTCTCAAGACCAAGCTTCTTTACAATTGCTTCAGAAATCAAGTTAGATTGAGAACAAGTATCCACCAAAGCATTTACCTTAATTCTCTTTATCTGGATTTTGATCTAGAATAGTCTACTCATCTCTCTTCTCAGCTCTCCATGTTGGTGGCCGTGCATCCAAGCCTTTCATCTACATCAAAGTCATCTTTGATTTCCACCTCCCCTTATATTATTACAACTATCGTGGAATCCTTTGGGTCCTTGCTTTGGTTCTTTAGATGTAACTTTGGATGCAACTTCCAACATGTAGAGTCAGTATGACCATTAATATCACAGTTCTTACAAAAATTCTTGGGATCTTTACAAGTATTTAAAGTAGTGGCAACTTGTTTACCTTTCCCTTTCCACTTACCCTTGTTACTTGTTTGCCCATACTCTTTTTTCTGCTGATTTTTTGAGTGCTTTTCCCTCGACTCTGCTTCTCCTTGCTTCTTTTCATCATCTATGTAGTATGCTTACACACATTCCTTGTTGAGATCTTTGGGCTTGGTGGAGATGATTTTTCTTCGAAGGTGAGTGTGAAGTCCTCCCAAGTACTTAGTCAAAATATCCCCATCCTCTAACTCCATGTTTAGTAACATGGCCTACCTCGAAACTCGTAGTATAGTCCTGCACACTTTGGCCACTGCCTTGTCTAAAATACTACCATTTAATCATTTGGTCAATCTTGTGGCCAATAGGATAGAAGTTAGCTCTAAGTAATTCTTTAAATTCTTTCCAAGATTTCACAATAGGACACTTCTTCTTTTCACAAGTGGTTAGATGGGTTTCCCACCAAACCAGAGCATGTCCCTCCATTTTGAGATGTGCAAAGGTGATCCTTTGTGCCTTAGTGACATTATGGATGCTAAAGTAGACTTCTAACTATTTTAACCATTTATCAAGCAACTTTGCATCTACTTGTCCTTCAAAGATTTTAATATCAACTTTCATCTCAACTTTAAAAGGAGTATGATCAGATTTTACCTTTTCTCTTGTGTTTGAAGTCTCTTCTTCATGCTCTTCCCCATAAATTTCCTCATGTTAGCTCCTTCCTATTCCAAAATTTTCAGCTAACCCCAAACCACCGAGTCCATGGAGTCTTGTTTGATAGAAGTTGTCTTTTGTAAATAAAAAAGCTCTTCTTTCCTTCTAAACACCCTATCCATCATGGTCTCTAGCATCTCGATTCTATGGACCAAGTTCTCTTCCTCCATTTGTCCCTGAATTTTTCTTTCCATTTCTTTGTAGAAATTTCTAGATCGCAAGGTAAAGCCTCTTTGCCTTTAGATCTCGTTATTTTCATACAAATCCAAGAACGAATACCAAAGTCCTAGATAATTATTAGCTCTGATACCAAAATGATCTGTAAACTCTTTAACTTTGGAATTATCCACAAAAACACAAATAAATGTTGTTGTTCTACTTTCTATTAGAAAATGACAGAGATAGCTAGTGAATGAATTATGCTTATGCTTAGAATCCACAATTATAGGAAAGGAAAGAATTTAAGCTCATAAACACCAACAAATTTTATCCTAGAAACCTCTAGAGGAGGAAAAACCAGTCGGGAAGGGAAATTGCTCTTTCTTCCCACTTTTATTGGCCAATTCAAAATAAACAAGTACAGAAGTTACAATAAGTATGAAAGAGAAGTAGATAATATCTCACACTTCCTCCCAAATACTTGCTTGCTCTGTCTCAACACTCCTTTCTTCTACAAAACAAAATTCCAGCACTAAGAACTTCTTACTCACTTGCTTTCATGATTCGATGCCTATTATCTTCTACAGACATGTATTTATAGCCTTTCCCATGTCCTCCCATGCACTAGAGAATGGGAAAGGTCATGGAGGAGAAGAGATACGAACAACCGTCCAAATTCTGGGTTGTTTGTTTCATATTTTCATTTTCTGTCTGAAAGAACCAAGACCACCGCCCAATGCAGACCGGCGGTCCCAGGACCGCCACCCTAGTTGGGCGGAGGTTTTCAGAATCGCCGCTCGCATGCAGTGGTGGTCCTATTACTAAAAAGAAATAACCTCCGTGTATCATTTTTCCTTCTTCGTGCTAACTGTTTTGATGAAGTAGATTCATTTTGGATCCCTATGGATCATACATCAATCTCCTAACATGCATAAACTCATTTGTACTTTAGCGTCATCATTACCCAATGACACACTCTTGTGCTTCGGTTAACACTTGAATATTGATGGCTTATTACACATAGAGCCCACACACTTCACTAAAGACACCACACATCACGTTTCACATCTTATGTCATACATTCTACATTTATTCCATATGATTTCAATATTTGCATATCTATACATCATACATCTAGTCTTCATCATACTCATCTACCATTGCATCCTACATATTATACGCTCTTAGAAAAACTACACATCACATGGATGATTATCATTTTCATTACATATATTACAACATTTTCTACATGTTGCACTCACTACCCTATGACGCACTTTAGTTTCTCGGTCCATACTTGAATGCATAGGGTTTACAAATCAAATGGACCTTACATTCATCACACGTTTATCATTCAACCTTTCATCATGTGACATTTCTAGGATAGTGATACATGTTATAGGCTAAATTGTCACTTACTCTATTCATCTTGTAGTGGTATACGCTTTAGGCTACATCACCACTCCTTACTATTCATCTTGTAGTGATACACACTTTAGGGATAAATCATCACTCATACATTCATTTTTAAGTGATATATGCTTCGACTATAAGGGTCATGTAAATACTTCATTTCTAGGTTGCATCTCATCAACACACACATACACATTCATTATAGTGCATTAGACATAACACACATTTTTAGCATTTCCCGATGACGCACTCTCATTTACGGTTCATTCTTGAATGATGATGGGGAAAACCAAATGAACCTCACTATATACATTTCCATTCACTTGGGGGGCATACTGCAGATCCTATCATTCCATATTGCATATCATATTTTCTTTTAATCTTTCTTGCATTCACTTGTATATGGTCACTTTATTACACATGCTAGTTAGATATCTTATAATTCATTTATTTATACCATAAACACATGTGCATGCATGCCTTTGTTTAGTTGTGATCATAGATACATGTATTTTATATGCAGAAAGGATTCTTGTCTTCTACCCATTGTATATTGGTTTCGTGGGCATCCACATTTGTCTCTCGCAGTGTTATTATTTAGTTTTGTACTTAGCACTTTACATTACTTTATTCTTTTGATTGGTTTGACATTCGTGTTGTAACCTTTTCCTTTTCCCAGGACTTAGAAACATTTGGCTTTAAAATGTCGCCACGTATCCCACCTTTGAATTCACCGACTTCCTGGACTCAAAGCCTTATGAAATGCAATCCACTCCGGGGAATTGAAGTCCATCAGAGCCCATCTACTTGAACAGTGCTAGAATGTCGACATGTGCCCTTAGCATCGCGATAATTTGAACTATTTTGTGATGTAGACATCGCAGTCATTTGAATGCTTCATTCTTCTTTAAAATGGACAAGTCCGTTTAACCAATCTTTATAGCTTTTTACTTCATGGTCAAGTTGTATGCTTTTGAGCCTTGAGCTTGATTTTGGAGCAGTTTGGATCATTTTGATGTTGATTGCATATTCCTTGCGAAATATTTAGGCATAATATCGATCACCCGCAAGTCTAAAACTTTTTATTTGATAAACCCGACTATTAAATCAGTCCCGACATTTTTTGAATCTTCTCTATTATTTTGCCAAGGCACGAACTTTATCGAGAAATTGACACTTGTCTTGACTCAGATTCATCTTTATAGAATGGGGAACAATATGAAACACATATAATCAATTAAATTTATGAGTCTATAAAAAGACCAGCTCAACCTAAGGAGGCTGGTTGAGCTCCAACAACTCCCATAGATTAAATCATTACTGCAATATCGGAATTAAGAGCTCTTAGAAAATACAAAAATGCACCTTGTGGGGTTGGTATCAAAAGATTTAGAATTTTGTCCTAATTATTTTAAAATCTGAAGTTAAAATACGCCATAAGCTCATTATGATCTCTATTAATAGTTGTCGGTTGTTCCAACATAGAAATATTGTCTACCTTTTCTTCAAACTTTCGGTGAAGTGCTTCTCCAAACTCATCCCATGAATGGATTGAATAAGGCCACTTATATACCCTTTGATTAACTAAAATAGAAATATTCTAGTGTAATATAATGCTATAGTAGGAGTAAATTGACTAAATAAATGGAACAATAAAATAATGGAATACACCCAAGAAAACTAAGCTAGAAAATATGAAACCCTAAAATGCAAGAGAGGGTTAAAAATTCCTTATTTGGTTGTCATAAGTTGTGGGGTTGTGTCGTAGTGTAGACTAGGTGAACAGGAGGAGGAAACAACCACACAAAAGCCTGAGAAAGCACATATCTAAGCTATTTAACACGATTTGGGATGCCTAAAAAGGATAGGGGTGCTCATGGGTGCCTTGGTATGAGATCTGGGTGCCCTGGTCTATGGAAATGGCCAGAAAACCTCCTCTAAGGTGTATCTGGATGTTCACATATGTTCGCTTCCTATCGCACTTATGTCCTTGAACTGTGTTAGATTTCACTTTGAATAGGAGATGGAAGAATCACCTACAAAACCCTAGACAAAACATCAAAACCCTATAAAAAGAAAGATGCATATGAAGGGGTCGAACTATCCTCAGTGGCCACAATGGTGGACTTACTAACTGAGTGTTGCACTACATCTCAGACCTAATGTAGTTCTAGGTGTGTATGTGCAATCATGCCCTAGGTTGCTCTTGTTCCAGTCACACTTTGTGAAGTAGCAAGAAAATAACTAGATGTAGAATGTAGTAAATGTGTGCATGGAAATAATAGACTCCCCTCCTACGAAGTGTGATGCATATGAACCATCCTTTTATGCCTTGTGGTGGAGCTAGATGGATGCAAAATGTAGCTCTAGGTGCCTTTGACTAGATGGTGATAGTATATGTTTGGTGCTTGGTCCCTCATTATGGTCACATAATTTTATATTTATATGGTTCTCTTGTTCTAATTTCGTAATCAACCCCAAAAATGTTGACCACCAAAAATATAGAAATCTCAAACAAATATAAAGTTCCCAAAGGTGTGAGTAAAGTGCAAAGAGGACCAGGGTGCCTAAAAGGGGACTAGGCGCCTAGGGCACCCTAGTCGAGAATAGGAAAAACATAAAATTATAAAACAAATTAGGAAACTACAGGTGTAAGATCAAAATATGACAGCAAGAAATGTAAAAAGGCCAAATACATGGGTTAATTATTACTCTTTTCACTTAAGAACCATATGAATAGTAGTATGATACTAGGACTAAATAATGACTCAAAGTGTGTGATTTTGTAACTACATTTACCTCCAATTTATGTTGGTGAGAGGAAATTTTGATAACATAAAGTAGATAGAGATGTGTACCTGATAATCCTTATAGAGTGATGTAGCTAACATGCCGAAGGACTAGACAAAGTGTGGAGTGAGAAAAAGATGGAGTGTGGAGACTAAAGATGCAAGAGTGAACCTAGGGTAGAAGCGAGTGTGTAGATGCCAATGTGTGTAGTGTACCTACATGGTTAGTATCGTGTGTGTGATCTACTTGCCATGTGTGTGTAGTTGTTGTTTTTGAATTCTTGCTTCTCATACAGACAAACTTGTAAAAATAAGAGGATCAAGTAGTCAAATACGCATGTATATGTGTAAAAATGCATGTATATATGTAAAGAAACATATAAAAATAGTATGAAAATGAAAATGAAAATGAAAAAGGAACATGTGCACCTAATCCTTGATGAGATAAAAGGGTGTAGAAAGGATATCTTGTAACTATCAATGAAGTGCACGTTTTTTGGGCCATCTCACGCCATTGTGGCCAAAGAAGTGTAGGGAGAATGTTGTGTTTCTAGTTTGATCATCCTAAGCATCCGAGTGTGATTTCACAACATTGAATCCTCCCCAAGTGTGGGACTTGTAAAAATGGGAGAGGAATCTCCATATTAGAGGCTGGTTCCTCAACTCCTTTGATCAGATTTATCACTTACAAGTTGCAGAGGTTTATATTCCTAATTCCTACTCTAAATTCCAAAGGGACAAAGATAGAGAATGAAAAAAAAACTAAAACTAATGCTAATAAGGTGATGCACCAAAGGAGTGGTGAGCATTTTTACTTCTGTAGATTGACACAAATCATGGAAATGCAACAAAACATCATGCACAAATTGATGACATGTAATGAAAGATCAGAAAGGAAGCAAACAACATAAGCAGAGGATTGAAACTCATTCACAGAGCTTGCATTGTCATTTTATATCAAAATACATGCATTACAACACCTGAGAGGAAAAAATAGGTTGAGTTCTTAGAAAAGGTCTGATATTCCACCAAATCACTTCCAAGGTGAAAAAGGGAGCCTGCTATACACAAAAAATGTTCAACCCTTTGAAAATGAGCCAAATCTGGCTTTTACAGTGCAAGGGACGAGCCCAGGAGAGAGAAACATGGGAAAACATGGAAGGGATTCAACCATTGACCAAAATGCAATCAAAACAACATGGGCATCCTTACAGACCCATGCCCTGACATTTTTAGCCATGCTGGGAGAGAATGCGAGCCATTCTTCATTAAAAATGGTGGTTGAAACGTCATTTCTGTCCATGACCACATGCCAGAGGTGTTTTTCAATTTTCTCTCTCCAAACTCCATCAAAATGCAAAAATGACCCCGAAATCTTGTAGATAATTTTACCAGCTTTCCATTGATATCAAGAACATGAAAAACTGAGCTCTGGATCGAAAGATATGGCCATTTGAAGTTTTAGGGCAAAACAGGGCCAAATCGTTGGCGGGCGAAAATTTGAATTTTTCACCTTTTTTGCATTTGGGAAAATTTCCCAAAAAATCCCCGTGCTCCGCCTTTCCAGGTGCCACGTGGCATGTTTTTATTGGGGTGGGCCATCTGCTCCATTTTCCATCACTTTTCCCTTTGGAAAATTTTCCAAAAAATCCCCGCCGGGCCGATGAGTTGAGGACACGTGGCATGTTCTGATTGGCCGCGGGCCTTTCCTTTCCAAATTTTCCCATCGGTGTTTGACCATTTTCCCTATTGGACATGTGGCAAAACCCCATTGGATGTGGGTTTGCCCCTTCAAATTTTCATGCGGGCTTTTCTTGAATTTTTGGTGCCACTGGACACGTGGCGAGATTCCATTGGCTCACATTTGGGGGTGGGACTTTTGCCTTTTAAATTTCCTTTGTTTTTCCTTGGGAAAATTTCCCAAATTCTCCCCGCCTCCGCCGGTCCAAAACACGTGGTGGCATTTCATTGGTTGTGGGCCATCCGGGAAAATATTTTTACTTTTGCACCAACACTTTGGGAAAAATCCCAATTTCCTCCCATGCTCCGCAGCTCGACCCCCGGGGACACGTGTCGAAACATGATTGATTGGCGGGGGTAGCGGGCAAAAACTCCTTCTTTGAAATTTGGTGAAACACTTCACCAAAAATCCAACTTCTCCTCTACCCTCGAAACTCCCACGCCATAGGACACGTGGCACAATATGATTGGGTGCGGACCTTCCCTCCAAAATTTTCCATGCGCAACACTTAGCCAAATTTTTCAAATTTCTCCCTGGACACGTGGCATCATCTGATTCGTCGGCGGGCTGTGGGGAAAAATCTTCCTTTTGAAATTTTTCCAAAACACTTGGTAAAAAACCAAGTTTTCCTCACCCCGCCACTTCCTTGGACACGTGGCGGCATCTCATTGGCTGCGGGCCTTTCAGGGGAAAATTTCCCACAAAAACTCCAGAGCCATAACTTCAAAAATACATGGAGTTAGGAGGAAAACTTTACCTTTCTGGAAAGATGAGAGAGAGCTCTATCCAATGGTGTCATTTCCAGAAAGTTTTGAGTGCCTAAAAAGCAAAAAAATTATGTCTGAGGCACAAGAGAGGGAAGAATGAAAGGAGTTAGCCAAAAAATGAGTAGGGGGCACATTTTGGATAACAATTTTGGTGACTCAGAGGGGTCATCTGCCTGCTGGATGAAATTACCAGTTGCCTAAAGCAATCCATTGGGCATGGAGTCATCAATTCTCTGTTTGATACCCCAACTGACTAGAACACTGCAAGGAGGAAGATGGAATATCATCTGATGGAGCAAGGCCTGCAAACACATCTCCAGGAACAGCAAGCTTGTGCCAAAGCACTTAGGGAAAACAAACTAACCTACAACAAAACAATGTGCACAAGCACTTAGAGGAATGGAAACCTAAGCTAATATATACAAGGTGGAGAATTTCCCTTTAATAGCAATGCTTTAGATGGATTCCATTGACTGGAATCTGCAGTTCTTGCCATCCAATGAAGACAATTGGAAAGCATTGTTGTCCTTACACTTTGTGACCATGTATGGGCCACTCCAAATGGCATCAAATTTTGAATGCCTTCCGGTTTTGCTCTGTCTGCATCCCATTTTAACACTAGATCTCCAACTTGGAAGGATCTATTCTTGGCCTTTCTATCAAAGGTCTTCTTTATCAAAGCCTGATCCTTCTCCATTGCTTGGGATGCCTGATTTTGATTTCTTGGAGCTCCATCAATTCTGCATATCTGACTTCCATGGGCTCAAACTCCAACAACTCCAACTGTTTCATGAGTTCCAATGTTGGCAACTCAAGTGACATGGGAAAAATTGCCTCTCTCCCATAAACAAGCTTGAATGGAGAGTTACCTGTAGATCTCTTGGGAGTTATCCTATCAGCCCATAAGGCTGATTTCAATTTAGTATGCCAAGACCTCTGATTTTCATCAAGAGTCCTCTAATGATCCTCAACAAGTTCTTGTTTGTAGACTCAGCCTAGCCATTACCCTGAGGGTAATAGTTCGATGAAGTACTTAGGTAGATCCCATTCTTGATAGCCCATTCAGTCACCTTGGACCCAATGAATGCTAATGCATTATCTGATATTATTGTAGCAGGTATGCCAAATCTGGTTGTTATTCCCTCATAGAAATCTAGGATGCTAGATTCATTTGCTTCCTTGAGTGCTACTGCTTCAGTCCACTTGGTGAAATAATCTGTTGCTTTGTTAGAATCCATTTGTGCCCTTGGCTTGAATTGGGATTAATGACTCCAATGAAGTCTAAACCCCATTGCATGAATGGTTGGTCAACTGAAATTGGATGCAATGGAAGGGCAGCTAGCCTCTCTTTACCTGTGAAGAATGCACAATTCTTGCACCTCTTGATCCATGCATAATAATCATTGAAAATCTTGGGCCAATAATAGCCAGCCCTCATGATCTTTAGAGCTGTCACTCTTGGTGCAAAATGACCACCAGCTGGTCCACCATGGAACTCTTCCAACACCCTATGAATCTGATTTGTACCAATGCATCTCAGTAGTACTCCATTCACATCTCTTTTGAACAAAACACCATCAACAAGGGCATATGGGACAGCCTGCAATCTGAAGTGTCTTCTTTGGTCTTGTTCATCTCTGGAGGGCATAGACCTGTGCTTAGGAAGTGCATTATGTCTTGGGTCCAGCAAGGAATGGGACACCATTATTTTCCTCTTGAGTGCTTCCTTTGCTCATGGTTGTCTTGTAATGCCAAAACAACCTCCTTCTCATTGCATGCTTCCTTTTGTTTGCTCAAAATCAGCTGCTCACACAATCCTTTTCCTCTGACCAACTTGGTGACTTTGATCTCAATGTCATACTCCATGACACGAGTAATCCAACCTGCTCTCTTTTCATTCAAGTCTTTGTTGAGGAGGAAGTCTTTAACTCCCACATGAGAAACCAGCAATTGGACCTTATTGTTTGAAACTAAATGCTTGAATTTCTTCAAGCTCCTGATTACTGCAAGAACATGCTTCTCAATGAAGGAATACTTCACCTCATAGTCCTCCAGGATTTGGCTAAAGAAAGCAATTGGCTGCTCATCATTGTCTTTGTTCTATTATACCAAAATTGTAGAAATAGTATCATCACCCCCAAATGCATAGAGGATGAAATCCTTGGAGAAATCGGGTTGATGAGAGTTGGTGCTTGAGAGATGGCTTCTTTGATTGCTTCAAAACTTTCCTTGCCTTTTGCTGTCCATTTGAAAGCCATGCTTTTCTTTAACATCTTGGTGATAGGCTTGACAAGGGCTGCAAAATTTGGGACAAACCTCGAACAAAATTTATTCTCCCAAGAAACTTTGAAGGGCCTTCTTGTGGCTTGGCAATGGTAGGGCTCTTATGGCTTCAACTCTTTCTGGATCAATTGCTAATCCTTCTTTGGAGACAATGTGGCCAAGGAGCTTTCCTTCATGGGCTAGAAAAATACATTTTTTAGGATTCAAGGAGACTCCAAATCTTCTACACCTTTGGAACACTTGTCTCAAATGAGAGAGGTGGTCTGCTGCATTTTTGAAAAAAAATAGTGATATCATCAAGATATATCAGCACTATGTTGTTAATCAAACCCTTGAACGCCATGTCCATTGCTCTTTGGAAGGTAGCTCCAGCGTTGGACAACCCAAATGGCATTTTCCTGTATGCATAAGTTCCCCATTTGGTTGTAAAGGTTGTCTTGAACTGATCTTCTTCCTTCACCATAATCTGATTATACCCTGAATAGCCATCAAGTAATGAAAACCTCTCAGAGCCAGCAACAACTTGCAAAATTTGCTCCATAGAAGGAAGTGGATAATGATCCTTGAGAGATGCTCTATTCAAATCTCTGAAGTCAACACACAATCTGATTTCCCCACTCTTCTTTCTTACTGGAACCAAGTTGGCTACCCAACTAGAATGCTTGATAGGGAATATGATTCTTGATTCTATCAACTTATTCAATTCTTTTCTCATGAGAGGCTCCATGTGGGGGTTGACTGGCCTTTGTTTTTGCTGATGGGTTTAGTACTTGGATCCAATTCAATGGTATGTTGAGCTAACTCGGGATTGAAACCTTTCAAATCTTCATAGCTCAAGCAAACACATCAAGGAATTCTTGACAAAGCTGTATGAACTCATACCTTTCTTGTTCAGTTGTCATCTTACCAATTTGGAGTGATTTGCCTCCTTCTACCGAGATGGACACTGAATCTTCTCCCTTGACTTGGATGTTTGCTTTCTCCTTCCTAAACTGATCATTAGGATTGAAAATGGACTCCAAAGTAATAAGTCCCTTTGGTAGTTTGTTGGTTCTCAGTTGCACCACTTGGTCACCATACTGCTGCTCCAACTTTTCGATTTTTAGCGAGAACTCAGCCTCTTCTTATAAGAAATGGATGATTTGTTGATCATTTTCAAACACTTGCCAACTTACATTGTTATCTGGCACTAAAGGCCTCACAATCACATGGATGTTTGGTTGTACCTTGTCTTTCTAAATGCTTTCAACAATGTCAAAGGCTGCCCAACTGCTTTGCAAGCCTGTCAGTAGCTTGGTTCTCTTTTCTAGGAATGGATTTTATGCCAAAACCCTCAAAATCTTCAATGAGGTCCCACACCCTATTCTTGTAGCATTTGAGTAGATCATTCTTGACAGCATGTTGCCCCTTAACTTGGTTGACAATCAACTCACTATCACCAAAGACTTGCAAGTTCTTTATTCCTCTCTTGATTGACCAATGCAATCCTTGTATCAAAGCTTCATACTCAGCAGTGTTATTAGAGCATGCAAACTGAAATCTAAAAGTTGAATAATACTTAACTCCTTGAGGTGAAACAAGCATAGCTCCCCCTCCTGCACCTTGTCTACTCCTTGATCCATCAAAAAAAAACTGCCATACCTCATTGTCATCCTTGTGTGAGTACGGCTTGGTGATCTTAGGAATAGGCTGATTTTCTTTCATGCATGCAATAGACTCCTAACTCGGATTCTTCTATTTCTTGATAAGGATCAAAAGCATGCACCTTGTTTGCCCATTCATCAAGAGTTAGATCTGGGATACTTCCAACCTTGGTGTTAGCTTCATCAGTGCTTGGATAATCATCTTGATCAAGCTTATTTGAACAATTGGTATTGATTTGGCTTGGAGTGTAAGGCTCGATGTGAAAGTTTGCAATAGGCTCGAGATCTGATTGTGGCCTTAGTTCCATATCTTGTTCTGAACAACATGTGTGACCAATCAGCGAGATAAGTAACCTCGATCTTGGCTGTGAAATCCCTTGACAAACATAGGGCAAAAGAGTGGTGGAAGGTCTATTCTTGAGACATCTTGTAAAACAACAACGTTGGGACATGCATGCAAAGTAAGACTTAAGTTTTTATCACTCCAACTATTGTTATTCTTGCTGTCCCATCCAATTGCACTACCCCTTTGGATATGGTTTCATCTTGAATTCCCGAGTGATCAGCTATTTTCTTGGGCATTCTTGAACTACTTGCCCCGGAATCAATCATGCGATTGTGTACTAATTGATTCCCAATGATCAATGAAACATAGAATGGAGGGGGATTCAAAATCTTACCTTGCTATCCTCCATGATTCCCCTCAGGTTGGGCAGCATTTGTGAGCACCTTCTCTTGCATTTGGACCTGCTGATTTGAAGTTGACCAGTCCTTCATGGCAGCTTGTAGCAAATCTCTTTGGCCTAGGATAGATAGTGATTCCCACATTGATATGTTTACATTTGTCTTCTTCATCTGATCAATGATATTGAATGGAGATGAAGCATCTCTTTGCTATCCCTTGGCCTGCACATTCATTCCTTGCACATGGGCAGCAGCAACTGGCATTTGAGTTGGCTTAGGAGCTATTTTGGGCAATCCTTGCGTGTTTGGGATTACATTTTGTTTGCCAATAGTTTGTGGAGTGATAGAAGATTGAGGATTGCTTGGGGCTAATGGTTGTTCTTCACCCAAATTTCTCCTCTTTGACCTTGTGTTGGCTGCAACACTTTGGGAAACCATTTGATTCATGCCACAAAAATCTTACCCTGCCAGTTTACAAGTGTGGTATCATTTGGAGCTGACTGCTGCTGGAATGTTTCTTGACTACCCTCACCCTCCACACCAGTTGTTGTCACCATTAATGCTTGATTCAAGGCACCGTTGAAGCACATGGATTGGTTATGAGGTTCATTGCATGGGAAACACCAATCATACTCTTGAGCCTATATTGTTTTGTACTGGCACTAATGCTTTAGAGGCAGATGTAGCATTGGGATTATAAGGCTGAAATGGTCTATTGGCAGGAGGCCTTGCTTGATTCAAATTTGCAGCTGGATTGGGTGGTCTTTGGGGTTGATATGGCTACTGTTAGGCTGAGCTTGAGGCTGGAAGGGAGGTCTAAAACCTTGGGCTTGCTGCCTCTTGAGTGTAACCAGCTCATTACCTAAATTTTATTGCTTCATGACTTCTTGAAGCTCATTTGAGGCACTAGAAGATGAAGTAGAAGCTTCACTTGAATTTTGGTTTCTAGGAGTGGGGATAGGAGCTAAATTAGGTGTTTGATTAGTGTTTGGGCTCTCTAGACTTGGAAACAGTGGCATTGGAGGCCTAGGAGCTAGCTTGCCAGCTTGAATCAAACAATTTTCAGCTCTAATAGCAATGCTATAAGCAATGGGAATAGTTGTGCCTCCCATGGATTGAATTAACATAGAAATATCAGAATTTAAAGCTTTAAGGTAATAAAGAAAAGCACCTTCTGTTGTTGGCCTAATTGCCACTGGAATTCTCTCCCAAGTCCTTTGAAATCTGAAGTTAAAATCAGTCAAGCTGCTCATTGGGAGCTCTCTTGATGGTTGTTAGCTGCTCCTAAAAGGGACAAGTTGTCTCCCTTTTCTCCAAACTGCTCATGGAGGGCTATACATAGCTGATTCCAATTTTGAATAGAACCTGAGGCAAGACTCCTGAACCATTGCAAAGCTTTCCCTTTGAATGAAGATGCAGTAATTTTGACAGCAACTTGCATCTCATTGATCTCATGGATTGCACAAATGTTAGCAATATCCTTGACATGATCACCAGGAGTAGTCTAATTCTCTCCAGTAAAGTATGGAATGTTCTTCAATGCTGCAACTGGGATTGGATTTTGTGCATTGAGAGAAAGTGGGCTGCTGCCAGTGAAATTGACATAGGGGTTGTTTTGTGCCATTCTGATTGGCCTCAAAACCCTTGTTGATTGAATGAAAGGCCTACCAGGTGGAGGAGTTGAAAGAGTTCTATTTGGTGGAGATGGAGACCTTTGAATCCTCCTCCCTCTTTCCTTCTTCTTGGAGATAACTACAGATACTCAAACAACACCTCTTCTTCTCCAACTCTTGACCTTGTGGTGATTCTTCTCATGAGTTTTTTTCTGCACTGCTAAAACCAGCTGATTCTTCTTCCTTGGAGTCACCAGATGTGCAATTTAGGGCTCTTTTAAGCAAGAATCTTGCAAAAATGCACATCATTTTTGTTGCAATGAAGATGAAGACCTCTAAGGTCCCACCAGCGTGCCAAAACTATTGTTGCAAATCAGCAGCACCCCTGGATGTTGATCAAATTTCTAGTTTGATCATCCTAAGCATCCAGTGTGATTGCACAACATTGAATCCTTTCCCCAAGTGTGGGACTTGTAAAATGGGAAAGGAATCTCTAGATTAGAGGCTGGTTCCTCAACTCCTCTGATCAGATTTATCACTTACAAGTTGCAGAGGTTTATATTCCTAATTCCTACTCTAAATTCCAAAGGGACAAAGATAGAGAATGCAAAAAACTAAAACTAATGCTAATAAGGTGATGCACCAAAGGAGTGGTGAGCATTTTTTACTTCTGCAGATTGACACAAATCATGGAAATGTAACAAAACATCATGCACAAACTGATGACATGTAATGAAAGATCAGAAAGGAAGCAAACAACATAAGCAGAGGATTGAAACTCATTCACAGAGCTTGCATTGTCATTTTAATATCAAAATACATGCATTACAACACCTGAGAGGCAAAAATAGGTTGCAGTTCTTAGAAAAGGTCTGATATTCCACCAAATCACTTCCAAGGTGAAAAGGGAGCCTGCTATACACAAAAAAATGTTCAACCCTTTGAAAATGAGCCAAATAACTGGCTTTTACAGTGCAAGGGATGAGCCCAGGAGAGAGAAACGTGGGAAAACATGGAAGGGATTCAACCATTGACCAAAATGTAATCAAAACAGCATGGGCATCCTTATAGACCCATCCCCTGACATTTTTAGCCATGCTGGGAGAGAATGCGAGCCATTCTTCATTAAAAACGGTGGTTGAAACGTCATTTCTATCCATGACCACGTGCCAGAGGTGTTTTTAATTTTCTCTCTCAAACTCCATCAAAATGCAAAAATGACCCCAGAATCTTGTAGATAATTTTACCATCTTTCCATTGATATCAAGAACGTGAAAAACTGAGCTCTGGATCGAAAGATATGGCCATTTGAAGTTTTAGGCAAAAAATGGCCAAATCGGATTGGCGGGTGAAAATTTGAATTTTTCACCTTTTTTGCATTTGGGAAAATTTCCCAAAAAAATCCCCACGCTCCGCTTTCTAGGTGCCATGTGGCACATTTTTATTGGGCACGGGCCCTCTATGCTTCATTTTCCTTTGTTTTGCCCTTTGGAAAATTTTCCAAAAATCCCTTGGGCCGATGAGTTGAGGACATGTGGCACGTTCTGATTGGGTGCGGGCCTTTCCTTTCCAAATTTTCCCATCGGTGTTTGACCATTTTCCCCTTGGACACGTGGAAAAACCCCATTAGATGTGGGTTTCCCCTTTGAATTTTTCATGCGGGCTTTTCTTGAATTTTTGGCGCCACCTGGACACGTGGCGAGATTCCATTGGCTCGCATTTGGGGGCGGAATTTTGCCTTTTAAATTTCCTTTGTTTTTTCCTTGGGAAAATTTCCCAAATTCTCCCCGCCTCCTACCGATCCGAAACATGTGATGGCATTTCATTGGTTGTGGGCCCTTAGGAAAATAATTTCTTTTGCACCAACACTTTGGGAAAAAATCCCAATTCCCTCCCACGCTGCTCCGCCTTTCCGAACCCGGGGACACGTGTCAAAACATGATTGATTGGCGGGGGCAGTGGGCCAAAAACTCCTTCTTTGAAATTTGGTGAAACACTTCACCAAAATCCAACTTCTCCTCTCCGCCCTCCGAAACTCCCACGCCATAGGACACGTGGCGCAATATGATTGGGCGCGGACCTTCCCTCCAAAATTTTCCATGCACTAACACTTAGCCAAAATTTTCAAATTTCTCCCCTGGACACGTGGCATCATCTGATTCGTTGGCGGGCCTACGGGAAAAATCTTCCTTTTGAAATTTTGCCAAAACACTTGGTAAAAACCAAGTTTTCCTCCGACCCCCGCCACTTCCTTGGACACGTGGCGGCATCTCATTGGTTGCGGGCCTTTCAGGGGAAAATTTCCCACAAAAACTCATTGAGCCATAACTTCAAAAATACATGGAGTTAGGAGGAAAACTTTACCTTTCTGGAAAGCTGAGAGAGAGCTCTATCCAATGGTGTCATTTCCAGAAAGTTTTGAGTGCCTAAAAGCAAAAAAATTATGTCTGAGGCACAAGAGAGGGAAGAATGAAAGGAGTTAGCCACAAAATGAGTAGGGGGCACATTTTGGATAATAGAGATATCTGTACTATTTTGTTTTTGGGTGATCCAACCGCACTCAAAGGAGTGTATGGAGGAAAGTTCGATGTTCCTCCAACCTATAACTGCTCCCCATAATGCTAAGGAAAATATGCCTGTAAAATTCATTGTGTTTGGATTTCATAGGACGGTTTGAAGCCACTCCTGTATAACCCACTGTGTGATGGGAAAAAGCGTAAACAAAGCGTATTGGTATTGTGTTGTGTAGTAAACTCAAATGATGCTCCCCCTCTTTGGGGTCGCATGTAACATCATGGATAAGAGAATGCGGCCCCAAAAGAGGACTGACCACATAAACTGAAAATATTCCCTGCAGGGGAAGGGAATGTGCTTGGTAAAGACCAAGGCACACGTAAACAAGTGGCTAGAAAACAAGTGTTTGTATGAACATACATGTAGAAAATGAGTGTAATCTAAACAAAAAATTTGTAAGATAGAACATAAGCAGACAATGTAAACACCCAAAAATACAATGTAGGCTGCAAAAGTGGGTTACAAACATGGGAAACCATTCACGGTGTCACAATACACTCAAGGCCGTAGTGGCCGCAAACAAACAAATGTACACACAAGACAAAGGGCAAGGTCCAAAAATAATAACAAGCAATAGAAAACAATGTAACAAACAAGTATGGAAGAAAATATCCTTGTATAACAAATGTTGCACATGAAACACCTATTAGCATGTTAGAAAATTATCAATTATGTCAAAGCATGTATAACCTGATAATGGAAAGTGCTAAGTACAAAATGAAACAATAGCACATGTAGTATACGAATGTGGATGCCCCAGAAGGTAGTGTGTCAAGCATCGGTGTTATGTGTAGAAGCTTTGTATCTACGATCACAACTAGAAAAGGACGTGAACACACATGTGTGTATGGTAAGGATAATGACATACAAGAGATCTATCTAACATGTGTAGTAAAGTGAACATGTAAGAGTAAGTGTAAGAAAGAGTAAATGCAACCATAAAATGTAGTATGTTGTGGATGGATGGAATAGCATGAACAATGAATAATAGGAGCCGTGTGCCCCGAGTGAATGGATTTTTATGTAGTGAGGTTCATTTATTATTCTCCCTCAAAGAATCAAGAATGAACCATAAACAAGAGTGTGTCATTGGGAAATGGTTGAACTATGTGTTGTGTGTAGCGTGTTGTGATGAGTATGTGGTGATGATATGCAACATAGAGATGAACTGTGCATGAATCTATATCCTAAGTGTATATCATGACAAGATGAGTAGAAAGGGAGTGGAGATTTATCCTAACGTTTATACCACTAAACAATATAAGTAAATGTGATGATGTAGTTTATCGCGAGATGATGCTAGAAGAAGTGACCCTATAGCCTAAAGTGTTTATAACTTAATCTAGGTATTCCACATGGTAAAATAATGAATGATGAACATGTGAGAGTGATGTGGTCCATTTGTGTTGTATACCCTCAATATAGTATGGATCTGCGAGACTAGACTGTGTCATCGGGTAATGAGTGCAGCGCGTAGAGGAGAATATGTAAAATGTGTAGTGTGTCTAGTAGGTAGAATATGTGATAGCTTTGGTGTAGTGTAGGTAGAATGTGTATGATGTATGTAGGAAAAATTATAGGATGCAAAGTGTAGAATGTATGAAGATGTGCAAGATCCATAGCTTGGAGTGTGTAGCATGTAGATGATGTCGGATGGTGTGATGATGTGTAGTACCTAATGTGTAGTGACTACTATGCAGTGTGTGGGGTTCATGTGTAGAGAATGCCCTCAATAGTCAAGTGTGAACTGAATCACAAGAATGTATCATTGGGTAATGATGATGTTTAGAGCGTAGATAAAAATGTGTATGCTAGAAGGTCGATGTGTGGTATGAAACGTGTTTGGATGCTAGGGTGGAGGAATGTGTGGATGTTATACCCTCCCAAGTGTGTGGTGGGGAATATGATCATGTGACACTATCAAGGAGATCATCATTGTTGTGATCAAATCCTACTGGAGCAACATTGGAGACATGATAAGCAATAGAATGAGGTGGGTCATACAAAGAACCATTGTGACATAGGGTGTAGATGTTCATTGCATATTCCTCATTAGTGAAGGGTATTAGTGGACAGTCATGTGCATACCAACAAGAAATATTTAGAGCATAAGTAGGAGATGAGTCATTAGTGATGGAGACATTGTCGAATGGCATAGGAAATGTAAGAGAAGTGTGGTTGGTATCTATAGTACCGCCAATATAGTCAAGCCAATATTTCCCAAGTGTTAATGGAGAAGTGTGAGGGGCACATGCAATGAAGACCATCAAATGAAATACATGAAGGCCATAGGTGGTCGTAATGTGATAATAACCATGATAAAGATGAGGTGAGTGAATTGGTGGTAAGATGTCATTAAGCATCAAACCAAGCCTAGTTAAGCCCTCATGTGTGAAAATAGTGTCTGAACAAGTACAATCAATGGGGATGTTATGCTAAAAGGATTTTTTGATTAATAGTTTGCATGTGAAAGGGGGTAATGAGAGATAAAAACTATGTATGAGGAGATGAAACATCATCTAAAGTGTTGAAAAACCCCTGATAAAGTATCATAACATTAGTAGAGGGAGGGGCCTTAAATTTGTATTCAACCAGATCATCGACCATAAAGGTTTCCTTGAAATAAGATCCGTTGACATCTATAGGAGCAAAGTTAATTTTTCCAAATTCTTCATCAATAAGTTTGACAACATCGAATTCATCATCAGAATCCTCATAATCATCTGTGTTAGCATTATCATGTTGTATAGATTTCTCGAGTATGTTGGTAGGCATTTCACTAGGTGGAGAAATGGAAGGTACCTCGATAGGTGGAGAAGAAGTGTTGATAGGAGATGATATGGTAGGTGAAATAATTACCATAGTGTGAGTAGAAATAGTTGGAGTATTTGGAGCGGCAGATGAAGATGATGAGGTGCTAGACTGACCAATGTCATATGTGTCAATACTACCATATGGAATGGGTTGTGGTGGAGGAATAGGCATACCAATAAAAGGGTTTATGCGACAAAACTTGAATGGTTCAGGATCAATAGTAATAGTATGTTCATAACCATCATGCAAAAATTTGACACATTGGTGAATAGTAGATGGAACTGCTTGCATTGCGTGAATCCATGGTCTACCTAACAATAGATTGAATTGAAATGAGGAATCTATAACATAGAATTCAATGAGAATGGTCTTAGGCCCAACCCGGATGTGTAATGAAATAGTCCCTAAACATGTGCGAGTGGTAGAGTCATAACCTCGGATGATAGTAGAATTCTTAGAAATGAGATTATCACTAATACCCAATTGTTTTAAAAGAGAATAAGCACATAGGTTGATGGCTGATCCATTATCAATAAGTACTCATTTGATGCAAGTGGTGCTAATGATGGTGATAATAAAAGGAAAAAGATCCTCATCAGTGAAAGATATAACATGTAGTATATTTCAAAGAAATTGTATAAGGTGTGTAAAGGCTACCACAGAGTTATCACTTTCTATATGAATGACACAAAGGGATGCCTCTAGTGTTTGAAGACAATCGGGTGCATTACGCAATAAATCATAAAGAGAAATATTAGTGCCCACATATTCTTAAGTTTTTCAATGATGTCATAGCCATTAAAAGAAACAAGAGGAGCTGTTAAAGTGATGGGTGGAGGAATAGAAGCGGGTGGAGCCATAGGAGGATGAGTATGATGAGTAGTTACTACATTTATGGAAGGATCAGCCTTAGGCGTAACAAAGTGAGGGGGATGTTGAGTATGCACTTGCATAAAATCAGCAGAGTAGTGACTATACCAGAGATCTTAGTAGGTGCAAAAGTAGGATAAGATGATTGAGCCATAACTTGATAGGGTGAAGACATAATCAAAATAAAATGTTGGATCGGTTGGGTTTACAAAAAGGGTAAGTGCACCAATCGGGGGCCAAAAAGTGGACAAAATTCTGAAAACAAGAAAAACACATACGCGTTTTGCAATATCACGTACACATTTTATTTTTCTTGGTTTGGTAATTCCCAAACAAAAAATGTGTACGCGTTATAACAAGTATGCATTTTAGTTTATCCTAAATGTGTACGCATTTTGCATAGTATGAACTATATATGTGTTTGGGGGCTTATAGTTACAAAAATAAATGTTAAAGTATAAGATTTCTTTTATTATTTCTTATACTTTAATTTTTTTAGTAAATATAAGAAGTTAGGGTCACTCTGCACCTGATGGAAGTGGTCTCATAGCTTTGATGTGATTATAATCTATAAGATAGTTTTTCAAAATCTAATATGGTCATTACTTACTCATTTTCAAGATTTCAGAAAGGACCTAAAACTTTCAGGGCATATATATTGTAGTTGATCTTTGTTTTGGGAAAGCATATAGTCATTTTGTAGGTTTTTTTACCTTCTAGATTAGATTTTGGCCCTACCAATGCTTGAATTGGTATAAATTTTTAAATTTGGTCCATAATTCACTTTAGTGACCATGAATCAACTCTATGATGCTTGTCTACTTCTTACTAAAATGATATCCTCACTTTGTAGATAGAGGATTTCTCCTTGAATGGGATTCTTGTCCTATGGAAAAAATGAGGTGATTGTAATGTGCCTCCTCCTTAAGGTGTGATCACACTACTAGGTGTTGAATGAGTTTTTACAAATAGTACCAAGTGAATTGCATCAAGTGAACTTAGATGATTGCTCATTCTTAGAAATATGGTGCTCCATATAAATATCATCCCCTCACCTTTCTTGCTCTAAAATCATCCTTTCATGGAATAAAATTCAGTATTCTCATACGTTCCTTTGCTCATATGTCCCTCATGGAGGTATAAAATGTCTTAATACTTCACTTCACACATGATGGTCCTGATACCTCGGTGGCATGACTAGCTCATTTTAGCTTGTTCTTTAGAGAGATTTGGGTACAATGACAGAGTCAGGATATGATGATCATTAAGTCACTCCTTGAGATCCAAATTTCACCTTTGAACATGATGAATCCTTCACAATTCAATTTATTGACCAAGATGACACCTGGGTGTAAGCATGCTTATGGTACATGGACACCTTTTTCTCAAGTTGTTCCTCATAGAAATGGGTTTCCTCCTCCAGATAGGGGATGAATCCTTGAATGAAATTTTAGGATGAGTTACATGTTCTTTACCTCCATACTTCACTAAAACACTACAAATCACATTTTACGATCAATAAAATTATTCTAAAAATCTATTCTGCCCACAACTCAAAATTTAGGTCCTATTTCATTTTGAATTGGGACGGGTAGCTGTGAGATTTTGCAGTACCTAAAGAAACATTTAAGCCTTGAATCAATGTTGATTATTCCACCTTGTAGAGTATTCTAATAGCCATACAATGCCTTTTTATCCCAACTCTTTCCAAAACTCCCGGAATCATCAAAAGAAGTCATCTTTCATCGTTTTAGCTTTCATTCCCTACACCTGAAAACACGGTCTTAAATAGATTGCTCTTGAGTGATATTTTATTTCCTACAATTTCCTAATTTTAGTTAGACATCTTCAATTTTCTCTTAAATCACCCTCAAATTCTTTATATTTTCTCTAAAAAATTCCTAAGGGTGTTCAATTAGCTACAGAATGGCCAAAAATGTCCTTTTAGGCCTTCAGAGGAAGTAGTCTCTCATCAAAACTAAATGAGTTGATCAATCACCTTCTAGACATTATTCCCTACACACTGAAACACACTAAATGATCTTATTAGGACTTTCCTTTGAGCTAGGGTAAAGGTTGAACTTATGATAGGCTAGCCAGATGATATAGAGTACCCTACAATCCTCTTTATATAACTTCAACTCAAAATACAACTTCCCCAATTCAACTTTCTCCTTTTCCCTTGTTTCAAGTAGGTCTAGTTAGGGTTTGAAAGAAAAATTAAGGGTTTAATGGATTACCACATGTTTCATCCTTACATCCACCTTTCAACACACCCATACACCTTACTCAAAAACACCTCAATGCTCCATTACTCATTTAGTCATCATCTTGCTAGATTTTTAACTTTTAGCTTTTTAAGACTCCTTGTTTTCTCAAGCTCTAAAAATCTTGTCAACTTTGTTTTTCACCTTCACATTGAATTTTAATCAATCTTCTTTTCACTCATCTCATTATTTTTACCCCTCTCCTAATCACTAATTAAAATCACTCAACTCTTCCTCTTTCACTTAAGGCTTTTCATACAAACCCTTACTCTCTCTAGGATTCTTTATGGAACTATGCAGGACAGTCAATAGGTCTTCTTGATTAAATTTGTATAAGGATTTTCCCCTATTCCTCAAGGATTCAAAACATTCTAACACCACTCCCTCAATGATAGATATAAATTCCTTATGATTTTATTTCCTAAGACAACTATTTATGAAGGTTGGTCTTGACAAGTCACAAGAAATAAGCATGATTGTACATTACTCCCTTTACCTACTAACCACTCAATACTTTGTCCTTATGCCCTAATTTTATGAGTCCTTAATTCCCTTAGGCCTTCCTCCAACTTTTCAGAGGCTCCACCAACTTCAAACAAATGGAATAAATACTATTTTTCTAAAATTACATCTTTCCTAGCCCTCAAAAGGGCATTAACATTGTTAGACTGTATTTTCATGTTCCTTTGCTTTTATTCTTATTCCAACCTATACTAGGGATTTTGAAACTCTTGGTATTCTTATTACCTTCCTCCACACTTATCAAGGACTCTACAAGGCATAATTATTAAATTTTACAATGAATGTTCTACTCTAGGCCCTTAAGACTGGGCACACACAATTAGGATTGTGTTCACATAAATTTAATTTAAGAAATCCTCCTTTAGATGGCTTATTACCTTTTCTTGACTTTTGCAACACCAAGTCCTTGTGATCAATTCCCTAAAATAGACTCAAGGATTCCATTGAATCATTATGTTCATGCTACATACTACTAAACTTATAAAACAAGGTATAATATGGTGTGAGTAAGTCTTTTTATCTATTTTCCATTCCCTAGACATTGTGAGGGTTCCATGAAGCCTTGAACACCATTATAGATAAGAAGACAATCCAAAATAAGATATTTACACATGAAAATGCTTTGCAAAATAGTCTCTAACCTACATATCCAATATATTAGTCTGAGAGGACTGTATCACTTAACACCTAAGCCTATAACATACCTAGAGCTAGTTCAAATATTCAAATTATACATTTGGAGGGAAACTCCTATTTTTTCCTGTGGATTCCAAATGGACTAGTACAAGCTATGACCATCTCAAGTGGACCCAAGATACCCCTAGTCACCTAAGAAATCCAAATTTGATTATTAACAAGATGTTCCTGCATCACCAGAGGAAGGATGCACAAAGTGATTTAGAAGCCTTATTTTCAATTAAGGGCTTAGTTGTCATGCTTCAAAATTTTCAATTTCCATGCTAATTATTTTGGCCATTTTAGAGCTATTAAGCATTTAGAGGTGATGTCAATGAATCTTGGAAGTGTTGAAGGTAATTTAGGAAGATTTAGGAAAGGTTTGATCATTCAAGGACTATCTGCTCAACATCGGGTTTTCTAGGTGCAAGGAACAAACACTCTAATGGTGAAACCTAACTTCTCTGGAAGATTCCAGGAGCTCTGTAAGGAGTTAGAAGGAAAAAAATAGGCATTGGAAATATAAGTAAATCATATACATGTTGGAGACATCCACTTTTCTCTAAGGATTGAAGGTTTCATGAAGAATTTCAAAATAGTGAAGCTGCCCATTTTGTTTCCAAACCAACACTTCACCAATGCAACACTTTATGACACCAAAATAGGGCACTACCAATCAAACTTCATGCTTATTGATGATTAACACCTCATGTTGACTCCTATGCCACCTAGACACCCTTTTGCTATCAATGTAACTTGACATCAATGACAACACCAATGACACTATGTCCAACACATGTGTTTTGATTTGTTATGTATTATAAGGCATTTCATGAGTGCATATATTTGAGCATTTGTTGTTTCCTTTGAGAGTTGTGAGGTTTGTAAAATCTAATTTTGACACATCTAACACTCCTTAAAATGTCAGTAAACAATCCAAAAGGCCCCAAAACCTAAATAATGAATATATTCATTGCCAAAATAAACATCGGTTGTAGAATTTAAACATAAAAATATTTAGGATGAATGTTGAAATCTGAAAATTACTTATGTATTGACCAGATTAGATTATAAAAAACTATCTCTTAAATTGTGACTCATGGAGCTGTGAGACTAGTTCCATAAGGTGCAGAGTGACCCTAATTTATTATATTTACTAAAATAAATTTAAAGTATAAGTTTTTTTAAACATTTATTTTTGTAAATATAAGCATACCAAAAACACATATATCACCCAAGGAACATGTATGCATTATAGCATGTATGCATTCCCTTTATTATGCCCCCAAACCAAGAATTTACAAGCTTGGTATTGCTTTGGTTTCCCAAACTTGTGCTTTGGACCTACAACAAAACAACAACCTACGTGTTTTTGACAAAATATGCAAAAACTCACCTTCCACCATGTTAAATCCTACAAAAATGTGTTCTATATTTCTTAAAAATTTACCTACAACATCAAGAAAACTATCCTCTTTCTAAATATGTACTTTTATATTTTTATGACTATTCTAAGGTTTCTATTTATATTTATTTCAAACTATGACTTTTATACCTCTATTTTTAATGATTATAAACACTTATCTTTTGTCATGTATCTGTTAGTGCGAAATCACAACACCCCCAAATGAGTTCTACAGTTTGCTTTTCTAAATGAGACTCACTTGGTGTGATTGCATAACATGGAACTTTCCCCAAGGCATGGGCCCTTGCAAAATGGAAAATCTCTCCAGATTAAAGGTTGGTTCCTTATTCCTCTATTTAGGTGCATACATAGGGATTTACTGGAGGATCTATCTCTATACCTAATCTAAAACTTGCTAAGGAGACATGGATAAGAGAGTATAAGAAATAAGAAATGACAAAACTACCAGGTGATGCACCAAAGGAATGATGAACACTTATTTTGCTAATAGACACAAACTAACAAAATGCATACAATAAACAAGCACAGATAGCTAGATATGTAATGGAAGACCAGATGAAAGAAAAAGAGACAAGAGAGGATCTAAAATTGATCACAGACGTGTTTTATTGCTCTGTAGATTAATACAGTCCATTACAAAGTAGCCAAGAGGCAGAAACGTAATGCAATTTTGATAGAATGCCTGAACCCCACAGATCCCTTTGCTAGAAGGAGGAGGGAGCCTGCAAAACAAAGAATGTCCAACCCCGAGTGATGAGACCAGCTCCATCTTTATAGATGGGGTGAAGAGGGGAGGAGAAAAGAGGCGGGAGACTTGATTTGAAGCTCAACTACTAGCTGAAAATGCCCCCCTTGCAAATCCTACCCATGACCCATTGAGCCTAGTTCCCCATGCTTGATTGTCATAGGAGAGAATATGGTAGGCCAAAATCTTAATATCTCGAGTAATGGAAGCCATCGGATCCCGCACTAATGGAGTGGAAGATGTTTTAAACTTTCTCCCTCAAAATCTGCTAAAATGATTAGTTCATGTGTCCATGATGTAGAAGGCTTCGAGATGCTTCAACGGCCTTCCTCACCTTTTCAGTTCTTAGGAAATGTGGTGAGCCCATGCTCATTTGAGTCTCCACTTGCACTTCTACACTTAGCCTTTTTCTTTTCCTTCTTGCTCCGTGGCATCGCCCCTTCTTATCTCGACCCCATTATCCCATAATTGGGTATACATGTAACTAATTTGTAGGATTTGAATGAGTTTTCTCGGGTTCCTTCTATGTAGGGTCATGACTGATCCAATATTTGGCACGGGGTGAAATATGGATAAAACTTTGGTAACTCACATGGGTATTTTCTTGCTAGATGAAAAGACCAATTGCCTTGTCATATCCGTTGGGCATGGAGTCATGAGTGATAGCCTACTACTAATATGAACTTTAAAACCAACCCCTAGGCTATTTGAAAACCCATTAGAACTAAAATTGATCTTGACCAAATGCCAAGTCCAAACACTGCATGAGAGAAACAAAACAACACCACAACTATATACAAAAATTGAAAACATACATGCTCCAAATGGAACATGCAGAGCATGCAAAGAACTTAGGAGAAAATTAATCTACCCTATAACAAGACAATGTGCATAAGCACTTAGAGGAAAGAGAAAACTAAACTAATATGTCCAAGGTGATTACTCTCCTTTTAGTAAAGTGCTTAAGATAGATCCCATTTATTAGGATCTACAACTCTTCGCCCTCCAATGTAAACGGTTGGAAAGCATTGCTACTTTTGCATCTTGTGATCATATAGGGGCCACTCTAGATGGCGTCAAATTTGGAATGCCTTCTTGGTTTTGCTCGATCTGCATCCCATTTCAAAACCAGGTCTCCTTCCTGGAAGGTCCTTTCTTTTGTCTTCTTGTCAAATCATTTCTTGATCAAAGCCTGATTCTTCTCTATTACTTAGAGAGCATGCTCTCTAGTTTCTTCTAATTCTATCAGCTCCACATACCTGGCCTCCATTGGTCCAAATTTAGACATCTCTAGTTGCTTCATGAGCTCCAATGCTAGCAACTCAAGTGATATAGGAAACACTGCCTCTTTCCCATAGACGAGCTTGAATGGAGAGCTACCGTAGATCTCTTGGGCATTATTCTATCAGCCCATAAGGTTGTTTTGAGATTTGTGTGCTGCAGTCTTCTGATTCTCATCAAGATTTCTTCTGATGATCTTTAGTAGGTTCTTGTTTGTGGACTCAGCCTAGCCATTACCTTGAGGGTAATAGTTTGATGAAGTACTCAAATAAGTCCCATTCTTGACGGCCCATCCTATGATCTTGGAACCTATAAATGTTAATGCATTGTCTGATATGATGGTGGTTGGCACTCCAAATCTGGTCACTATCCCTTCATAGAAATCTAGGATACTAGACTCATTTGCTTCCTTGAGTGCCAGTGCCTCAATCCATTTGGTGAAATAATTTGTCACTGTCAGGATCCATTTGTGACCTTGGCTTGAGTTTGGATTAATGAATCCAATGAATTCCAATCCCCATTGCATGAAAGGTTGGTCGACTGATATTGGGTGCAATGGAAGTTTTGTTAGCCTTTCTTTGCCTTTGAAGAATGCACAATTCTTGCACCTTTTGATCCATGTGTAGCAATCACTAAACACTCTGGGCCAATAATATCCTGCTTTCATGATTTTGAGTGCTGTCACTCTTGGAGCAAAATGGCCTCCAACTGCTTCAACATGGAATTCTTGTAGCACTCTCTCCACCTGATCTGTCTCAATGCATCTTAGTAGAATGCCATTGATGTCTCTCTTGAACAAGACACCATCAATAAGAACATATGGGATGGCCTGTAACCTGAAATGTCTCATTTTTTCTTTACCCATCCTATGAGGACATGAGCCTATTTAAAGTAAGTCACCATGTCTTGGGTCCAACAAGGAGCAGGAACATCATCTCTCCCTTCTTCTTGATCATCTTGTAGAATAAAAACAACCTCCTTTCTACCGTCTCTGTTTCATCTTGTTGACTGAGGCTAGTTGTTCACACAACCCCTTCCCATGGACTAGCTTGGTGACCTTGATCTCAATTTCATATTCCATGACACGGGTGATCCATCCTGCATTCTTTTCATTTAGGTCCTCACTGAGGAGGAATTCTTTAACTCATGCATGGGAGACCAATAGTTGGATTTTATTGTTTGAAACCAAATTCTTAAACTTCTTTAATCCTCTAATCACTGTTAGGACTCGCTTCTCAATGAAGGAGTACCTCACCTCATGATATTCCAAACTCGCTAAAGAAATCAATTGGTCTGTTCTATACCTTCTTTGTTTGTTGAACCAAAGTCTTTGGAAAAATATGGATTCACAAGAGTCGGGGCTTGTGATATGGCTTCTTTGATAGCCTCAAAACTTGCTTTTCCTTCAGCTATCCACCTGAATGTTAAGCTCTTCTTTAGCATCAACGTTATTGGCTTAACAAGGGCAGCAAAGTTTGGAACAAACCTACAGACAAAATTGATTTTTCCCAAGAAGCTTTGAAGAGCCTTCTTGTGACTTGGCAATGGCAATGCTCTTATTGCTTGAACTCTCTCCAGGGTCAATTGCCAATCCTTCCTTTGATACAATATGGCCTAGAAGCTTGCCTTCATGGGCCAAGAATATGTATTTTTGGGGTTTAGTGACACCCCAAAACTCCTGCATCTTTGGAATACCTGCCTTAGATGGAAAAGATGATCTGCTACATTTTTGGAAAAAATAGTGATGTCATCTAGATAGATCAGTACTATTTTTTGATCAACCCCTTGAATGCCATATCCATTGCCCTTTGAAAAGTGGCTTCGGCATTGGACAATCCAAATGGCATTTTTTTGTAGGCATATGTGCCCCATTTGGTGGTGAAATTTGTTTTGAATTGATCATCTTCTTTCACCATGATCTAGTTGTACCCTGAGTAGCCATCTAGGAGGGAGAACCTTTCTGACCCAGACACTACTTGCAAGATCTGCTCCATTGAAGGGAGTGGGTAGTGATCTTTGAGGGAGGATTTGTTCAAATCCTTGAAGTCAACACATAGCCTGATTTCTCCATTTTTCTTTCTGACTGGGACCATATTTTCAACCCAACTTGAGTGTTTGATTGGAAATATGATGCTTGCCTCTATCAACTTGTTCAACTCCTTCTTCATCAAAGGCTCAATATGTGGGTTGACTGGTCTTTGCTTCTACCTGATGGGTTGGGTAGTTGGATCTAGTTCTATTGTGTGTTTTTCTAGCTTGGGATTGAACCCTCTTAGGTCTTCATAACTCCAGGAAAACACATCAGGAAATTCTTGCAAAGTTATATGAATTCATACCTTTCTTTCTCGGTGGCCACCTTGCCAATTTGAAGTGTTTTGTCTTCTCCAATTGAGATTGACTTTGAATCTTCTCCTTTGATCTACATGTTAGCCTTCTCCTTTCTAAACTGGTCATTAGGATTGAAAATGTATTCCAGTGTCACTAAGCCTTTGGGAAGCTTGTTTGTATGCGGTTGTACTATTCGATTCCCGCATCGTTGCTCTAGTCTGCTTCTAGTTTATAGCTGAGAATTCAACTTCTTCTTATATAAAGTTAATGATATGTTGATCATTCTCAAACACTTGCCAACATGTGTTATTATCTCGGCACTATGGCCTCACAACCACATGGATATGTGGTTGTTCTTCGCCTCTTTTTATGTTGTCAACCACATTAAATGTTGCCCCAACCGCCGTAAGTCTCACAAGAACTTCATTCTCCTTCCTAGGCATGGACACACATCAAGGCCTCAAAATCTTCCATGAGATCCCATACCCTACTCTTGTAGTTCTTGAGCATGTCATTTTTTAAGCATTTAGTCCTCTAACTTGATTGGCAACACCATTCTACACGAATACTGCAAGTTCCTAATTCCCAGCTTCCTTGCCCAATGAAGACCTTAGACTAAAGCCTCATATTCAGTAGTGTTATTTGAGCAATCAAACTAGAATTTGAAGGCTGAATAATATTTCATACCTTTTAGGGACACAATCATAGCTCCTCCTCTGGCCCCTTGTCTACTCCTTGAGCCATCAAAGAACAATTTCCATACCTCATTGTCATCCTTGTATTCTAGCTTGATTAGGTCAAGAAGAGGTTGATTCTCTTCATGTAGGTAGTAGACACCTAGCTTGGATTCTTCCATCTCCCTATAGGGGTCAAAATCATGGCTTTTGTTGGCCCAATCATTGAGATTCAAGTCTGGGATACATCCCACCTCGTAAATGCTTAGAGGTCTTCTTGATCAAAAGCTGAGCAATTGGCATTGATTGGGCTAGGCACATAGGATTCAATATGATAATCAGCAATAGGTTCATATCTGATTGTGGCCTTCACTCCATACCTTGTCCTAAAGAGCATATGTGACCAATCAACAAACAGTAGCCAGCCGGTTTTGGCAGTGAAGTCCCTGGACAAACACAAAGCGAAATGTGGTGGCAAATATATGATTGACACGTTTTACAAAATAGTCACATTGGGGCAAGCATGTAGAGTGAGACTTAGATCCTTGATGATTCCCATAGTGGTCACTATTATCCCATCTAATTGGACTAATCCTCTAGAGATGACTTCATATTGGAGACCCAACTGATCAACTATTTGTTTGGGCATCACAAAACTACTAGCCCCAGAATCAATCATACAATTGTGCACCAAATTGTCTCCAATAATTAGTGAGACATAGAATGGAGGAGGTCTCGTGTTCTTAACTTTTTCTCCTTAGTTCCTCTCAAAGTTGAAATGCATTGGCAAGTGCTCTTTCTTGATGGTTAAGGGGTTGATTTGAACTTGACCAATTCTACATGGCGATGCAATGTGATCCCTCTACCCTGGAATGGCTAGTGACTCCCATAGTGAAATGTTCACACTTATCCTTTTCAGCTACTCAATAATATTGAATGAGCTATCTTTTTTCTGTCCCTTCCTGACATATTTCTTTCTTGCACATGGGTCATTACAACCGGTGCCTAATTGGGTTTGGAAGGTGGTCTGGATTGGTTCAGTATGTTGAGGTTTGTACTTAGAGCACCAGGACCTTGTGGAGTGATGGGAGGTTGAGGGTCACTTGAGTTCAGTGGTTGGCCCTCTCTAATACTTCTCTTTTTAGACCGTGTATTGGCAGCCACACTTTGAGAAGGGAGCTGATTCATCCCACAGAAGTCTTCATCCTAACAATTGACAAGCATAGTCTCGTTTGGGGGGCCACCTTATTGAGCTCCTTGTTATTGATCTTCCTCTTGGACAGGTTCTTATGGCACCATAATGGTTTGCACCATCAAATCTTTATTTAGAGCACCCTTAAAATACATTGATTGGTTATGTGGTTGATTGCATGGAAAACACCAATCATATTCATGTGCCATATTGTTCTGTGTTGGGACCAATTCTCTTGATGTTAAAGTTGTGTTAGGATCATAAACCCAAGGGTCCTGCAGCAGCTTGGGGTTGTCCTTGGTTCTGGCTCTAGTTTACAGTTTGAGGTGGTGGCCTATTCTAATGATACTAGGGTCTAGCTTGATATTTAGCCTGGGGCATTTGGTATGGCCTGGAACTTTGAGCTTGTTATCTTTTGATGGTTAGTAGCTCATTCCCAAAGTTCTAAAGTTGTTTCATCACCACTTCCTAAAACTCTTTAGAGGTATTAGATGATGAATTGGAAGCTTCAGCCGAGCTTTGACTCGGTGGTGGGTATAGGAGCTAATGTAGGTTCTTGGCTAGTATCTGGGCTTCCTAATTTAGGGTACATAGGCATGGATTGCCTAGGAGTGATTTTTCCAGCTTGAATCAAATGGTTCTCAGCCCCTATGGAGAGGCTATAGGCTGCAGGTAACGTAGTGCCCCTCATTGACTTAATCCTCAAAGAGATGTCAGAATTTAAAGCCCTAAGAAAGTATAAGAAGGCACCTTCATTAGTGGGTTTTACTATTGTTGGAATCATATACCAGGTCCACTATAATCTAAGGTTGAATTTTGTCAATTTCTCATTCGGGACTCTTGATTGTTGTTGGTTGCTCCAACAAAGACAATTTATCACCCTTTTCCCCAAATTGATTGTGAAGAGCCATGCACAGCTAGTTCCAGATTCCTGGATAGAGCCTACTTCAAGACTCCTGAACCATTGTGAGGCTTTCCCTTTGAATGAAGAGGTGAGTAGCTTGACTGCAATGTCCATCTCATGGATTTCATGGATTGTACTGGTACATTTTCAATATCTTGGACATGGTCACCAGAGAAGTTTGATTTTCCCTAGTGAAATATGGGATGATCTTTAATGTTGCAATCGTAATTGGGTTTTGTGCATTCAAGGTGAGTGGACTACCGCTGGTGAAGTTGACATATAGTTTGGTTTTTCCATTCTAATTGGCCTAAGAATCCTCGGGCAGATCGAAATAAAGGCCTTGCGACAGTGGAGGTGTTGATAAGGTTCTGCTTGGTGGAGATGGAGACCTTTGAACTCTTCTTCCTCTCCTTTCTTTGTCTAGGGATACACACAAGTATTCAAATATACCTTCTTTCCTTACTCTAGACCAGGTTTTTCTCATGAATCTCCCAAGCTTGGGCTACTAAAACCAGAGATTTATTTCTTTTCGAGTCGCCAAATTTAAGACTTTAAGGCTCCTTAAAATCCAGTAATCACAACAAGTGTACATCAATCCTTACTATAATAAGATGGAGACTTCTTAGTCCCACCCATGCGTGCCAAATCGTTAGTGTGAAATCACAACACCCCAAAATGAGTTCTACATGTCTTCTTTTCTAGGGTAGACTCACTTGGTGTGATTGCAAAACATGGAACTTTCCCAAGGCATGGGCCCTTGCAAAATGGAAAAGTTGTCCAGATTAAAGATTTGTTCCTTATTCCTCTATTTAGGTACATATGTAGGGATTTGTAGAGGATCTATCTCTATACCTAATCTAAAACTTTATAAGGAGACAGGATAAAAGAGTATAAGAAATAAGAAATGACTAAACTACTGTGTGATGCACCAAAGGAATGATGAACACTTATTTTGCTACTAGACACAAACCAAAAAAATGCATATAATAAATAAGCATAGATAGCCAAATATGTCATAGAAGACCGATGAAAGAAAAAGAGACAAGAGAGGATCTAAAATTGATCACAAACGTGTTTTATTGCTCAGAGATTGATACAAAGTCCATTACAAAGTAGCCAAGAGGTAGAAACGTAATGCAATTTTGATAGAAGACCGAACCCCACGATCCCTTTGCTAAAAGGAGGGAGCCTCGCTATGCCCTTAACCTATTGCTTGTATTAGGATATGAGTAGCTGACTTGTGGCTTACCATATCATTTTATTATATCATTTATACTTTCTCATGCTTAATAGGTCGGCCTTGGTGATGGCCATAGCATATTAATAGTATATATAGGGGATTATAGGTAGTATTTCATTATCATTTGAGCATTTGAGTCTTATTATATGGTTTGGAGGTTGCCCTCGAAGTGGCGAAGCTATTCTAATTGCATATTGAGATTATTATTCTGAAATATCATGCTATTTGGTGTTCTATTATTTCTCTTAATCTGAATTATACAAGTGATTTCATTACAAGTGGTGTCGTAGTGCGATTCGGCCGAAATTAGGTAAAAACCCTAATTTTTGTTTCCACCACATATTTCGCACCAAAGTGAATTGGTGGGAGATATTTTTACAAGATTTTAAAAGAACTTAAATTAAGGTTCCCTAAAAATTTCAGACTTTTTAAATTTATTTTGCAAAAGTTATTACAAATTTAGGGTTTTTCATAAAATCGCTCCCTAGGGTGCAAATTATGGAAAATTTTCAAGTTCTTTACATTTTCGGAAAGCTCTCAAAAAATAGTATAAGTATATCCTCTCGTGTTTTTTCCTGTTCAGCTGAAATTGTATCTAAACCCTAAACCCTAAGTTTTGACATCATGGCAGGCCTTCCACAAGAGCAAAAAGAATCCAACATTCGGTAAAACCCTAGATAAAGATGGGGTAGTGATTGAAGAGATGGATTCAAAAGGGGTAAATACAAATTCCTTAGCACTAGGGTTTACCTTAGTTGATCATAAGGTGAGCCAACTTGAGTATGAGTTGTGAAATGTACAATCTGAGATGGCCTCTAAAGGAGACATAGCCCAAATCAATCATCGATTGGATGATATCATGCAACATGTAAAGGGTAACCAATATGGCCCAAATCCAGCCCATATCAACCAAGGAGGACCTTTAGTTCAAAATCATGGACAAACTAACCATATTGGATCACTTTTCCAGTCCCATCAAAATCAAACTTATTCGCAACCATGGAACATGATGCCGAAAGTGGATATGCACAAATTTGATGGTAAGGATCCCCTGAATTGGATAAATCAAATGGAGAACTTCTTTGAGTTACATCAAACACCATCAGACGAAAGGTGACATTGGCATCCCTATATCTTGAACTCGACCAATTTATTTGATATCGATGGTTATGTGCTCAGAGGCAAAAGAATGGTCTAGGTGTCACTTGGATAGTTTTTACCGAGGAATTGCAATTGCACTATAGTTCCAGTGTTTCAGAGAACTAATTTAGTCAATTAGCAAAGTTACGGCAACATGATCAATCAAATATTATGTGCATCAATTCCAAAACCTATCCTTAAGGGTGGAGAATATTCCAGAAGAGAATCTGAATGTCCTGTTTCTTAGGGGTCTTAAGGACCACATCGAGCATGAGGTACATATGTTTAATCCAATCAAGCTTTCTGATTCTATTACCATGGCATGTCGTGCAGAGGAAAAATTTCTTTGTAGTAGGAGGCCACCTTTCATTAACACTAGAGACCATAGTATCTCTTCCCCTTCATTTTCTAGGCCAATTAGACTAACTCCTCAACAAATGGAAGAAAAGAGAGCAAAAGGATTATGTTTTAAACTGTGATAGAAAATATGGACAGGGACATAAAGGTGCCGAGAAGAAGTTGTTCTATATTGACAGAGGTAATGAGGATGATGAGGAAGCTGAAATTATAGGAGAGGCCGAGGAACCAAGAGAAGATGAAGTAGAGGATCACCAACCTACAATTTCTCGCCATGCATGTCGTGTATTGGTACTCCTTAAACACTCAAGGTTATTGGCTATCTCAAAAAATAGAAGGTGACAAGTGTTGATTGACTCAGGGAGTACTCATAACTTCATAAATAGTAAGTTAGCTACCCGCCTCAATTGTTTTATTTACCCAGCTCCATAAATGCAAGTTATGATTGCAGATGGTGGGACAGTCAAGTGCATAGGAAAGTGTCATAGTATCAAGCTTTCCATCGGAGACTACATGTTAGACTCACCTATGTTTTCTATTTCTATGGGAGGGGAAAATATTGTTTTGGGCGTCCAATGGCTCACAACCTTAGGTACTATAGAAATGAATTTCCAAGAATTGTTCATGTGATTTCATTCAGATGGAAGGAAAATACAATTGAATGGGATGGTAGATAAGTCTCCACATATAATTAGCTCTCATCAGATGCAAAAGGTTCTCAGAAAAGGAGTGGATGGCTTTATAGCAAATCTATTTTCCATAGAAGTACAAAACACAGAGTCTTCAATGCCACCCGATCTTCAGAAGATTGTGGATGCTCACTCATCTATTTTTGATGCAATTCCAAAGGACTACCACCAGTTAGGGATCATGATCATGCCATTCAATTGATTTCTGTGGAGCCAAACACCTAACATCGCACCACATAGATACCCATATTCCCTTAAAAGTGAGGTCAAGAAAATGGTGGAGGAAATGTTGAAAGGTATCATCAAGCATAGCCAAAGTGCATATTCTTCACCAAGATGTAGTCATGGTACATAAGAAGGATGAAACATGGAAGATGTGTCTAGATTATCGAGAACTCAACAAGTACACCATCAAAGATAATTTTCCTATTCCAAAGAATTGATGATTTACTTGATGAATTGTATGGTCTTTGTTTATTTCACAAAATTAGATCTTCGTTCGGGTACCATCAAATTAGGATAAAAAAGGAAGATGTTCATAAAACGGATTTCACGACTCATGAGGGCCATTATGAGTTTTTGGTAATTCCTTTTGGTCTTACAAATGTGCCCTCAAGCTTTCAAATCTTGATGAACACTATTTTTAGGCCGTTTTTAAGGAAATTTGTATTAGTTTTCTTTGATGACATATTGATTTACAATAAGACATGGGAAGAACAATTACAACATGTAAATAACGTGTTAGAATTTTTGGAGAAACATACTCGTATGCAAAGCCATCCAAATTTTATTTTGGTGTACAAGGGGTAGAGTACTTGGGTCATATTTTATCCCATGAAGGTGTCAAAGTTGATCCTCGAAGATCAAATCTATGGTGGAATCCAAAATCTCAAAAATCTTTGTGGATTCTAGGACTAATAGGGTACTACAAAATATTTGTGCAGGATATGGTAGAATAGCAACCCCACTCACTACATTGCTAAAGAAGGATGCCTTCCATTAGATAGATGTAGCCACTAAATCCTTTGAGCAATTTGAAGGAGCCATGTGCAAAGCACCCTGGGCTTTTGCTACTCCCAACTTCTCAAAACCTTCATTATTGAATGTGACGCTTCAGGATCGTGGATCGGGAGCGGTTGAATGCGAGGAAGGAAGACCAATTGCATTTGAGAGTCACCAATTCAAAGGAAAATATATGCTCAAACCTATCTATGAGAAATAAATGATGGCTATTCTTCATGCAATCAAGCAATGGAGGCCCTATCTCATGGGTAGACACTTTAAGGTAAAAACTGATCATGATAGTCTCAAATACTTTTTGGAGCAAAGGTTATCATATGAGGAACAAAAAAGTGGGTAAAAAAATTTTTGGTTATGATTTTGAAATCATATACAAAAAGGGTAAAGAAAATGTAGTAATCGATGCGTTGTCAGAAGGGATACATCCACAGATGCCTTACTATGTGGAATGTTCATGTTGGCGATTGATTGGGTGGATGAAGCAAGATTGGAATGGAATCAAGATAAGGATACACAATCTCTAATACGTAATATCAAGAAAGGATCTATGACATCTAACAAATTTGAGTGGAAAGGTAATGCCCTATGGTACAAGGATAGGTTATACTTGAGTAAAGATTATGAATTGAAGCATAAGATTCTTGTAGAGCTACATGCCTCACCCGTTCAAGGACACTGGGTTTTTGAAGACATATCATAGAATAAAAAGAGAATTATTTTGGGAAGGCCTCAAGAGGGATGTAAAAATTTTGTATCGAGTGTTTAGTGTGCCAATGAACAAAGGGGAAACAATTAAGACACCAAGTCTCAGTCTTTGTAAACCTTACCAATTCCTAGCCAGAGATGGGAGGAGGTCTCCATGGATTTCATCACCGGATTGCCTTGTTCAAAGGGTAAGAATTTTATTTTCGTGATTATGGATAGGCTCACAAAATATGCCCATTTTTTCCCTATCACATCCATTTGCAACCAATACAAACACAGCACTATTTTTTGGAGACAGTTAAAGGCTACATAGAACCCCAAAGATAATTGTAAGTGATCGTGATCCTATTTTCACAAGTAATTTTTGGACGGAATTATTTTCATGTTTGGGTACTCAGCTAGCTCACAGTTCATCTTATCATCCTCAAACTGGTGGGCAAACTGAAGTGGTCAACAAATTGTTAGAGATTTATTTACGTTGTTTTGTATTAGATAAGCAAGAAAGGTGGATTAAATGGCTACCACCGCGTAATGGTGGTATAACACATCTTTTCATACCTCTTCTCAAATGACCCCATTTTTAGCATTATATGGTTACCATCCACCTTATATCACTTCCTCCGAGGGTGCAAACTAAGGTCGAGATGTTGAGGAACACATTCAACATCAACAATGAGTTTTGGCTAGTTTGAAGGAGAATTTAGAATTAGCACAAAACAGATTAAACAACAAAGCATATCAACACCATAGTGAAAGACATTTTGAAAGTAGTGACTGGGTTTTTGTACATATCCAAAATTACAAACAGATGTCCCTAACGCAATGAAAAAGGAAAACAAACTTGCTCTTAAATATTATGGCCCTTATCGGGTTCTACTGTAAAATTGGTAGTGTTGTTTATAAACTAGAGTTGCCTCCATCTTCACACATACACCCAATATTCCATGTTTCATGCCTGAAGAAGGTTATTGGATAGAAATTTGAAGCCCAGACAGAGTTACCAGAACTTGACGAGGAAGGAAGAATCATTTTGGATCTAGAGAAGATTCTACAAACACGTACTAAGAGGCTGAGAACTAGAGACATTGAGGAATATCTGATCAAGTGGAAGAATCTGAGCATAGAAGACGCCACCTGGGAGGATGAAGGTTTTCTACAAAGAACATCCAGGATTATTCAACGTTGAGGACAACATTGGTTTGAAGGGGAAGGGCATGCTACACCCTTAACCTATTACTTGTATTAGGATATGAGTAGCCGACTTGTGGCTTACCATATCATTTTATTATATCATTCATACTTTCTCATTCTTAATAGTCAAAGCTTGGTGATGGTCATAGGATATGAATAGTATATATATGGGATTATAGGTAGTATTTCATTATCATTTGAGCATTTGAGTCTTATTATATGGTTTGGAGGTTGCCCCCTCGAAGTGGCGAAGCTATTCTAATTACATATTGAGATCATTATTCTGAAATATTGTGTTATTTGGTGTTCTATTGTTGCTCTTAATCTGAATTATACAAGTAATTTCATTACAGAGCAAAAAAAAAAAAAAATCTCCAAGCCCGAGTGATGAGACCAACTCCTTCTTTATAGATGGGGTGAAGAGGGGAGGAGAAAAGAGGCGGGAGACTTGATTCGAAGCTCAGCTATTGGCCGAAAATACCCCTGTAAATCCTACCCATGATCCATCGAGCCTGGTTCCCCATGCTTGCTTTTCATATGAGAGAAGATGGCAGGCCAAAATCTTAATATCTAGGTAGTGGAAGCCATCAGATCCCGCACTAATGGAGTGGAAGACGTTTTATACTTTCTCCCTCAAAATCGCTAAAATGATTAGTTCATGTGTCGCGGCATAGAAGGCTTTGAGACGCTTCAATGGCCTTCCTCACCTTTTCAGTTCTTAGGCAACGTGGCGAGCCCGCACTCATTTGAGTCTCCTCTTGCACTTCTACACTTATCCCTTTTCTTTTCCTTCTTACTCCCGGCATCGCCCTTCTTATCTAACCCTGTTATCCCATAGTTGAGTCTACTTGAACTAATTTACAGGATTTGAATGAGTTTTCTCAGGTTCCTTCTATGTGGGGTCATGACTGATCCAATATTTGGCATGGGGGTGAAATATGGATAACAATTTGGTGACTCACAGGGGTATCTACCTACTAGATGAAAATACCAATTGCCTTGTCATATCCGTTGGGCATGGAGTCATGAGTGATATCCTGCTACTGATATGAACTTTGAAAACTAACCCCTGGGCCGCTTGGAAACCCATTAGAACTGAAACTAATCATGACCAAATGCCAATTCTAAACACTACATGAGAGCAATAAAACAACACCACAACTATATACAAAAATTGAAAAAATCACCTACAAAACCCCAAACAAAGCATCAAAACCCTAAAAAAATAAATATACATATGAAGGGGTCAAACTATCCTCAATGGTCATGATTATGGACTTACTAACTAAGAATTGTACTACATCTTAGACCCACTGTAGTTTTAGGTGTGTGTGTGCAATCGTGCCCTAGGTCTCTCTTGTGTCACCACACTTTGTGAGGTAACAAGCAAAAACTAGAAGTAGAATGTAGTAAATGTGTGCATGGAAACAATAGAATCCCTCCTATGAAGTGGGATGCAGATGAACCAACCATGTGTGCCTTATGGTGGAGCTAGATGGATGTCAAATGTAGCTTTAGGTGCCTTTGATGGATGCAACTCTAGATGGTGATAGTATATGCTTAGTGTTTGGTCCTTCATTATGGTCACATAACTTTATATTTATATGGTTTTCTTGTTCTAATTTTGTAATTAACCCCAAAAGACTCGACCACCAAAAATATAGAAAGCTCAAATGGCTAGAAAGTACCCAAAAGGTGAGAGTAAAGTGCAAACAGATCAAGGCACCGAAGGGGACCAGGCATCCTGGGGCACCCGACTCCTGGTTGGGCACCCCATTCAAAAATAGGAAAAACATAGAATGATAATACAAACTGGGAAAATGCAAGTATAAGATTAAAAATATGACAACAAACAATGAAAAAATGGCCAAAGACATGGGTTAATTATTACTTTTTCACTTCAAGAACCATATGAATAGTAGTATGAAATCGGGACTAAATAATAAATCAAAGTGCGTGATTTTGTGTCTACACCATTGCAATGATTTTCCTTTTATAAGAGAAGCTAAAGGTCTCATAGTTACAACATTATCACTTACAGAGTGGATCTGAGCATACGTTAGCAACATCTTGGATATGCGTTATGGGAGTAGTGAGCTTTTCACCAAGAAAAAGGAATACATTTTAAAGAAGTAACTTGAGTATCATTATGAGCTGCTCAGATAAAGGACTACTTCCATTAAAAGTTACAAATGGTAAATTTCTTTGATGCACCATGAAGGGAATAGGTCTAAGATTTCTGAGAGAGAAAGAGAAGGATCTACCAAGAAGAGGGGAGGAAAGGTTTCTTTTGGGAGGTGATAGAGACCTCTCGACCGATCATTCTCACCTTCTTTCGGGGTGAGAGCTACAAATATTCAAAAGATTCTCCTCTCACCTATACTTTTTATTTTTGTATCCTTCTAATGAAAATGAATACTAGATCACTTCAAAACCAAGAGAACTAAACTTGGGAGTCGTCATATGTGTAGAAGATGCTTCCACAGTTGTAATCCACCGAGGCACACACCAATCTTAGGGAAAGCTGATCAAAAGTGAGTTAGAAGTGACTTAAATTGTCCCACCAGATGTGCCAAAAAATGTTGTCACCCGAGATTGTACCCTTTCCTAAGAGCAAGCTCAATACCTCAATGAAACATGAGACCTCCAAAGTGTGGGATAATGGCGCCTTTTGAGGTCAATATCAAAATAAGGTTGGCTCCTTCGCCCTAAATCACTACAACAAAGTAACTAGCACTATGAGACTTTATTTAATCATATCCTAAGTATTCCAAGGGACCAAGGTTGAGAGAGATAAATGTTGAAATAAAGAGAGGTGATGCACCAAACTAGAATAGGGTTCGATTCTAGCTCCAAAGACAAATATAACAATACATGTGAAGATCCAAGACAATGCACACAAAACTTTAAAGAAATGAATAGAATAAGACTGAAGGCAAGCAAGAGGATTGAAATATTCACATTAAACACTAACATATTCAAAGGAAAGAGATCAAACTTGCATACAATATTAGTAACTTATCCATTCACATCTAATACATTTGAGGCATGTGAAACCTTCATGAGCATGTTGTTGAGGTCTACAAGAAAAATATTTTGAGCTTAAAAGGGAAGAACTCTTAGACTTAGTAGAAAAATAAACCCTTTACATGTGCTTTCACACTTAGATATATCTAGAACTTTTGAGAGAGAGGGAGAGGGAAAATATCACATCCAACGATGAATGAATTCAACCACCCTACCAACACCAAGGACCAATCACCATTGATTTCATAAACTAGGTATGGGTCCCTAAAATTTCTCCAATCGCACACCATCAGATCACCAATGTAAGAGGATGGTTCCACTTAAAACTTAATGTTGGTTGTTGGAGTAGTTGATCACTTGATCTAAATTAGGCACATTTTTGTTGGGATCCACAGATTTTTATATTTCATCACTTTGTTCTTATCTTCCACGGATTTTTGTGTGTTTGGTGAATCCCAATGTCTCGTGGCTTCATTTTGATCTCCACCTTGATCTGCAAACAATTCTTGATTTCATGATTATTCTTCTTCACTTGCAGCCCTATTGTTCCTTAGACCCATGGAGTATACAACATTCTATGGAGTCTTACCTTCCTTGACATTTCCCTTATATCGTGAACTCTTAGTTATACGGAATTTAAAATTTTCCTTATGTCATGGATTTTTGAATTTTCTTTATTTCCCGTGCCTTTCAACTTGAGTGACCTATTTCCCATGAATTTTATATCACTCTCACACTTCACTTTCCTTAATGTGGAGTCTCACATGGTCCTTTGCCTTTGCTTTATGTGACATATGTCTCCGTGGTCATGTTCCTTTGTTACGTCGACTTTGAAAATTCCACTGTACACTATATTTTCCTTTTCCACAGATCTATCTTATGAAGCCACTTAATTCTATATCTTGGATGAAGATGTTCAAATAGCATGGGTGTTATTTTGGACAAAAATCACCATATGATTAAAGGGAATTCTACAAATTAATGTATCACTTTGAAGCATAAGATGAAGCTTTAATTGACAATAGTTACACTTAAGTGGAAGCTACATGTTCCAATTCAAGTGTGAAAATAGAAACATCTAATCATAAAGATACATCAAGTGATACTAGAAATATCTATATGGTAGAGAAACCAAAGTATAATCATGTGCCTATGAAATACACAACACACTCATCTACATGGTTTAATGACATAGTGGACATTGTCATGAAGAAATCTAAAGTTGTTCCAATTACATTTGTTAGAGAAGATATACCATGGCATGAGTCATACGATGAACCTCTAATCAATCAAACCTTCGTAAAAAAAAATTGGGAATAATGACTCTCAATCGAATGTTTGCATAAAACAAGTTCCTTTATAACATTAAATATAGCTTGGATTATCTAACTTATAATTCTCCTAAAATTCTTGGATATACTACTATTGGGTTGGAACCTTTAGGGTGCTTTATTACCCATGAGATTAGGAAAAAATACTATAAAAATCTTATTGCATATGGTAAAAACTACACGAATATACAATGTTTATCTTGGATGAACATGTTAGTGCAGGATTTATTTTCCTTGTTTTATTTGTATTATCCTACTCGAGATATTCCACCTCACTTGGAGTTTCCTACACTTATGGGATATATTTTCTTAGGTTTACACTTGACTACACTATTCGAGGTGTTGGTTACTACTATTCTAGGTGGAGATTGCCATGATTATAGGAGGAGGTTACACATTCATCTCCCATATGTACATATTTTGCATTATTCTATTTGATCGTGTTGAGTTGGAGCTATTTCTATGTTATCGCAATTATCTCTCTTGTATTTTTGTAATTTGTAGTCTTGTATGCTTGCTTTTTTGTCTTGGAAAACTCATGTTTCGCATCATTCACCTATGCATTATTCAAACCAACAGATCCATGACACTTCTCCCATAGAACATGAATACATCATATGAAATTTATTCCTTCTACCATATATCAATGCATAAAATTTGAACATTTCAAGTCATTACAATTCAAGGAGATACATCTTAAAATTTGAAACCCAAGATCCAAGCAAAGCACATAAAGAAGCATCAAGACAAATATTAAAATGGGTAGCTAAGAATAAGGTGCATCTATTTGTTATCCCAAATTTTCCTCCTGGAAAATTTGGTCAAGACAAGTCTTGTACATAAGGAAATTATGAAGGAAATGACTCAGACCCACGAGCTCACATTCCAAGATGACAAACAAGGTTACAGAGGGACTTTACAATGGAGTGGCGGGGCTTGCAAAAGATCAAACGACCTCGTGCAAGAAGAAATTCAAGAAATGGCTCTATCAAGCGAATCCATGCCTCAAATCCAACAAACAAATTACATGCAAGCTCGGAAATGGAATAGCAAGGTCGGGAAGGAGGTCGAGCAGTGTCAAAGGAACCAGAGACTCAAAGGAAAAGAAATGGTGAAGATTCAAAGTCTTCGGGCTCTGAAATAGTTCAGATAGACCCCAAAATTGACTAAGTATGGAGGAGATAAGAAGTTGCCAAGTGTCCAAACGACACACCTCCAAAAGTTAAAACCAAAGGGGTAGGCTCAAACAAGTGCCAAGCCTCCACACGTCTAGATCTCTAAAAGTTACACCAGCCATTGAAAATTCTTCGACTCAGTGGAAGGTGCCAAGTGTCAGCTCAGCGCAATTCCAAAATGGGAGCCCAAGGCAAAGACTCAAACTTGCACCAACCCTCCACATAGCCAATGGTCAACAGAGGTCAAAAGGAGAACAGCCCAAAATGGCTAAGTAATGAATGTAGGTGGAAGGTGTTAGGTGTCTAAACAACGCACATTCAAAAGTGGGACCCTAAGCAGGTTGTCAAATGAGTGTGGGCCTTCCACGTGTCCTAGAGCCCGAAAAGGTGAGGGTGACCGTTGAAAAGTCCAAAGGCCCACGGAGGTCTCCACATGTCATATCCATGCTAATCCAAAGGTAAAGTCTTGGGGAAGTTTCTAAACATGCATAAATCCTCCACATGTCTTAGTTCGAGATACAAAGTGCCTCCGCCCCCGAAAAGACTCAAGAAGAACTCAAAGGAAAAAGGGAAACTTGTGGATGCCACCACGTGTCACATGGGTGCTATTCCAAGAGTGAAGGAAGGATTCAAATATCAAATGTGTGCAGATTCGCCACGTGGACCCAAAGATGAGACAAACCCATTTAAATATTAGGTGCCTCGCGACCCAAAAATTAAAATGGCCTTAGCTTTTGACCGAGAACTCAGATTTGGGTGGGAGAAGATTTTTTGGAAACATCTCGATGCCCTCTATGCCTTGGAAACATAAAATATCATTTTTTACAGGCGTTGGTGGGTAAAAATGGGAAAATGTCTTCCAAGCCATTAATACAGAGCCCGATTTCTCCAACTACCAGATCTGATTTGATTTGATCCATCATTCTTCTTCAATATATGCGATGACAGAGGGAGCTAGAATCGACAGATTTGGGGTGGATTTGAAAAGGGCATTGATTGATAGCGGTTGAGTCTTCAAGGTAGGATTCAATGCATATCCTATGGTAGTTGAAACAGGATTCAACTTTTCCCTCTTCTCTCTCTTATTCTTTCTATATATTGTAACACTTCTCATTTGAGAAGGGGAGATTATTCTGGGCATAGGGAAACTCTGTCAAAAAAATTTCTTGACTCCATTTTGAGTTGAAAACCTTCTCCTACGCCTAAAGAAGCACTTTTTTTCCTCTAAGCAGAAACGTAATGGTCTGTGCACCCATATAGAGCAATAAAACGTGTTTTTGTGGTGTTTCTTCAACCCTTTGCATTGTTTTGTTGTCTCTCCGTGCCTCTCCCTTTCAAATCTATTTTTTGTGCATGTATTTCACATTTGTAGGTGCAGGGTGTTGTGTTTCATGGAGTTTTGATCATGGATTAGGATCTAGGTTTGTGTCACTTCTGTCTGACCTTCCCATCTTCCTTTCTCCCTTGTTTCATCCTCCCTCAACAGAGCATCTCACCCCTTTCCTTCTCTGGTGTATCACCGCTTTAGTGTAGGATTTTCTTTCACCCTCTCTTTCTCTTTGGTTCCTTGGAATGGTTAGATTAGGATAGGTTAGTTTTTCCTACATTAGAGTAGCTCGTGGTAGGTAGTTTAGGAACAAGAACCAACTTTCTTTAGAGGATCATCTTAGGTTTACAAGTCCCACAACTTGAGAGATGATCCAATGTTATGCAATCACACTAAATGCCCCATTTTAACCACTTCACATCTTTGGCCATTCGGGGGTGATGTCATTTTGCACTAACATTTTTGGCATGTTGGGTGGGAGAGGTCTGAGGTACCTTACCACTTCATTTCATCAAGTAGATTTATTCTTGGTGGGATTCATCCTTTTGAGGCACATGCAAACACATCTAGTGACTCCATCTAGCCAAAAACCCATTCTCTAAGTTGTAGACCTTTTCCATCCATTTTCCACTCATCTTCATCCATTTTCTTCTTCCCTCTCTTTCATTTTCTCCCATTCCATGAAGTTGTGCAAGCATGAATTCATTCCCTTCATAGAACTCACACTTATAGCAGCAATGAAATTCACCTCCAATGCATTTCCCAACTCCTCCAAATCAGCATTATAATCAGATCCAAGACCATTATGATTACCCATATGAGCAGAGTCAAAGTCAGTTTGGCCATAGAGCTTATCAAGAACAAGGGGGCATACAATGGTGACAGCTATGTGGAGAATGTTGGTTTGCTAGAGAAGATTCAAAAAATGGAGGCTGGCATGGTTCAGTCAAGGGCCATTGCACAAATGAAGGCATTCAAGATTGGTTATAGGGCACCTTGTCCATGGGAAGGCCCTTTTCCAAGACATTACACCCTCAAGAGAAGCTTAACTTCATGGTTGAAATGTTGCCTCAGCTTACATAGTGGATTGAAGATATTGAGGCTTATGAGTTGGACACAAGACAACCTTGTCAATGGGTAAGTCAATCACCAGCTCCATGTCCTTCATTTTCTCTTTCTCAAGCTTTATCATGTCAGCAGTGTCATGAGTCAAGCCCTCATCTACCGCCCCCAAGTGTTAATTTCTTTTCTCCATCTCCGATATCCCATCCCACCTTAGTTCCTCTCCCCTTTCCCTTCCAAACAGTCATCCCCTCCAAACAAACAATAATTTCCATCTCCCCCCCCCATCACAAACAATTGCAAAGCTGGTTGAACCCCAACCTATCACTCCTCTTGCTTTCCTAAGTCCATGTTGGGAAGAGACTCAAGAATTCAGTCAAGGAAAATAGAAATAAGGGGAGCCCAATAGAGAAGAAATGACAGAAAATCTGAAGAGTTGGGCTGCCAAATTTGGGTTTATAAAGATCCCCTTGATGGTCAAGCCAATAGAGGAGGTCAAAGTTGAAGAGCCAGTGGTGGCTGAGACCGAGTTTGCAGAGAGAAGGAACAAAAACAAGAAGAAGAAGATCAGCAGTCTGGCTACTCCGGATGTAGTTTCCATGATGGCACTTTGTCTGAAGAGGATGCTGAGCTGATCCAAGCTGCACAACTAGTTGAAGAGGAAGAACAACCAGCTCCAAGTCCCATTAAAGAGGAGAAACTGGGAGAGATCGAATCAGAGTTGAGGCCACTCAATGAAGAAGGCATCATTGAATATTTTTTTCTTTCATTTCAAGGGCCTGATTTGATTGATGAACCCATGATGGAGGAGGACCATACAATTTAGAGGTTCCAAGTGTGGAGCAGGCTGTAAGAGAACCTTCAGTTATTCCTTCCACTTCATCCCCTTCAAGCTCTGATTTTTAAGAAGAATTTGAGCTTTAAAACTTCATGTTTTAAGATGAAGGGAGCCATGGTGATCAAGTTGCAGATCAGGAGGACACCATGGAGGAGGTAGACCACATGCAACATGACAACAAGGAGACAAATTATCTATCTGACTTGGAGGATTGCTTTGATGGAGAGGATCCCATGGAGGTTACATCATCTACTCCTCCTCCATCCATCTTCCAAGCACATGAGCCTGCTACCATAAAGGAGGTAACTCAAAGGTAGAAAGATATGTCTCACAACACCCCTCGGAACCGTGGTTGGAATATCATGGTCTTCCATGTTCTTCACAAGAGAAGGAAGAGAAAAAGCAAGGAGATGTCATCATCTCTCTCACCATCCATCCAAGAAGGTCCACAAAAAGACTCCATTTTTGGAGTTAGAGTTCAAAACCATGGGCAAATTCAAAGGACCATACCTTTCCCAATTAGATATTTGGCTTCATTGGAGCCAAGGGAGAAGCCAAAACCATTCATTCCTACTTCAGGGCATGAGGATGAGCATCAAAGTACCAAGGGTCATCATCAACACCTCCAGGAGTCTAATGCCAATCAGCTTGAGGAGGTATTTTTGGTTAATGTAGATACCTTGATGATTTGGGTGGAGGACAGGCTTAAAGTCAATTTTTTATTCATCCAGGCAGCCATATTCAGTGTCAAATCATTTGCATGGCTGCCCCTTTTGAGAAAGGGAAGTTATTTCTCCCTTCCTGTAGTGGGCTTTGTTTAAGCTTTTCTTTCTTTTGTTAGTATAGGAGTAGGAGTAGATTTTGTTTTCAGCAGAAGAAGTGCTTGTGCACACTCTGCATGTCTCATTTGAGGCATGTATGATTTGATTCTTTGTACATAGCGTTGTTGTTGTGTTTTTTTGCTCTAAGGTTATGTCATTGTGAAGTTCAATGTGCCCTGGGTAAACATTATAACAGTCCATTCTCGGGATAGACCAAGGCTAGGCTCTTCAGTATTCATGATAGAAAGATCCATAGTTGTCTGTAGTAGTTGCTAGTTCCAAAAAAATGAAACAAATGTAGAGAAACCAAAGGATGTTTTTAAGTCAATCCATTTAGAAAAAATGAAATCTCCAGGCCAATACAATGTTCTATTCTCATAAACTCCATTTCAATATTTTATTATGAAAATTGAGAGTGCGGACGAGCAAAGCGGGCTTAGGTTCAGGAAAGAGTGAAAAGTGGGTAATCGGAGAGTCCATTTTGAAGGAAGGTTTAGTACCAAGCCATTAATTGTGACTCCATGTCCAATGGATGCTTCAAGGCTACTGGTCTCTTCATCTAGCAGCAGATGTCCCCATGAGTCACCAAATTGTTATCCCAAATTTGCCCCCAAGAAATTTTGGTCAAGACAAGTCCTGCACATAAGGAAATTGTGAAGGAAACAACTGCACCCATGAGCTCACATTCCGGATGATGACAAACAAGGTTACAGAGGGACTTTACGGTGGAGTGACGAGGCCTCGTGAAAGATCAAATGACCTCGTGTAAGAAGAAAATCAAGAAATGGCTCTGTCGAGCTAATTTGTGCCTCAAATCCAACAAACAGATTACATGCGGACTCGGAAATGGAATAAAGCAGGTCATAGAAGAAGGCCAAACAAAGTGTCAAAGGAACCAGAGACTCAAAGGAAAAGAAACAACGAAGATTCAAAGTCTTCAGGCTCTGAAATAGTTCAGGACAGACCCCAAAATTGACTAAGTATGGAGGAGACAACGGAAGATACCAAGTGTCCAAACAACGCACCTCCAAAAGTTAAAACCAAAGGGGCAGGCTCAAACAAGTGCCAAGCCTCCATGCGTCTAGAGCTCCAAAATTTACACCGGCCGTTGAAAATTCTTTGACTCGGTGGAAGGTGCCAAGTGTCAGCTTAGCGCAATTCCAAAATGGGAGCCCAAGGTAGAGACTCAAACTTGCACCAGCCCTCCATGTAGCCAATGGTCAATAGAGGTCAAAAGGAGAACGGGCCCAAAATGGATAAGTAATGAATGTAGGTGGAAGGCGTCAGGTGTCCAAATATCGCATATTCAAAAATGGGACCTCGAGCAAAGTTATTAGATGAGTGCAGGCCTTCCACGTGTCCTAGAGCCCGAAAAGGTGAGGGTGACCATTGAAAATTCCAAAGGCCCGTAGAGGTTTCCACGTGTCGTATCTACGCTACTCCAAAGATAAAGTCTGGGGGAAGTTTCTAAACATGCGCAAAGCCTCCACGTGTCTTGGGTCAGATACAGTGCCTCCGCCCGTGGAAAAGACTCAAGAAGAATACAAAGGAAATAGGGAAACCTGTCGACGTCGCCACATGTCACATGGGCACTATTCCAAGAGTGAAGGAAGGAGTCAAATCTCAAATGAGCATAGAGCTACCATGTGTACCCAGTACAAACAGACCCATTTAAATATTATGCGCTCGTGAACCAAAAATTCAAATAGCCATATATTTTTACTAAGAACTCATATTTGGGCAGGAGAAGATTTTTTGGAAACGTCTCGACACCCTCTATGCCTTGAAACATAAAATATCATTTTTTTTAGGTGTTAGTGGGTAAAAAGTGGGAAAATATCTTCCAGTCCATTAATACAAAGCTTGATTTCTCCAACTACCAGATCTCGATTCAATTCGATCCTCTGTTCTTCTTCAATACGCCGTGATGCATACAAAGTGAGCTTAATCGATAAATTTGGGGTGGATTTTAAATGGGCATTGATTGATAGCAGCTTAAGTCTTCAAGGCAGGATTCAATGCATATCCGTGGTAGTTGAAACAAGATTCAACTTTTCCTCTTCTCTCTCTTATTCTTTCTATACATTGTAACACTTCTCATTAGAGAAGGGGGATTATTCGGGCGTAGGGAAACTCACAAATTTGTTTTCGAATTTGTTTTTAGTTGAAAAACCTTCTCCTACGCATGGCAAGAATTTTTGTGCCTCTAAGCAAAACGTAATGGTCTATGCACCCATATAGAGCAATAAAACATGTTTTGGTGGTGTTTCTTCAACTCTTTGCATTGTTTTGTTGTCTCTCTATACCTCTCCCTTTCAAATTTATTTTTTTTGCATGTATTTCACATTTGTAGGTGTAGGGCATTGTGTTTCATGGAGTTTTGATCATCAATTCGGATCTGGGTTTGTGTCACTTTGTCTGACCTTCCCATCTTCCTTTCCCCTACTTCATCCTCCCTCAACAAAGCATCTCATCCCTTTCCTTCTCTCGGTGTATCACCACTTTAGTGTAGGTTTTTCTTTCACCCTCTTTTTCTCTCTAGTTCCTTGGAATGGTTAGATTAGGATAGTTTAGTTTTCCTACATTAGAGTAGCTCATGGCAGTAGTTTAGGAACAAGATCCAACTTTTCTCCGGAGGATCATCTCAGTTTGCAAGTCCCACTGACTTGAGAGATGATCTAATGTTATGAAATCACACTAAATGCCCCATTATAACCACTTCACATCTTTGGCTATTCGGGGTGCTATGATTTTGCACTAACACTATTATAACTATATAACTAAAATATGACCTAGGTATAAGCATTACATATTTTGTCTCCCAAATGATCTCAAAATAGTAATAATTAATAACAATACACAAAAGACACTTATTATGAACGTGATGATTTTATCTTGTTATCATTAAACTCATACTCAATACATGTTCCTAATAGACCTTGTACTTAAATGATTATATCCTATAAAAATGTGTTAGACCTCATAATATTATTGGTTAGCTTTATTAATCAACATGTTCTCTTGGAACTATGTTGGAGCTCAATCCAGTTCCTTGGTTTGATATGGTATTTTTCACAGTCTCCCATAAATTTAACTCGATTATATGTGTTTCATATTGTTCCCCATTCTCTAAAGATCATTCGAGTCAAGATACTTGAATCGTTGTTACTTTCTCCTTTGCATTCAAGTGTTGATATGTGATTTTCCATATGATGATATGTTCTTTTGATTGCGGGAAATCATGCTTGAATTGGTTGTGTCCTTTCTACTCTCAAGATCTGTGATTGAACGGGAATATGCTTGGATTTATTTTCTTTCATTTCTCACATATGAGTACAATCTGATTTCTGGGAGATCGTAGACTTATCTATCTCTATGACTCATCCTTGGATCAATTGCATTGATCCAAGGAATGTTTTAATTATATTTGGGATGAACAATTATGTATTGACATTTCATGAATTATTAAGTCTGACTGAACTTAGAAAGTATAAGTTCTTTTAAAATCTTCTTCATATGAAAATATTTCCGTAGTGGAAGTTTTGTTGGATTCAAAATTAATCCTGGCAGGTCATTGCAATCGGAATCTGGTCTCAATCATTTTGGCATCGGAAAGGACCTGGACCTTAAGCCAGGTAAGATATGTAAGTTTTCCATCTAAAAGCTAATTACTTGATGCAAATCTAGAATCTGATCTGGGAACGTTGTATTCTGTTTGAATTCAGAATGATGATTTCAGCCTATTAAAATAGACTTAAATTGGAATCAGTAAGGTTATTAGTTTTAAACCTAAACTATAACCTATTGTTGCTAGGGTTAGTTGATCTAACCTAGTCCTAAAACTATGTACTTGATATTCCTAAGGGTTATCTAAACCTAATACTAAGGTGGGTGACTTATGTTATAACCTAAGGTGTTAAGATTAAACTAACCTAGGATCTAACCTAAGTCACTAACCTATCCTAAACTAATGCTATGGAAAGGAACCTAAGGGGGTCACAAGCTTTGGGGTGGTGATTTCAATGGAATTTAAGGAAAGGATAAGGATGAAGGGGCAGGGAGTACTACCAAGGTTAGCGGAGGTTAATTTGGAAAGAGGGAAGCTTACGTGGCAACATCTCTAAAATGGAAACTCTTGTGTTTTGTGATGTAGAACTTGCCAACTTTGGTAGATAAAGTGGCAATGGAAAATGGGGGAGAAAAGAATTTAATGAAATTAAATTGCATGGGTTCTCGAGCTCGGGCCGCCTTGAGAGACATGCAAAGGGAATTTTGTTTGGTTGTTTCTTTTGTTATGCCTTCCGATTTTTTGCTCTGCATGAGCACTGGTTTTTCGAACCAGCAGTTTACTCTCTGTTGCATGGCAATTTTGAAAGTTTCAAATTTACTTCTGTGTCGTGGGGAATATATAAGGCATGGAGGAAGCAATATTTTGTTGTTTAATCTTTTGTGGAAAGGAGAAGAAAGGGTGAGCTCATCCAGAGGTCTTCTTCAACTTTTAAGTGACACTATCAGGCATGATAGGCCCTAACTGTTAAAATCTTGCTTTTCCTTTAAATGTTTTCATTAAAACAACTCTATTCTGATGATGTTCGTGCATTTTTGGCTTGACTGGTAGCAATGAATTGTGGGTTTTATGTAAACTTGGGCTCTGGATTGAACTTGGAAATGTTAGTTCAAAAGGAAACTTGTTTTCGTTGTTTTCTTGTTCCCTTGTTGTGGTTTAAGCTTGGAGTTCTTATCCTGTTAAACTGTCGTATTACCCTTCTACACTGGGTATTTGCAACAAAGTAACCTGTACCAGACTCTGTAGGGTTTACTTGGTGTTGAGATTGGTAAATGTGTTTGATTTCTTAAAATCCTTACTGAAGTTAACGTTTTGGTTGTATTCGTTGATTTGGGTTTTTGCGAACTGTTGTGTTTTCATACCCATTTTGGGTAACCAGCTAGTGACTGCTGTAAGCTTCTGTCTGTTTGATTTACTTGGATAAAATCTTGTTCCATGAAAGGAATCATTTGTAAAAGATTACATGTTTTAATGCTAAGTTAATTTCTTTTGCTTCGGTTATGAATGGATTGTTAGATTGTCTACTCGCCATGAGAAACTCTGACTGTAACAAGTTTATGATCAAGAGAACTGGAAAATGATTGCGAGATCGGGTTGCTCGTAAACTCAGTAAAAGAAAACTTGATTGTTACATGTTGTGTATTTGGAAACATGGAATGATTGAATCCTTAACACCTCTTGTGAAGGTGTTTGTTTGCTTTTTAATTTTCTCAGGTACTGCGAGTAATACAGTGTATGGCTTAGTTGTTAATTTAAGGTGTCCATGTATGTTGGCAATATGAGTTATACGGAAAGATTAGTTGTTGAATGGGGTTCGTGTTCTTCTTGTGAATTCTTGGTTGCTTTTTGGATAAGTTGTAACGGAAAATGGTGTTCATCAATTCTGGGTTTTTAAAAGATATTTTGAATTTGACATTAGAAGTAAAATGGTTGAAGCTTATGGAAGATCTATTTTACTTTGACTGTTGTTGCATATTCTTTATAATGGTAAGAATATTTTGACCTTAGGTGTTTTCAAAATTAGGATTTGAATACGTTTCACATACTAAATATTCAATCTTGATTAGTGTTTAAAAATAAATGGCACCGGACGATGATTCGGTCCAGTTTGATTAGTATTGGATTACCATGTAATCAAGGAAAAACGTTAAGATAACCTAACTTGATTCTCATCTCGAATGGTTCGAGCATATGAAGGAAAATAGCCTGTTTATTTGAATCAGGTCTGTATCGAGTTTGATAGGTTGTAATTGTGTTTATGTAGAATATGATTTTGGTTTCATAGAATGTATAGTGGTAGATCCTGTAAGGATCTAAGGGTAATTCTATATAGTGTTTCTACCTGAATCGCACTGTTGAATGTAATTAAGTGCCAGAAATAGATCCTTATTCCTTGATTAGGTTTATTAAATGGTTATTATTTCATGGAAATTGGATTTAGTTCTAAAATTGGTTACAACAGTGTTTGGTCATCTTTGTTTTATCTTTGAGTTGAAAAGATAGGTTGGAAAGAGGCTGTAAAAGAAGGAAAGTTATGTCGATTTCTTCTTGTATGTTAATATACTCTTTTTTGAAATTATTTAAGGAACCCAATTAGTAAAGTTATGGGATGGCAGATTTTTACTTTAAAGATGGAAGGAATATTAGGATTAGGGATCCTAATCTGGGAAACTCCTTTCATTTTACAACAGGTTATGATATTGATATAAACTTACTATTTGTTATTCTTATTGTAAAGTAATCCAGTATTTATTGCTTTACATACTTGCCATGATTGAAAATCAGTTATACTAAGATGAAGGACAGATTGGCAAGTGAACTTGCAAGTGATAGCAATCCATTCCTCTTGTTTAAATTACTTTTGTATGATCTGTTGGATTTAATATTTCAATTGGTTTAGTGCTAAATAAAGGCGATCAAATCATGATATACACTGTTTCAGATTTTTCGGATGATTAGGTGCATAATAATCAAGATACTCCTTCTTACTTTCTTGCAAGAAATGGGATGAATCATCCAAATAGATTTAGTTGAAATTACGTTTGTAATTTATATTGTAATATGAAGTTGTATTATAATTGGTAGAAAGAAATCTCAGGGTGTATTATGATTTTGGATTGTGAAGGTAATTGTTGGTTTCAATTATGCTTTAAATTGAGGACAAGCATAATAGAATATTCCTTCTGTCCTTTTGGTTTAATAGTGTACTTAGACTCTCTTTATATTGATTTCATTCTAGGATATAAAGTATGAATTAAGTGAAGTCATTTTAATAGGGTTGTTTAATTGAAACAATTAGAGGAATGCAATTGTTTTAAGGATTAGTGCTTATCATGCTCGGCCTATCATCGACCTGCACTCTGCAATTTGCACAGATGGTCTTCGTAAGTGGCAAAGGAAGACAAAATCTGATATGATGCATTGATTGTTCTAAATTGGTTCTTATGAAGAATTCTGATTTGATTTCTAAACTGTATTGTGAAAAGAAAAGTTATCTCTTTTGTTGAAGGCTATTGTCTTAAAGTATGCCAGAAGTGCATAAGTTGTAATTGTATGGTTTTGGAAACGAATGAAATAGTGAGAAAATTACCTATTTAGAATGTGTATCTTATCTTGTTGGGATGATCTTCTTATTGGCTATATGAATGAGTGTGCATTCTTATTGTTTTAAACAATGGATTATAGATGATCTTCTTAAGTAAGCCATAACTAATGATGTGGCTGATTACTACATTCTTAATTAGTGACTCATTATAACTTATGATTGTGAGTAAAAACTGAAAATAAGATCACTACATTTATAGGAACATCGAGAGTGGGTTATGCCCTAAAATGTACCTATAAGAAGAGGAGGACTTTCCCCTCTTGTAATGCAATAATTATAAAAGGAATAAATGACTATAAATCGTTAAGACTTAACGGTATAAAGTCTGATATGTCTCAACCTATTAGGTTGATACATTTCCCTCGTTGGTTGAGTTATTTTTCTAAATTAAGAAACTTAAATGGTTGTTGTCCTATTTTTGTGGATAAAAGGTTGATCGGCCCCAACCGACAACCAAGAAACAATCAAAAGAAAATTAAGACCCTTTTCGTAAAACTGAACCCTAATTACAAAAAGGTAACTTAAGGAGTGTTGGACTCGGGGTTAGAGAAGGCTGCCTAATTATGTAGTCTTGTAACCTAAATATAACTTAACGTAAGTAATTCTTGGAGGTATGTACATCTTTTCGAGGCTATTCCGTAGGATGTTGACACACGTCAACTGCAAGGTTGTACCTTTCGAGAAGGTTAGGATCTTCTCGAGGATACAACAATGCAGATGACATGTGGCAGCACCCTTCTGCATTGATCGTTAAGATTTACACACCTAGGACTTGATCAAGATTTCTCTCCGGGACTGGTTAGGACCATAATCAGGTTATGAGGAAGCCCTTTGAGTCTCAGGGTACCTTGGCACATGGAGTTAACTTTGGTTGACCCTGTATGCCAATTTATCCTTAGTCTTTAAGAGCCTCTTCATAATGTGGACTATGATGTTAACCCGATCTAGAGTGAAACCTTGGGACAAGGGGACTGATAGAAGTTAGTATAAGACATTCTATATAACAATAGAGTGGGGTGAAGGACGTATTCCAGATTGACGAGTATGTCGTCAAGGAATAAATAATACGAACAATATGTTATAAAACTTTGGCCAAAGTATCGCAAGCTATTGATTGCGTTGTCCTATGTCACCTAGTCTAAGGATTGTGATGTCGATGAATAGTGGTAACAATTATTCAGATAGGTTCCTTGGGCAAATCACTCAAAACCTAGAATGGGGTAAGAGAACCACGTATATGAAGTATTCAGTAGAAAACTTCAAGCTCAAAGTTACACATGAATAGATCGGAAGTTCACCGAGTCATGGAATGAATAGATCGGTGGTACACCAAGTCATTACAGCTGCATATGGTTAATCTGTTATAATAATTATTGTTATGATGTGTGTTCTAAATTATGTATTTAGAACAAAGAACATTAATCATGCAAAAAAAAAATCCTTGTTTCTAAAGTATTAAAATGGGAATGTTACATTTTTCAAGGATCTCCCCATAAATTTAACTCGATTATATGTGTTTCATATTGTTCTTCATTCTCCTAAGATCATTCTCGATTCAAGATAAGCGTCTATTTATGATAAAATTTGTGCCTTGGCAAAATAAGAGAGAATATTCAACAAAAATGTCGGGGATTGATTTAATGGTTTTTTTATCAAAGAAAAGTTTTAGACTTGCGAGTGATCGGAACTATGCCTACATATTTCACAAGGAACCTACAATCAACACCAAAATGATCCAAACTACCCCAAAAATTTGAAGCTCGTAATGTTCAAACGCATGCAACTCGATCATGAAGAAAAAATCTATAGGATCAAGTTAAGCAAAGCTTAATTCAAATGGGCTTAGCCATTCTAACAAAGATCAAACGTTCATATGGCCATCAAATTCCACCTCTCAAAAGTATTGGTCATTGGATTTTGAAAACCCGCGAGAGACTAAGGCTAATTCATTAAAGGGTTATGTTTTAAAAGTTTCTTCACATGCATTTTTCCGTCAATTTTAAAAATCGGTGGGGCCATACGGTAGAAGATCAATGATCAAATACATGGCACGTGTTGGCATTTCGGAACTATTCAAGCAGATGGGATCCAACAAAATTGAAGTCCCCAAATTGGATTCCATTTCATAAGGCTTAAGGTCTGGGCAGTCAGTGAATCAAAGGAGGGATATGTCGAAAATTTTCAAGCCAAAAGTTTCTAGGTACAGGAAAAGGAAAAGGTTTCAACGCAAAGGATGAACCAATCAAAAGAAAGCATGAAGATGGGAATACTGACATACCCAAGGAACGTGGAGCTTTCTCATTAGCTTGTGTTTCATGATTTTTAGTCGATGCTAAAGAGAAAGGTGAATTATAAATAAGCATAGGGATTCCTCATTGGCTAGAGCTTCATAGTTTGTCAAAGGAGATAAGGAAGGACTGACACTATGACACGGGCGTGGAGCTTTCTTATTGGCTCGCACTTTGCAAGTGTCCATTAGGGGCTATAAAAAGGGTCAATTACGATGAAGCATGGGGCTTTCCTATTGGCTCTTGCTTCAATGATGTCAGTAAAGGTAAAGGATATTTTGACAAGGTGAAATAAGCATGAAATTTTTTATTGGATCACTTTTTATTAAGGAACAGACTTACAAGCAAAGGAAAGGAAAGAAAAGAAGCAAAGCCCAACCTAGCGAGCCAATTAAAGACCGACATATGGAAAATGGAAAATCAATGCATATATTGGTAGAGGCGGTCCCCGAGCTAATCAAAGGCTACCACGTGTCACATTTTTGTGCATCCCGACATGCAAAACTTCAGAAGGCCATATCTTTTGATCCAGAGCTCTAAATATTATAAAATTTATATCATTAGAAAGGTCTCTTCAAACCCTTCACTTTGGCATTATAAGATTCAAAAATTGATGATAGTTGGTGGGAGAAAAATTAGAAAACGTATTTTAGATTAAATATATAGCTACAGTATTGGTCAACCACTCGAATTGATGAAGTATGGTGGCTCTTTTTTCTCTGTGCATGCAAGACAGAAGGAATGAATGATTTTGGTAGGAATCCCATGCTCCTTTGCAGGATTTTAATGCTTCTTATTGGTGGTTTTAGAAGAAAATCATATTTTTCTTCTTTATTTCTCCTTCTCATCTTCTATATATTGTAACAATCTACCATTTTGCGTGAGGAGGTGGATTGGGGGTAGTTGTAGAGTTTTTTGACTAAGTTTAGTTTTCTGTTTTAGTTTATATCTTCTTTCAAGATTGTATGTGTCTAGTTCTATAAGGAAGAGCTAAGGTGGTTACATTGTACATCCATTAGCAGGTTTTGAGGGCATTTGTTTATGTCCCCTTTCCAAAACTTACATGAATAAAGTCTGACTATTTTGATCAAGCTATTCTTTCCCTTTTCTCATGTTTTAAAGGAATGAAAGATGCAATATTGTTTCTATTACTATCTTGTACTAGTTTTACTTTTTTAAGTACACAAGAGTCTTTCTTAGTTATTGTATTCTTTTGGTCACTGTGAGATTATTGCATAATAGTGTATATTTTGCAATAGTTTAGTCTAGTTGTAAAATCCTAAAGGCAACATCACTTTTGAAGATTTTTTGTTATCCCTTAAGGGTCTTTTGGGTGTATAAGACAAATATAGCAAGTTCTTTATCTCATCTCTAACTCCATGATTTGTAGTTAGGATTGGGAATATTGTAGACAACATTTGTGTTAATTGAGTATCAATGAATGTAAATGTTATTTCATAGATCATGTTAAATTATCTTTTCAAGCATCAAGGTTAAGGATGGATTTATTCCATGGGAACACTATTATACCAAATTCATAAAATCAATTTCCCCCCCTTCAAATCCCAATTAAAAACAAACATTCATTTATCTCCATACCTACCAAGCATATCATACCTGCAAACCAAACATATGTTTATTTTGCAAAGCTGAGTTTAAAATTTATCCATTACAAGTAATATTTTCCAAGAATTTCACCAAGTTTGTGATCCAATATCATTTAAAGTAGCCTTGTCCAAACAATGTTATGCAAATGCAATATCTAAAGTTGTTTATTATTTGTCCAATAGATATGTGTTTGATTGTCAAGTGCTTACAATAAATCAAGTGAAAAATCTTTTGAGAGAAGTATTGTATTTGTGGTTGCACTTGTTTCAAATTGATTTACACCAACCATAAAGGAAACCAAGCCTTGAAATATTTTCCTTTATTCAAATATCCTAACTAGGTCCTCTCATCTTGGTCCAGCAGATCCGTATAAAGCAGGTAAAGCCATCCCCTTTGTGAAGGTGCCTCCTGATCACCTCCTTGATTTGAGTCATTGAGTTGAGTGTTGAACAAATCCCTGGCTATCAATGACAAATAACTTTTCATTGTTCATAACTCTCTCAAAGCCAACCCACTCAAGGCTAGCTACTCATCTCCCCGGAGTGCAATTTTGGAGCCAACACCCGAGTGGCGTCATCTTGGGAAATAATTTGAAGGTTCCATCTATTTATAGAATTTGATATTCAAGTGGCGACTCCCTAAATAAAAAGTTGGGACATGCTGGTTACATCCTACTATAACTATTGACTTACAAATATAGATCATTCTCAAAGTATTGTCCAAAGTTTTTAAATTATAAACAGGATTTCCATAAAACCTGACTCCACTGGGAAAAATGTGGGAAGATTCATAAATATCTATAAAGCTCAACCTTCTAGTTTATAAAGTTATCATTTCAAGAGATTTTTGAGTTAATCTATACATCTAAGGTGTAAGGCCTTAGTGGTAGCTCCATCTTTCAAAGAAAATTTGGTATGTACCAATGCAAATTTTTACAACTTGCTGATTAACTCTCCTCTTTGCAAAGCTAGAAGGAAGTACATTTGGAAACCAATGGGTGATCAAAAGTAAAAATAAAAATTGTTCAAATTGTTGAGATTGATCAGCCTTTGGTGGAAGAAGACTCTAGTACACCTGAAGGCTCTAATTTAGGTAGTCCTCAAGATAATTTTCATTCATTGTTTCAAGAAGGTTTGACATCTACAAGTAACAAAGGTATGCTTCATAGTCCTTCTTTGTGGACTCCCGAGAATAAAGTATTTTGCAAAACCGAGTCCCTCGCAGATTTCCATTTTGAAGATCATATTCATCTACCTCTAAGCTCCCTAGTTTCTCACCATTTCAATCCTTCTTTTGAAAAACCTCCGCCACATGTAGAATGACACAATATCCACCAACCGTTCTTTTTTAGTTACAACTTATAGACCAATAAAGTTCCATGGAATGATGGGCTATGCTAATAAGGTCCCCCATGATATTAGAAGTAAATTGCCTATTTTTTAAGAAAATATTTCCATAAGTGGAGATCAACATCTTATAATTTTTAGGATATTATGAATGAATATGAAATAGAGCATGAATATGTTTATGTAAAGTTATTCATACATACATTCAAGAAGATGTCAAGGAATGGTATGACTTGTTACTTGCAAAATCAATTGACTCGGGTAGAAATGAAGAATGCTTTCGCTTCTACAATATGGTGATAGTAATGAGGAAGATGATCTTATTGATGCATGTGTGAATGAGTGTCTGAATGATTCACCATGAGGAGATACTTCTATTGATATTACAATGACAAAACTATAGAATAATTTTTGGAGCCAACGCCCGAGTGGTGTTGTTTCGGGGATCGAACCCGGTCACCCATGTGGTAGGACGGAATAATTACCTAAGTGCCCAGCAGATCCGTTGTTGGTGCTCAATCCAATTCCTTGGATTAAACTGGTTTTTTTCAATAGAATCCCCATAAATTAATTGATTATGTTTGTTTCATGTTTCTCCATGTGCTTCAAAGATCACCGAGTCAAAAAGAAGTATCAATTTTTATAGATTTTGTGCCTTCACAAGATAAATGAAAGTATTCAAGTATAAATATTGAGGGACTTGTTCAATTGAATGGTAAATCAAAGTATAAAATTTTCAGACTTGCGGGTGATTAGGACTATGCCTACATTTTTCACAAGGAACTTGTAATCAACACCAAAAAGATCCAAACTGCTCCAAAAAAATTGAAGCTCTAAAGGCCGAAAAGCATGAAATCAACCATGAAGTAAAATATACATAGATTGGTTAAAAAAGATTGGTTAAAATGGACTTAGCCATTTTAACAAATATTGAAATGTTCAAATGGTCGTCAAATGTCTACATCGCCATGTAGTTCAAATGCTCGCAATGCGAAGGGCATGTGTTGGCATTATGACACCTGTTCAAGAAGATGGGATCCAACGGACTTCAAGTCCTCATAATGGATTACATTTCATAAGGCTTCGGGGTTCGGGAAGTTAGCGAAGACAAAGGTGGGATTCATGTCAACATTTTTAAGCCAAAATTATCTAAGTCTAGGAAAAGTAAAAGGTTGGGACATGAAGGCTGAAAAATCAAAAGCAAGCATGAAGACATGAAGACTAAAAACCAGAGGAATGTAGAGATTTCTCATGGGCTCGCATTTCGTGATTTTTATTCGAGGCAAAGCATAAATTTGAAATAAGAATAAGCATGGGGATTCCTCATTGGCTAGAGTTTCACACTGCCGAGGAGATAAGGAAGGAATGACACTGTGAAGGGCATGGAGCTTTTTTATTGGCTCACGCTTTGTAGTGGCTAATCAGGGGTTATAAAAGGGTCAATTGTGAAAAATCTTGGAGATTTCCTATTGGCTTTTGCTTCACCATTGTTAGTCAAGGAAAATGATAGGCTAACAAGGCGAGACAATGTAGCATTTATTTATCGGCTCTCTTTTTATTAAGGAATAGACCTACCACATAAGGAAAGGAAAGGAAAGAAAAGAAGAAAATCGACCCAATGAGCCAATCAAATACCGACACATGGAAAATGGAAAATCAATGCACATGTTGGTAGAGGCGAGTCTCCGACCTAATCAAATGTTTCCATGTGCCACATTTCTATGCATCTCGATATGCCAAACTTTATAGAGACATATCTTTCGATCCAAAGCTCCAAATCTTATAAAATTTATATCGTTGGAAAGGTCTCTTCAAGCCCTTCACTTTGGCATCATCAGATTCAAAAATTGATGATATTTGGTGGGAGAAAAAGTAGAAAACATATTTTATATTAAAGATACAACTACAAAGTAGTGGTCAACCACCGAATTGATGAAGTATGGTGTCTATTTTTTCTTTGTGCACGCAAGACAGAAGGAATGAATGATTTTGGCAGAATCCCATGCTCCTTTGCAGGATTTTAATGCTTCTTGTTGGTGGTTGTAGAAGGAAATCATATTTTTCTTCTTTCTTTCTCCTTCTCATCTTCTATATATTGTAATAGTCTATCATTTTGTGTGAGGAGGTGGATTGGGGGTAGTTGTAGAGTTTTTTTATTAAGTTCAATTTTTCGGTTTCAGCTTTCTAGCTTTTGCAAGATCAGTATGTGTCTATTCTATAAGGAATATCTAAGGTGGTTGTATTGTACAACCATTAGCAATTTTTGAGGGCATTTGTTTGTGTCCCCTTTCCAAAACTCAAATGAATAAAGTTTGACTACTTTGATCAAGCTATTCTTTCCCTTTTCTCATGTTTTAAAGGAATTAAAGATGTAGTATTTTTCTTGTTACTATCTTGTATTGGTTTTACTTTGTTATATACTCAAGATTCTTTCTTATTTATTGATATTATTCTAGTCATTGTGAGATTATTACATAATAGTCTATATTTCGGAATAGTTTGGTCTAGTTGTAAAATCCTAAAGGAAATATCACTTTTGAAGATCTTTTGTTATCCCTTAAGGGTCTTTTGGGTGTATAAGACAAATCTAAAGCAAGTACTTGATCTCAACTCTAACTCCATGATTTGCAGTTAGGATTGGGAAGACCGTAGACCACATTTGTGCTAGTTAAGTATAAATGAATGCAAATGTTATTTCACATATCATATTAAATTAATTGTTCTTTTCAAGCATCAAGGTTAAGGATGGATTCATTCCATGGGAACACTACTATACCAAAGTCATAAAAGTAACTTCCCTCCCCTCTTTAAAATCCCAATTAAAAATAGCATTCAACTATTTCCATACCTGCCAAGCATATCATACATGCAAACCAAACATATGTTTATTCTACAAAGCTGAGTTTAAAATTTATCCATTACCAGTAAGATTTTCCAAGAATCCCACCAAGTATGTGATCCAATATCATTTAAAGTAACCTTAGCCAAACAATGTTATGCAAATGTAATATCTGAAGTTGTTTATTATCTGCCCAATAGATTTGTGTTTGATTTTCAAGTGCTTACAATAAATCTAGTCACAAATCTTTTGAGAGAAGTTTTTTATTTGTGGTTGCACTTGTTTCAAATTTATTTACACATACCGTAAAGGAAACCAAGTCTTGAATCATTTTACTTTTTTTCGATCTCCCAACTAGGTCCTCTCACCTTGGTCTAAGCAGATCTATAAGTAGCAAGGTAAATCCATCCCCTTTGTGAAGGTGCCTCCTAATCACCTCTTTGAATTGAGTCATTGAGTTGAGTGTTCAAAAATCTCGGCTATCAATAACAAGAACTTTTCATTGTTCATAACTCTCTCGTGAGCCAACCCACTCAAAGCTACCGCTTCAACTCCCTAGGGTGCATTTTGGGAGCCAACACACTAAATATGAACTTTGTTTTATATTATTTCTTACATTGTTAGTTCATTTAGAGTACATGTTATGTGTTTCATACTTATCTCGCCTATTGTTGGAGGTTATATTACATGCATACATGCTACTAGCGTATTGGTTGAGATAGATGTGTGACCTAGGTGCAATAGGTACATATATGAGTGCAAATTCACAATAGGTTGGAAGAAAGTCTCATGTTCACTCTAGGAGCATCTTAGGTCATCTTCTAGCACCATCTCGTGGTTTTATGACATTGATTTCTATCATAGTACTAGGTTTTAGCTCCTATATTTGAAGTATATGCCTCATATGTCATATATGATATTCTATATGTTCTTCTTATAAAATATAGTGTTATGAGAGAAATCGATGTCTTAGAACCTGAGATAGTGCTATAAGATTACTTTAAGATTCACCGGAGAAAACATGTAAGGTTCCCCAACCTATTGTCAATTTGCACTCATGTATGTAACTATTACATCTAGGTCATGCATCTATCTCAACCAATACCCTAATAGCATGTATGTGAGTAATAAGTGTAATGTAGCCTCCAAAAATATGTAGATAAGCATGAAACACATCGTGTGTACTCTAAAATAGCGGGCAATGTAAGAAATCATATAAAATAGAGGTCATGTTTTGTGTCCAAGAGAATAGGTTGGTTAGAAAAGCTAACTAATAATATTATGAGGCTCGACACATTCATTATATGATATAATCATGAAGTGCAAGGTCTATTAGAACCGATTAAACTAAAATGGAACTAAACTAATAAAAGTATAACCACTAGTTAATCTAAATATGAGGACTAAATTGTTGTATAAATGAACTAAAACAAGTATGGAATGATAGTAAATAATTATACTAAGTGAAATGAAACCATAAATATGTAAGTAAATGAAGAGAAATAGCATAGCTGATTAAAAGAGATGGTCATAGGTTGTCGCAGTCCTGAAATAAAATATGGAAGTGCAGGCAACCACTCAAAAGTCCTGCAAAGGTTGGATCTTCAAGATCTAAACTAACTAGGGTGCATGGGGAGCCTGGGGTGCCCCCGGTGCCCTGGTCTCTGTAAATGCTCAAAATCCAAATTTTGTATGGTCACAAAGTGATCTGAAGCTCTGCTTGTCTATCACACTGGATTTGTTAAGTTGTTTTGGATGTGTGAAATAATGAGATGACGACCTCCAAGAAGAAAGGAAGTATCAAAACCCTAAGAAAAATAAAATATGCAAAATGAATGGGTCGAAATGACTTCATCCGCCAAACTAGTGGTCTTATCACTGAGTGTTGCGCTACATTTCAGACCCAGATGTAGTTCTAGTGAGTGTGTGCATGTCGTGCCCTAGATGCTCTTTCCTCACCCACACTTTTGAAGTAGCGAGAAATAATAACTATATAAAATGTACTAGCATGTGTGCATGGAATAGATTAGAATATCTCTCCATATGTTGTGTGTGTTGATGCAAATCTCCTAGCCTTGATGCATGGCCTATGTGGATGCAAGGGATGCAATGGATGTAACTCTAATGGAGTGATAGTAGTATGTGACACTAGGACCTTCATTATGGTCTTATAACTTTATATTTATAGGGTTCTCAAGCTCTAATTTTGTAATTAACCCGACATGGCCGACTAGGAAAAAGATAAGGATGAAAAACTACTAAAAGACCTCAAAAAGAATCGTGAAAATAGCACATGGATCGGGGTGCCCAAGGTAACACAGCCCCATACCTGGGCACCCGGTTTAGGCTAAAATACTAGGACAGTTGTAAAATAGGTGGATATGTATGAAGGAATGTGCGGGATTGAAGAAATAAAATATTAAATAAATGTGGCCAAAATGTGGGATTAATTAGTACTTTATTCACTTGAGAACCTTCTAAATAGTAGTATAAGATTGGGCTAAATAATGCCTAAAGTGCATGATTTTTTTCTACATTTTCCCCCACTTTATGTTGGTGAGTGGAATGCTCAATAACATAAAGTAGATAGAGATGCATACCTGATATCCATGTAGAGTGTAGAAGAAAGATGTGACGATGGACTAGACTCAAGCATGTAATGAAAAAAAAAAATGTGGAGGAGCATGGATTCTAAAGATGAAAAATGTGCATAAAAAGTGATGAGAGTGAACCTAGTGTGGAAACGATGTGCGATTATTGTTATGTGTAGTGTAATTGTATGGTTAGTAAAGGTAAGTGCATATAGCGATGTGTTATCGTTGTTGTTGTTGTTGCCCCCAATTTGACTTTTTGTTTCTCATACAATTGGACCTGTAAGGAGAAAATGATCAAGTAGTCAAATATGTATGTATGAAAAAGTGTTGTGTAAAATTTGTAAAGTACGCAAATGTAAACTACATGAAAATAAAAGTGTAAATGGAACATGTGCACCTGATCCATGACAAAAAAGGGTTTAGAAGGATATCTTGTACTATTGTGAGTTTTTTGGGTGATCTCATGCCACCCTGGCTGAAGAAGTATAGGGAGGAAATGTGTTGTATCCTCTAACCTTTAACCACTTTTGTTGAAATGTGTGAAGAGGTTTATGTACTATCTTGGTTTTTTGGGTGATCCCACACCAGTGGATAGAGTAGTGTAGAGAGGCACACCCACTGTAACCCCCAAGCCTGTAATTACTCTGCAGAATTGTCGAAGGACACCATGTTATGTAGAGGTCATTGTGTATGGAGATCATAGACTGGTATGAACTCACTCGATGTATGTGAACTAGTGTAAATACCTTGTGTTAGTATAAACCCTCAATGATGCCCCCCTCTTTTGGGGTGCATGCAACGTCCCTTAAAGGATAATGTGGCCCCAAAAGAGGACCAACCTCTAATCTAACTACCCCGTAGGGGGAAGGGAAAGCACTTGGTAGATACTAAGGCAGCAAAAAGGGGATGGCTATCCAAAACAAGTTTTAGTCCAAAAACACATGTATGCAATAAGACAATTGTAAAATATGAAGACAATGTAGAAAATACAAAGCATAGTAGTGTAAATACACAAGAAAACAAGGAGACCACAAAAAGTGGGTTAAAAACATGGGACATCACTCACGATGTCGCAAGACATGCAAGGTCATCATGGCTGCAAACAACAGACAATTTTGCACATAAGAAAATGGAAAGCTCATATACAATGGCAAAAAAACTAGACAAGTAGAAACAAACAAGTAGTCATGGAAACATGTAATCCTACAAAACAAGTGTTGCACATGGAACACCTATTAGCATGTTAGAGCGATAACCAATATGTCAAAGCATGTATAAACCAAGTAGTATAAGATGTTAAGTACAAAATGAAACAATAACACCTAGATAAGATGAATGTGGATGCCCCTAATGACCGGTATAGGAAGGGTAGAAGGTGAGCATCCATGCCATGTGTAGAGTCTTATATTTGTAATCACACTAAACAAAGGCATGAACATGCATGTGTGTATGATAATTACATAAAAGAAATAATTCTAACATGTGTAGTAAAGTGAGCATGCAAAACACTACTAAGCAAGAGTAAATTCCCCCAAGAAAATGTAGTATGTTGTGGATGGATGGAATGGAATGGAATGCAAGATGGAATGATAGGAGAAATGTGCCCCCAAGTGGATGGAAGTGTATTCCATGAGGTTTTTTTTTTTCCCCTCATCATTCAAGAATGAACCGTAAACGAGAGTACATCATCGGGAAATGGTCTAGTAGTGTTGGTTGTTTTCTCTAGTGTGTTGTGATGAGTGTGTATATGTAATAAGGATGAGATGAGACATGTGGAGAGTATATGTGTGAACCCTATAGCTGAAGCATATATCACAACTTGTTGAATGGAGGAGTGATGATTTATCCCTAAGCGTATATCACGTATATGATGTAAGAATGGAGATGGGTGACGATTTAGCCTAAAGCGTATGTCACTACAAGATGAAAGGATGGAGATGGGTGATGATTTAGCCTAAAGCGTATGTCACTACGAGATGAATAATAATAAAGGAGTGGTGATGTAACCTAGGTTATATACCACTACAAGATGATAATGGGGGTGGTGATTTATCCTAAAGTGTATACCACTACAAGATGATAGTATAGGTGATGATTTAACCTAAGGTGTATGTCACTAACGCTGTAAATGTCGCACGATGAATGTAAGGTCCATTTGATTGGTAAACCCTTGGCAATCAAGCATGAACTAAGGAACTAGAGTGCGTCATAGGGTAGTGACTACAGCGCGTAGAAGAAGACAATGTATAAATGACCAAGTGATGAGGATGTAAATACACAAAAATATAGGATGTATAATGTATATAGGATATGGATAAGTGTATATAGAGATGGAATATGTAATGAGGATAAGTAGAACTAGACCCATAAGTAATGGAATATAGTGTAGTATGTAGAATATATGTGGTGGATAAATACTCTATGTGACTCATGCAATGTAGGAAATATAGGGTGTTTAGACTATCTAAGATACGGTGATAGGTGTAGATAGAATATGTAATGATGACATGGTAAAAGTGAGACCCATATATATTGTAGCCTAGCGTAAATTTAGGATATATAGATGAAATATAAAACTAGACCCATATGTAATGACGAATAGTGTAATATGTAAAATTTAGATGATGTATAAATGAATAATATGTGCATGAGAGGCATGTAGTATAATGTAGGATGTAGACTAAGTGTAGAATGGATGATGTAGGATGTGAGATGTACCTAATAGGATAAACATGTAGAACCTATAGTGTAGTGTGTGGTGTTCAATGTAATGGTAATCCCTCAATAGTCAAGTGTGAACCAAAGCAAAAGAGTGTGTCATCGGGTAATGAGGGTGTTAGAACATGTAATGTGTATGTGTATGCAAAGAGATGAATGTATGAGGATGCAAAGATGAAATATGCACCTATGTTAATTATGAAAATGGGGGATTGTGTAATGGCTTTGCCCCCAAGTGATCATGAAAGATAAATCAACCGATAAGGTTAAGGGACGAAGGTGCATCAACCGGTGCGGGGATGATGAAAGTACATGGCCACAATCTACAAGTGGGGGATATATTATATAAAATTGGTGCTGCTTGAATGGAATTTATGTGTGTGTGTGAAGGATGAACCGAGGAAGAATATTGAGATGGTGAACGAATGACAAAAGGATTCACCGATGTGGGTCATGAGTAGCGCTTGAGTGTGACACATGAGCCGAATGATCCTGACGGGCTAGACAGAGAATGGAAGGAGGTAAAATAGAAAATGAGAGGAGACCTAAGTGTTGGAGTTATCTAATGATATGGACTAGAGTGCGGCATGAATTAGTATGACATCCTTGAACACAATGATAGTGTCAAAATGGATGGTCATGATGTTGTATTATTAGTTGGGAAGGAGGATAGCAATGATTAGACAGTAGAACAATCATTTGATGATTAAGAAGGTGCTGGAAAAATGTCATCTGGTGTAGCATTGGAAGGAAAGATAAGGGGTGGGGGTAGCGGTATACTAGGAGGGTTAGTGAGATGACAAGTAGGGGACGTAGATGGTGTATGAGGTGTAGTAGGAGTATGGCCAAGCGATGGAGAGGCATCCTTAAGTCGTTCAAGCTCAGCAAGGAGAGATGCAATTGTGGCTTCCATGGACGACACTGATGTTGCAAAGCATGTATGGCATCCCATAGGTGTGTATTAGATGGGGAAGCATGATAGCAAGAATAGTGAACCGATTACGTTGGGATAGGACTTATTGGATGTGGTGTGGGAGTGTCATTAAATAAAAGGGTGAGATCATCACAAAGCTCATCATTAGTATTGTCAAAATCGTGTGGAATAGCATGGGAAACCTGATAAGCAATGGTATTTGGTTGGTCATCTAGATAACCATGAGTGCGTAAAATATACATGACCATGGCATATTGTTCATCCGTGAAGGGAGGTAATGGACATCCTTCAACATACCAAATAGTGAAATTGGGTGAATAGCAAAGAAAGGAACTACTACAATGCATACAATGCCAAATGGCATGGGGAATGTGATATCAATGTGATCAGGATCAAGTGTTCCTCCAATATAATCTAACCAAGACTAGCCAAGTGTGAGTGGAGAAGTAGTAGGATAACGCATGATATGGAAAACAAGATGAAAAACATGCATGCCATAAGCGGCAGTGAGAATGACAGAACCATGATACATGTGTGGGTCACATAGAGGAGAATGAAGGTCTTCAACGTCAAACCCAAGCCGAAGGAGGCCATCATGCAAACATACAAATGGTTATGCATGAAGTATCAAGGGTATGTGCTCCCAGTAAGAATTATTCATGAAGAGAGTGCAAGTAAATGACGGGCACACTAAAGAGGATGATGTGGATGTACTAGGTGAAACTACATTCATGGACTGAATGATCCCTGATACGATACAATAGCAATAGTAGTGACAATTGACGAGGGAGAAATCGATTTGAGCATGCAAATAGTGGTCGTGTGTGGCATCTCGTATAGAAAAGGCAATAATGGGGGAATAGGGAAAGCAATTGAATATTGTGGAGTAGGCGTAGTATACGGTATTAGAGCGTTGGTAACAACAAGAGTAAATGTGAAGCGGAAGATACCATATCAATCATGTAAAGTGTAGGAGCTAAGTCGTGACGGGGCCGTGTGAGGTTGAGACTCAACCGTAGGAGAATGAGAAGGATATGTAGGGATAATTGTGGTATCTCTCAAATCATTTATGCCTAATGTAGGAGAATGAACAAGTGAATGTAAATGGTCTTGTGATGCACTAATGGTAGCAGGTGGGACTATGGGGTCAAGGGGTGGATATTTGACCTCTAATATAAGTTGTGCTAAAATAAAAAGGATCAATGGTGCATGATAAGTGGAAACAACATCTTTGATAGTGCGAGGATCCATTCCAGAAGATGGAAGCTGAATAAACGAAGGGCAAGCTCTATAATGAGAATGAGCAATAAGAGTATCCACAAAGCATGGCCACGACTATCAAATTACAAAGTAACTAAAGACTTAGAAGAATATTTTCTATGACGTTTACCCATGATAGGGAAATGAAAATGCAAAAACCCTAGAAGGTGTTATGAAGAAATGTGGGGTTCACCAAAATGATTAAATTAAAATGGAACTAAACCAATAAAAGTATAGCCACTAGTTAATCTAAATAGGAGGACTAAAACGTTGTATAAATAAACTAAAATAGTATGGAATGATAGTAAATAATTATACTAAGTGAAATAAAACCCTAAATATGTAAGTAAAGGAAGAGAAATAGCTTATTGATTAAAAGAGACCCCAGTAGGTTGTTGCAGGTCTAGAAATATAATATGGAAGTGCAAAGCGACCACTTAGAAGTCCTACATGAAGGCTGGATCTGGAAGATCTGAATTGACGGGGCACTGGGAAGGTACTAGGACACACCCGGGGCATCTTTTTCTATAGATTAGGTGCACTGTCTCTCGTAAATACTCAAAATTTAAATTTTGTATGGTCGCAAAGTGATCCGAAGCTTTTCTTGTCTATTGATTTGGATTTGTTAGGTTACGCGGATGTGTGAAATAATGAGATGACGACTACAAGAAGAAAGGAAGTATCAAAACCCTAAGAAAAATAAAAGATGCAAAATGAATGGGTCGGACTGACCTCAGTTTGCCAAACTAGTGGTCTTATCACTGAGTGTTGCACTACATTTCAAACCCGGATGTAGTTTTAGTGAGTGTGTGCATGTTGTGCCCTAGATGTTCTTGTCTCATTCACACTTTGTGAAGTAACGAGCAATAATAACTATATAAAATGTACTAGCATGTGTGTATGGAATAGATTAGAATCTCTCCCCATATGTTGTGTGTGTTTATACGCAGATCTCCTAGCCTTGATGCATGAAACTATGTGGATGCACGTGATGCAATGGATATAACTATAATTGAGTAATAGTAGTATGTGATGTTAGGACCTTCACTATGGTCTTATAACTTTATATTTATAGGGTTCTCAAGCTCTAATTTCATAATTAACCCAAACATGGCCGACTAAGAAAAATATAAGGATGAAAAATGGCTAGAAAGACCCCAAAAAGAAGAGAGAAAGTGGCACATGGATCAGGGCGCCCTAGTACAGGCATGGGCACCTGGGTTTAGGCTAAAATGTCGGGACAATTGCGAAATAGGTGGATATGTATGAAGGAATGTGCGGGATTGATGAAATAAAATATAAAATTAATGTGGCCAAAAGGTGGGATTAATTACTACTTTATTCCTTTGAGAACCTTCTAAATAGTAGTATAAGACCAAGCTAAATAATGCCTAAAGTGCATGATTTTGTGTCTACGAAACATGTATGGAGTATGAGTCCAAAGATATCAAGTTAAAATCATCACATTCATAATAAATGTCTTTTGTGCATTGTTATTATTGATGATGTATATGCCTCGTATGCCATATATAATATTCTATATATTCTTGATATAATACATATACATGGATACACATGCACGTGCACACACACATGCATGTATATGTATATAAATACATGTATGTACACACACACGTGTTTGATGTGTATTTCTATATGTTTTATATGTATTTATTACTTTGTTTATTCGAAGTGTCTAACATGTTTTTCATTATATAATATGCTTTTTACATGTTGTATTTTCATGATTCACATGTTTGTTCATGTTTGGTGTATTTTCTAATGTTTAGCATGTTTTCTCATGTTTGGTGTTCTTGTTCCTTGTTTGGTGTGTTTACTCCTTTTGGGCATGCTCTTCCTTAATGGCACACTCAAATTAGAGGGCATCTCTTCCTCGTTATTTCAATGCTTTAAACAATTATGAAATAATGGGAAATGAGATGCTTGAGATTTATCTAATAGCACACAATAATGATCAATTGGAAGGAGGAATCCACTGCACCCTAGTTTTTTAAGGAATTATTAATTTATTTATGGACATTCTTTAGGGTGGAAACCATAATGCATTGGCTATAGAGTCCATGGAAGTTAGCAAAGAGTATATGATATACAAAGGTTTGTTTCCATGGAAGTTCAATCTCAAGTTGAGTTGGATGAAACTATGAATAGTGGTTTAAATCCACCATCCAATTTAAAAATTGGTTATTAATTTAATTATGTCCATATTTGCATTGATATAAATTTGAACAACCTACTCCCTAAGTCTCGCAACTTCTTTGAATACAAGTATATTATGAGAAACTACTATTTAAATATGAAAATTTCTTTTATGTATAGACACATCAAAATTAGAGGTGATTGGACATAAATTAACTATACATTTTAATTATAGAAATAAATGGTATAATCTAGATCATATGGATAGAATTGGAAAGCATGGAAACAATCAAATGCTTGAAAAAACTAAAGGATTAGGGTTAGAAACATAAATACACTTAAATCGGTGAATCTATGGGTAATTATCAATGGTAGACTATGGAAAATGGGTCTAAAAGGAGAGAAAGATGAATGACACCCAAAATATCAAACTATTAAAATCTTTGTTGGCTAGTTTACTAGATATCCGATGAGTTTAGTGGGATTACAAAATGGTCACTATTATATGAGAATTACATTATTTAACCGAGGTGAATTTGGCTTCACGAATGCATTCAAGTTATTCCCTAATTTGTAAATGCATGTCTATATTTATCTGGACTTGTTGTGAATCATTGGAAATTCAATCCTTCTTTGAAACCCTAATTTGTGTTAAACTCGTTGCAAAACCCATAAAAAGAGGATGAATGGGGTGGCCTATTTATCCCTCTATTAATATTAACCCCCTTATGATTTGACAAAATTGCAAGCAACACTCAATGTAAGTCAAAAATCAATCGTATATATGCAAGTGTTATAACCCTTATCTTTTAAATGTATGCAACTAGTATAGGCTAGAATGAATATCTAAATGTTTTCATTCAACTTTTGTTCACATGTATACTTCAAAAAAATAAGATATCCTACTCTTACAACTTCAATATCACTCTTGCAACTAATTGTCTATCGCTCACTCATTGTCCTTAATGCACTAATGTATGTATGTCTTTATAGACTTCTTGAATTCAAATTGAGAACATATTGGAAAGTAAAGAGAAATCAATTGATAAATTTATACAACATGAATAGTAACATAATATTTAAGGTAAAACTAAATAGAAAATTGGCATACACACAAGATTACACAATACACAAGATTCCACCTAGGAAAACACTTTCAAGAAAAAAACTAGCATAGTAACCTTCTTCCTTATTGCATTAACTCAATTGTTTACAATATAATAACATACTTCAAAGTTATACTTTAGCTTAATCAATGTGGGAGTGTGTAGCTAGTATACATAGGCACATCAATAGAAACCTGCTCAAGCCACATTACAAAGTGCAATTGGTACCAAAACCATGGGCCCATAATACAACCTATAAAGTTTCCCCATAAAATATGAGCTATCTAACAACACATCTAAGATGATACTAATTCCCAATTCTTTTAATAATGTGGTTCCCCATTACGCACATGCAATCTAGATGAGTGTAAATCATGTAAAGTATAGGTCGTGGAAAATATACAACACATTTCAACAAGAAGTCAATGCATGATGGCTACAAAAGGTCAAATAATGGTGTACAAAACTCAAGGAAACCAATTTTGGGTTAAAGGGCCAAAAACCAAATGACCACTTTAGTAAAGGTGTGACTGATTTTGTGGGGTTCAAGAATGGAAGCATGTCCACAAAACTAGCAAAATGACCCGAATAATGGAAAATAATGTTTTGATTTTTTTGGAGCATCAAAGGTTACACAATGGAAAATAAGTAGTCATTTTATTTATTTTTGGGTGTTTTGAGTCAATTGGTGATATTTTCAAGGGCATAAGATAAGAAAATAGAGAGGTTTCATAAATGGATAAGGGGAAAAGGTCCAAACAAGGTGAAATAGAAGTAGATAGGGACAACAAGGAGTCAACAAGAAGAAGATAGAGTTACAAGGATAGTCCAACATAAAAGTGTCAAAAGGTTCCCAAAAAAAGGGGGAACATATCTAAATTCAAAAATACAAAAAAACACACACCAATAAGAGCCTAACTTAGACCAATAATCGATAAACAAATAAATACACAAGTACTAAAGAAATAAACTAGTCCCATACTAAAAAAGTTGTTTATATATGTCTACATTAATGTGTGTGTGCATAGACATAACTTGTAAAAGTAAATACAAACACTCACTCATTTGGAAACACCTTTTTGTGGTTTCTTCACCAACTTTTGAGAGTTATCAAAATCATAGTCTAATATGATTTTAAAAATTTAACAGGAGGAGAGAGGTTACCTATCACAAAGTCTAGATCCTACGAATTAAATAAAAAGAAAATTTGTGCTCTTGGTGCAAAGCACTTTTGTTCCTATCCTTGGAAATTCATACTCTTGTAAACATATAGAAATATGTGTGAAGAGAATTTGAACTCGATAAACAAATACAAGAGAAGTAATACTTCACAAAAAAATTTAAAAAACTAAAAATAAAGAAATGACATATATAAGACAACACAATACACAAGATTTATCCTGAAACCCTTTTGGGGAAAACCCCAATGCATTAACTTATATTCCTTATTGTATTAACTCAACTCTTTTACCATATAATAACGTAAGTTCCAAATTTTCTCTATCTTACTTTGCATGTCCAACTATATGTAAGAACATCAATACGTAACCATCACATCGGTATTACAATAAAATGGTACCAAAACCATGGCCGAAGAATACAAGTCGTAATGGTTCCACATAAACATGAGTTGTTTAATCACCCATACTAATATAGGTTAAATCACCTATACGGGTATGAAATCCTATAAAGATCACCCCAATTTTTTTGCACTAGTCATGTCAAGATGTACGTCCTACCTAGCTATCACATGCATGTAGACACCTAAAATTTTCTTAGGTAATTTTATTACTTAAATTGCACTAACTATCCTCTTTCTCGTCATTTCGTAATAATTAGCTATTTTCCACGAATTAGCTAACATTTCTCTTCATTCCCCTTATTTAATTACATCTCGCTAATTAATTAGCCTTCCTATCACTCCGGATGTCAATTAACGACCTTTCGTTAATTAATGTTTTCTTCTACTTGGGTTAATTAATTAATTATTATTAATTAATTACGCTCGCCTCTAAATCAATAAATCACCGTTTATTGGATCAAATTCCTTTTTTACATCCCTCGAATCAGACTAATTTTCCTCTAATTAGCTTTTACAAGCTTACATCTACCTATTAATTAATTACACTTGATTAATTAAAACACCCCTCAACTCCCATGAGTCATTAATGATAAATTAAACTATTCTAAATTAAGGTTACCTTTTCTAAAGCAACATTATCCATTCTTAATCTTGCTTTATCCGTATCCCACATGCACCAAGTTGCAAAGCTTTCTCAAATGCGAAGGTTACATAAAGAATCCTCCTCCTTCCTTCTAAAGACACACCTCATTTGCATTAGTGAAAACTAAAGGCATTTTGATTTGAGCCATTCTCCATTGTTGGAAATAGATTCTTCATTTTTTATCCATTCACTCAAAATTGAGTAGTATGGGAAGATCTAAAAATGGCCTTGCAGCCATTTCTTGGTGAGATTCCATCCTCAATTCTTGAGGTCACCAACAACCGAATTTGATTGCTAAATTATCGACTAGGTTCATGTTTAGTTAGCAATATAAAGAGTAGAAATGGCTTAGTATGCTAGTTTGATTCATTTATGTTTCATGTAATTTAAGAAGTTAGTTTTTGTAACTCTTATCACGATGGTTCTTTGTTTGATTAACATTGCTTTGAAGCTATTAGATGTTAGTTTCAATTTACATTAGCATAGTTAGTTTTACATGAACACATTTGGCACGTCCAAAGTGGGACTTTTTGGGATTTAGTCCTTGTTTGTATCTAGATTGGTTATAGTATACTTTTCATTGGAAGTCAGATTAACCCCTTGTTAATGTTTACGCCTTGTTTATTTTAAAATTGACTTGAGTGTTGACATTGTGTTGATCATCTTACTTCAACCTACCATTGAGACACATTTTTCATAGAGTATTTCCTTGTAGATTGGATTTGTTTTCGAACTTGTGTGATTGTTCCTTACGATCCTTCATCTTTTAGACTTATTTTTATAAGGACAATCCTTTTGACCCTTTGATCCTTTGCACTCGCAACTTGTTGTCCAAACCTTGTTTGATTTTCAAATTTGTGTCATCACGATGTATTTTTCCTTAAATTCCCTTCGAAAAATCACACGAATATCTCCATACTTACAAAATTTCTAGTTATATTTCATTACGCTACCCAAATCAACATGTAATTTCCTTCCATTTGAAGGAGTTCAATCACACTATCTAGGTCTAGGCATTTAGACCCAACGATGCCAACAATGACTGACTATCACATGATTCCTCACACTTACGATAATAAGGAACCTAGGTTTATGCACTCACACCAAAATATGCCCATCACCACTAAACCTTGATTGGTTCTTTGTCCTAGGGAACCCATTCAGTTGCCCCTTTCCCCACCTTCATCTCATAGTCGGTGGTATGATTCTAATGATTCTAATCCAAACTATTTCTTTGATTCCTCTCAATATTCTGATGATTTTAATCCAAACTATCTTTCAGATTCTTCTCATTCTCATAAGCCTCATCCAAATCTCACCTTGGGTCACCGCCTAGTAGCCCATCATCTTCTTCTATATGTGGGCCACCTCCTAGTAGCCCTCCATCTTCTACTTGTGGGTCACCTTCGGGTAGCCCATTATCCTTTATACTTGGGCCATGTCCTAGTAGCCCCTCATCTTCTATCTATGGGACACCTTGGTAGCCCATCATCTTCTATACTTGGGCCACGTCCTAGTAGCCCCTCATCTTCTATCTATGGGACACCTCTTGGTAGCCCATCATCTTCTATACTTGGGCCACGCCCTAGTATTCCTTTGTCTTCCATCTATGGGACACCTCTTGGTAGCCCATCATCTTCTATACTTGGGCCACGTCCTAGTAGTCCTTCATCTTCCATCTATGGGACACCTCCCAATAGCCCATCCTCTTCAATCCTTGGACCATATCCTATTTTTCCATCATATCATCCTTCTATCAATGACTGGGGAAAGCCCACCATCATTCCTCACATTCCTATCATCAATCCTAAACATCCACTTTCTTCTCCCACTTCTCAAGATCAACAAAATCATGCATTAGCTTATACAAAACCCAAATAGTTTCTTTATCAAGCTAAGATCAAAACTCTAAAGATCTCCAAAGCTCCCAACAAGTCAAACAACCATAAAGTTAAAAATCAAATGTGATTCAAGAATGCACACCAACGCAACCATCAAGTATGGCACAAAGTGTAGAAACCTATGGATAGGGAACTCAATATCCCACATAAAAATCCATGTTGAAAGATAAGTCACAATCACTTATCAAATATGATCTCACTATGGTCATCGAGATTGGAGATAATATCACTCTTGATAAGAAAAAACTCCTAGTCTCCCTCATCAAAGAAATCACAAACATTGTTGTTGGATCTTATCACGCAAAGTGACATTTTTGGTCCCAACTTCCCAAAAATTAAAATCTCTAAAAAATTAAAAACAATTCAAAAATACAAAAAAATGAGAAAACATTAAAACATTGCAAAAAAAATCAAAGGTACAAAGATCAAACATTGCAATCAAGTATTGCATACACATGGATGTTCTTTCTTCCTTTCATTCCATTCCTTTGCAAGTCTCCCACCATATTCATTCCTTCGATGATCTTTTGGTTAGTCTATTTACGCTCCTTGTACGAAATTTATCTCTATAGTATTCGTTTGACCTTGGTCTTTTATCACCTTAGTAAATTAAAGAACAACTAACCTCTTAGAGATCCTATCACTATCTACATCTAATAAACTTGTTGTGAAGAACTTTTGGGCGTATTTGTTGACACTAGCCAATGTCGTCATCACAATCACTTCCACATCCTTCCATCAAGCCATCAATGGTTCTTAACCCCTTATCAATACAATCGAGAGAGTTGAAATACTTTTAGAAAGCACAAAAATTAATCAAAAAATTAAAAAAATAAAAAGAAAACAATATATAACTCTCTCTTGGGGTATTTCCAATATCTCTATCGGGGCTATGGACACTGGATGAGAGCGCATCAATGTACAAGCTCTCCTTCCACTTTTAATTCACAAATCAACTTTCCAATCAATCATTCCTTCACATTGGCTAGTTTGTCTTCACTTATTGTCTATTAAAGCTTCACTTCGAGAAGTAATTAATTTCCACGTACACACATTGGATCTCTATGAGTAAACAGGATTAGTATGTTACCAAGTGTCTTTTTTTGGACCTTGTTCAAACTCTTGTTTTAGTCCGTATTTTGTCTCATGATTTGTGCCTTGGGCTAATCACCTTTTCATCGTCAATCTTCTAGCTACATTTTTCATATCCTTTCATAATATTTTTGTTCTTCTGCTTCGTTGAACATCCATGTGTATAATATTTCCTTTTTACCATGTTTGAGAGAAATTGTCCCTTGTTTCAATAAACAATCTTCCACTTCTATCTATCATCTTTTCTTGGCCAACTTGCACTGGGGGCATGATCGCTCCTTCCTAGCACTTCATTGGTTTGAGTTCATCATCATGTTGAACATATCCATCTTGGCCTTGATCCAACTTATCTTCTTCTTGTATATACATGTGAGATTTTCCCTTGTACATTCTCACCTCTCGCTAGGGGCATCTTTACATCTTAATTTTCCTGTACATAGCATCAGAAAATTTTCACAAAAACCCTTAAAACAACATCAAAAATCATTAAAAATCCAAAAAAATGGTAAAATATTTGAAAATCCTAAAAATTCAAAAATTGTTTAAAAATCCAAAAATATAAAAACAATTGTTTTTCAAAAATTGGTAACAAGCATGCACACAGTTGAAACATGTGTCAAATGCATTATACTCAAACATCAAAAATTATATTGCATAACATCTTTCTTTGATTCTCTCTTGTTTTGTGTGCGACTTGCGGATCATTTGGATCCACCCTCCATCAACAAAAGCTGGTTTGCTTACTATGTCTGAAATCTTTGGCACAACGTGTTGTTGGGTATTGTTTCATAGGGCATGTTTTCTTTTCATAGGACCCTTGTGTCCTCTATATATTCCCCTCACATGTATCCTTTCTTAGGGCACCATCATTAACCCTTGTCGTTAAATCAAACATTTGGGAACTGAAGCTCGATAACAAAAACATTTGTGCAACCATTTTGAACGTTGTTTGTTTGAGTATGTGTGTTTGTACTTGTTTCCCTGTTAGGTTAGCTTGTTTACTTTCTCGTATTGCATTACGTTATGTATGTTGCATGGAGTTAAGAATTTTTAGCAATGAACAAATGTTAGTATTATAGTTTTTCATGTTATGGTACACTTTTGTTGTATGTGTATATATAATAAAGGGTTGATGACGTAGATCATAACGCAAAATGATTACACAAAGTTGTTATTGAGAAAATATGGATGAAATTTATTTCCATTCTCTGCATCTCCATTCTTCTTCATATCATTTTCTTCAACAACACTTGGGGCAATAGGGATCACCTTCTATCTCCCCTCCCCTTTCATTTCTTCTATCCATTTCCTTCTTATTTTTCGATCGTCAATCAACCTCTTCCATCACCCCATTGACACTCGAGGGGGCATCCTTCATTCTACTAATTTTTCTTATATCCCTTCAAAATTTACTTATATGTACTTGTCTACTATCTTTGAAGTGGCGTCGCTTACACCACCCCAAAGAGAAGTAAATGTAGACACCTAAAATCCGCTTACGCAATTTTATTACTTAAATTACACTAATTATCCTCTTTCATGTCATTTCCATAATAATTAGCATTTTTTCGTTGATTAGCTAACATTTCTCTTCATTCCTGTTATTTAATTACATCTCGCTAATTAATTAGCCTTCCTATCACTGAGGATGTCGATTAACGACCTTTTGTTAATTAATGTCCACTTCTACTTGGGTTAAGTAATTATGCTCACTCCTCTTAAATCAATAAATCATTGTTTATTTGATCAAATTCATTTTTTACATCCCCCGAATCATATTAATTTTCCTCTAATTAGCTTCTATAAGATTACATCTACCTATTAATTAATCACACTTGATTAATTAAAACACCCCTCAACTCCCATGAGTCACTAATGATAAATTAAACTCTTCTAAATCAAGGTTACCTTTTCTAAAGCAACCTTATCCATTCCTAATCTTGATTTACCCTTATCCCACATGCACCAAGTTGTAAATTTTCTCAAACATGAAGGTTATATAAAGAACCCTCCTCGTTCCTTCTAAAGACACACATCTTTTGCATTAATGAAAACTATAGGCATTTTAATTTGAGTCATTCTCCATTGTTGGAAATAGCTTCTCCATCTTGCATCCATTCACTCAAAATTGAGTAGTATGGGAAGATCCAAAATAGACTTGTAGCCATTTCTTGGTGAGATTCCATCCTCAATTCTTGAGGTCACAAAAACCAAATTTGATTTCTAAATGATCTAACTAGGTTCATGTTTAGTTAGCAATCTAAAGAGTAGAAATGGCTTAGTATGCTAGTTTGATTCATGCATTTTAAGAAGTTAGTTTCTATAATCTCTTATCATGATGGTTCTTTGTTTGATTAACATTGCTTTGAAGCTATTAGATGTTAGTTTCAATTTACATAGCATAGTTAGTTTTACATGAACACGGTCTAGAAGGGGGTAACTCATAAAAATATACATCACATTTCCAACAATGTGCAGTAAAAATGTGTCCATCTATAAATTTGTAATCAAGAAAATACTAAAAATAGAAAGGACAAGATGGGAATGAATTCGCCTGGTTGTGTTGAAATGGATGGGGAAGCCTATGGAGTTTTTGATAAATCTAAATCTATCTTGGTGTCTCATGATGATACCAAGGCATTTGAATCTAGCATAGGTACATTTTGCATCATTTCACCGAGGAAGTGAAGAACATGTCCTAGAGAATAAAATTAGAAACTAGAGATAACATACTTTGACTATATGCCCCGTTTGACTTGGATGAATTTGTGAGTGATATAATTCAAAAGAAAGTGATTACACACACAACACTTGTATGATAAGAAAAATAAAAATATAATGCTAACATATAAATGCATCACTGTGTAACACACACAACATGTGTATGATAAGAATAATAAATCGTTACTAACATATAACTATATCATTGTGTAACACACACAACACATGAATGATAAGAATAATAAATCTTTAATGCTAACATATAAATATATCATTATGTAATCATGTATGTAATATGTAAATTACCCCTCATGTGTTTTGAATTGTAAAAATGTAATAACAAAGCAATGCCCCAAGTGGGTGGATTAAAATCTTGTAAGTATAATAGGAAAATGGTATAAGGTGGGTGAGATATAATCCATGTAATCTCAAAAATAAGAACGTGGGAAAGGTGTAGCACACACATGATTTAAATAAGTATGGTAGAGATACATCATGTATATATAGTTAGGAGTGACAACCACATAATAGGAACACCGGGATAAGAATACATGTTAATCATAAACAACACAAAAAGTAGTAACTACTCATCAAGCACTAAGAAATCACAAAGAGAACAATGAACCGTGTCAAACACATATAAATATATAAACATATTATAAAGTATGTTACATATATAAGTAAGAATACATATGAAGTAATTGAGGAATATCAGCCATGGAGCAAGAACATTAGACATTGAATACATGATAGTCATATATTAGCATATATAATAATGAATATGCCTAGGGCCCAAAGCAAGTAATGGAACAAGTTGAAGTATACCATGTATGTTAAAAGCATGCTAAGAAAGGAGAAAGCACATAAAGCATGCGAAATAAGAGAAGGCATGCCAAATAAGAGAAAATAAGAACAAGCACATATAAGCTTCACAAATACTAACTGATTCGCGACTTCTTAGTGTGAGTTTTAAAGATCTCCTTAGGTTCAAAGATGACTTTTCCTTCCTCATCCAACTTTAGGAACTCTATATGGGTTGCAATATTTATCCAATTACCTTATGCAACTAGGAGACATACAATACTACATGTATTCATGCAAATTGAGATAGTTGCAGAACTTGTATGCTACATTATCATTTCTCTACAAGACTTGATAAAAACCATACTTAGGGGAAAGCTTGTTATCCTTATTTTTTTGTTTTAAAGACATTTTCTTGTATGGTTGAAGTTACATAAAGACCCAATCATCAACTTCCAAGTTTCTTTCAATATGATGTTGATCAACTTATTCCTTCATTTGGTTATGTGTCATTTCCAAGTTTTCTTGTACACTAGCTAATACCTCATGATAGTGCTAAATGTGGTCTTCAATGACTTGAACCTTTATTTTTTCCCTCAAGGAATAGGTGATGGATGGTGGTTGGAACCCACATAGTGCCAAAAATGGAGACATTTTGCATGAGGTATTGAAGGAAGTGTTATATCACCATTCTGCTAGTGACAACCACTCAACCCTTCTTTCCTCTTTATCTTAAGCAAAGTAGTGAAGCTGAACTTGTAGGAATTTGTTAACCTTTAGTTTCCCATCCCATTGAGGATGATATGACGAGCTATGCTTCAAATGAGTATTCAAACATGAAAATAATTCAATCCAAAAAATATTGGTAAAGATAGGATCGTGGTCACTAACTAAGCTCTTTGGGGTACCATGTTAGTTCTAAACTATACCCACAAAATATTATGTTATTGTGATTGCTTTATAAATATATGTGATAAGGCACAAAAATTTTCATATTTGGTGAACCTATCCACTATAACCATTACAAGAGTAAACCCTTGTAACGTGGGAATACTTGTTATGGAATCCATGAAACCTCCTCCCACATTAAGCTTGAAATAGTAGGGGTTACAAAAGACTTTGTCTTAATTGTTTCACCCTTCTTTTGTTGACACACCATACATTCTGCCACAAAATTTTGGATTTCCCTCTAGAATCCTTCCAAAAATAATTCTTGTTTGATCTTCGGATAAGTCTTCAAGAATAGTGAATGTCCTTAATGGATACACATGACTTTACAAGAAACTTTGTTTAAGGGTTGAATTCTTGCACAAATACATCATATCCCTATACCATAGGGCATTACCTTTCTACAATTTTGTTTAATACCCCAAAATCATGATGGATATTTGAATGAGAAAATTTTTATTTTTTCCATTCTTCTATTTAGATCTCATCTCATCCACCCAATCTTCTTGTGATACGGACAATGTGCATAACAATGCATAGGTGAATTCATCCTTCCTAGAGATTCCATATGTTATTACATTATCCTTCCCTTTCTTATTGAGGATTTCAAAGTCATATCCCAATGTTTTTATTACCCATTTATCTTGTTTATCATATGACAACCTTGGTTCCAATAATTATTTTCGACAATCATGATTTTTCTTCACCTCAAAGTATCTACCCATTAGATATGGTCTTACTTATTTGACAACGTGAATAATTTACATCCTAGATGAACTTTAGTAAATTATTCCCTTTGAGCTATCGAATATCAAATGCAATGGATCATCCTTATTGCATGAGTATCGTACCCATTACATACCATAATACATCACATTTCACAATGAAGGTCTTAGGAAAATATGGAGTAGCTAAGATTAGCATGGTACGCATGGCCTACTTTAGCGTCACAAAGGCCTTAAAGGGGCTTCATTCTGTTGGAAAGAATCCTATAAAAAATTTGTGAGTGATGTTTCTATACTTCCATATGTTTTCATAAAACAATGATAGTAACTTGTCAACTCTAGGAAGCTCTAGAGGTTCTTAAGGGTTTTGGAACCTATCATCACACCATGGCCTTGATGTTGTGGGGATCCACTTTTACACCTTCGTGTGAAACAATGTGACCCAAGTACTCCTACCTCTTTAACATTAAAAAACACACTTGGAAGGCTTGCCATGAAATTGAAGTTGTTTTAGTATTCATCTCTCTTTGTCTTGTAAGCAATTATTTCATCATCATATCATCGTATAATGCATTACTAGCTATACTCTTATTTGTATGGTTAATGTTGATTAATTTATTCATATTATTCTACCTATTAATTGATAAGGATGAGTTTAGCATGTGACAAGTTCATTATGCGGAAGAAGCTATCAATATGCTCTTAAGGCGGAGGAGAAGCTAACACACAAGCAATCAAGTGTTGCCTCCAGAAAAGGCAAGGTCGTGGACAAGGTAGAGGCAAAGGAAACTCTTCGCATAGTGAAGGTGATTCTAATTCAACGCCACAAAGTGAAGCAACATCTCGAGGAGGTGGGGCTGCATCCGGGGGTAGAGGATCCTTTGGATGCGAAAGAGGTCACAGATTCGGATGTATGTGTTACAAGTGTGGAGAAACATGATATATAGCCTATGAGTTCTCACACACCCTAAAGTATGGCGGTAAACCTAGCTACACATGTTGCACATTATGCGGGGAGAGGACAATAGTATGTTAAGCCATGAGGAAGAACCAGAGATAGTAGACGCATTGATGTTCAAGTGTGTAAAGTTGAAACCATCCAAAAGAAGTTAATTCTAAGCTTATGGAAAGCCTATTTAGAATGACATGTAAGTCCAAGTGGCAAGGTATATAATTTGATGGTACATAGTGGGAACATCAATAATTTGGCTACATAAGAGATGGTTTATGAGTTAAGATTAAAGAGAATTCAAAGCATATGAATCAATATAATATTTTGTGGTTGCAAAAAGGGGCACCAACTTTTGGTGAGTGAGTGATGTCTAGTCAAATTCCAAATTTGGAGATATGAGTATGAAATATAGTGTGACATTATTTTTCGTGAACGTTTGTCACGTGTTTTTGGAAAGACCATGGAAATTTGATAGGAGTATGCATCATGATGGTTGCACAAACACCTACAAGGTGCGAAAACACTTAAAGAAGTACTATTAACCCATTACAAGAAAAGAGTGAAGCAACCATTCGAAAGTGTTATTTCTCTTAGGGAAGCCATCCTTGAGTGAGGTGAAACAAAGTAATGCATGTTTTGCACTTATAGTGCGACCCACACAAAGGAAGGCATGGCAAAATTGGTTAAGGCTAAAGAAACGATGTCATGAGAGGTAAAAGATATGTTAGGTGAGTTTGTGGATATTGTGTCAAGTGAGTTACATGAAGGGTTACCACATGTGAGGGATATAAGTCACCACATATATCTAATTCTAGGATTCGAGTGTTCCTAACTAAGTAACTTATAGGATGACACCGCAAGAGAACACAAAGATACATAAGCAAGTGCAAGATTGTTTGGATAGAGGACTCATAAGAGAGTCTAAGTTTGTGTACAGATACCAAGAGTTTTAGCACCTAAGAGGGGTGGTGTACGGTGCATGTGTATTGACTCCAAAGCCATCAATAAGATCACCAAAGCAAGTATAGGTTTCCATTGTTGCACATGGATTATAGATTGCTTGAGTGGAACAAAATATTTCAAAAAGTTTGATTTGAAGAACGCACATCATCAAATTTACATAAGAAAGGAGGATGAATGGAATATAATGTTTAATACTCAAGAAATATTGTATTAATGGCTTGTGATGTCATTCAGAATGAGCAACACAACAAGTACTTTAATGAGGTTGATTAATGAAGTCCTGAAACCATTTTTGGGCAAGTATGTGATTGTGTACCTAGATAACATTTTGATTTTCAATAGGATGTGTGAAGAACATTTGTTGTATGTTAGGCAAATGTTGCAGAGATTGTGCGAGGAGAAGATTAATTTGAATAAATACAATTTTATGTAGGAAGAGCTCGTGTATTTGAGATTCATGATTTCTCGCAAAGGATTAAAGATAGATCCAAAGAAGGTTTGCGCACTTGTCGAGTGGCCATCACCAAGAAGGAATTTTGAAGCATAATATTTTCATGGGTTGTCTAGTTTCTATTGCAAGTTCATTAAGAACTTTAGTGGTATATGTGCACCTAGACGAGAGGGCATGTGAGGGGGTAGGAAAATTTTGTTTGAAGCACAAGTGTAGAGAAAGTTTTTAAAATTTTGAAGAAGTAACCGAACAACCATTGTTAGTGTTGTTGGATTTTGCGAAGGTATTTCAGCTCAATTTTAATGTTAGTGGCATAGCCATTAGCGTTGTGTTGAGTTAAGAAAGAAGGCATGTTAAGTATTTTAGTGAAAAATTATATGATGCAAAGAGGAAGTATAATGTTTATGATCGGGGTTTTACATGATTATGCAAGCGTTGAAGAAGTGGAGACATTACTTATTGCTAAAGAAGATTGCGCTATTTACAAACTATCGGGCATTCCAAAGTATATTAAATGTTTGGAAAAATTGAATCAAAGATATATGAAGTGGGTGGAGTACCTACGGTACACATTTTCTTGAAGCCCAATAGCAAAAATCTAAAAAGGTAGCAGATGCATTCAATATGCGTAGTTGTTTGTTGACATAGTTGAGAGTGGAAGTTGTGGGTTTTATACCATGACGGAGTTGTATGTGTGTTATGAAGATTTTAGAGAGGCATGGGATGTGTGCACAATACTACTGCGCGTGTTGACAAAATGCTTTGGTTACAATACTTTTGGAGGGATTGTTGTTCCAAGGTAGCGATTACACATCCCAAGAGGGTTTGACAAGAGAATTTGGTGAGAGAAATATTGTGGAGGATTAACAGGGCACTTTAGCTCGGATAAAATCTTAATGCAACACAGGGAGAGTTACTTTTGGTCATGAATAAGTGCATATGTGAGCAAGTTTTGCGGGAATGTCATGTGTGTCAATTGCTTAAAGGGAAATTGCTTGAACACAAAGTTGTATCAATCTTTGCCCATTCCAAAGATGTCTTAGGGAGATATAATTATGGGTTTTGTTTCGTACTTACCCAAAACGTAAAAAGGAGTTGATTTCATTTTTGTAGTGGTGGACAAATTTTCAAAGATGGCACATTTTCTTGTTTTTAGGAAGAGTCACAATGCAACACATGTTGCAAATATTTTCTTCAGGGAGATTGTAAGGTTGTGTGGATCACCGCATAGTATAGTGTTTCATAGGGATAGAAAGTTTGTTAGACTTTTTTGTCAAACATCATGGAAAAAGTTAGATGTGAAGTTGCAATTCAATTTAGCGTACCATCCTCATCTTTGGCATAGGAAAACAAAATTTCTAAACAAAAGCCTCATAGATTTGCCCTTAAGTTTGATTAGAAATAAACCAAGAACTTGGGATTTGGCTTTAGTGTAGGCAAATTTTGCTTATAATAATTCAATAAAAAGATGTACATGAAAAACACCATTTGAAATTTTGTATGGAGTGAATCGTCATGGAGTTACGAGGTTTAGAAACTTTCCTTGCAATAAAGAAAGGAGTGCAAAAGCAGAGGACTTTGCGAGAACACATGAAGTGTGCCAACAAGTGTGCAATCAATCGCAAAAATGAATGCACAATACAAACAAAATGCAAATGAAAAAAATAGAGAGAAGTTGAATATCAAATTGGATATATGGTCTTAGCACATTTGCGAAAGGAAAGATTTCGTAAGGGAACATAAAATAAGCTTAAGTGGAAGAAGATAGGGCCGTGTAGACTCGTAAAAAAGTTTGCTCATAACATTTATGAGATTGAACTTCCTATAGGCATTGATATCTCTAATATTTTTAATGTGCCAAATTTGTAACCATATCGTGCACATTAGAAAAGTTCTAAAGAGTTAGAATTAGAAAATGTCATATTAGATTAGACAAGGCATATGCCAAAGAAAGTGTGTAATAAAGCGAAAAGGGTGTTCAACACCAAGACCATGAAGAAACACAAGGAGTATAAAGAGTATTCGATCAAGTGGAAATGAAATGATTTTGAGGATGTTACTTGAATAAGTGTTATTAACGCAACTCAACATGGTATTTTGGAGAATCAACTTCTTTGAGTAGGGACTCAAGTTTTGAAAATTACTTGAGGTGTATGGTGTAAGAGCATTTGAATTCACAAACAATCTTGTATCAACCAAAAGCAATTGAACAGTTGGAGTCAATTTGTGTTTACATTTTTGTTTTGCATTTTGTGTTATTTGTGAATTGAATCACAAAGAAGTATGTTGTTGGTGAGTTGTAGAAGCATTGTGTTGCATTATGTGGAGTACACAAGTCCATTGCAGATCTTTCATGAAAGACGCACAATCCTATATTGGTTTCTCAAGCATATGTGGATAATCACACAAGTTTATGTAAGTCATGAAATACTAGAGATGTCACACAATATTAAGTATGTGATCTAAATCCGTGAAGTATTCTTGTGAGCCATGAAACACTAAAAGATTGTTTGAAGTTGTGAATCATTGATAATTGAATGTTTGAAGCCGCAAGTTTCAAAAACACAAATTGGTTGTGTATTGGCTTTGTTGATGGGTCGTTTAGCACTTTGCATTTGAATTCCATAAGTTTAGGAGCCCGATTGTGTTGCATTGGGTGGTCTGTATGCCTATTTAAATGAATCTCAATTGCCTTAAGAGGGTAAAGTAAGTCATGAGCAAGCGAGAGTGACTAAAGGTATTAGCTCGGTGTTAGCTTGTAGGAGTAGAGTGTTGATGCGAGCTTAAGGCTCGAAGCCGAGTATGATGTATTGATTATATAGTTAGAAATCGACGTGAATGTGTCATCCTTTCAAACATATGAAATAAAAGTCTTGTTTCGTGTAAGTGTTCAAACCTATGCTCACTTAATATTTCTTGCATGTTCACAATTTCAATTCTATTTGGTTTGTTTTCCACGAGTATTATAAGGGTTGCTCTTCATTCGACTCCTTAACCGCATCTACATTAGTAGTACAAAGATGGCTTAGTTGTACACTATAGTGAGAAAGCGTAGGGCTTTACAAGCCAAGGAGAAGCTTGACATAATGGTAAAGTTACAGAGTCATGTAAGGATGGCACACAAATAGGAAGAAGTTCAAATGAGACAAGCCAGGGAAAAGCTTGACATAATGGTAAAGTTACGGAGCCATGCAAGGATGGCAGACAAATAGGAAGAAGTCCAAATGAGACAAGCCAAGTAGAAGCTTGACATAAAGGTAAAGTTGCGTAACCATGCAAAGATGGCACACAAATAGGAAGAAGTCCAAATGATAGAAAGTCTCGTGCGCATAGTAAAGGACAAGCCCACACTCAAAAGAAATGAAGAGGAGGTTGTTCAAAAGATGATAGGTGAACATTGAATGAAAAAGATTTGTTGATGATCACAAATCAAGCAAACAAAGGAGCACATGGAGATGATAATAATGGTATAGCTTAGATACCAAATGATAGAATAGAATAAGATTGCGAATGACCAAAGAGGGACATGAAGCCTCACAAATATTATTGATCATGAAATCGATTACATTACAATGCAAGAGCTATAATATTTATAGATATTAAATGACCTCATATGGATAGACATGACACCCAGCAGACACCAACTACGAGATGATAAGACCCATCTCACATGCACATGTAATTACTACTAATACCAATATTGAATGTTATCCAACATAACAATATTGAATGTAAGTCACTAGACTAGAGTGCACATGTTGCACATTATTAAATAAAAGACAATGCAATAAAATGCAATAAATATGCCTACGCTAAATTATGCTAACATTCCCAACTTAATTTTGCATAGTTTCCAATGAAGTGGAGAGGAACTCTCGAAAGTGTGAATTTGTCATGTGCAAGTGACTTAGTGAAAACATCTCGCCTTCTGTTGGTGTAGGATGTAAATGGAGCTGTATGTTGTGCTTCAAGACATGCTCGCGTATGAAATGAACCCGTACTTCAATATGCTTGGTTCTCTCATGAAATCTTGGATTGCGAACAAGCTTTAGAACTCCTTCATTATCAACATATACTAGAGTAGATTTACATGCGGTAGACCAATTCCTTCCAAAGATTCGGCGTAGCCATATTGCTTCACAAACAGCGTGGCACACTGCACTCGATACTCGTCGTAGAAGAGCGAGAAACAAAGTTGTTTTTGCTTCCCCATGATATCGGTCCAAATCCCATAAAGAAGACGAAGCCTAATGTTGACTTCCTATCATCCATGTTTCGCATGATTTGAATCGAATACCCCCGTCAAGAAGAAATTGTCATTCTTCTTGTACTCTAGACTCAAGGTCAAATGTACCCTTTAGATATCTTAGTATTCTCTTTCACGCTTTCCAATGACATATTTTCGGTTCTTGCATGAAGCGTGATAAATAGTGATGCGCAACGCCGATATCGGTCTAGTATATGTCGTGTAAATGAGACTCCCGATCAATCGCCAATAGAGAATTGCATTCACCGGTGGTGATGGATCGGAACGAGATAATCAAGTCTCGCTTCCATAGGTGTAGTAATAGGAGTGCGCAGTCCCATCATCATGAATTTCTCGAGCGTTGTCTTGGTGTATTTCAACCGTGATACAAAGATATGATTCTCTTTTGCCATACTTCCAACCCAAGACAATAGTGCGCATGAGCCCGAGATCCGTCATGTCGAACGATCGATTAAAATTCTTCTTTGTTGCATCGATCATCTTCACAGAACTGCCTGTAATGACTAGATCGTCGACATAAACAACCACAATGACAATCTCCCCCCCTTGCTTTTTGAGGTAGAGATTGGGGTCATAAGGATTCCTTTCGAATCCATGACTTATGAGATGCTCATCAATTTTGATGTACCATGCCGGGTGCCTGTTTTAGGCCATATAGAGATTTTATGAGTCTGCATACCATCATCTCTTTTCCTGGTATTACATAACCCTCTGGTTGAGTCATATAGACTTCTTCTTGCAAATCTCCATTAAGAAAGGCACTTTTCACATCCATTTGGTGGACTTTCCAACCAAATTGTGCAACTAGAGCAAATATCATCTTGATTGTCTTGATCTTGGTTGTGGGAGCAAATGTCTCCTCATAATCAATGCCTTCTTGTTGTGCATACCCTTTCTTGCTACAAACCTTGCTTTATACTTCAATAGTCCCATCGATTTGTACTTAGTCTTGAATATCCATCTCGCATCCAATGGGTTTCTTCCTGGTGGAAGGTCGACAAGTTGCCATGTGTTGTTTTTCATCACCGATCGATACTCAATCCATGGCATCTTTCCAAGCTTTTGATTGTAGGGGCTTGAATCGTAGATGGCTCAACTGTTTCAACAACTCTGCTCATTAGGGCATAATTGACCTCTTCACGAGCTTGACTGCGAGTTCTAGGTCCAGGATTGGATGATGTGCTAGGTGCTTCATCCAAATTTGCATCTCTTATTAATTGAGTATACCATTTAGGTAACTTCTGTTCCATTGGCTTATGGTGGATCCAATTTTTCACCATCATCCAATTCATCCGTCATCTTGGTGGGAACATCAAATTCTGTCTTCACAAGAGGTGTATTCTGCATGTTTGTTGAGTCGTTGAGTGGAGCATCTACTTGTTTCTTCTCAAAGAACTCAACATCCCTACTTGTGTATACTTTCTTTGCTTTCGGATCCCATAATCACGTGCCAAGTGCTTCTTCACCGTATCCAATGAATATCGGTTCCTCACCTTTCATATCCAACTTGTTCCTGTTCTTCTTGGGTATGTGCATGCTAGCTTTACACCCAAATACTCTTAGGTGTGCAATTGATGGTTTCCGATTTGACCATGCTTCTTGAGGTGTCACTCCTTCAAGAGCTACTGTGGGCACTCTGTTCAACAAATAGACTGCAGCTTGCAGCCTTACGCCCAAAATGTCTTTGTTAAACCCGAGTCGTCAATCATACTTCGCACCATTTCCATGATAAGTACGATTCCTTCTCTCAACTATACCATTCGTTGTGGTGTGTGAGTAGGAGGCATTTGTCTACGAATCCCATGAGCTTCCAGGCAAGTCTTGAACTCATTGCTTGTGAATTCCCTCCTCGATCTCGATCGGCAGAGACTTTTGATCTGCGACCAACTTCATTCTCAACAAGTGCTTTGAACTTCGAAATGTCTCAAAGGCTTGACTCTTGTTTCTTAGACAATATATCCACATCTTTCTTGAGTAGTCATCAACACAAAGCATGAAGTATTGACATCCGAGAATGACTTGGTTGCGTATGGGCCCGCAAAGATCGGTGTGCACCAAATCAAGCTTTCCGTAGCTCTATATGTGTTCTTCTCGGAAGGGTACTCGTGTTGCATTCCAAATTAGGCAATTGTGACACTTGTCGGTGTTGTGCTTTGTAGGCAATCCTTTCACCATATTGCCCTTTTGAAGTGTTTGGAGATAGCCAAACCGATGTGACCATATTTGTGATGCCATAGTTACAGCAGATGTGTGTCTTTGGCCACTAGAGCTTGATCATCCTTGTGGACAAAATCAAGTTGGAACACGCGTCCCACATTGGAGGCTCTTCTACAATCTTGGAACCTCTTGACTTATCTCTTATCAAGCACACTTTTTCTCCATTAAATCACAAAATTCAACTTCAAGTTGTGATCAAGGAGTTGACTAACCGATAGCAAATTCTTGGTCAACCCGGTACATACAATACATTTGTGATTTTTATCATGTTTTCCAAGAGGTAGTGAAATGTTTCCAATCCCTCGACATCAGATGTATGATGAGTCATCACCTAATGACACATGGTTCTTGTTAGGTGAGTCACGCAAAGGTGTAAAACCAATCCTTACGTCCAAATATCATGTGTCGAGTTGCACCCGAGTCAACATACAGGATATCTTGTGTGGACTTGGTTTCTTCATCAAACTGAGCAAAATACATGTGGTGTCCTTCATCCGAATCATCCTCATGTTCGCAATGTACCCTTGTTGTTTGGGTTTTATTTGCCAATTACCATTTTTCGCCCTTGATTGTTGTTGTTGGACTTCCCTTTATTTGAATTATTGTTACCCTGTTGGTTATTGGGTTTTAAATTGCTTGGTGAACCCTTTTTATAGGAATTGTACCAACAATCTTTTATGTCATGTCCCCCTCTATTGCAAATGGGACACTTCTTGGTGTTGTCTCGTTGACTTTGATTTTGTTGGGATTTCTTGTGATTGACCTGAAATTTTCCTTTCCTTTATGATTGGAAGATAGTGCTTGCTCATCTTCATGATCTTTGTTGTTCATTGTCTCTTCTTGTTGGAGTAGATTGACCAACTTCTCAAAGGTGTGTGTGTTCACTCATATTGATAGTTGTCACAAAGATTCGTAGGAAGGAGGAAGTGCTCACAACACAATTGGTACGAGGTCTTCATCACTTATCTCTTTTCCCAATGCCAATAGAGATGCCCTCAAAGTAAAGAACTCGTCTCAAAAAAACTTCAACCTTCTCATTGTGCTTGAACTTGAGAGTATGCGGTTGTGATAGTAGGTTGAGGATAACATTCTTGTTATTTGCCTCATGACTGCTCAACTTATCCCATGCATCCTCGCCAATGTGGCATCTCTAATGTGGGGTTGCACATCGTCTGCATTACGCTAAACAAGATGATCAACTTGGCCTTTTGATCGCCCTGTCAAATTGAATTTGTTGTCTTCCATCATCAAGTGATCTTGTTGTTTGTCCATCTATAACTGTCATAGGTCTTCAAACTCGAGTAACACCTTGATCTTCTTGGTTTCCATGCAAAGATAGTTCTCTCCTCTAAGCGGTTGTGAATCGGTAAGAAGAACTTTGGTGCTTGGCACCCATTCTCGCAATCGAATTTCAAACTCGAATTTCGACAAAGGTAAGGCTCTTATTACTCCGGGTTTATGGTCTCCTCTCAATATACCGTCAAAGCCGATATACCAAACATTTCTATGACGCTCCTTCCGATATACCCGTCAGGTGCGTGGAAGAAGATCACCCTTTCAATATACCCGTCGATGACGGAAAGAGGTGTTAACGCACGTGAAAGAATTTAGTACGTGGTACTTTAGCAAGGAGAGGGTTTGTGCAAGCACAAACGGATGGGAGGACTCAAATGTGTGTGTATTGTGTCCTTATTACTCCCCTCGTCGATTTTATAGGGTCGATGCCAGGGCAGCGTTTGACGTTTAGCAACTGTGTTAAGCGTTAAGTGCGCAAGAGTAGTAAAGCGACGGCATCACCCGTAAGCGCTTCCCGGAGGCACCGTATATACCGACACGCTTTATGAGATCAAAGATCTCGTGTGATAGAACCAAACATAAAATAAAAATGTGCATTTTTTTCACTTTATGCACCAAGATTAGACAACATCCTCTCAAAGTACATTAAAATGAAGTTTTTGTGTCCCTCCTCTTTACAAAAAAAAAGGTCTAAAATCACAAAATACACAATTTAGGCCAAAAATATTTTTTTTAACCTCAAATAGGTGTTTTTCCGCTAAATTTAAGCTGTGGCTCTAAATGTGTTTGGTGAGCTTCTAAATTTGGAAATCTCCCAAAATTTATTAATTTCTCAAAATTTTCCAAAAAAAATAATTTAAGAAAAAATATGGAGAGAGTGGGAATTGAACCGCCGACTGTTTGTTCCTAAGATCCAAACAAACAATCGAATATTGTTTTCACCTTTTCTCACAAACCGTGATCTCGGGTTTTTCTAAAATTTTGACAAAGAACATCATACAATATTTTTTTGAAACCCACAAAATTTCAAAAGAATCGAAATCTTAGTTTTGAGATCTTACCAATTTACCAAACTAGATCTCGATTTTTTGAAAAAATGATCCGACTTGCATGAGACTTTTCGTCATATGTAGAGGCCGAATCGAAGATGATGTAAACGAAAAGTTGTGCGCCTCCTTCTTATCTTTCCAAAAAAAATGACATATCAATCGACATTGTATGAAAAATTTACGTCCTTTTTCTAAGAGCTATCTGCTGGAATTTTGTTGATTTGGGATCGCTTCAACTTCGCCTCCCGAATTCTTCACACCTCCACTTTCGGATCTCGATTTTATTTTTTTTTTAGATCTAATTTTTTTTTCTTTTGATCTGCAATTTTTTTCAAGATCTCTCTCTTTTTTTAAGATCTCTTTTTTTCACAAATCTTTTTTTTTTAAATCTGCAATTTTTTCCAAGATCTTTCTCCTTTTTTTTAAAGATCTCCAAATCTGAAATATTCCACCAATATGTTAGATCAATTGGCTATGCCAATGACTAATAAAAAAAAATTACCTTCCAAATAAGTGGATAGGTCAAATTTTAGTTGATGGATGCTTGGAAGGAATGGAGGCTGCGGGATGCTTCAATGGCTCTCCTTTGATGCAGATCTTCTTCTCCAATGGATCCTCTCCAATAGTGCTCCTCTTCAACCTTGCTTGGATAGAACCTACTTTGATACCAAATGATAATAATGGTATAGCTTAGATACCAAATGATATAATAAAATAAGATTGCGAATGACCAAAAAGAGACTAAGCCTCACAAATATTATTGATCATGAAATCGATTACATTACAATGCAAGTGTACCTGTAATATTTATAGATATTAGACAAATGACCTCATATGGATAGACATGACACGCTAAGCAGACATCAACTACGAGATGATAAGACCCATCTCACATGCACATGTAATAATTACTACTAATACCAATATTGAATGTTATCCAACATAACAATATTGAATGCAAGTCACTAAACTAGAGTGCACATGTGTTGTACATTATTAAATAAAAGACAATGCAATAAAATGCAATAAATATGCCTATGCTAAATTATACTAACAGGAGAACCTTACAAAACCCTCTAAAAACTTGATATTTAGATTGAGCAAGGCACCAAATACTCAAGAGGTAGTCAAACAGGATTTAAGAATACCATAAATACAACCACTTGACCAAGCTTGAAATTTCAACTTAACGATGTTTATCAATTCAATATTTTGTTAATGGCTTCTTTTGCATGATTATAGATTGCAATTTTTTATGGCACTAGTCTCTTCCATCCCATAAATACTAAGTTTTATATTTTCTCAAATCATTTATGCATGTATTAAAACATATTCAAAAAAATATAATCTAATAAACGTCCAAGCTATAGTTGTCCATGGCCACATGATATTTTTACCTATCATACATTTTAAATTACTTGAAAACAACCTAAAACCATCCTTTACAAACCTACCCTTGACCTCTCATTTGAAAAGAATGGACATGGAGATGGAACATCTTATATTCATGTTTGATGCGATATTAACACTTGCATGAGTTGTAACATTGATGATATAGTGGCATGTATACTTCTGTGTTATGAATCTATGAGATAGATTACTTTGTATATATGTTATATTTTGCATGTTTCTCAAGAGTGGATTAGGGTTTGTATGTTGACTTCGGGCAAATTAATGTCTCCACGGTTTATTCTTGCAATGAGGGCCTCAAAAATCTCTTGTTACACCTTGGAGAGTGTTCAAACCTCATCCTTAAATGATATGTTGGCACAAGAGCGTTTTACCTATTAAAAAATATCAATTTTGCACCACCCAAAGGTAAATAACAAAAAATGTCCAACAAACATCGAAGAAAAACATAGGTTGATGAATAATCATAATAAACAAGCATGCATCATCATATGTAGAAGGATTTCAAACTTGATTACTATCTAAATTTTAAGTTTACATAATAAAACAATTTAGTCATATAATTGAAATTTTATATTTGAGCCATTGCCTTATAGTAACTTGGAATTTAAAATACATAAAATTAGACATTTACATTTAAACCTCCGCCATAAAGTAGCCTACGACCTAAATATACGATTGTACCTTCTTACATTTCTTTTATGTGATTTAAAAATTAAATTAAAGATTAAACTTTACAATTCCTCAAGTCTCTTAAGAGTTGCTTGACAATCTCACACAAATTCAATTGTTGATCTATATTCCAAGTTTATCACATGTTCATAAAGCTTATCGACGCATTTTGGTAGACAATGATCATGCTTAGGGTAGTCCATGCATGTATTGTGACGCATTCAAGTTTACATCTTCAATATAAATTGACTATTTCAAAACAGGAAGAGAATGTGCAACTCGATAACTCTATCCTGTTGTAGCAAAGATATCCCAATTGTACTAGTAGAATGTGAATGTGACAATGTGTTCTTGTACACAAAGTGGTGCAACATGAGGAAAATATACCATACTCAATTCTTGAGTTGGTATCTTTGATAAATTAGGCTATAAGCACTTGGATTGCTTCAAAAGCGGTTGGATTGCTTCAAAAGCAAAGCTAGATATTCCTCAAGTCGCTTGTTATTCCACTTTGCAATGACTTTAAAGAAATTTGAACAATCTACTAGTGTGTATTTGCCATCTTGGATAAACTTCATGCATAATGCACCGAATAATTTTTGCAACTGTTTAATGCAACATTGGTCTACTAGAATGCATTACATGAATTCCGCAAATAATTTACAGGTAAATAAACCAAGTAACCAACTAGAATTAGTAATAAAATATGTTGAAGGCAAGGACATTGGTAGACATGAAGAAATAGAGTCAAATCCAAGAATGGCCCATGCCCAAAGTCTTTGAACTCAATTACTTTTGAAATCTTCAAATTCCTAGTAGCATCACATAATAATTAAAGATTGACCATGCCAATGCAAGAGAAATAGCAAGGCCATATACAAAATTAGACAAACTGATATAAAAAATAATTTGACAACTAATGGTTATCTATGTCTTGTGAATGTAGATTTCCGACAAAAGTTTCACAATGTTGGTTTCTAGTTTCACCACAATTGCATTTTCTTGCTATAGCTAGAATTTATCTAAATTTGTTCCTCTCGAATTTTCTTCTTTTAGTTAGCTCATGTCTCCCAAATTTATGGGTTTTTAATTTTCCAGCTTATTAGCATATTATATTTTTTTTATGGCACCCTTTATTTCCATGATTGTAAATAGGGATGTATTTCCAATGTTGCAAATAAGAATGGACTCCATTGATCACGTGTCATCAAGCACATGGCATTCTCGCAATTAAAAATACCTATTTAAGTCCATTCGAACCCATCTATAAAATTTGAAAACATCTATTGGCTCGAAAAAGTGTTTCCGAAATAAAACTATGTAGGATTTAATTTATTCTTCTTATAGTTAGACTTAAGTCTCCCGATTTATGGGTTTTATATTTCTCTAGTTATTAGCATATTGTTTTTTAATGGTGCCCTTTATTTCCATGACCATGAATAAGGATTTATATACATCGTTGTAAATAAGAATGGACTCTGAATCCATTGATTATGTGTCATCAAGTACATGTAATTCGACAATTGAAAATGCCTATTCACATCCATTTGAACCTATATGTAAAAATTGAAAACATTTTTGGCTTGAAAAAGTGCTTATGGAAGAAAAGCGTGTAGGATTTTTTTGGCCAATTTTCTTCCTATAAGCACTTTTTCTAATCTTAGGGACTCGAAATATTATATCATATATGCGACTTTTCAGCGGCAAAGACAATGAAGTTATGAACAATGCATGGTATCACCAACCACAACATCACCGTACATTTATTCACATTGGTTACTCTGCAACTGACACCTGAATCACTAACAATACCCCTCTACAATGTACTTTTAAGAACAATTTGTTAAAAGAAACAATTTCTAGCATTTTCCACGAGAAACGTTATTAATCCAGTTGTCAGCCACTATGGAAAATTTTACAATGCATATGTTCCCAAAAGTATGCATACCTAGTCTACAATTTTTCACAATATTACACGATTGCCAATTGAATGGATCCAAACATTCTCGCAATCTGCATGTAAATCAAAAAATTAGAGGATTATTCACCAGTTTATTTTCCATTATCATTGCAGTTGTATAATATGATGATGTCCCATTTAGTCATTACACTCCATGCCATCCTGTTTTAGACGGAGATGGAAAATAACAATGTCTGCGTGAACACCTAATCCTAGTGTACAAGGAAAACAAAAAAAACAAAAAAAAAACCCTAAAAGTCCGAAATCTGTTGTCCTATCCAAGATCGGCGAGAGCTTGTTAAAAAGAGCACTATAAACATTGTTTGAGATGAAATTTCCATAAACTTCTAGCTGGGGCTAAAATATTTTAAGTACTTATCACGTAGTTGCATGTTATGTAATGATCATCGAAAACCAAGAACTTTGGACCATTAAGCGAGAGCAGCATTAGAATAAGCATTATAAATACCTTCCACGCTCTCCGTCGAGATATTGAAGAACACACCAAAGAACACTATATATCCAACTATCTAATACGAGACAACACAATAAAGGCAAAGGGGATTGGCCACCATGATAAACTTTGTTCTCTAATGTGATTTAGATGTTAATTATTCTCAACAACGTACTAAGGACATTAAAGTGATTTATTTTTTCCGAGACTTATTTAATGATGGCTAATGTTATTACAATGACATTATTATGAGGTATCCAATTGGTTGTGTAAAGGTAAAGAGAGAACATGATAAACACAACCAATATATAAAAACTAGAGGAGAGTCCACGATTTTTATTGGTTTTAAAGTATGTCTAGACTCTAAATTGAAACAAACGTATGCCCCATCTTTACAATGTTGGCTACGCATGAAGCCCATTAATATTTTTTCCCCTAACATAATTATTTGATCACATGGTTATGATGACGACACAAGTATATCTTTGTGGAGCTAAGTCGCAAGGTTCGAGTTTGCATTCATGTTCGATGAAAATAAAGTTCAGTTCAAGTCTCCAAGGGATAAAGTTCGAGGAAAAAAACATCTTTAAGTTCGAACAATTTTTTTTCTATCATTTATATTTTTTGAAAAAATGCATAAATATGTCGAAAGACAGAGTGGAGAGGCGCTTTATATCCACTACTTTTAGTCGGTAAATATATATATAAACATTTTTAAAATAATAAAAAATCGTGTCAAGAACTTCCTATGTACAAGCAATGAATAAAGTTCGAGTTCATGTTCGACGAGAATAAAGTTCAACTAAATTTGAACTTTTTCTATAAAAAATCGAACCTTGTGACATAAGCTGTGGAGGAAAAGACATGATAAGCACAAAACAATAGAATGACAAAAGGCCTGCCTGCACATGCCCGCACACACACACGAGACAAACACCCGCACATAGAGACACACACACAAACATGCATGGTATGCACGCACATACGAAACATATTCATGAATTCAAATCTTGTGGAAGATTAAAATTATAGAGTAGTTTGTCCCAACATAAGAAGATAACGAAAGATGGCATTAACAATCTATCGGTGGATGGCCTTGGATGGGACCCACCAGGAGTGGTTATAATGGGGAAGATTTAAGGACACGTTATTATTTATAGACTAGTAATAGTTGTACCACATTCACCTATTGGATGTGAAAACAAGAATATACAAGCATAAACTCACAAGTCAGAACATAGGTATCTATGTTGGTGTTTATTTTTATTTATTTTTGCAAATGACATGTAGGTGTGTTGATTAAGTGGGCTAGTTAAGCCCAGCCCCACCCATGTTCAAATCTTCCTGAGCATTTGAGGCCGTCCGGTTGTGGCTGTATATTTATGTTGGTGTAATAAAATAATTCTAACAGAAACCAATATAATAAAATTTTAAACAATAGTTATTCACATTATTCTTCAACAGATCATTTGCAAGTAAAGGGTACAATTGCTAGTTACTTCAGCTATCAAGGTGTATAGGTGATCTTAGATCTAATAAGATTAGAGCATCTCTATGCCTTCATCAGAGTACAAGCAAAACAAACCTATAAATTAAAATTGTAAATTAAGGCAAACCTAAAAATTAAAATCATACATTAAGGACACCCGCAACAAAGAACGAAGATTTATTAACTGGAAATTGTAAAAGATTTTGAGTGCTCTCAATCAAACCCCTTAAACTTCGTGATTTTGCCTAAGTAAAATGAATACAAGAAAATATAATAGAGAGCTTTTCACTCTTGGAACCATAGTTTTTCCAGGGGTTTTATGTCAATGATCAACCTTACTGCTTGGTAAGAAGTGGTTCATTTGGGGACTTGGTTTTTCGAACCAAGACAAATTTAATTTTGAAAAAACACTTTAAAATTAAGAAACAAGAAACCGTGCATAATAGAAAAATGGTGATTCAAAACCAAAATATTGAATGTCAAGAGAACATATAAGCTTTTAGGAAATGCTGAAGAAGAATTAAACAAGAAGAAATCCTTATTGTAAAAGAGAGAGCAAAGAATGTAAAGAGAGAGAAGAAATGAAAGAGAGAGAAGAAATGAAAGAGAGAAAATACACAACTCATTACAGTGGTTCTTGTATCCATTGTCAATTAAACTCCAACCAAGAACAACAATACTTATGGCATGTAGTAAACAACATGAATATTGATTCAAAGACTTGTTTCTTCCATCATGTTCTTTTTACTACATCCAATTAGATTCAAATAGTATTTGATAGTGATATGCAAAATTGAGTAAGTTTCTCAATCTGAATACATGTCTAAGTTGTCAGTAACACCCTTATAAATTATAAATCTTTTTCCTGCTAATAATAAATTTCTTGTCCGAATCAAAAATGAAAATGTATTTGAGTCGCAAGTGAGGTTGGACTTTTACAACATCTAGGTGAGAATGATGCTCCTTGAGATAAACGTACTTTGCTTAAAGCATCCAAGCTAAAGTTGAGTTCAAAGTTGCCTCTGCAAGCAATTCTCTCAAAGGTCGAATTGGAACCAAAAACCATGACCTTTAAAAAAGGCCACATATTGGCATGCAGGAAGATACGGGAACACGTTATGGTGGCTTTTGAAGCTCAAATGACCTATATCTTTTGCTTTTCTTTTCCTTTATTCATCTTCCTTGGGACCATTAAAATATATGTTGTGAGGAAGATTCAATTTCAACAATTGAACAAGGTTTTAGTTAAGTTTGAACCAATCGGCTGACCAATTTCCTTAACATAATAGAGGGCTAATACAAACTGCCCGACTCATTTGCTTTAACATTTTCCAGAACAGATTCTAATCCATTTCTCCTTCAGGAATCTACTCTACAAGCATTGATCCCAAAATCGCCAGGGTTTATGCACGATCTAGAGGCCTCTTTTATTGAAAAAAAAAAAAAATGCATAAAATGGATTGCTGGCTTTTGGCCTGATGACTTTCCTTTGTTAGCTGCATGTCTTTTAAGCTCCACAATGCGTTAAACATATAGGAACTCCACGCACCTGACCATGCACATACCCTACTGCCTGCCAAATTGATCCTGTGCCACCAAAATGGAAACACAAAATGATCACCATTAGGCACATTTAGGTGTGCACCAACAAGAAGTTATCAGTCCACTCCATATAATTGATATAAACCTTGTTATCGTATTGAAAAGATTGCATTCGCTCATAAATTGACATAAACTTCTGGTCTAAAAGATTATCTGCTTTCACTTCACTGGCATAACAGAGATCCTATTTTCTTTCTGGAGAGTGATCGCCTTCCATATAGTGTTGTTATTTTCATTTCTTGATTTTTTTGGTCAAATGCTTCTTTTGCAAAGCAAGTCCCACTAACCAGGTAAGGATCCTGTGCAGTATAATTGATTCTAGACATCCTGCAACAGAATTGGCTTCAAGGTAAACCTAAAGCTCTTAACTCATCAACCTCGTGATTTTCTACATTTCTTCATGGAGAATGTGGCGCGGAGATTCGAGAAGGAACCCATATCCTCCAACTGGGAAACCCATCTATGAAAATTCTAAAACTACACAAGTCTTGAGTGCAATGATAATGCAATAAAACTTGCTAAGATACAGACATAAGATAAATTCTAATCAGGAACCCTCCTTGCAGAGCAATGATGCCCATTGACATTATGTTGGAAGTATCACCTTGAAGGCTTGAACTAATCAAGCATATTCCATAGTGTTGTACGGAGAGTTGTCTCCTTACCTTGAACTAATCAAGCATATTCCATAGTGTTGCACGGACACTTGTCTCCTTCCACCAAAGACACAACACCAAGACTGTTTTTAATAAATATTTTGTACTCTTGAACCCAGATATGATAACAAAGGCAAATATCAATATAATTTGTCGTCTTTTAACATCTAATTTCTTTACTTTAAGAAGTTATTAATGTTTTCATTGGCTGTGTAATATTATTTTCTCCAACTTTTCTGTATGTATTGATAAATATGATATGCCATTTAGCCTTAAATATCGGCTATCCCTTGCAGAGAAATCGTGTCCATTGACATAATGTTGGAAGTATCACCTTGAACTGAAAAAGTGGTTAAGTCTAGATATTGGCTAGACTTAACCACTTGGAACAGCTGGTATGCCATCTTTCCTCAATTATTTGGCATTCAGAGAAAGCAGGGATGTAATTTGAATACAAGTCAACGGGTTGAGTTCTAGCTGGATTTGGCTGTGAAAGTACTGGTCAAGCATGAAGTTTGATTGATTTTGAATTGAAAACTGGATGAATACCCAATAGGGTGTAAGATCAAGCTGAAAAGCATTTTTCTTATCTTATTTATTATGGTGTAAGGAACATAGAACAGAATGAATTTGCGGACATTTAGAGGTTCCTTCCTACATGTGAAGCCATTCATGACCACTCTCTTTACGGGAAAGAGAAACTTGGCACTAATTGCGACGTACCTATTCTTTTGCCAAGGGTAAACGCTTTCAAACAGAGCTATGAACTGGTATTACAATAAGCCACAAATGACCACATATGAATTTAACATGATCTGTGAGAATTGAACCTAGGTGGGGCTGGAAACAACCCATTTAACCAATCAGCCTACATCTCACTAATGTGACATGCCTATTTGACTTGCAATAGAGTGAGCTCTTTAGCTCAATTATGTATAAGCTATTAGAATGTAAAGCTTATTAAATATGGATGTCATCAGTTATTTAACTACAAGTTGGTTGTAACCGGTTGTAACTATATCAACCGTTTTGTAACTACATCATTCATAATAAATAGACGGACACACAATCTCAAATGTGTGCATTCCGGTTTCTCTTCATTCCATCTTTGTACATTCTATTCTTTCTTTATTCTTTCTCTCTCCGCATATTCTAACATTGGTATCAGAGCGTGGTAAGTAAGGAGAAAGAGAAGGAAGGAGGTCACCATTTTTGCTGCTGTTACAGTCATATTACAGTTCGCAAAAAGGCTGATTATATACACAAACGTGAATCACAAAAGGACAGAAAAAGTGGCTGTGAATACCAACTAGGGCACAGGACAAAATTATTTTCACAGAGTTTGCAAGGAAATCAACGGAAATCACAAGAAGATTTTTGAGGGACATCATTTAGGGCTTCTTCGAAGGCCACGACATAAAGTCACGCTGCAAACAGTCGTGCAAGGAGCAAACAAAGTTGCGAATCAGGAGCAAGCAAAGTCACGTTTTTTCAAATTTCACAGTTCTAAAGTATTATTAGGGCTTTTGTGAAGTGCATATAAATGCATTTCCACCATTGACAAGGGCATAGCAGAGCCAAACGCGGGCCACACATTTACAGTCGTGGAAGGGCACATTTTCAAGCCATTACAGTCAAACTAACAGTGCTGCAACCAGACGCGAATACAGTCACGATTTTCGAGTATGAAATAACCACAAAACCAGAACAAATACATTTGTCGCAATTTCTAAAGGCTACAAGTTGACAGGTACAGCATTCGCAAATTTCTAGGGCACGAAATCCTGCAAACGTGAAGGGCATCAGTCCAAAATTGTGTTTAATCTCTCCCTAATCAGGTACGAGTTGTGTAAAGCTGATTTAAATAATACAAAATTGAGAGCAAAAATAGAGAGTTACAGATTGTGATAAGTTGAAACCAATCACAAATTGCAGTCGTATAAGAGCATTAAACCAGTCGTAGGGCAGAGGAACTGATATTTTATTTATCTTGGTAAATGCGCAGTAGTATTTATTTTATTTTATGGAAATTCCAGTAGAAAGATATTCTGGTCTATCTTTTCATACATGGAAAGTGAAAATACAAATGCAACTTATGAATAAAAATTCGTGGGATTGTCATGTTCGAGCCAATGATGTGCTCAAGGGTAAAAGCATATCAAATACAACCAATATAGCCATGGTTGAAGACCCACCAGATGCAGAAGGTAGTGAGGACTGAGGACAATGACAAATACGCAATATAAAGATGATCGAAACTTTGAAGGCAAGAAAGAACACAGGTAGATGAAGCTCGGTATGGATGGTTGCTCAGATAGTTCAAGAGACTGTGGATCTTGGGAATTATACCCTCATGAGGGTCATGAGACAACTTGATGGAGCTTGTGGATGGCTCAAGTATGGATGGTTGTCCAATAATTTGGGAGATCTGTGATTCGGGAGTTCGGGAGGTGGAATCCGAGAACTCGGGAATTCAGCTCGGGAGCTACACCTTTACGAAGGTCACGAAGCAGCTTGATGGAGCCCTACCTAGTCATAGCATTGCTTTCAAAGTGAAAGCCTTTGAAGATTACGTAGTTCTGTTTTGTTAGAATGTTTGTTTTTGCTTTATGTAGGATAAGCCTTAAGAGGGGGTATTAGAATGTAAGGCTTATTAAATAAGGATGTCATTAGTTATTTAACTACAAGTTGGTCGTAACCGGTTGTAACTATTTTAACCATTTTTTAACTACATCATTCATAATATATAAATAGACGCACAATCTCAAATGTGTGAATTCGGTTTCTCTTCATTCCATCTTTGTACATTCTATTCTTTCTTTATTCTTTCTCTCTCCGCATATTCTAACATAAGCTAAATTGTTCAATGAATTGTGCTACTTATCTTGCTCCTATTAAACAATAGGGGTGGTGGCAGATGGATGAGGAGAAGTAATGGCAATGAGTCCTGCCCTATTGCGCGGTAGAGGTGCAGGTGATTGGAGGAGAATATATGTCAATGGGTGGCAAAGGCTAATAACTGAGGCAAATTTCAAGAGGACTAAGTAGAGTGTTAAACTCAGTTATTAACTTATTTGATGCATGGTTGTGGCTGCATTTTACAATTGGAAGCTTGCCATCCCCAACACAGGGCTGCTATGATCATAGATCTGCAATATAACTGAACTAGAGCCCAATTGACACTTTGGCTCGATCATCAGTTTGTAACTTAGTGTCAAGTCCAAAAGGTATCCCAAAATTCACAAATGAACTTAGAATCCATTCAAGATGATCAATACATCAATCAAAACACATCTCGTCTACACACTTACCCTAAGATGAATTAGGAGATGTCCAGCACAAACCTAGTTTTCCTGCATGGTGTGAGGATCACGGCCATAAAGAAGCAATCACAAATTCCAATTTTAGGTCTGTAACCCAGTGTGAAAATCCACGAAGATAGACTCCTTAAGGCACTAGAGAAATAGAAGAGTGTACAGCCCCTTGTTTGGAGTTCATTGCCTGCATAAGCCACTCAAACATGAATGCATGCTCTTATATCTAGCTTCAGCAGAAGCCAATAAAAGTACTTTTAATGTGTAGAAATGATCTGCAAATGTCAAAATGTCCTGCTACCTTGCAATAGTGTGATTCCCGAATCAGTTTATGACACAGATCTCCCTAGTTACGTAAAGATGTCCTAGGCAATAATAATAAGCTTCCTTGAATATATTGATTTGCAACCCACTCTTATCTACAGAGTTCAATGTAGACATTAGAACAGACCAAAGCGAGGGTTCACAGTAAACAAGGCCTAGTTGTAATATAATAAATCCATATCAGTCAAACATGGGATTTCATCTTTGGAGACGCCGTCAAAGAATTGATATTTTTAACATCTTAGACAAGATTCTGTGTAGACATGTGATGGAACGAATCCATACCCTCTGACTTAGCAAGCACAGTCTTGACTTTTACAGATGTTCAAATGATACAGGTTACCAAGACAAAAACGTCGAAGGAGCTTGGGATAAGTTAGTGAATATAATAAACCCATATCAGTCAACACATGGGATTTCATCTTTGGAAACACCATTGGAGAATCGATATTTTTAACATCTTAGACAAGATTCTGTATAGACACGTGATGGAACGAATCCATACCCTCTGACTTAGCAAGCACAGTCTTGACTTTTACAGATGTTCAAATGATACAGGTTGCTGAGACAAAAACATCAAAGGGAGCTTGGGATAAGTTAGTGAATATAATAAATCCATATCAGTCAACACATGGGATTTCATCTTTGGAGACGCCATCGGAGAATTGATATTTTTAACATCTTAGACAAGATTCTGTGTAGACACGTGATGGAACGAATCCATACCCTCTGACTTAGCAAGCACAGTCTTGACTTTTACAGATGTTCAAATGATACAGGTTGCCGAGACAAAAACATCAAAGGCAGCTTGGGATAAGTTAATGAATATAATAAATCCATATCAGTCAACACATGGGATTTCATCTTTGGAGACGCCATCGGAGAATTGATATTTTTAACATCTTAGACAAGATTCTGTGTAGACACATGATGGAACGAATCCATACCCTCTGACTTAGCAAGCACAGTCTTGACTTTTACAGATGTTCAAATGATACAGGTTGCCGAGACAAAAACATCAAAGGGAGCTTGGGATAAGTTAGTGAATATCTCTGGAATTATAACCTTGGCCTATTGATGGGGAATTGATCCCTTGCAATAAATCAGTTCTCTAATTTTCATTTTCACTAATTCTGCATTTAATTAGTACAGAAGAGGGTTTCCTTTCGTCTCTCTTTTTCCAATGATGCACCTTTTGATCAATAGAAATTCTTACGTTCTTATTAATAATCAGTTTGGAAATATATTTACCATGCCCAAGTATTTCAATCAAAAGTAATACAGAGCACTAGCTGCAGCTGATAGTCACTATCCTACACTTCAAGTGGAAACTGTCAAGGTAAAAATTGCCACCCCAAAGATATTGATACATTACCACATTGGTGGAGTAGATCTGCACAGCTGATATGAAGCAATTTTGCCCCCAGATACTTTCTGCCCTTGATACACAAGGATATATATATATATATATATATATATGGTACATAATAAAATTAAAAATTATATATTTATTTTTTTGACATGAATATTACCTAATACCGCCATTGATGCATATAGTCACAGATCTGCATGTTTCCAGTAACACTTTAAACTGCAGAAAATCTTAATTTTGTGTCTATATTTACTAAAGAACACAAAGAATCAGCAGAGAAAGTTTCTGAGTATCGGACCTATGCTTCACGCCAATTCTATTATAAACTGAGCAGCTCAACATCCTTTTGCCTATTCTGAACACCAATAATTATATTCATGCTAAAGCAAGCATACATAAAGTTAATAAAAAAACTAAACTTATCTTCAAATATAATGAGTCCAATCAGAGAAAATCTGGCACTATCAGCCCTATGCTTCGTGCTAATTCCATCATGATCTGAGCAATTCAAGTTTCAACACCATTTTTGCCTATTCTGAGCACCATAAACTATATTCATGCTAAGACAAGCATACCCCAAAAGTTTTTGTGAAACCCCAAATGTGCAGTTAAATATGATAAAACAATTCCCTCATGCCAATGGTTATATAATTGATTCAAATATTGCAATCTCCTCTAAAATTGCAAATAAAATTCAGTCATTTCTGCACTTCATGTGTATACCACCTTCAAATCAAAATAAATCAATTACTGCCATACGCAGTGTTAGCAGGGGACATGTCCCCTAGATTTTGGTGATATCCTGGATGTCTTGAATGTTTCGGGACTTGAGTACTTGGAGGCCTATTTTTCTTTTAAATTTTCTGAGACTTTTACTTTTAAAAAGCTGTTAATTTTACAAATACATTAAATTTTAATGTCGAAAGTACCCTAAAAACATTGAATACAGTTTAAATCACTATTATAATATATTCTAAAAATTGCCCACGGGATTGTGCCATAATGGTAATAGGGCACTCCTCATAGTGTACCCCAATCAACGTACTAAGGCAAACCAAAACCCCAGTGAACACATGGTGAGGTTTTAGTGTAATGATTATGGGGTACATTAGAGTGTGACCAAGATTTACAAATCTTACGAATGTTGTACAAGTATTGATTGTGTGGTACATTTGAGCCTGACCAAGGTTTACTGATCTTAATAATGTGTCTATACTAAGTTGCAGAGTAATGATAGTGAGCTACATTCAATTGTGACCCTCGTTTACAAATCGTAAGAAGGGATTCTAAGCTTGGTTGTTCTATAATGATTATGGCATACATTCAAGAGTAGGAGATTTACATATATTAAGAATGCAGTCTAAGCTAGGTTATAGTAAATAAAATTATAAATTAAAACAAATTGAAAGAAGCTGAAATTAAATTAAAATAATAAGATTAATACATCCATTATCCAACATTGAATAATATTCTCATATTACTCATGAGTCATTAATGTCAATTTCCGACCTCCGAGGATAACATCTCCACCTCCACTTCATCCAAACTATTCTCAAAATACAATTCTTAGTTTGTGTCTCAGACATTTTTCAAATTAATATCCCAATAAATACTTCTGATTTAAATACAAAATGATCAATTATGTATTGTATTTTCTGCCAAATTTTTGATGTGCTCTCCCAGGCTAGAGGGGAAAACTTTGTTTCTAAACTTTTCATTCCCCACATCCCTGAAACATCTGGGACAAGGAAAAAATGGGGGGATCCCTGAGTAACTATGAGTTATATTGTAATGGTTATAGGTGTACATTCGAGTGTGACCAAGGTCCACAAATTTTAGGAGTGTGGTCTAAGCTAGGTTGTAAGTAACATTGTAACAATTATTGGGTACATATGAGCACAACAAAGGTTGTCCTGTAATGATTATGGGATATATTCAAGCATAACTAAGGTTAACAAGTCATAAGAATGCAGTGTAAGCTGTGCTATAGAATAATGATTATGAGTACATTCAAGCTTGACCAAGTCTGTATTGTAATGATTGTGATGTACGTTCAGACATGACCACAGTTATCGTGTAATAATTGTGGGGCACGTTCAAGCATGACCAAGGTTTACACATCTTAGAGATGCAGTCTATGCTAGGTTGTGCTACAATGATTAAGGAGTATACTTGAGCAAGACAGCGGCTAACAAATCTTAAGAATTTCGTTTAAGCTGGGTAGTACTGTAGTGATTATGGGGTGCATTGAGCATAAATGAGGTTTACAAATCTTACAAATGCAATCTAGCCTAGGTTCTAGAGTAATGATTATCATATATATTTCAGTATTAGTGAGGTTTGCAAATCTTAATAATGGGGTGCAAGCTAGAAGAGCAGCGATATTGTGCTACACTTGATCCTAATCAAGGATTTTAAATCTTAAAAATTCAATCCAACAATCAAGTATAGTCAATATTTACAAACCATAAGAATTTGACGTAACATTCAAGTGTAACCGAGGTTTACAAATCTTAAGAATGTGATCTAACAGTCAAGCATAGTTGAGGTTTACAAATCTTAAGTATGCAATTTAACATTTATGTGAAACCAAGGTTCACAAATCTTAAGAATGTCATTAAACATTCGATGTAACCAAAGGCTTACTAATCTTAAGAATGTGGTCTAAGCTAAGTTGTAAAGATTACAGGGCACATTCCGGAATGACCCATGTTTACAGAGCAATAATGGCAGAGGTTGTAGAGTAATGATTATGGGCTACATTGGAGTGTGAGCCATAAGCCATGTTTACAGAGTAATGATTATGGGGTACAATCAAACATGCGCTATGTTTAGAGAGTAATGATTAAGGAGTGCATTCCAACATGACCCATGTTTACAAATCTTACTAATGTGGCCCAAGCTTACCCCACATAGTGTTACAAACCATAACTCAACCAAGATTTTACTAAACAACGATAAAAATGCATTCTAAAAGTTACACATCAAACAGGCGCACACCCACATTCAAAACCCTAAGCCCCAACTAAAATCTTAAAAAGATGAATTGATCAATTAATTTAAAAAAGATCAATTCGACTAACCCGTGGAATTCTCAAATCTTTCAAAACAGATGACCACAGAAAACTTCAGGCTTCATCCAACGAAAGAAGTGAAATATGTTCTTCAAGCGAGCATTCCACATGGCATGAAGTTCGAACCCGGGCGGATATCAAAATCAAACCCAGGCTGCGCTGTTCTATACTATCAGAAGAAGATGATGAAGTCGAATAGGAAGATGGTTTTGTTTTCTTGGTAGTGGGTCTGTATTCAACTGCGTCGTAGAGAATAATGTTGCCCTGCTTGTCCAGGCAATGGAATTTTCCCACGAAAACACGGCCATCTATAACCCCAACGCGGAGATTTTTGTAAAGAAGCTTGCGGGCACGTTTAATCACAGGATGGGAATTGTTTTCTTGGATTTCTTCCTGTATTTTATCTGTGATTTCTTCCATGGAGGACTTTACAGCTCTCTTTTTTGTGGGTCTAAATCTGCTAAACTTTAAAAAATACAAGTTATAAAGAGTTTCTCCCAGCGTTGGCGAGATTTAGAAGGAGATATAACCTTAGGCGAGATATGGAAGCAGGCCAAGAAATTAGGTCCCGATTTCCACACGAACAACCTTCACAAAACTCGGGGTTCACAGATACTTCAAAAAAATCAGTGTTTTCGCTGCAATTGTATGTGAATGTGTTCACTAGATAGTGGACTTTTGTATATAGAGATTGCTTTTGAATTCAATTTTGGAACCCTATTAGCACACAAATCGAAACCGAGGGGAAGGGTGAAAAATCGATAAAAGCAAATAGGAAAGAAATAGACCCATAAGAACACATGTTGTCATTTTTGTCGAAGGTTTGAACATTTTTGTCTAGTGTGAAGAAGGTGAATAACTGTTGTAAATGGAAAAAAAAACCAAAACTTGATAAAAACAAAAGGGGAGAGAAATAAAGAGAAAGAAAACAATAGAAAATGGAAAAATGATAGAGAGCGGACCCAAATAGCGAGTAATGAGTGAAAAAGGACAAAGGTTTCAAGAACACAATAAAAGTAAGTCAATAAATCTATAAACACACAAATAGGCACCAATAAAAATATAATTTGAATCGGTGATTTATAAACATGCAAATATACTAGCACCATAGCAATTAATTAGCCCTCTACTAAATTTAGGTGTTTACATAATGCCCCACTCGGATGTTTGTTCATGTATACATATCAAATTAAAACAAACAAACATGTAGATATTGAATGTTGATACCCCTACTGGACATAGCAAACTCCTTGCATCCATGCTCGTGTCTCTAAAAATTAGCGGTTCGACTACAAGTAAAAAGAGTGAATTGATAATTGTGTAATCTAATAAGTAAGGAACTATTGAAAGTATTAAAATCACTAGACAAGGAACTACAAACGAATGCACCTAAATGTTTGAAGATTATACACATGTTCAATCTAAAGTTGGAGTATCTCATGGTCGTGGACCAAAACATTTGGATATCTTTCTGCTATAATGCATCTTGCGATGAGACAAAAGTGGATATTTCAAATCTGTATATATCATGCATCACCTTGATAAGGAAAACATGGCTATCTATGGAGCCAAATTAGAGACCGGAGATTGGAGATAAATTGTCTAGATATAAGTCCTCTTTCGAGGTGTGGGATAAGCGAGTGAATCAAATATCTCAAAAGAAAGGAACTATGTATATTGTGTATATAATAGTGTTGGCATGCAAATGTACAACGGAGAATTCTCAATTTTCAAGCATGACAACCATACCCTACCTAAAAATTTTACCCAAAGGTCATTCTGAGCCCTCCTTCCTATCACCATAATCCCCAGTCGATCTTATCCCTTTTTTTGAAGCGACGAAGTGTCATGTGTCGTGTGTTCTTAGGTGATCTAGGGGTATCCAGTCATTCCATGTTCTTCCCAAGCCAGATCCACCAAGACAAGCTTCTCAACAAGCTTGGGAAGGGTTGTTCTCAAGACTTCTCAAGGTCGGTGCACACCCGTCAGAATAGAATGGGAGCCAAAACCCATCAATAAGGTGTAGCAGAGATCCAAGAACATTGTGCAATTAGTTTTGGAAGGTTCTAGGAAGTTTTTCAATTTTTGGAGCAGTTTCAACAACAGTGAGTCTTGGAGGCTTAGGCAGTGCACAATGCAAAAAAAGCCCCGAGCTTCAAGAAGTGATTCTGAGAGCTCCGAAGGATTTAGGAGTCAAAAAAATATCATTAGAAAATTATTTTAGATCCCTAGAGGATGGAAAAATCATATTCTTCACAACACCTCGGTGCACTATGTCCACATTGATTTTTGCATGCACATTCTTGGAGCCTAAGAAAAATCCCGAATTTGAGTGTAAATTTTGGAATCAAGCTCTAATAACCACACCATTGGAGCTAGAAGGAAATTTTCAGTCAATATCATATAAAGTTTCATCAAAAAAACTCCACCGAAGCTCCAGACATGATCCCAATGCCGCTCCCAAGGTAAATCTCCAAGCGGTTAGTCAATGTTTGGGTTGAAAATCCAACCAATGGGAGAGTGGTGCACTTTTTTGCACCACTTTCACCAAGTATTTGGTGCAATAAAATGTGCCCCTACCTCATTTGATCCCCTAGACTCTCCACATGACCACAGTTCAACTCTTTTTGCAAGGTTAAGCCCCTTAAGCTCTATTTTCCAACCCCGCTCCATGCAATCACGCTCCGCCACTTGTCAAGCCAGGGTGAGGGAGAACTTTTGTCTCCCATGTGCACCAAATATTTGCAACGGTTGGGACAAAAACTCCCCAACCCTCTCATTTAATCTCTTGGTCACCCATGTGCCCCTAGAAGCTACAAAAAGTGTTATTTCTAAGCCCCCGCTCAAACCCAACAACAAATTACATGGTGACACATGGCCCAATAGGAATGGGGTGTAATTTTTTTGCACCAAGTGCACCAAACATTTGGTGCAATTGGTGCACAAAATTGTGCTTCTTCCCATCTATTGAAAATATGTAATTTTTTCTAAGCTGTCAGTTGTCATTACTAGTTGTTTCCATTCTTCTTGAACACGCACACAAATTTTCTCCAACTTTCGGGATCTCTTCCTCTCCTCCATTTTTGTTGCTTCCGCAACCTTATTAGCATCCTCTCCACCATTCCTCCATCATTACATGGTACTACAATGAAATAAATCAACCATTCTGAGAAAAATCCATGATCAAGAGTTGTCGAAACCCAGGGCACAAAAACCACAAATTACTCATATCTCCCAAATTATGCATTGGATCCCTATGAAACTTTGAGAAAATATTCCCCATTGGAACGCCTTGTATCTGAAAGAAACAAAATTTTGAAATATGTCCCTATTTTTTAATGGCATCCATTCAAAAAATTGTTCCATATAGTGTTTTTCCTTCATTTGTCGTCAAACCATGAAGCGGATTGAGCCAAAAATATGAATAGATAAAGAAAGAACAAAAACCCAGAAAGAATCCACAATTTTCTCATTAATCAGACACAGTGATTTTCAAATTCTAAAAATAGGAAGTGTCGTTGGTTCACACTTGCCATTTTTAGTAAGTTTCCAAAACGGTAAAACTCTCCACAAGGAAGAACATTGAAAATCACGCCAACTAAAAACTAGGGCACATGGGTCAAAATAATCAAAAAGGCAAAAAGCAAAAGCAAATTTCAAAAAATGGAAAGTTCTTCAAATTGACCCCAAAACATCTGTAATAAGCTCGGAACGTGAAGGAAACTCCTTAGTGCAAACAATAAGATCAAAAAAGCAACTTGCCCGAAATAGCAGCCCCGGGGTCTTGATTTCTAAAAATAGCAATTTTCGGTTACATTTGCTGAGAAATTTTCTACCATCTCCGTAGTAACTTATATCACTACTTTTTTCATCCACGTGGGATTGCAAGACATTCCAAGGCTTAAACCGAGCATTGATGAATTCATATTGGTCATGGAAGTATCGTCCTGAATTCAAGTGTGCTTAGAAGTAATGCAAGGCATCGCAAGGCACAACAGATGAATCCATCTCCATCACTCGAGAGAGCTAGTTGATTCAAAATTATTTGGTCAAGGGGGCTTGATGAGCTCAATTGGTTCATCAATCTAGTATCAAGGAGTATCATCATGAGTATTGCTTGTGTTTGTCTCGAGCTCACATTGGGAAATCTGAAACAATGTTTCTCAACACTCATTTGTGACCCGAGATGTCTGAGCATCATGTACCAGGGATGAATTGTGGTCATCACTGGAGGGAAAAAAATGTTCAAAACACACTTCATCAAAGCTTCCAATGATTACAGTAGTGTGGTTATGTAGCAGAAGTCATCGGATATCAGTTCTCGTCCTCAAATTCCTTAAGAATGGACCTCAACAAGCAACACATGCGGTCATCAAAGTGATCATTCAACAAAGTGTTTTTAAACACTCAGTTTGAGGTGTTTGTGCGTCATCTAAAGGAGGTTTCTCATGGTATAAAAATTTCAGAGATCCAGAGTTCACCGCATTGGGACATTTCATCATATCAATCAGCAACGAGGCGAAGGTGGCATGGCATCATCTTCACCAACGTTCCTTCTTCCTTCTATTCTCTCATTCTTCCTCCTCTTCTCTACTCCCTTTCTAATTCTTCATTGTGAGAAATCATGACATTTGTCCTTTTCATTTAAATGTGGCTTTAGAAAACATTGTAATAAGTTTCCCTTGATTAATATAAAAGGGAACTTAATTTCATTCCTAAGAATGTCAAGAGTCATCTCGTTGTATAGGACATACGAAAAGTCACATGGGGGTAGACGAAGAGTCATTTCTTGATCTATATAATGTAATGACATACTCTTTCTTAAGGGTTGTCAATTTTGTACACTCAAGAGAGAGATCTATTGAGCAATACAAGAGAGATAACATTCTTCCACTTTCCTTCACCATATTTCTCCATTCCATTATTGTACAACTTGATGAAAATGTCAATAAAGAAAGGGATTGTTTCTTTTCATGACTCATGAATGTGTGCAACTTTGTGTGCATGGTTTCCTCTGGTCGTTGGCATAATAAACTTGTTGTTTATTTCTAATTAATTGTGAATGTGAACTTTCTAATCAACCCTGGTGAGAATCTGATTTTCTACTCATAGAGTTGGTTTTCCTTATCTAATTTCTCACTCCCCTTTCCCCACACTTCAAAATTCCTCCTTACAATTCCTTGTAAGCATTTTCTGTAGGTACAATGGAGTGTACTTGTTGGATCCCCGGCCTCTTGGCCAACCACATATTTCCCACTTTCGTCATTCACAATAAAGTGGAGTTGCACCATCCAAACAGAGGAACCTAGAGTTCCAGAGTGTTGGCTAGAAACCCACAAATTTGTCCCCCGACTAATTTTCTCACCAAAAAATAGATAAATAAATCTTTGATACAAACATGTATGAAGATATCATTGTGTCAAAAATATATGTAATTATGTAATATGCCTATATACGAGTATAGGTATAAGCAATGCAAGTACTGATAGTGTAGTAAACTAAGGCCCCAAAATGGACAAAATGTAATAAATATAAGATGAGAGAGAAAACATGCCCCAAGGTGGGCATGTAGTGCCCACTCCTCTTGAGCACCGTTTAACTTATGTTTATATTGTAGATCTTGTTTATATCACTCATTATACTTGTTGTATCGGTATAAGGTGCCTAGAATTTTGTACTTGTTTCTATGGATTATGTTGAAACTACTTTCTATTTGTGGCATGGGGTGCCAATAGGATGCATGACTTTCTTTGTGACATTATGTGTGATGATGATATTAGATAGATGTTTCATATGATGGCATTAGTTGGATGCATTATTATCATGTTTTTATAATTTTGTTGGATTGATACGTAGTGTAGATTATGTGTATGATTTTTTATTTCAACTATATATAGATTTGATTATTTTATTTCAAACAAATATGATGTATTTTTTGAGTGTGTAGATGGAGGATAGGTACATGAGATCTTTAAAAAATAAAAATAAAATAAAACATACTAGAACAAGATGAAGGAAGAAAACTCACACAAGGCTCACCAACAAACAAGGATCACCCAGGGCATGAGATTAAACCTTATAATTTTGTTGTGACCATATTGCAAATTTAATTTAATTTTGTGGCTTTCCATGTTTGTGGAGTACCCTCTTTTATGTACCCTTACTTTTAATTGCTTAATTTATAATCTTGATTATGTGGGGTTTTATGTTGTGTAGCCTAATGATGTTGTTTACTTTTTTTAGCTCCTTATGAGTTGATTTTTGGGAGTTTCTTTTTTTTTTATATTCAAATTTGGCTTAAGACATGAATTTTAAGTTGTGTGTGGGATAATTAACCCTTGTTCCATACTCCCAAAACCTTCTTGTTTTCCTTCCCATGGGGTAGGAGTACTTTTATAAGCCTTTTGGCCACTTAGGGATCAAAAAGACCTCATTAATGTTTTGAAAAATTTCCAACTACTTTTGCATTTAATGTGATGGATGGAATGATTTTACTTACAAGTTGGGTTAAATGATTTGCTTGTTCATGGAAATTTCATTTAATTTTCATGATGAATTTTACTTGAGGGTTGCTTTATTTTTATATTTGATTCCTATGGCTTAATCATGTAAGGAAAATTTATAGAGGGTGGTTGGGTTATAAGTGGATGCGAAGTTGGCCCACGTGGGCATGTAAGTGTCTGTATTACCTTTTTGGAGTATGTGTTTGTATGGGGGTTTAGAGCATGCCATATGCCATGATACTATTGGAAGATCAAAATAAGATTTTTGTTTACTTAAGCTAGTCTTATTGTTCATTTTGAGGTTATGCATTTTGAATTTAGAGGTGATTTTGGAATATTGTTGCTTCGAGTGTGTGTTTGGAGTGCTTAGAGTACCCGGAGTGAACTTGGAGATTTGGGGAAAGATGAGTAAGAGGTATTTCCATCCTCTTGATTTCTATATGTAGAGATTGGTTATTATCTCTCCTTCTCCCTCTCTTATTATATGTTGTCTTTTATGGTTCATTTGACCTTGCAGATGATTTATTAGATATTGTGATACTTGCATTTACAAAGCCAACGTGGGGCACACAAGAGTGTTTGTATGTTTTGGGGATTAGTTATGCCATTGGTGAAAGGATAATGTTGGATATGGAGTGTGGCTTTTGTATATTTTCAAGTAGAGGAAATAGAGATAGGTTAAACTAACCTTAGTTGAGGGATAAGTATTTGAAATTTTGGTGGAGGATAAGGGATTTTGCATGCATGTTTGTCATCATGGGAGGAATCAATGGCTTGTCTACCTTCATTCGTAGAGGGATAAGGGGTATTAAATGTCATCTTCTTCCCGTAACAAGCCATTGGATAATTTGGATGTATTGTGATTTCATTTCATGTTTGGGATTGTGGAATTCATCCTTCTCATTTTCCCATACAAACTTATTAGTGTAGGTTATGCAAGTTGGTTATGAGTTGTGTGCTTGTTGAGTAAATTGAATAATATCTCATTGCATGATTGTTGGCCCTTGAGTCTTTGTGTGAGTTAGGGAATTTTGGGTCAGTGAGGAAGATATTTCCCCTCATTATAAGGTGAGGGTAAATGTTGCCATCACCTCTCTTTTGGGTTGTTGGGAGATAGGATGGGGTGTTTGGAAGATGTTGATTGTTGAAGAAAACATTTCTTTTGTTTTAAGAAGTGAGCTTGAAAGTGTTCAAAATTGTACTTGTATTTATCTCCATATGTAAGTAATATTATTGTTGAAATGTATATCTTACTTGGAATAATTTTATCATTGTTGCGAGCTTGTTTCATGTGTGAAAGTGATTCGTGAGTCATTTAAGAGAAAATTTTGAGTTTACATTTGATTGTAGTTACAAGTGAAAATAAAAGCAAAGAGTTTTATAATCCTTGGTGTATGGAATAATTTTTTCTCTCTTCATTGTATATGAAATCCAATGTTGTTTTAAGATTTATTACATCTTTGGAAATGAATATGAGGGACAAAATTTTTGTAATAAGAAGGGTTTGGAAGTTGTAAATGTATATGAATAAAAGGTTGTAATATGAAGGGTTTAAAGTTTTGAAATTTGTAAATGTATGTAAATAAATTTGTATTTACTTCTTAAAATTTGAGACCAAGAGTTGTATTGTAATGTTGTTGTGAATCCAACTTATGAAGCTCTTTCCTTCTCTCTCTCTCAAAATTTTTGAATTGGTATTGCAAATGTTTGCCATTGAAATGAAATAAGGAGTATAATAGTTGGAATGATATGTGACTATATCTCTCTTTTTCATGCTTATTCCATCTTGAAGGAATGCAAACCCTTGTCGTAATGTTTATTGAAAGTCATATTCACTTGTAATCCTAATTGATTGTCATGTAAGAAATGAGAAATGAGTTCTCTTAAAATTACATTTAAAAAGTGGGTTTGTATGTAAATGCATTGCAAACCATGTCGAGAATGAAGTGTGAGTGTAAAACAAACTACATGACCCTCTCCCCCTTCCTCTCCCAAAGTTCTTAAGTGAGGAAATGAATGGTATGACCATTAGTGTTGAAATTTCTTCTTTCACTTAGCTATGTAAAATGTTGTAAGTTTGAAACTTTGATAAGTTTGCTTCTTGATTCTATAGGATTTACCACAAGAAATTTAGTATTAATAAAGTAAGGTGATTACGAAGTTTTAAATACTATATATCTATACTAATGTGGGATTATATATCATATATGTAAGTTTACATAGTGAATATATATTATCAAAAGATTTATTTTGTGTGTATGTGTGCGTGTGTGTGTGCATTTAATATTAAATTATAGTATTTTTAGATATGTGATTTAATACATTTTAAAAGAAATAATTCAAAATTATATGTATATATGTATGTATAATAAAAAAATGGCCTTATGTATATACTTTATTAAAAACAAGGCCATGATATGGCAAATCCTGCCGAAGAAGTAGTTTTCTGTTGAGGAGGAGGATTTTGTTATGAACAAAGGATAAGCTAAGAGTCATAGTCAAATTTGAAACAAACAAACTCAAAACAATTACATTTGAAATAATATGATATTACTTGTGCGGGATTTTGGGTGACATTTGTATCCTAGTACAAATGTCGTCTTTGTTATTCAAGATTTTGGAGCCTTGCTAGAAACTATCCACCTGAATACCATCTTCCAAGACAATGTTTTTTTGTCATTTTAAAAACATTGAATATATTAATGGTATGAAATATTTTGTTTATAAAGTTGACTGCTTATGAGTATTAAATATTAGTTTGATTTGATACTTTGATAGGAAGGGACATTTGTGAGATGTTTTAGTTGCAAGTGCCCTATCACATATGTGAAAGCAATAACAGAAGGAAGGGAAGTGAGAGAGCTCAAATATCGAATGTGTGAAGCTGGAATAAGTGTTGACCAAATAGATTTTTTTTATTGTTATTGATGGCACTAATATATTGTAAGGTCAACACCATATTGTTGTATGTTTTACGAGATAACTTTTAAAAATTAGAAAAGTACATCTCTCTCTATCTGCCTTGTTTGAAGAAAGATATAGTTTCATTGAAACGAAATCTCTTTTCCAGTGAAGGTGTTGTGTTGTATTAGAGAAGCTATATACTTTCTCTCTTTTGTTTACGAGGCATCAATTTGGCATGCGTACTTAGAAAATCCCGCAAATAGCAACAAAAATGAATTGAGAGCATTTTTTTAGACATAACACCGAGCTCACACACCAAGCTCACAAGCAGAGAAGTAGATCATTCCATTGTTAAATAAAGAAGAAAAATGGTTTTTTTACCTAGTTATGATGAATTAACTCAATCATTTGTATTGTCAGTCTGACCCTTTTGACGTCTCCGCATCTACACATCAAAGAAAGCAAAAACGAAGAATTAATCCTTATGTTTCATATTGTTAGTACGGGTAGCTTGTTAAAAAAGAAAAAATATATCCAGAAAAGTTTTAATGCACAGCCAGAGTTTTGAGTAATTTCACATCAATTAATTCGTATAGATTACAATGATACAATGTGTGAAATAGATAACAATAAAAATAAATTGAAGGGGATGGCAACAAAGTTATCACAAAGACAATAGTTTTTTTAATCTTTAACTTAGTAGACGTGAACCAAATTTTCTATTAACCAGGCTTTAGCGAGTAGCTATATTGTATTTCGAGATATTAGATTAAGCCAAATAGTCTTCAGAGTGCCCTGAAGGAACAATATTTTTAAAATTAACAATAGTGAACAATCCAAAGATAATTTAGAAGATTCTTATCAAATTCTCCAGCCACCCTAACAAATGCAACTTGATGTCAAAATCCAAGTTGTTCAATGGTCATGTACATGTGGGAGTCGATCAATGACTCAAAAAATTGGAAATAAGTTTATACTACAGAGTGTAACTCCACAAAAAATATCAAGCATTTTTAATATTTCACATGTCAAATGGATAATATCAATGTTGAAAGATATCTCATTAGATGTAGAGAAAAATTTGTTCTAGTATTTAGTATTACTTATGAAGATAAATATCACCTTTTATTTACAATAGTAAATATCAAACTTCACACACAACAATATAACATTGTAACGAATAAAGTTTTCGTATCACTAATTAGCAAGACATGAAGAGTTGAAAAATTATTAATTAATATTCCACATCCCTATCTATTGAGAAAAAGAAGGGTTTCCAAAATATTAGATTCATAGCACCACTTTAACAAATACATATTCTGGAAATGGAGCAACAGGTGATTTCAAAGCCAAAGGTTATAAATCTCGTTCACAATGCAATAGGGTGACAAAAAACATGATGTGGTGGTGATTGCAATATTTTCCATTGTTTTCAACATTCCCTATTTTTTTCTATAATTCCTTAGATAGGAAAATATGTAACAATTTTGTAAACAGAGTTATGAATTGCCAATGGCACATTTCGTCAAACAATGTTCTTGCATTCACAAATCCTTTGTCACTAGTATTTTGTCTAACATTGGGAAAAACCATCTATAGAAATGTTTTGTGGGTTATATATTGGTTAAGAGGGATATATCCTTTCCAACGATTTCCTATTTTCAGTTTTCTTGGTTGTATATATACAACGAAAATAGTGAATACACGAAATATACTCGCACACTTAACGCCGAAGGTGAGTATAACTGTATCTGAAATCTTACTCACAAAAAGTAGTTTATGAATCTTTGGAATAGAATGGGAAAAGAAGTTAAACTATTTTAATATTTTTTTAGTAGATAAATGGGGGTTTACAACAGAGCCCTCAACCTACCGACACAAAACCATTTAATTGCCTCCTCCCGTAGGTGAAGTGCTTTATTGTGTTGCTCAGTGTTTTCCAGGGTTGGACACCACACAAGGGAAGGCTGTTGAAGCTTGAGGTTTACCTGAACACTACCGACAAACTATATTTTGGTAATTCTATCACGTTTTTTTGTTCTAACCACATCATCCAAACCAAACATGAGAGGCATAGGTATATCTATCTTTCTGTACTATAGACTATAGTATGATTCTATTATATAGTAACTATCTACTGAAAAGCAAGAGAAACACTTGGTAGTCCCAAAATGCTCGTCAATTATTTATGGTATAGCTAGTATAATAGGTATTATTCGTGCTCAATCATCAAGCCAATCCAAAGTGAAGTGTTCTTCCACCACTTCAACTACAAGATCTGGGATGGCAGACTTCTTGATGAATATCCATTGTTGTTCAATCTTTTCATCACAGGTAACATGCTTTAAATTTTTCAGGCCTTGAACAGATTTGGGCACCTTCCTCAAACGAGAGCACTCTCTCATGTCTATCTCCTTCAGACTCCTTAGTTTCCCTATTCCTTCCGGAAGTTCTACCAAACATTCTCAGAGAGAAATATCGAGATATTCCAGTTGCTTAAGATTGCAGATAGATGCTCGGAGCTCTTTCAAACCTGGACATGCAGATAACCTTAACATTCTTAAAGAGTGAGCTTCCCAAAATCATCTGGCAACTTGTGGACAAGATGGCAGTTAGTGATTGACCAGTTCTGAATAGTACCCATGTTGCAGATACCAATGGGTAGCTCCTCTAAATCACTGCAATGATCCACGTTAACATCTAGCATTATAGGAAGATTTAAGTTGAGCTTGATATTGAGCTTCATTAAATTTCCTAGCCCTTCACATAAGCTCAAAGATAGCTTCTCCAAATTTGGTAAGACTTTACTGAGCTCCTGAAGTGGGGGCAAAATCAACCTCTCCAAGCGTATACTCTTGAGCTTAAAAAGTGAGGATAAGGCAGCTAAACCTTTTACTGTCGCCCTCTTCGAACCATAATTGAATACTAAGAGAGCTTTCAATTTTTGCATGGTACCCATAAAACGGGAAGAAAGTATTCGCTTGCAGCAAAGACTAAAACCAAAGCTTCTGCTTGAGCAAAATCCATCTTGCCCCACTGGATTTCATCCATACAACCTGTATACATAAACCCCAAGTGATAAAATCAGTCAAAAAATTAAATGTTTTAGTATGTTTATAGAGATTAATATGCATCATCATCTGGAACAACTTACAGGTAGCTTCCAAAGTGTTGAGACTGGTCTCTTGTCACAATATACAAGTCCTAAGTTTTCACAAGCTGGCTCCAAAGTATTGGAGAAACGCAGGATGTGCATGATTAGATATGTTTCTGAAATGAATTACCTGTATTAATGGATACAATTTGCGCCTGAAATGTTTCATTGTTTAGCTCTTCCCATGATCGAGATAGATTGTTCTCCTTTTTTGGAATAAGCAACCTCTTGCGATGAACTACACTGTCTTGGCAAGCCAAATACAGGGCCAAATCTCACATTACATCATGCTGAGAAAAGTATAGCTCGAAGCACTTCCATAAGAGATGGCTTGACTCCTAGGACAAATCACCCATGTCAGCTCAGAATAGGAAAAAAGTGAGGAGAAAATCAAAGATCTTAAGCACAACAAATTCAAATACAGGTTACTACCCGAGATGGCTTGTTAAATTCAGGAGGTTTCTACTAGCAAGTTCCAATAAAATGACAAATACATCCTGCCAATCCAACTTTCTCACACAAACCCAAATGTCCAACAATGCATCTGCACAGATTTTTCTGTCCTCAGGAAATGCCCCCAAGTCTACGAAACATTCCCTTGCTTCCTCATCCAAGAACTCAACACTGGTTTCCAAGCGTCTGAGAAGCCCCTCTTTATGAAAATCGGATATTAATTCTGCTTTTGAGAGCTTGTTCTTTGCACTCTCCCATGTTGGGTGGGGTTCACCATGCAAGGAACTCCCAATGACCTTCAACGCAAGTGGCAGGCCTCTACACTAAGCTTGCACCAAAATTTACAGGAAAGTAATGAAAATATTAAATCTACCTTTTGGTCAAGCCAAACAATAGACAGGAAAATTCTCGAGCCCCACAACAACCAATGAACCTGTCATATCATTAAATGCAAGTGAGGGCTTTGTCTCTTCCTCGAAAACAACCACAAATAAAGGGAAAATTTGACCAGCCAATGAGATGCTAAATAAATGATGTTTTAAAATTATAAAAATATTATTTTTCCAAAACTATAGTCCATACTAAAAATAATCCAGATGGCAATATTTAATTGAAGCAAAAAAAAAGGTTAATATGCCAGGTGAAGCATATATCCTAGCCTTCGGCAGGATAATAAAGTTGGGGTGAGGGAGGAGTCGACCCTACACACACCACCTATGTTATACGCATAAGGAAATACATGGGGTTGTGGCCATGTTGTAGGTCGTGACCTCCGTGCCAAAGACCATGTACCAATAGTTGTTAGGCTTCGGCCATATCATTGTACACTGCACTTTTATATATATGCATGTCCATTTAGTTAGTGGGGTTTTTATGTGTGTATCGGTAAGTAAAATAAAAAACAAGAAACTTGTTTTATTATAAACAAATATATTTGTGTCTCGTATATGAATATATATTGGGCGTGTTGCCCTACATGGAATATATATGCACATATGTGTGTATAAAATTAACCAAACCATTGAAACGAATTGAGTGAGAAGATAAAGTAGATGAGCTAAGGATGCCTCCATGAGAGCTTCTCTGCAAATCCTACAACAAACCAAATGGCCAAACCATAGACAAAAAAATGATGAAAACTTAAACCAGCCATTATGAGTTTTTAGGATTTATGGCAACTTAAGAGAATGACTGTGGAGGATATTTTGATCCAAATGGCTTAATAGAATCCCTACATTTGTACTTGATATGCTTAATTTTATTAATAGAAGATTTGAATTCATTAAACCTATTTAGCATTAAGCCCTTGTTATATTTAAGTGGTGTCTGGGAAATAAAAATTAAATGGGTGTTGAAAATTAATTGAAGGGGGCCTCAAATGGCTATATGACTTTACAACTCAGGATAACAATTAACTCTCCGTGAGTTCCTTTACGACTTGGTCCTATGAATTACACGGAGAAAAAAATGAAATTGGGTCCCACTATTAGGCACGATAAGGTACCCATATAAAAACATGAAAAACAAAATAAGGAAGGAAGGACTCAACTAGAATCCTCCCAAGTACAACATCATTCACCTCAAGTAATGTGATTACAACTTAAGGTAATGTGAAGAATACAAGGTTTTAGTGAAGATGTCAAGAATCCGATTAGTTGTGAGAACAAACTCTAATAAAATAACTCCATCCTCGACTAGATTTTAGATGAATTTCATGTTAATCTCTATATTTTTTTTCAATGATGCTCAATTAGGTTGTGTGCAATCTCAATACCACTCTAGTTATCGTACCATATCAATGTGAAAGTTTTATATGGAAATAGGAAATCACCAAGTAACTGTTGAATGCATAGAGCCTTCTCACAATCCTTAACAATACTTTTGTACTCTACCTCATTTGATGACAATGCTACCGTAGTCTATTTATGACATGTTTATGAACAAAGACCGAAGCAAGGTGAAAGTGTTGAGTTGTGGAGTTTAATTGCTTCACAAATAACATATTTTACAACTTGTAGGTTTATATAAGAATCGACATCGGTCACGGTGGTGGTGTGTCGGTCACCTAGGAGCAACCGGTATCGGTTACCTATGCGTTAATGTTTTTATTTTAAATGCGGGATTAGATCCGACCCTTGGTTATAAAGGTGATCAGATGGTTGTAAATGCATAGCTAAGTTTCCCTAATGTTTGTATATGCTTATAAGCTAGAAAACTAGGGTTAAAAGGTAAGAATAGAGATTATTGTAAGAAGGAATTCTTGGAGAAAACAAAGAGAAGCTTGTGAAGGAAAAGTATTGTACATCTATGTGAGGTGTGGAAGATTGTAGATATTCATTGTACATCCTCTGTAAAGCAAAGATTAATAGATTGGTTGTTTCTTGGTGGACGTATCCCACACTGGGTGAACCACGTTATATCTTGTGTATTGTTCTTCTAGTTTAATTTCTATGTTTATTGTTTATGTATGCTTAATTCTGATTATAGATCTATACAATTGGTGTGTGTCTAACCCCAACAACTGGTATCAGAGATATTTTTGTTTGAGGGTTTTGTGTGTTGACAGATTTACTCACAGAGGGATTTCTGATTGAGTGGGAGCACAACAATGGTAGAAGATAATAAATACAAAGTGGAGAAATTTGATGGTCGTAATTATCAATTATGGAAGATGCAGGTGGAAGATTATTTGTATCAGAAAGATTTATATTTACCGTTAGATGCAAGTGCAAAGCCTACAAAGATGACTGAAGAATAATGAAAGATTCTTGACAGAAAGACTTTGGGATCTATAAGATTGATCTTGACAACATCGTAGCTTCAAATATTACTAAAGCAACAACCACGGTAGATTTGATGAAATATTTAGCTAATTTATATGAAAAACCAAGTGCTTCAAATAAAGTTTATTTGATGAAGAAATTATTTAATTCAAAAATGCAAGAAGGTGGATCTATATCAAACCATTTAAATGATTTTTGTTCCATTGTAAATCAATTAAAATCGGTTAATATTCCATTTGATGATGAAGTGAAAGCACTTTTATTCTTATGCTCTTTTCCAGATAGTTGGGATAACTTGGTAATGGTTGTTAGTAATACAACATCTACTACTAATATTTTAAAGTTTGATGATGTGGTTAGTATAATCTTGAATGAAGAAATACACAGGAAAATTACAGGAGAGTCATCATCTGGAAATGCTTTGAATGTAGAAAAAGTAGGGGAAGGCAGAAGGAGATATCCAAGAGCAAGAATAATGGGAAATCAAAGTCTAAGAATGGCAGATCTAAATCCAAAGGTAGAGGAATAACTCTGTTGGAATTGTGGAAAGAAATGACATGCAAAGAAGGATTGTTGGTTCAAGGAAAAAAAAGAGAATATACCAGACAAAGGTAAAGAGGAAAATGTTGAATTGAGGTAATGCAAGATGCCCTAATTCTCTCCTTGGATAATAAAATAGAATCATGGGTTTTAGATTCAAGAGCTTCTTTCCATGCTACCCCTAATAAGGGTTATTTTAGAAATTATGTCCAAGGTAATTTTGGGCATGTTTATTTAGGAGATGATGAACCATGCAATATTACTAGTAAAGGGGAAGTTCATCTAAAATTGCAGAATGGAAATACATGGATATTGAAAGATGTGAGGCATGTGTCAAGCCTCAGGAGAAATCTAATTTCTACAGGAAAACTAGGTGAATTTGGTTGCATGGTTACATTCACAATGACTCTTGGAAAGTTACCAAGGGAGCTCTTGTTGTAGCAAGAGGCAAGAAGGTAGGAACATTGTATTTGTCTACCTGTATTATTGATTCCTTTTATGTTCTATCTACTTTAGATTCAGATGCAAGCATGTGGCATAATTGGCTAGGCCATATGAGTAAAAAGGGAATGCAGATATTAAAGGAAAATGGTAAGTTATCAGATTTGAAACATGTAGATCTTGATTTATGTGAGCATTGCATATTTGGAAAACAAAAAGAGAGTGAGATTTCTCAAAGTTGGGGAAACAAAAAAGGAGAAAAAATGGAGCTTGTGCACTCAGATGTGTGGGGACCAACCCATGTAGCTTCTCATGGAGGATCCCAATATTATGTGACTTTCATTGATGATGCCACAAGAAAGGTATGGGTTTATTGTATAAAGTGTAAATATGATGTTTTTGAGACTTTTAAAAGATGGAAATCCCTTGTGGAAAATGAAACAAATTTAAAGTTAAAATGTCTTAGATTTGACAATGGTGGTGAGTACTGCAACAAGGTTTTCAATTATTATTGTTCAGTGAATGGAATACAAAGAAAGAATGGTTCCTAGAACACCATAGGAGAATGGTGTGGCTGAAAGAATGAACAAGACTATCATGGAACGTGCAAGAAGCATGAGGATACATGTTGGATTACCCTTACAGTTTTGGGCAGAAGCAGTAAACACGACAAGTATATTTAATCAACCGCATGGGCCTTCAAGTGCACTAGATGGTGGAATAGAAGAAGATTGGACTAGAAAAGAGGTAGATCTTTCTTTTCTTAGAGTATTTGGTTCAGAAGCTTTTGTGCATATTGATAAAGAAAATAGAAAAAGTTGGATGCTAAATCCAAGAGATGCACTTTTATTGGTTATGGCTCTAGTGATTTTGGATTATGTTTTGGGATTTAGAAGATTCTAAGATTGTTAGGAGTCGTGACATTGAATGGAATGAAAAGAGAATGTACAAGGATCATATTTTGATACCAAGGATGAACCAATGGAAGAGTTTGTGGAAGAAAATGCATTCTCGGATTTAAAAACAATCATCTACTAATACCGGTGTCGAGTGAGGGCAACCGTGGTGTCGGTAGACACATGATCGACGTTGGTATCCAGAACCGACATCGATTATAGAAGAGCATGACTAGCATTGGCTATAGGTGATCGGCGTCGGTCAGCTTATCGAGGTTGATAAGAATTTGCATGTACAAAATGAGCCTTGGCACCCCAAATTTTTGTAAGAAGGTCAGAATGGGTAAGTAGACCTCTAGAAAGATTTACACCTTCCTTATTTTATCTATTATTGACTGATAGTGGTGAACCCAAAAGTTTTGAAGAAGCAATGCAGGATGAAACCCACAAGAAGTGGGAGCATGACATGGATGAGGAGATGGACTCCTTGAAACAAAATTAGACATGGGATTTGGTTAAGTTGCCAACATGTAAGAGAACATTGCAGAACAAATGGGTTTACAGGATCAAGGAAGAAGAGGGTGGACAGAAAAGATACAAGGCAAGGCTTGTGGTAAAAGGGTTTGCACAAAAAGTAGGTATTGATTTTGGTGAGATTTTTTCTCCTGTAGTAAAAATGACTTCCATTTGTATTGTTTTGAGTTTAGTTGCAGTAGAAGATTTACACTTAGAAAAACTTGATGTTAAGATGGATTTCCTTCATGGTGATTTGGAGGAAGAGATATATATGCAGCAGTTGCTTGGTTATGAAGTCAAGGGTAAGGAGAAACTTGTGTGCATGTTGAAAAAGAGCTTGTATGGGCTCAAGCAAGCTCCAAGGAAATGGTATATGAGGTTTGATCAGTTTTATGCATGAGCATGGTTATATGAGATGCAAATCTAATCATTGTGTTTATTTCAAGAAGCTTGAAAATGGAAGCTATATTATTTTGTTATTGTATGTAGATGATATGCTTATTGCAGGATATAGTATGTAGGACATTGTTGAGCTTAAAGAAAAGTTAGCTCATACATTTGTAATGAAGGATTTAGGAGCTGCAAAGAAAATCCTTGGCATGTAAATTCATAGAGACAAGAAGAACAAGAAATTATATTTATCTCAGGAACATTATATCAATAAGGTGTTGGAAAGATTTAATATGTAGAATTTAAAACATGTAAGTACACCTATGGTTGGACACTTCAAATTGAGAAAAGATCAGTGTCCTACATCACATGAGGAGGTCGAGTACATGGCACGGGTTCCATATTCTTCAAGTGAGTTAGAAGCCTTATGTATGCAATGGTTTGTACCAGACTAGACATTGCACAGGAAGTGGGAGTTGTGAGCAGATTTATGGCCAATCCAGGTAAAGAGCATTGGAAAGAAGTCTAATGGATACTCATATATTTGAGAGGGACATCCAACATGCATTTATGTTATGGAGGTTCAGATACTTCTTTATGTGGCTATGTTGATTCAAATATGGTTGGATATTTGGATGGTAGGAGAAGCACCACTGGATATGTATTCACATAGTAGGTGGGATGATAGTTAGCTGGATTTTGAGATTGTAGAAGGTTGTGGCCTTATCTACTATAGAGGCAGAATATGTTGCAGCTATAAAGGCTAGCAAAGAGATAATATGGATGAGCAAGTTCATGGAAGAGTTGGGAAAGGAGCAAGAGGATTGTAGATTGTATAATGATATTCAAAGTGCAATTCATCTGGAAAAGAACTCAACATTTCATTCAAGAACGAAACACATTCAATTGATATATCACTTCATACGACAGGTGTTGGAGGATGGGAAGCTGAAACTGGAGAAAATTCATACAAATGAGAACCCTGTGGATATGCTAATGAATCCATTGGAAAAGGAGAAGTTGGAGCTACACTCCACTTCTGTTGGTCTTCAAGTTTGAGACTTGAAGAGGAAGAAACAGGCCAAGGAAAGGATCCAAGGATGGAGTTGTATGGTACAATGCAACAATTTATCTCCAAGTGGGATATTGTTGAGTTGTGGAGCTTAATTTCTTCACAAATAATATGTTTTACAACTTGTAGGTTTACACAGGAATCGACATCGGGTCAACTTACCAGCGTCGGTCACCGGGAGCAACCAGTATTGGTTGGGTAACCAACATTGGTTACCTATGTGTTAATGTTTTTATTTTAAACGTGGGATTAGATCGACCCTTGGTTATAAAGGTGATCGGATGGTTGTAAATGCATAGCTAAGTTGCCCTAATGTTTGTGTATGCTTGTAAGCTAGAAAACTAGGGTTATAAGGTAAGTATAGAGATTATTATAAGAAGGAATTCTCGGAAAAAAAGAGAATCTTGTGAAGGAAAAGTACTATACATTCGTGTGAGGTGTGGAAGATTGCAAATCTTCATTGTACATCATCTATAAAGTAAATATTAATAGATTGGATGTTTCTTGTGCACACAAACCACCTTTGGGTTAACCACGTTATATCTTTTGTATTGTTCTTTTGGTTTTATTTATGTGTTTATTGCTTGTATGCTTCAATTTTGATTATAGATCTGTGTAACTAATGTGTGTCTAACCCAACAAAAAGATGAATCTAGAAGTAGATTAGTGGGTATCAACACATCCACCCCATTCGATTCTATGAATTACTTAATATCATAAAATCCTTGTGGTGTGTATTGAATTCCAAAATTAAACATGGCTTAAATATAGTGGAAAAAACACTTGATTGCTTCCTAATGACTCTAATGAGGCTCATGTTAGAATCGAGAGACCAAGTTGACAAAAAAATGACATCAAGGCGTGTATGTGTCAAGTATAAAAGATTTCCAACCAAATACATATACAAGTAAGATCAACCAATTTTTATTTGCAGCCAATCATCAAATCAATACCTAAGCGATATGATGTGGGTAAAGGCTTCCAATCATCCATGTCAAAATGATGAAGATTTGTGTAGTACTTATAATGTCTAATAGAAATACCTTCGAGGAGACCGATGAACTTAAAGGCCTAGATAATAGTATAGAAGTCTCATGTCTATCATGTCAAATATTACAATCAAATTGTGTCTTATGTCATGAATAAAGTATTTTAAACTACTTGTGAGGATGAGTTCATCAAAGCATAAAATACTAATATTAAATTATCCTCACCTTACTTTAGGATTTAAACATTGTGATTAGACTCCCAATAATATAATACAAAAATTGATAGAAATTTATCCATCTTCTCATACCAAGCTCGAGGATCTTGTTTTATCACAAAAAGAGAATGATAAATTTTACATACCATGGAAGATTCCTACACAAATCCTTGACTTTGTTGCGTATATATCTCCACTGGATATTACCATGTAAGAAGGAACTCTTCATGCCCATTTGATACAATGGATACCGGCGTAATGTAATGAGGGGGAGAACAAGGCGTATTGAATCCATAATTGTAAATGGATCAAAATTCTTAGAATAATCCACCACTTTTACTTGTGATAACCCCTTGACCGTGAGACGTGCCTTGTGTTTATCTATTAAACCATCTTCTACACATTTGGTCTTATATACCCATTTACAATGCACAAGTTTTCTTCCATTAGGAAGAGGTATTGACTCCCACGTGTTATTCTTCATGAGTGAAGAATAATCATGTTTTATATAACCTTCCCAATTAGGTTTCCCCATTTCCTCAGAGGATGATATTGGATCAGTAGAAATGGATTAGATCATAAGAGTAGTACTAAAAGTCTTAGATCGAATGATATAAGGATCAAAAGTATTTCCAACCAAAGAACCAACTACTTATAAGGTAGATTGTGACCACTTGGGAATGTTATGTGTAGGAAGAGGAGGAAGAGTAGGATCATTAGATGTTTCTTCATCAAAATTAAGAATTATAGCCTCCCTATCAGGAACAAGATGTGAAGACTATAATGGAGAAGGATTAGAAGTTGGATCTTAAGTAATGATATTCTCATTTATTCTAACATCTTATCTAAACAAGACATCATGTGTGGCATGATCAATGAGTTGGTATGCCTTCACATTCTTATAATTACCAACAAATATGAGCTCTTAGCTCTTCTTCTCCATGTATATTTTTCTTATCATCTGGAACAAATACAAATTCCTTAATTTAGAAGACACAAAATATAGAAAAACAAGGTTTCTCACCTAGCCAATCTTTTTTAGGAGTTTTGTCTCTCATGTCCTTGTGGGGAATACAATTTTAGATGTAATTTGCACAATTTATTGCTTCATCCCATAACTCGTGTGTCTAGTCCTTGGATTGTATCATGTATTTTTGCATCTCCTTGAGTGTTTAGTTTTTTTGTTTAGCTGCCCCATTCGATGAGGGGTGTATGGTACTATGTATTGATGTATAATACCATGATTAGTATAAAATTCATGAAAATAGTTACTTATATATTCCACCCCATTGTGTCACATCCTATATTTTCATATTATCATTTTGGAGAGTCTAAAATTACTAAGTGTTTACTACCACATTATTACGACACCTTATATATTGTTTTGATTTTCTTGTGTAGCATTATGACATGTTTTGGGGATAAAACAATTATTGTCATTGATTTCATTTTCAGTAGATGATGATTGATTCATACTAAAGATTGGGATTATTATTTATATGTAAATGCTTCTTACAATTTATTACTATTGATTTGATTATTTGAATGGATAATGCATTGGGTATTCTTATCTATTTGTGTGCAAATGTTCTCTAGGTTGAGAAAAGGTATCATTGGAGAGAGAAGTGGAAAGATGGATAAAATGGCTATAGATAGAGAGAATTTCCATGTGTGCTTTAGTGCACAAGAAACAAAGTGACCATAGATTCCCATCCTTGTGATTCATCTTGTTTTAGACGTCACTTTATGCGACAAGATTTTTTTTTCGCACAGACAAGAAGATAGTGTCGCACACTTGAAAGCAGAAAAAAGTGCAATGTCATAATGCAAGATTAGTTGAGTTGTGCATTATCACTTAGAGAGAATGGTTCACTTGTGGTATGACTTGATGTTGATTATTTGCATGTGATAAATTTTTTCTATCGAGTAGGAAAAGAGTAAAATATTTATTCAATAGCAAAATATTAATTAATTATAGTTACATCAAAAGGGTAATTTTTTGTAGGGGTGACTTGGTTTATTAGGTCGTAGTTGGCCTTGTGCAATAACGTTTAACTTTACTCCTCCAAACCCTATGTTTATGTTTACCTCTTCGATATAGCATAGATTTCAAGGTTTCCTATGTTCGTGCCACCTCTCATCTTGGACCAACCTTAGGTGGGCATCGCCTTAGCCATGACTCTACCATATTGGAGAATTATTTTTCTTCTATAGACTTACTTAGTATTATGTAGGGTGCATGTGGGATTATTTCCTTAGTGATAAATGAGGGTTATCTCCTGAGCTCCTTTACGATCTAACCCAATATTTGCATGGTTTATTTGCTAATTGATCTCATCATGTCTACCAAACTACCTCAGTAACTTTCTTTGAGTTGCATTGTTGTCTTTTAAGCCAAAATGATCCAATCTGAGATACTTTGTAACTTTTTCAAATTGATTTCCAAACTCATATTACCCTACAATAACTTTTCAATAACCTTGAATGTTTACTCGATCCGAGCCAACTTGTTGAGTTGTATTGGTTGACATCTAATTTAAATTACATTGTTACCAACCGAGCCACTTTACTTTGATATACATTTCATTAGATTAGTTTACCTCAACCGAGCTTGTATCAAGATAAGGGAAGATAGCTCACCGAGTGAGGAGTCATCCGAACCGAGTAACTTACTCAACATACTCACTGAGTTAGCCAATTTTTCACACAAAGAAAAATTCCTTCTTAAGGAAAGTATAAAGACAACTAAAAATCTATATAAATGACTAAGTATGTTAATCCCTAATGAATTTGGAATTAAAGTAAATAATTCATATCAAAGGTAAATTGATGCGCATGACATTTCACACATTGGCACACCTAAGATTTATCATGTCAAGGGTCAAAGATACATCATGCAAGAGCACCATTTTTTCCACATAGTAACAATTAGTAGCTCCTCGATCTATCAATAGTTGTCAATGGAGTTGTACCCAAGAGATACAAATGGGAAACATGTGGCACCAATAAGGATCCTCTCATTCCACAAGTATATGTCATGAAATCCATACCTAGGAGGGACCAATGGGCCACACATAACACAAATTGGTGGCCCTTGAGTTAACTAGTTAGCTAAAGAAGGCACATGGAATGGGGATATCGATGACACCCATGTGGCGTGCATCATAGGTTCCACATAATTTTGATTTTTCACCTTCCTTTAATCAAAGTCGGGACATGTGGCAATGTGTGGGTGGTTAACTAGTTAGTTAGCATATTTATTAATTAACCAATGTGAAGTGTTCACCATGAAGAATGTGTGATTAATCATGAAGAGTTAAAGGTGAATGTAATTTAATGGTAATAAAAACATAATGTATGAAACACTCGCACAACTACTAAATATCCATTATTTTAATGGTTAACGACATTATTTCTACCATGAACTTGGAAACTATGAGTTGAGGTTTCCAAGGAATCTACAAAAGTGTAAATAAAGCTATTTTCAAGTAAGCAAAAGATTAACTTTGAAGCCATTTTTGAATGGATCTTCCAAAGTAACATTTAATCAAGATGAGATATATAGAACATATGGAATTTAACAGAGAGGGAGAGTGTTCAATGGAATTCAACTAGGAGATATAGAAACTTGATAAGTTTTCAAGTTGTTATACGGCATAGAGGGCTAGGAATAGCTCGTAGGGAAGACAACATGGAGATGGAGAGGAAACCATGAGGGAATTTGAATTAATTCTAGATAATCTTAGTGAGAGGGAATGACACGGGAAGTAAACATAGAGTAGTGATAATGTTAAAAGAGATCTCATTAAGAGTTATTAGGGAGGAATAAAAACATGTTAAAGATAGACACATTTTCTCCGGTAGGGAGATAAGATAGTATTGCGAGAGAAACCTATAGAGGAAGGATGTATAAAAAAATTAAGGACAAGGAATTAGAAAAAGGGAGTAGCAAAATAGAAGATAACAAGAGAGGAAGTGGTCTTAGAATCCTTTTCACACATAAATAAATAGAGCTCGAGTAAAAAGGATTTGGATTCACTCCCGAGGTTCCACTATCTTGTCTTTATATAGATTTTATGTCATTTTCAATTGTTGAGTGCATATAGATAGTTGAATGATAGATTCTTATCCTATAAAGAGAGTTGAACCTCCTTTGTTTTGTTCTTAAACCATTTAGAAGGAGGAAAAGGCACAATAAGACTCGAACATAGTTTAGGCTAAACATAGTAGTTATAAATGATTAATCCACCTAACTAGCAGTTGACTAATCTTGGGTTTGACATCCACTCATGTTTTTTATAAACTTTAAACTCTACAATAGTCATTTTACCTCTTACAAAGACTCATTTTGTATCTTGGCACTATGGTAAGGATATTGGTGTGAAGTGATGGGTCAAGATGAAAGATTGATTTGTCCATCAAAATTTCAAAGTTTTAGAGATTATTATTTGTAAGGTTGTATATTAAACTATAAGAATGTAATGTGGAACCATTTCTCAATATAAATGGGAAATGAAACATGGTTTAAGTAAGTCTTGTTCACAAGATGACTTAGTTAAGAAACCACGAAACTTTGATAAGGGGGAATGTTAATCTAAGATAGTTTCTCTTTTAGAGTTAACCTTTGAAATCAAAAAGTGAGCTAGTTAATAAATATGGGGAAATAATAGTAGTGTGCATTTAAGTGAAAGCGAGAGCTAGTAAAGGACTTACAATAAACCGAACAAGTTTTATGAAAAGAATGCAAGGTAAAGTATATTCTTTAAATAAGGAATCATATAGGAGGAAGTAATGTGGAGATCCTTGAGCATGTGAGCCTAGGAGAATATAACGTGGCTTTTATACCGATAATAGTGTTAAAAAGAGTAGGAGAATGATTATAGATCCAAGTATAAATTTTAGGATTTTGACTTAATAAACCATAAGACTATCTTGGTCCACCATATTTGTATTAGCTTTTAAGGATATGAAAGATGTATTTACAGTTTCATATACATATTTTACTATAAAAGATAATTCCTAATTTTATCTAACTAGAAGACAAATGATAACAAGAGTTGCATGTTAGATTACATGGAAACACATGAATAATGAAACAAGGAGCATTAACATGTTAAATAGAGACATAGTAACACGTAAGGAGGTTTTAATGCTAAAATTAAATCATAGACGTTTCACCATAACATGTTGTAAATATAAAGTGAAACTATGTTAGGATAATGGGAAATCATAATATGAGTGAAACGTATATTATTTTATAACCTTTAGTCAACAAGTAATTTTATTATCCTAAAACCTAGGAGAGTGTTACTTATGTATCTTAAGACTATGATCAACCTTAAAGGAAGGAAAAATGGTCATAAACTTGTTATGAAATATCATTAAAGACAACAAAGGGTATTGTAAACCTATAGGAATGGAAAAAAATGTTTAAAGGTGTACAAAACCTTGATAGGATAACTAATGAGAATATTCTAACTCTTTAAAAATATTAGAAAAAGTGGGATTATTATGATATATGATCTAGGAAGCAATATTTGGACTTAACATCAATTAATAAGAAAGGTAGGAAAACTTATAAACATAGTCTATAAAAATAAAGACTATACCTTTTAACTTAGGGTTAATAACATTATAAGAATTATTGTACCTTACTTTAAGAGACTTATTTAGGAATCATAAAGATATATTGTTCTTGGAAATAATAACATCATAGGAGACAAAAAAACATGGAAAGTCTCATGAGGAATGTAAAAAAATATAGTTGATACATTTTATAATGATTTAGATAACATCGTAATGGTTTACTTTAGTTATGATGGTAATGAATGCAATCATTATATCGTGACTTTGGAATGAAAGGGATGACATGTTATACACTTACAACATGTATGGGAAATTAAGTATAGTGGATAAACAACATGATTTGATTAAGTAGAGATTCTTAATGTAGATATTTTTATAAAGTCGGTTTGACCAAATAGAAAGGGTATAAATCAATGAAAGATGATTTAGTGGAAATAACAACGAGTTGAATATTTTGGATACGAAAATCATGTAAATCCTTGGAGTTAAATTAAATTAGTAATTTTTGAAAAATGTATGAAAACAATTGTAACTCTACGGAAGGACATTTGAAACCTATTACCAAATATGAGTAACTAGAATTTGGTACTCATCATACCTTAATTGTATTTTGATGGAAATTGGAAAACTAGGCAATGAGAATCCATTATGAATCTATGGAATTGGTAACCCACATCTCTCGAGGATCGAACCCGACTCATAAGGATAAAAGCATACTCGGATGAATTGATGACTTTAAAAAAGAATCATTTAACTTGATTTAATTTGGAATCCGTTTATTTTGATGTATGGTTGATGAAATTGGATATTTATAAAATAGAAAATCCATATGACCTAGTTTGACTTGGTAGAAGTTACAACCGACGGGTTCAAGGATTAGAATCCAACTCTCGAGGATGAGCAATTTATTTGAATTATGTTTTGGTGGAATAAATATATATGGGAAAATAATTCATTTTATATTGATTATGATTTTGGAAGAAATTGGATCTTTCTTTTGGATAAGACCATTTAAATGACATGATTTTTTGGCTTTTACGTGGAGAAAATCTAATTACTTTTCTATAAGAATGAAATGATGTTTTGGATATTGATTATGATGAACCTTTTGGACATGTCATAAATTTTGGAATTATGAGAGGATAACCATAGTGAACTAAGTTTATGACTTTGGTAATAATGATTTTATAACTGGTATGGGACATTTATGAAGTTGTTATCACCAGAGTGTTACTCTTAGTTTATAATGTTCTTAAAGTGAACAAACCTCATCCGAGTCCTTGTAATCATGACACTCATAATTAGTATGGGACAATTATGATTATAATTATTGCTTGGATACTATTCTTGGTTTGGTAAACTTTAATCATGTATCGTGTGTTTATTTTTTCGTTAAACCAAGAAATCAAAATTTTAGGACACTACTAGTTAAATATGGAAACCCTCAATTAGGGGTATAACTAAGCATGAGTTCTATACTTGAAATTGCAAATTGAAAACTATAAAGGAACATGATTTAACTATGTTAAGATGATGATCTACCCTTAGTGGAAATTGAAACACGTAAAAATTTTGGGACAATATAGTTCCCCTGCAATGATTTAGCTAATAAGGGTTAGGATCCTTGTAATGACAATGTTTACGGGTGGTATGGGACACTCACAAAGGTTTCTAATTACTTGAGTCCTTTTTCTAGTGTGTCTTGTTTGTAAAACCAATACATGAGTGTGAAGTATAGATATATTGATGTATGATGTTAATGGGAGTACTTAGAGAGATGTATAATGAGCTAGGATGTGATTTGTATAAATGGGAAAGTTTTCCCAATGTGGATTTCACACATAATGTGTGTTAGGGGAAACATGGTAGGTAAATCGATGAGTCTTCCTCATGATTAGTTAGTGATATTATTTCATGCCTTAATATATTACATGGACTAGGGAGTGACATGTATGGATGGGTTAGGTAACCTAATATAGTTTTGTACATGACAAGTGTTAGGGGTTGGGGTGCACTTTGTGGATAGATTCAAATTCTTCCTCGCGTATAGTTGATGTAGGATTCATCATGGCGTGGTTCATTTTCAAATTCATTAGTAATGTGTACCTAATATTATCATAAGACTCTTTCCCAACAACATATTCATCACCTATTATTATTTTTAGGAAGTATTTTAATCCTACGTTGTTCATAAGTCTACCACTTTTTGGGTGACTCTAATACACATGGTAATTTCTCTTATCTTATTGGTTACTCGTAGCTTCTCTTTCATGAAGGGTAGGGTCACTCTTAGTTTTTAGAGGTGTATGGGGATTTGGTTGTGGTTGGAGGTAAAGCACTCCTATGATGCTCTTTCTCTCGGTTACATGGCTTCAGTTGGATGGATCTATATAAAGAAAAGGCAACATGGTGTTGTGATGTATTGTGTATATGATATGTGTTGTATTAAATTTTTATTTGATAAAAGTGAATGTAAACGTTGTATATTTGTAACTTATTGAAAGTTGAATACTAATCATCATGTAAGTAATTATATTTAATTAAAAGTGATGAAGACTTGTGTACATTGTGACTAAGGAATGTATGCATTGAATATCGACTTCTTGTAGTCTAATTATGTGTTCAAATCATGTATATTGGAAACATTATTTTATTTAAAAAACATTGAGATTGATACATGTGATGTAACCATTGTATTGATGAATGTTTGATCATTAAGTCTTTATGGAATCTTACACTTGGCATATTTATGATTGATTAACAAACATAATAGAAAACATATATCATTAGATGGATGATTTAAGGCTAAGGTGATGAAAAAGACTATGCATTGTAGTTATTGTGTTTAAGGTAATAAAGGGATCATGCATAATTAAACTATTTTGAGGGATAAACATTTAGTTGTCTTGTGAATAAGGTAATAATTGAACTGATCATTGAAATAATACTTATATTGCTCAATGTACTAGTAGGAATGGAATAAATCCATATGCTTGATGAATTAAGCGCAATGCCTAATCTTAATTGGATAAATTATTAATATGAAAAATCATGCATGTACTTGTACTTAGTGGCTTACGCTCAATTAATTTGATTATGTTAACATTGAATAAAACTATACAAACTGAAACAAATGACACAACCTAACTTAATTTGTTAGATAATTATGATTGTTAGTATTTTTATTGTATTTCTTCTTGCATGTGATTTGATGATTATGGATAGGACTCGGAAATTGAGAGGAATCAATTTCCTTCTCCAGTTGTATGTTGGTAGTTTGGAAATTCCAATTTCAAAAACAATATGGTGTATTTTCTAGTTACCCATCGAGGGGTCTACATATTGTCAATACAAATATTTTTCGGTGAAAGTCCTTATTACTTCTCAACAAAATCTTTAAAGGCCTTGAAGTTATCAAAAACATAACTTTTATACTACAAGAAATACACCCAAATCCTCTTAGTGAAATCATCAATGAAAGTTAGTACATATTTAGCACTAGAAAATAACCTAGTGGGAAAAGTCATCAAATCATAATGTACTAACTCAAGTGGAGCCTTAGCTCTCAAAGATTGTCCCTTAGGAAAGGGATCTTAATGTTGTTTTCAATCATGTATTTTGATAAAATGTCATCAAAACTTGATACTTTTTGTATCCCTTTTCCGTATTCGAAATCTTGGCTATTGCAAATACCTATACTTGAAGTGACCAAAATGTTTGTGTCATAGTTTGCTCCTGTGTCACCATTAGAAAAACATGATGACCCTAAAGAGGTATCAAATTTATAAAATACATAAAGGTATGAATGATGGTCTACCACACCTATAGCTACAACATCTTGAGGATCAAATAATTATCTAATTACAACACTGTATGGAGTGAACTCCACAAATTTTCCATAACTAGAATTACAAATATGATAAAATGACAACAAATTAGATGAAATTTCAGGTACCAAGAGTACATCATTGATGCACCCATCCTACATTTGCACCGATCTAGAACCCAAAACATCAACCTTTGAAGATTTTCCCATGAGTATTTAAGAAGTGTTGCAATCAGAAAGAGAACTCAAAAAACCATGTGAGTGAGTTGGGTGATGAGAAGCACTAGAATCAAAAATCTATTTATATGATATAGAAGAAAAATCCCTAGGAGAAAGATCTTTTCCTTTCCCTTTATTTGAGAGGAACATCAATTTTATGTTGCTTTAGTTTTTATTCCAATGTTAATATTCTATTATAGTTTTTGTAATCATGATGATGTAATTTCAGCAATATGGACCAAGATCATAAACCTTCTTCTCTCTAAAAATGTGTTTTACTTATTAGAATTGGAAAATTTAGATGTCTCGGGGGTGATAGGAGAAATAATTTTTTAGATGTACTTACTTATGCTTTGATTTACATTTCCCTTTAGAGTAATTAACCACAAGCGAATGAATCAAACTAGGTAAGGCATCAAGTGCTTGTAATTTTGTTTTTCATGAGTAATAATTTCACATTAAAACTCAAAAGTAGGCATTTTAAAATTTACATCCAACACATCCATTGTGGAATAAAAAGTGGATGCAAACACATTGTAAGGGCCTTTTAGTTTTGACAGAATCAATATTATACATTCTTCATCCTTTTTTCTTTACCACCAACCTTTAGTTGTGATATAATAGACTTGAATTTTAACAAGAATTCTTCAATAGATGAAAAATCAGAAGGCGAACAAGCATTTTACTCTATATCTAACTAAAACAACCTAAATTCATTCACTTTACCAAATATACCTTTAAATATGTCATACACCTCTTTCAAAGTTTTGGATTCATCAATGTGAAACTATAGACTCTCAAATATATTCAAGCTGATCAAATTGAGGGTTTCATATACTTGCACCATAAGTGTACATTTCCTTCTTTGAGGCAAACACAAGAAACTTTTCCTAAAATATCCTCCATAAGCCTCGGTATAGGAGAAGCCAATGCTTCTCATCTAGCTAGGTTCACTCCAACAACATGATCATCACCACAGAGAAGCCACTAAATCCATACATAAAGCACAAATAAAGTGATCAAGTCTCCATATTATTCAACTCTTAATGTACAATAGATAAATTAAATTACAAATGGGAATTCCTATTACATAGGCCTAAGAGGTGGTTACACAACAACTAAGAGATTGTTGTGAACCCATCAAAATAAGGGATTCCACTATATTTTTGCACTCCAAATTTTATGTGCACAAATCAAAGTGTTTATCCCAATAGTATAAAATAAATGCCCAAATTAAGGTTAACTCACTTAGGAGTGTGAACACAAATAACACTAAAATCGTTCAAAAATAAACCAAATGATCAACAAGTGTGAACACTCCAACACCCTCCCTTAAGTGCAAAATTTGGAGTGAGAAATGATAAAATCTAGGGGAAATATCCAAATATGGATGTTGGTAAAAGGCTTGATAAGGTACCCATTCAAAATAACTCGGGAAAAAGAGTTATCATGGATGAAAAGAATCACCACAAGGTACCCAAAACCAATAAAGGAAACAAAAACATCAAGAGAAAAAAGTCCTATTGTAAGGCATCCCAAGAAGCATGGCTTAAAAAAATTGTACTCTCTTTGAAGAAGTAGATTGGTCTAAACTTCGGTATGAATCTAATGTTTGATCAAAATACTTAAAATTAACTAACATTGTGATATAAAAATGTCTCTATGCTTTAGGAGACTATCAATGGAGTCTCTAACATTGTATTTCAACAAAATAGCTACCCTTCAGAAGGAGAAAAAACTCAAAAAGTAATCGAAGGAGATTGACATAGGCGATATTGATAATGAAAAAAAAATACCAAACATCATTCGATCTACTACCAAAAATGGTGTGCCACTAACCAAGAACAAAAACCAAGGAAAGGACATGAGACCTGAAAGCAAGATCTACACCACACCCTCTAATACTATTGAATGGGTGGAGTGATGCTACAAATATTAATGAGTTGTCAAAAAAACTACTTAAACACCGACAAGCTAACAACAGGATTCACCAAAATAACTTTAACATTAGTGTTCTGTCAATAAGCCTAAAAAGTGTCAAAAATATACATGTAACAAAAATCTGTCAAAAAAATAAGAGATATACTCTACACTGTTAAAAAAATAGCTCAAAATAAAGAGCATTACAATGTATGAGGAGAAGAAATTGGAGCAATAAGCTGAATGGTGGAGCCACACTTATATACTCCTATCAATGCATTCTTACGTCATTACTAAAAGTGATCAGAAATCCATCCGGGTTAATAGATGTGGTGAAGAATATTCCTACATATGATTTTGTGCGAAGTGAAAAACTAGAGCATGCGAGGAAACATTAAAATGTGTGTCAAAGTTGATCATGCCTAAAAACTAAAAACTCACGTTTCTCGTGCCTAAGTGAAGGAGTATCGAACTCACGTGTTGTTCAATATCCTCACAAAGAGTAGAGAAATAAAAATTGGAGCTCTATCATCATGTGATCCTAATGAAGTAGTACTTACATGAAAACCAATATTGTGGTGAGAATACCACTTAATAGTACGTATAGGGGAATTAATACCCTATAAATATTTTCCAATACCTCCACTAGAAAACCCATCAAACGAAACATGTGAAAACCAAATTTAATAGTATGCTTCTCAACGGAGATAGACATGTGAGAAGTAGGAGTTGAAGTGGGATACATATAGTGTGTAACTAAAATATGCATAGGTGCAAAAGTAAAACATGCAGTAACAAGCTCAATAGGATTATGAGCATGAGGAGAAAGGGGAGGCTCAAAATTTGAAAAATCAAGGTCAATAAGTGTAAGAGCAATATCTACATGTGGACTAAAGAACATGGGTAAAGGAAGAAGAGGGAGATAGAGAGCTACTCTAATGAAGATCCTACCACCGACATGCATCTTTGGAAAGTTCCACAGTGAAATATCAATGCCCTTGAATTGTTTGTTGAACCTCACCACCGCAGGTGCCACTTTTTCAGCTTGAGGAAGATGGACAAAGCTCAATGATTTGTTCCAATTCTCTCAGGGAGTTGATGTTATTGCACTCGAGTACCAAACTTGATGATCTCTCACGGTGTTGGAAATGACCGATTTTATCTTTATTAGGGATTCTAGTTTATCTTCGTTGAACGAGAATGGATCTCTGACATCTTTCTTGACTAAATATTTGAAGGATTTCAATAGATCATCAGTTGAAGTATCTTCACTCCGACCGGCACTCCAAGCTTTTGGACCCGAACATCGACATCCTTTTGCATTTTTCCAACCGAAGGGTCCACAATATGAGGATGATGTTGTAGGCTAATAAATTTTTGCTTTAGGGTGTATGGTGTCATCCTTTCCATGAATGAGGGCATGTAGAAGATAATTTTTCTTCTTGAGTGATCTATTTCCTTCCAAAAATTTGACTAGATCCTCCTAAAGTGCACAAAATTGAGTAAAGCATCTCATTCTCATACTACAAAGTAAAGGTGTTAGGAAAAGAATCCACGATAAATGCAAGAATGCACTCAAAAAATAACAAAACACCTAGAAAATATAGGACGTCAAGATTAGCCAAAAATGCATCCAAATCAATGTGGGGGTAAAGGATCAAACAAGAAAAGAAATAATGTTTTTATGTGAGTGGGTTTGACCACATGTCAACCCAATCATCACCCTCCGCTCTTCGACACATGGAGGAGGTGTTTCCAAGTAGAGAGGTTGCCCTAGATGTATTGAAAAATGAACCGGATAACGAGGGTGCAGGGGTGGAAGCCCTCAATGGGGTCACGAGGAAAACCTCTTGCAAATTGCTTAAAAATACACAATTGTTTACTGATAATCTCACTTTTAAAATATAACCCCAATTTATTTCTTGCTCACAAAAAGCCTCTATTTACAAATATATTTGTCCTCCCAAAAATAATAATATCAAGCCTTTAATCTTCTTGAAAAATAAATTCAATTTTTAAATATAACATACCTCCAATAATATCCTAACTCGGTGAGCTAGGTCGAGGAAATCGACGAGGTTGGGAAGGAGTGCTCGAGAGCGAGTAGAGATATGCAAGTAGGCCAACTTGGAGATAAGCACATGAGAGAACCGAGAAGAGATTAATGATCATGTGTCTCGATCCCAACACCTCGTAATGTGAATATCCTTCCACAAACCAACGTGCAAAAACCACTTTTTGATATAAAGTGAAATATAATAGTGTTGTATTTTATTTGTTGTAATTAAAAACAAAAATGGAACTCTTTGTCTAAAAAATATTAGGTTAAAACCCTAAAAGACTTGAATCATTCAAACAAAATGCAGGAACAAGAGGAACAAAGGAACAATTCCTCTCAAGCCCGAATTAGCATAATACACTCAAAAGGCCCATTTTTCTAATTTTTTTGGCTAAGTATGGAACTAAGGGGCTTGGAAAGGAGGAGAAGAGTGTCTTGGAACATTTATTTTCCTCATTTTCTCAATTTACCTTATCCGCATCCAAATGAAAGTGTAAGTTATCAAAATGACCCTAGGAGAGGGTATTTTAGATAACAATTCCTAATTGAGAAAAGTATTAATTGATCACTATCTTTGGCCTCTTTGCTTTCTTTCTGGTTTTTATCTTGGTCTTACACACCCCTTTGAACCAGTCCAGTGTGCCCCATTCCCAACATTTCAGATACTCACACAATTTTATGGGCTCGGTTGTGACAGTCTACCTTCATGTTCCATCAGTTTTCCAACTTAGCACAACTTCAAGATTATTGTGAAATCAACTAAGTATCTCATCCCTTCTCTTGCACTTAGGGTTTTAAAATTTAATTTCTTATTGCTTAGGTTAGATATGTACTTTATTGCTTTATCATTTTAGAACAACTCTACAATTAGGAATTTAACATTTGTGTGTATGTGTGTGTGTTAAATTATTTGGTGAACCTGACTCATTCGAACACTCTTAGGGTCCTCATACTTTCATTGCTCTCATTTTCTTAGGATCTTCTCATCATGGATATCTCTATTCATGATTTCTTTCTAGCCAATCCTGATTGTCGTGCTAAAATTATTACTCTCTTGGCTAATACTCACATCCCTTCTACTATTGATCTGGACATAGTTTATCAGACATTTTTGGATGCATTCTCTCAGCTTACTTTTCCATCTCTTATAGCTGAAAATCTATCATTTATGACAATGATCCTCCTCTTTATATACAAATATGCATTCATAAATAGGGTGTTAAGAAAACTTTAGTCGATAATGGATCTGAGCTTAATATTTGTCCTTTATCATTCATTTAGAATATAGGCCTTTCCATAGCTAATCTTAACCCAACATCTATTTCTCTCTGGGCATATGATTCTACTACGCGTCCATGTCTTGGCACTATTGTTTTGCCTGTCACAGTTGGGCCTAAAATAGTTCTTATAGTGTTCTTTGTCATTGATTTCCCGTTTCATATAATTGCTTACTCGGCAGGCCATGACTTCATAGAATGCAAGTAATACCTTCTACAATCCACCGATGTGTCAAATTCTTACATGAGGGCATTGAATATTCAGTTCCCACTGATAGTACCCCATTCCAATATTGCAACCTAGATTCAAACATTGCATTACTTATTCCAACTTCTACTATTATACGTCATTCGCTTAATCCACAACCAAAAGACTATCCGACATAACTTGCCTCCACTCAAAGGAACCATTTGTGCATTATATGTTGTTCCATCTCGCTTCAATATCACCCCCTCCTTCTACTAATGTAATGGTACTCTATCAGGGTTATGTCCATACATTGGATGTCATACCACCTTCATTGTCTTCTCATGAGCAATCTACATCCGCACCTCCTCCATTCACATGCACTCTCTTCATGAATAATTCTTACTAGGCCGCACATTCCATTCGATCCTACTTGCTCGACACTATTTGCACACATGATGGCTTGGCTCGGCTAGGATTCACATTGAATGATCTCATCCCTCCATTGCATGCTCCTCATTTATATCATGGATATGTTTGCATTTGCTGCTTATGGCCTCCGAGTATTTCATCTATCAGTCTTTATTGCACGCACTCCACGCCTTTCACCACTTACTCTTGGAAAATATTGGCTTGATTATATTTCCTTTACTTTGGATCATGACCATATCGATATTTCATTCCCTATACCCTTCGGCCACGTTTTTATTTGCAACAATTCATTCCTCAGATATTCACAAAATGTTACTCATTAGTATGCATATGGATGTCCATTACCATCTTTTACTAACGAAGAATATGCAATGGGCATGTACAATCTGCACCGCAATGGCTCTTTACATGATCAACCTAATACTATTGCTTATCAGGTCTCACATGCATCTCCATTTGGTTTTGACCATAATGATGACGATATATTAGACAACATTACTTGATACTTCTACACATCATACACTTGGAGGAATCATGCTTATTCGCCCCCTTCTAACATTGTCACAAGTGTCTCACACTTCTACTATTTCACTTTTTGCTTCACATCTTGTCACACGCATCTTGCACATCTTTAGACACTTGTATCATCGCTACTCGATGACATACTCTTGTGCTACGGTTCATACTTTCTTGTTGAGGGCTCACTACATTCACGAACCTCCCCCACACTACACATTTCACACCGACACATTTTTGACACATCTTTCTAAGCGCACATTCACCACAACACACTTCCCGATGACACACTCTAGTTCTAAGGTTCATATGTGAATGTTGAGGGTCTAAATATGAAATGAAACTCATCACACTCACTCACTCTCTACGTTCTACGCTTTATTGATCATATATTTCTAGCGCACAATTCAAACCATTTCTCGATGACACACTCTTGTTCTATGGTTCATTCTTTCTGCTGAGGGGTCTTTTATAAATGAATCTCATCTCATGCATACTCATTCACATTCCCTCGGGGGGCACGCTGATCCTATCACACTCACTTTACATTTTATTCCATACACACTAACAACATATTGCATATCTTGGTTTTACATTGTTATTGCTTATTTATACTCACATGTTACACTTTGCATACTATGTTAGAAAAATATTTTGTATGTCATTATATTTTCTATATACACATGTGCGTTCACTTGCCTTCTAGTTGTGAATGTAGACTTTACAGATCTTTACACACAACATGGATTTTGGTACATTACCTCTTACCGGTCAACAATGAATCCTAGGGGCATCTACTTTCGTACACATCATCAGGTGCTATTGTTTAATTTTATACTACTTCATCTTCTTACTATCACACTACATTATTAGATAATACATGCTTTGACATACATTTTATCTTTCTAACATGCTCTGGGTGCTTTATGTGCAACATTTGCTTTGCAGGAACTATTTGTCGTGCCATGGTTTCTGTTACTCTTTTCTTGCCACTGTTTGCCATTGTTTACGGGATTTTCCCTTTTCACGGTGTGCACACTATATGCTTTTGGTCGCTTGACCTCGATTTTCGACAAAATTGTGAGTGATGTCCCATGTTTGCAACCCAATTTTGGTGGTATACACTATTTTCTTTCTCACTAGCTTAAAATTTGTCTTTTACATGCATATTTGTCTTATTTACACTAACACATTTTTTTAGCCACTTTGTTTGTGTGTGCCTTGGTTTTTACCAAACACATTCCCTCGCCCTACAGGGCTTCAATTTCAAATGTACATCAGGTCCTCCTTTAGGCCATATTATCCTCACGATGTCACATGCACCCCAAACGAGGGGGAATACATCGAGTGAATCAGTCACCCCATATAGTAGTTCACAGTCACAATACAACATAGTTCAACAAAAATAAGCACAATATACAATCTTAGACAGGGCTCAAAATCTGACTTGGGTCCTCAACACAACATAGACGCCGAGTTCCCAAACACGAGACATGAGTTCTTGGCGCTCCCGACCCTTCATGGTGCCTATGATCGGGGGTAGTTACATAGTTCTTCTCATATCAGACGGGACAATTGTCAATGATCTACACATCAGTTTCACGGTACATGCATAGTCCTTCAACAATCAACATGCATGCTTTCATCTCTTTTTATATTTTCGTGTTGGATCGAATTTGATTGAATTTGAACACACAATCTACAATGGTGTATACATTTTCGGAAGCAATCAAAGGATGGAGAATAACACTAGACATTTCTCCCTACACTTCTTCTATCGTGGCGTGAGATTGCCCCAAAACTCGCACTTAGCGCACTTGGCATGAGATCGCCCCAAAAATTGCACTTAGCGCACTTGGCATGAGATCGTCCAAAAAAATCGTTCTTCTAAAGAATTTTCAAGACTCTTTCTATCTTTTCACTCATCATGGATTAAGTGCACATGTTTCTTTTCACATTTTTACATACTTTTTACACACTTTTTACATATTTGGATCAAAATTTTCATCTACACATATTTGAATACTTGTTTGCTCTTCTCTTTTGTAGGTTCATCCTTATAGGAAGAAAGAGTCACATCATCAAGCATCAAGCGACATCGACAGTAGGTACAACGCAACATCACACATACGCTTTTCACCCCTAGGATCACTTCCTCTTCTCTAGCTTTCACACTTCATTTTTATCACTCCACACTTTTTCTTGTCTCCTCACGCTTTTTCCATCAATTTACATGGTTTTTCCATCAATTTACATAAATGGTTAGACACTAAATCATGCACTTTGGGTATATTTCTAGGTCACTGATCACATCTCTTATCTACTTCATATGAAAATACTAATTGATCACTAGCCTCTTTGCTTTCTTTGGTTTTATCTTGGTCTTACACAACTAACCCAATCCAGCGCCATAAAGTGGGGGAAATGGGCTAGACACTACAATCATGCACTTTGGGTATATTTCTAGGTCCCGATCACATCTCTACTTATTAAAATATGATTCATAAGTGAGAAAATACTAATTGAATTAGGACTACATACACATACATACATACATACATACATCTTTACATACTTTACTTTTCTTACACACACACATGTGTGTTTTATATGTATGTATGTCTTACTTTATCATTTCTACCGCAACCTACAATTAGGAATTTAACATATATATATATATATATATATATATATATATATATATATATATATATATATATAATATACATAATATGTATGTATATGTATATATATATATATATATATATATATATATATATATATATAATACATACAGTATATATACATAGCATTTATATATGTATGGATACTAGACACACATATATATATGTCTAATACATACATATATTTGGGTCTATAATACATACATATATATACATACATACATACATATATACATATGTATATATATGTATGTATATATATATATATATATATATATTATAGATATAGATATATAGATATATAGATATATGTATATATGTATGATGTATGTTATATATATATGATATATCATATATATAGTATCTCATATGTATAATACATACATACATACAGAAAATATACATAGCATACATACATACATACATGGTATGGCATGTTATATATGTTCACACACCTCATCAAATCTAATGTATATACTATACATATATATATATATTATATTACACACACCATTGATCTCCAACATGACAATATACAACACATATGCACCTTTGAGAAAATATGAACCTTTGTCACATGGTGTGGCATGTTCTCATGTTCACACACCCTCACATCTAATGTCAACTCACAATATTGACTTATCTTACAACACCATTGATCTCCAACATACAAATACAAACACATGCAACACATCGCATGGTGGTGGAGTTATGTCATACCCCACAAGTTTCCTATACTAGCTATGGAGAAATTCATGATCCCTTTTCCCTTTAGAATGACATTTAATGACAAAGAAATGTAATAATGTCTAATTACTTAACGATTAGGTTTTGCACCGAATTAAATGACGCCTCGTGTTTATTATCTTGTTAAGAGTATGGAGATAATATAATAAGTTGCTAACCACTTTTAGAAATGAGTTTAGGTTACATGTATTGTTCGATTACAATATAATATAAGGTGTATGATGAGAAATCAACAAAACAAGTTCCAAATAGTGGAAAGAGTGAATGTGTTTTGAGTTGATATAATAAGAAAAAGACTAATATGAAGATTAGATTGATCGCAAAGTATTCAAACATACTCATTGTGCGATAAATCAATCATTATATTGGTAGGAGGACCACTTGCAATATGGTATTGTACCTTTGTTGGCTAAAATATTTCGATTTTTTAATTAACTTCTCTATAGGAACAAACCTTTTTAAATGATAATTAATTAAATAAGTAAATTTTAAAATTAAAAATTAATGTTACTATAATTAATCACTACACCTTAATCCTTAATATAATAAACCATTACTTTATATGATAAGTTGATTATATCAAGAACAAAATAATAATTGAAATTAAATTTACTCGATAAAAATTATGTTTTATTTAATCATTAAAAATATCAAGCTATAAATTATATTTTAAATAGAAATAATAATTCTCATATTATATATCCCTAAAAATAAAGCTCATTAAAATCTTGAAGTTAAATACCAAACTTTGGGTTAGAAAAGCTATTTATGTAAGGTGGATAAAGATTATACACCAATTCTCTAATTGCTAATTATTGTTTATTTATTTGCTTTCTTATACAAAAACATTTGGCCATGTAATATTTGTTTACTAAATTCGTGGTTAAAACTATATAATAGTTGATAAGATTGGTTAATCAATATACCCACAAGTTAGGTTTATAAATGATTTTCCACAATTTGGACTTTTCTTAAAATTATTCGATATGTGATGTTTTAACAATGTAGATAAGTCATCAAGGGAGGAAAGTAAAAAAATGATGGAATAAGATTTGAAATAACTTTCATTAATTTGGTTTATACAAACTCGCTTTTATTGGAAATAAATAAAAGCTTGGCTTTATCCATTTCGATTGGAAAATTTGATTTATACTTCATAATGGTGTAGCCATATATATGAGTAAGTGAAGGATTCCAGTGGCAATTATAAATAAATTTATAAGGTCAAGTTACTGGGGAAGAATATAGAGGAACCTTAGAAAGGAAAACAACTCTCATGGCTAAAATTGAATCTGACAATTCTGGTCTCACACCTAAACTTGATTTAAGGGAAGAGAACTACAATAGAAATGATACATTCTTAGGATTATTTAAGCACAACAAATAAACAAATAAATTAGGGAAGATACAAAGCTCCCAAACAAAGATAAAATTTTATTGTATGCATTGATAGGGGAAAAGCAACAAAATACATAAAATTATCTAGACTCAAATATGTTATGGAGATCTTAGTAAAAAGGAGCCAATGGTTACCCATATCTCAATTATTTTTGTTGTTCAAACAAAGCTTACACCCTTCTCTTGGCCTTACGTAACAATCTGTCATACGCCATTATCAATTATCCAACACATATTTTTTTGAGGTCCCTTCCCATTTACTTTTCAACCTCTATTTAAATTCAATTGGTCCATCCTCCAAAACAGGGATGTGGTTGAATGTATCAAAAGAATTGGTGAATATTTTCAATGCTAGTGTCATATATTCAATGTTGTGGGAAGATTGTCATATTTTTAATTATGATATTAAATACCATTATTGCACATTCCTAATTTTGGTTGTACTAAATTTATTATAATTGAATGTGTTGAATAGTATGAGGGTCCTAGAATAGTTTTTAATAGATTGTGACAAAGTCACATTTTTAATTTGATTAATGTAATTAACTATTTTATTTTATTCAAAAGAAACTATTTTCTTAAAATATAATAATAGTTCAATTATTTAGATCTCGAGATTCTTTTGCTTAGATGTTGATATATTGAGTATCGTGGTGAGTCCATTCACATACCTATGGGGATAAAACTTAAATGTGGTATGGACAATCACTATAATTAACGCATGAGGATGTTAGATCAAGGGTCAACACATAGTGTTTTTATATCCATATAAGATTATGCAAATAAACTAAAACCAACTTACCCTTGATTTCTCATCGTTTTCCTGAAGGTTTGGACACTGCTAATCCTAAGGTTAATAGGATAAGTTCACTTTTGTACATTCTCTCATACCATTTCAGGTTCCATATCTATTCACTTCTTCCCAATGATACTCTCCCTCGTCACAAGGGTGAATGTCCTGTGTACACTCAACACAACACTCAAACAAGAGATGTGTAGGATTAGAAACAATAAATCACATGATATGTAATCAAACACATGTCCATATTCATGTTCATTCTAGATAATTTCAAAAATAAAAGTAACGTAATATATTCATCCATATTCACTTAAAATCTACGAGAAAATCATAATCCAAATTTTAATTAGACATATTCATAGTTCTAATCACTCCCGTGAGAAGTATCCACATGGCAAAAGTACACCAATTATTATAATTAAACAATAAGACATCTACTTGAGAATTCGGGATGTGACAACAAGTGGCTAGCAAAGGACACTAATATGGTTGCGGAGTTAGTTAATGAAAGAAATGATATGTGTTGACATTTGATTTGTAAAGAGGATTATTTAAAGCTTTACACTTTGGTCGATAAACATGTTTTCTTTAATTTGATATTTTATGTTGCCTATTTTCGATTAATGCCTTATCAAAAATAAATATGGTCTATGATTAGAATGCAATGGTAATTGTATAACATGGTGATCGATTAAAAATTTAATACATGTTCATGCGATTGATGCAGGTATCAAAAGTAATGCACTCAAGGGGTATGATGCCAAAGTCCGAAAAGAGTTTTTGTGACTCATCATTTTTATTTGACAAAACTTAGAAGAGGTCGTTAATAAATTTTTAAGTTCAATATAAGTTATTTATAGAGTTATGTTTTTTGTTTTAATATATTTTTAAATAAAAATATTAATATATGTAATTTAATCATATACTTGTATTTGCAAGAAGAGCGTTATAAGAAGCATGCAACAAATAAATTGTTTGTGGCATTACAACATTTGGGATAAAACACAAAAGTCTTTAATCATTGAGCCCAAGATAATTGGTTTATGTCGGTAATACATGTAGTGTTCAATTTGTTGCGCACACAAACTATAAATCAAAATTTCACACTTGTACCATTTTATCATTAAATTTTGTCGAGGATAAAACAATTTGGAATGATGAAGGATTTAGAGGACAAACATGATCAAGTTCGGGAAGAGAAAGAATATTGTGAGGATAATGACGAAGATGAGGAGGAGCATGATGAGGACGAGGAGGAGGATCAAGTTCATGAAGAGTAAGAAGATTATGAGGATTAGGGGAAAGGAAGAGACCAATCACTTGGATATTTACGATCTATAGTTTTACATCTATTTATTTTGTAATTTGGAAGGGACCCTTAATACTCCCTCAAAATTACACTATTATATATTATTGTAAATCACATTTTGAATTGAAATAATGTCTTCTTTTATTATTAATAATATTTGGATACTTTTCAAATTCTTGTACAATTTCTTAATATTTTAGTATCTAATGTTTAATAGTTCTAAACAAACAAAGAAATGCAATATAATTATTCAGTAATTATACCATTTGTAATTATGATTAATTATATTATTTAAAAAAATCGGATGAATTTTGTGTCATCTTTATGCTACCCTACGTTATTAATAATGCGGGTCTCACGTCGATTTTGTGTGGCGTAAAGTAAACACAAAATAGGCGCACATGTGATGTAAATGCGATGCAAAATTAACACACTTAAAATTGTCTAGTCGCCTTGATTTTGCGTCACTTTAACACTACACAAATCAATGCAATTTTTCTTAAGAAACACGTCGAAAAATGTCCAAGGAGGTCAATTTCAATGCAAAAATGACCCAATTTGTGGCGTTATTTGCACATTGTATAATAGTGAATGCTTTGGAAAGAATACCTTTATACACACTAGATTGGTTAAGTAATTCAAATATTGATATCTTAACTTGAGTATTTTGCAATTGATCGATGATATCATAATCTTTTGCGATATGAAATCTAAGGTTGGGAGCTTGAGAAGCATATTTTGGTTGTTCCCACCTTGAGACCGAGAAAGATTAAGATGCACTAATACACTCTCATCTCCAGCCCTCCTTTGTATGGTATGGTTTGGCTCATAAGTCATACATTTTTTTAATAGGTGATTTGAGGGATCTATTGAGGCCCTCACCCATGATAATAGTTAATAGATGCATATAATTCATAGATAAAGAAGAGAGAGGAATGTGTGGAAATAGTTCCCGATGATGTGGAAGAAGCTTAGAGCATTCCACATCTAAATAAAAAGGTGGAACAAAACCTATTACAAAACATAGTATACGTATAGATCATATATATGACAAGAAATATGAGCTTATAAAAAAGAGGGCACGATCAAATAGCAAACCCCTAAACTTGATATGGCGTCTCTTCTTTGACATGCCAAGTTGGTGTAGAAGGTGGGTAAGCGTACTTGGAGAGGATGCCTTCCTTGTGTTCCAAGAACATTGGGAAATTCCCATGTCCACTCATTATGAATGAATTTTTGTGTGCTAATTTGGTCAACATCACGATTTCACACAACTCATAGAGGGATTGCATTGGACCAGCTAGTATAACCGAGATGTATGTTATCCTTCATAGACGCCATCCATTCCTAAAGAGACTACCCTTGAAGAATGGTCGATGGCCTCTAGGTTTTGAGTCCTCAATTTCAATTTGTTTGGCTACTTTTGGAGTGCGGGGAGCTCATTTTTACCGAGAGGGATTCTCCTATTCCTTCCTCATCGGTGTGGGTTGCCTCAACTTGATGATTCGACACTACTGATAGATGGTTGTTTAGCTTTTGAGGATATGGGGAGTTGGTGAGGACCCTAAAATGGAATCGCCTCGGCCCGATCTTATTTGAAAAGAGGAAAAATAGGTTTTCATCAAGAACATGAATTTTGAGCTTTGGCTTGAGAATTTACCATGTTGGTTTTAATTCCTCTTCCACTTCCATGTGAGTAGGGTGAAACACATGATGAACAATAAATTGAAGCATATAGAGAGCCGGGTAGACAAGCGTCTTGAGGGTGACAAAGGATTGTTGGATTGCATCCACCATCATTTCCTCTGCGTTGAATTGATCGTCAAATTCCACATGCCAACTGCACCAAGGATATGGTGGATAAAATCATTGTTATGACCATCATCCTAAAAGCAAGCATTAAGGAGGGGTTTAGGCAATTACCCAAAATTTAGTTCAAATCGAGTATGGGATTTTGGGGCCATTGAAGTGGCAGGAAAGAAATAGGGGAGCATAAGGAAGTGTTTAGAATGAGACCCGCATGAGAAACGTCGAAAGAGATATATACCCCAACTCAAATGGAAGGGATGAGTTTGAAATGACAAGTGAAGCATGTGAATATCAAATGAGATCTACGAGTAAGGAAGCACGATGAAAATTTTGTGGTAGGTGCATAAGAGCGAGCATCGAGCGTGCCAACAATCGAATCATAAATGAATGATAATGTGGCTTCAAGTCGTGGTTTCCAATGTAATTATGACATAGAGCCCCGGCCAATCCGCCATGTCCGAGCTAGAGACCAAGGACAAGGGTGACTCGGTTCTATAGTTGGGAATAAGTTGGATGCTACATTAGAACATATTTGATTGTGTTGAATTTGTAATCGATCAAACCCTTCCAATGTCTTATAGACCGGACTTAGGATGTAATGGAGCTTCTAGGAGGGGGTGTTTCTTTTTTAATGCATTGATTATAATTTATGAATCCCCTTCAATTTACAAGAGCTTGATGTTCAACTCTTTTTCCATGTGAAGACCCTCAACCGCGTGAATGGCTTTTGCTTCATTGTTCACGGCCTTTGGTATATGACTAGAACAAGTCATTATTAGATTGCCTTTAGACTCCCGAGGATACCACCAAAACCAAAATGCTTGGATGCCCTTTGTTTGCATCATCCACATTCAATTTAAATCAAGTTGGAGGGTGAGGCATCCATTTGGGATTGGTGATCAAAATAGGGTGTTGTGGGCGAGATGGAGTATAGGGATGATTCCATCTATAATGAGAGGCCAATTTTGTTGAATCTTTGTATCACTTTTTGTATTGGATTTTTTTTAGAACGAAGACTAAAGTTGACCCATTCAAAAAAAATAGAGCCTCTAACTTTGTGTAAAAATTTGTCCCATATCATTGTCTACCCTTCAAAGCTTCTTTGATTCCTTTCTAGCCATATGTTCCAAGAGTTGATGATGGAATAACTTCCCACTGAGGGGATGAGGGTTGAGTGTGGTGGGTAGTACCATTCGGGTAAGAGATGGAGGGTGGATCTTGGGAAGATTCAAATATATCAAAGGTTTTGGATCACCCAATGCCATGTTTTTGTTGCAAATGGACAATGTAGTAGCATGTGGTCCACAAATTCCGTTGTTTTTTTGTAAAAAAATGCATTTATCGAGAACCATAGAAGCCTCGTTTGATGAGGTTGTCAAATGTTAATTTCTTGTTGAGAGCGGCTAGCCATATGAATGACCCTGCTTTGGGAAGTATCTATGCTCCCCCAAAAAAATCAACTAGCCAATTATCGGTGGGACGGTCCACTATTTGCAAGATCAATTGATGGTAGCATATACTAACCTCATACATGCATGAGTTAAAGGAAATCCATATTAAGCTATCTTGTTGCATCCTCATTGGTAGGCGTCTTTGGGAGAAGATGTTTTGCGATGAGGAAGTCTAGACAAGATCCGTGTCAGCATGGACCAATCTTTCCATTTAACGATAGGATAATTGAGATCATCTATAGTGATATGATCTTATCATCGAACACCCCATCGTTCTTTGGAAATTTATTGGAAGTCATTGAGAGCAATGATTGAATCCAAGGGGGAAATCCCAACCACGAGTTTACCCAAAAATTATCTCGTGTGAAGCCCACCACCCAATATAAATTTTGCTTAATGGTCGACATGTATGAGCAAAGGAAATTCCAGATGGTTGAGCCACTTAGGGGGTCGGGTATGGAGAAGATTCTTTTTGAAATCATGGAGTCCAAATATTTGGTTTGGATTAGTTTTCTCCAAAGTTGATCTAGATTGAAGTATGCACCGCTACAACATTTTAGCTCCCAAAGTCACGCTATGCTTTCTCAGGGTAGTTAAATTTTCTCCCCCAAATTGTTTTGGCCAGCATACCTTTTCGATTGAGGAGATGGAATTTGTTGATCTACGAGGTGCCTTCCCAAAGGAATTTTTGGAAATGTTCTCCAATGACTTGAGGACACCCCAGTAATTTCAAGACCGAGAGTAAGTAAGTTGGAATAGCTTGTAACATTATTTTGTCAAAAGAAGTATGCCCACCAAGGAAAGCCATTTGCCTTTCCAAGAGGGAAGTTTGGCTTCGACTTCAAAATCAAATTTTGCCATAGGCTTTTCCTCATTACCACGGTAAAAAGAGGCACCTCGAGGTAATTTCCAGGAAGCTTACCAATTTTGATGCCTAAGATATTAGATATTTCCGTTGAAGTTGAGAAGGGCGTTGAAGAAAAAAACCTATGATTTACGGTCATTGATTTCTTAGCACGATCTGATTGCATATCTCTGTAGGAGTTTAATATGTATAGCTTCTATTAATTTTGCTCTTCCTAGGATGATTGTAACATCTACGAACGAAAGTTGAGATATGGGTAGAGCTTCTCGAGAAATTTTCAAGCCTTGGAGTCATCCTTCATATAAAAATTTCTTGAAAGTGCATTGAATGCTTCCACCATGATTATAAAAAGAAAAGGAGAAAGTGGGTCCCCTTGGCGAGATGCCACTAGTTGTTTACGAAGAACCCTGTTGGACTTTCATTTATGAATGCAAAGAAGTGGGCTGAAGAGACACAATTTGCAACCCAATTACACCATCTTGGAGAGAATCTAAATTTGAGAACCTTCCCCAAGAATTTTCAGTTGACTTTGTCACAGGCTTTAGAAACATCAAGTTTCACCACCATTCCTTTAGATTTTGAAATAGAGATAACGGATTACCTCATGTGCGATAATAACCTCATCCAAAAAAAATTTACCTTCCACAAATCCACCATATTCTTCTTAGATCATATCATGTAGGACTTCTTTGAGTCTTGTGGTCATTGCTTTTGCGATGATCTTCTTAGTTGTGTGCAAAGTGAGATTGGTCTAAAGTCGGAGAAGGATCTGGTTGAGTCGATTTGTGGATGAGAGAGATGAATGTGTAGTTGGATTCTTTTAAGTTTCTTCCATTGCTACATGCCTCGTTTACAACTACCATGATTTCCAATTTTAGTTAACTCCTAGAATTTCTAGAAGAATAGAGCTAGAAAGCCATATGGGTCCAATGCTTTGTCTCCATCCATTTGAAAAACAACCACACGGAGCTCATCCTCACCAAATGGAGCCATTAGTTGATCATTCTTACTTTGTGTGACCAAAGATGGGATCGATCGAGAGGAATTCATGCATGTTAGAGTCGTTGATCAACAAATTATCAATGAGTAGATTACGGAATAAAGATGCAACTTGACTAGATCTCCCTTTGGAATATCTAAAGTTGAGTTATTTTCCTTCATTATTTTGCGAGATCCTATTGGTTTTTCTTCTTAACTATAGATCGGTGAAAGAATTTGGTGTTACAATCACCAACTTGGACCCAAGTTTCCCTAGACTTTTGATGCCAATGATCCTCCTCCTTGGCATATATATCTTGGAGCAAGGATAATAAAGCTTGCTCTTGTTGAAGCAATGAATCAGCGAGAACATGCGGTTGTATTTCCACGCTCACATCTCCAAATCCTGCTCAATTTGAAGTTTTGAGAGAAGATAATTCTTAAAGGTGTTGTGGTTTCAATATTTTATACAATTTTCCAAAAATCGAGCTTTGACATGAATTTAAATGCTTTGGAGCCTTTGATCATTGGGCAAGGTCTTCACCATTGTTCCACAAGTTTGCGGAAGTTATTATCCCTTAACCACATCGTTTCAAATTTGAATGGACATCTATCAGGGCAATAGTCTTTGGAGACACTCAACCAAAATGGTATACGCGACTCCAAAAGCCGGTTTGTGATATCCAATAGTCCAAGATTAGGAATATGTCCATATGCTCCACAATATTGCAAAGGCCTTTCCTTTGTTGGTCAAGAAAATCTACCTTCTTTAGGGAGAACATCAAGTAAATTATAGTCTTCCACAAATGCAATGAAATCTCTTTGTGAGGTTGTCATTTTGGAGTAGTCACTCCTTTTGTCTAGTAGGGATAGTATGCAATTGAAATCGCCACCCATGATGACCTTCACATGAGGATTATTGAGGAAAAAACATTGGATCTCAAAGAACGTCTCTTTTTTTTAGTAATTGAATAAAGCCCATATACATTGCACATATGGACTTGGATATTCTCACAATATGACGAAATGTCAAAGTAGATCCAATTTTTACAAATAAATAGAATGCCACAATTAATTGTTTTTAGATCTAAGATAATACCCAAACCACGGGACTCCCCCATTACATCTAATCCAACCATAGTCTAGAATGTCCATTGTTTTTAATGGTCACAAGACGATTCTGAAGCATTTTGGTTTCTTGTATTAAAGCTAAATCTAGTTGATTTAGCTACAGTTGATGTTTCGCCAAATGTTGCTTGTCAGGAGCATTGAGACCCCTAACATTCCATGAGATGCATCTCATTTCCTAGAGAACTCCTCCTTTCGCTTTGTAAGTACTCATGGATTGTCTTCTAATCTTTGAGTCACATTTCCTCCATCTAGGATTTATATTTAGAGATGTTTGATTTTCCACCTCGTGATTTAAGTCATCATACATTGAGAAACATCTATATTAGCAAAAGGGATGTCTATGCAAAGCTTTAAGGCTATTCTATCATTAGAAAAGGGAGAAAAGCGTAAACACGAAGGACTATCACAATCGCATGAAGCGTAACATGTCTTGTGAGCATTTTACAATTTTATATTGAAGGCATATACTTCATCAATAAAGCTAGCATTTCTATAGTAAGAAAAACATAACATGTTAAAATTATACCATAATAAAATCTATATATTTGGAAGTATGACATAATATGATAACATTCTAAATCTCTAGTGAGCAAAAGAATATGTTTATCCATAACAAGAGATATATTACATATAGCTATTACAATAATTTCTACAATGACACTAAATTTGAAGAATACAAAAATCACGAGAATAATCACAAGCAATCAAATTTTGGCAAGCACGCTACATTTAAAAAAATATGAAAAATGAAATGTTAAGAAATATACATAGTCTTAGAGCTTAAATCAAGCAAAATGTGAGTTAGGTCTAATAGATCTAGAATGATGTAATGACATAACTTCTCAATAATTAAAGACGAGATCATATTTGTGATATGTGAACAATAACTTACCCAGGGGGTTAAAGAGCACAAGTTCACCAAAATGAATTGTGAATTAAGGATTTGTATCAAACTACAAGAAGAACATCCATGATACATATATAACTCAAATGTAAAACCATACATCCAACATGGTCGATTAATTTAACACCACGGTCATGATAAAAGAAGAGGGTTTGGGCTTATCTTGTTAATAGAGAGCAACAATCAACTTTTAATACCAAAAATTAGGGTTTGTATGAAAAAGGAATAGAACCTTAAAATATTGAATGGAAAGGGCATTTTGTCCACAAAGCGGTGTCTAAGAAGTGCACTATCTAAAAAGGGCTTGTTACGAACAAAATAACTAGCGATAAATATTTCTAACCACTAGATTAGATTTCTCTACTTTCAAAAACTTTGCTCGATTATCTAAACCTTTGATTTGATCATTGGGAAATCAGCCTCAACTTTTAGTGGGTTGTCAAAAATCTTAGAAAGCAAAATTGTGGAAGAGTTAGGTTGTTTCAAAGAAATTTGTTTGACAAATTATCAAATTCCCTCCACTTGATACAATATCAATATTAACACACAAAGTATTTGCAATCATTATTCAACAAGGTTCGGCAATTTTATGCAGATTTTCCTTGATTATCAAGAATACTTATACATGCTCGGTATATTGATGTTTCGCATAACTTGACTAAAGATACACGCCTAAGGGCCACTCAAGTGGCGAATGATTTTTTTTTTTCTTGCGAAGAGGAATTATGCGGCGACACTCGGGGCTCGAATTGACAACCTTGCTATAAACAACAAGGGTGCAAATGAATGTTTACCTTCAACAATATGAAGGGTGCAAATGAATGCTTTGATAATATGACCTTGTTAGATGATTATAGGCAGGTAGATGATGAAAATGAGCTATTTATCAATTTAAATTCAAATGAGGACCTTAATAACAAACAATCTCGCCTCAACTAAGATGATGGGGCGAAGGTTAGAAAGGTTAGAACCCAATTCAATCAAGTCCAAACCATACACCTCACATTCTTAGCATGCCCATCCTAAGTACATGGAGCCCACATTTTGGACGTATAGGATCAAACATGGTTAAAAATTGTAGGATGAGGTAGTGTGACAACTAGGTTGCACAAGGAGAGATGAGTAGTAAGTAATATCCAAAGAAAGTTGATAAAGTGTGCCAATAAGCCCATAATGTGAACCCACAATCGACAAATATTATACTCTAGATACATACAATTTAACAACACTTTTAACAACTAATAAATGCCTAGGGGCCATTTCTACATATCTACACTTCCATAAGGGTTTTTATGAATTGACAAGGTCGATTAAAGGTGGGTGAAACTATATTGTAGAAAAAGGAAAACCCAACTTCCATGAAGAACACGATCCGTCCACCAAGAAGAGATTTTGAAAATTCCAAACGATTCCTTGAATCAAATGCTATTGAGATGGTGGCGGGAAGACACAACCTTCCAAAATCAATTTCATGAATAAAAGAAAATCCTTCCCTAGGGATAGGCACTTAAATACCCACTAAAGAAAGTTAAATAAAAAAATTGAACATACTTTACAAGTTACCCCATGACTACATGCACAATTACCAAAACTGGCTGTCTGTGGTTCGAAATGAATTTTACCATAAGATTGGAATGGTCTAGTATTGCCCCTATCTATCGGCATCTAATTTTAAGCCGTCTTCAACTCCCCTACAACTTGTAACTATGAGTTGACAAAAAAATTAGTGCATTTTGTAACTCATTAAAACACTAACATTGTCCTGGGAGACATGCCATTAATCACAACACTTTGCTTACAATTTTGGAAATGCATTTCAAAAACAGTTTCAAAAATTCATAGGTTAGTGTTAATGAAGAGATCCTTCCCTAGAGAAGGGCACTTACATAGCTACCCAAAAATTATATAAAACAATTGAAAATAGTTTGCAAATACTTGCATAGCTAGAGTAAATTCCATCTGACATCTAATCTGCAAGAATAGGTAGGGAGGAGATTACCTTGCATCCACCTAGGAATTTCTCATAACTTGAAGCTAAATCCTTCCATTGCAAAACCTATAATAATAGTTTATGGCAGCCTATTTGCTTCAGGTAGGCTTCCTTCCTTTCTGACCAAACCTTACAGCTTGGATCACCTTGCTTCAAGTGAGCTTCCTTCCTGACCAAACATTACAGCTTCCGTCAACAGCTCCCTCCAGATCATTAAGCATTGAAGGGCTTGGAAATAAAATATAGGATAGAATCAGATGATAGGCAGTAACAGACATCAACTGCAATGCACCACATGCCAGCATAGATGATGACCAAAAATCGTAAGCATCCCCTCACATCTTTCATCATCGACTTTATATGCATCTCACCATTGAGACTAGAAGATCAGTAATTTCACCTAGCTCACTTGCTCATTCTATGATCTAGTAAACCTACCTTAAAAATAAAACTTGCAAAATTATTCCATCCTTCCTAATCTCAATTTGAAATTAGTATAGAGACAAAAGCATCCGCTCAATGAAAATGCATAAAAAACTGTATATTTTGTTTCAAACGTTCATTCATCCTTAACCCATGCAAGAATCGAATATATGCATAGCATTTGGTAGTTGTTAGGAAACCCAATTATCTCCTAATGAGAAGTTAAGAAATTGCTAACAAACCAGAGTTTTAATATTGACACACAGGGCTCATAGAGGACTGGGAGAAGCGAATGCAGACCTATATACTTGCACCTTATAAAGGACTGGGAATCTAGACAATAAACAAACAAGGAAACAATAATTTTAAGATCAAAATGCATTGAAAATAGAAAATCATAATCATTTCTCATACACATATCAGACTTTGTGTATAGGACGTTGAACCTCCTATACACAAAGTCATTGGATATAGATCTCTTGCAAATACATTTGAGTATAAAAAAATCCTATACTCAATTAAGCAAAGCCGTCCTTAAAAATTAATGCTAGTGAAGAAGTTATGGATGAAAAGCTCAAGTGAACTAATGATGGTGGATGTAAGAGATGAGAGACAATAGAAGATTATACAATATTTTTGTAAGCTTAGGGCCGCATTGTGTCCTGCCCAAATAGTTCGAACTTGTAAAATCAAATGCTGGAATCCAACATTATCACATGACCATGCAAGCACTCCAGGTCTGAAATTTGAGGCAGTTTAATTGCTCGTCACCTCATGTCCTTGGTAAAGAATCTGTGAGCGTCAGGAAACTTATAAAGCATCTGCTCTAGAAATTTTGTTAACTGCGCGTGCTTCTCTGTCCACTGTTCCATGATCTTAGCCTCCTTCATTTCTGCATCTCTTTGGAAACTAGAAAGTTGCTCTCTGCAATCAGACTCCAATTTATCGAGATATAATATCTCTTCCTCTCTGAGGGCCGAATTTTTGCATCAATTTCTTCAAGTTTTTCTCTACGCTTGCGCGTTTTTTCAGATTCAAGCTGCTGCTCAAGTCGATTGAGTCTCCAAGTAGCTTCCTTCTTGTGCATTAACCATGACTGCCGGCCTTCTTCCAGATCTTTTAAGTTCTGGAAAAATGTGAGCACCTGCTGCATGATAAGGCTATCCAGTCCTTGTTTTCCATAAGATAAATTTGGATCAAAAGATAATATTCCAACTTGCTTATCTGATGAAAACTGAGGTAAATTAAGTTTGTTCTCATTAGCTGATCCTCCGGAAATTCCATTGATAATTTCTTTATTTCTTGTAGCATCTTGTAGCCAAGATCTAGAGGCTATAACTTCAGATGCTGGAGATGCAGAACCACTTGAAACAACTGGATCACTCAATGATGGGGAAAGGGACAGACTCACGGGAGGATGAATTGAGTTGAATTGACTTCGATAGGAAAGGATTCTCTCTCTCCAAATTGAATGCAGAAGCTGTGGTTTTAACATCAGAGCTACCTGAAACAGGCACTGGTGCAGAGGGTACATTGGACATCCATGGAGGAAGAGATGAGGTTGTATCAATAGCAGAGCAAGGGGTTCCTAGAGATGTAGATGTCAATTCCATGTCCATTGCAGAAACACTACAGTGCAAAGCAAGTTCAGGCTCCAGCGTACACCTTGTTCTACTAAGCCTTTCTAATGTCAATTGTGGTTCTAATTCTGTGACTGAAGACAATTTTCGCTTTAGATCCGGTAGCGTAAGGCCCAATGATCCAGGTAAATTTGGCATCTCAGAAACACATTTACTTGATGAAACTGATGGCATAGAATTCACATTGGTCAAATGAAAGTTATCGGCATATGTACCATCTGTAGGGACACTCAGGGTAAGAAAAGAAGAGGGTGATGGACTGGGCATCAAAAGGAGTGGTAGGCTAGTTGGGCATATTTTCTTCTGTACATATTTCTCTGCGAAAGTTTCCAAAATATGATCATACTTGCCCCCTTCCCTCAAACATTGACTGTCTAAACTTTGCCTTTCTTTACGTTTTCCTTCAGTTGTTTTTCTTTGAAAACCTCCCACCATTTTCCTAATCTCTTGGCTGTTCTTCCTGGAACTTCTGCTGCAATTTTCTTCCACTTATTACCATACTTTGCCTGAAGAGTTATAACCAGAGATTGCTCCTCTTCTGATAAAGAACCTTTTTTAATCCCAGGTTTTAAATAATTTTTCCACCTCTCCAAACAGGACTTTGCATCCCTGTCTAGGTGTTTACCCGTCCGCTGTGATACCAAGTTCCATTCCTTTGGCCCATATTGCTTAACATAAGCCCGTAATACAGCATCTTCTTCAGGCTGCCACCGCTGCCGCTCCTTCATTTCAATATCCAATACCCATTTCACAATGCTCATCATGACAAATCTGCATAATTAACATATCAGAGAGCTGTTTTAAGGCTAATCCTATCTTCCAAGTGAAGAATTCATTTCAATCCTTCCACAGAAGTCGCAGCTATATGAATATCTATGTATAAAATTCAGTCATCATTAAATTCACCTTCATTTCTACCAAATCTTTCTTCCTCCCTAAAGGACTAGAAGAGTGTAGATTTCATAAACAAACAAGTTTAACAAATGAGTATCAAGTGAAATGTATGTGCTAAACTTCTTAGATGTTAAATTTACAAAACAAGAAAGTGTATTTCTTCCATAGATGCCATTAAGTACTTATTGGGATATTGAACACTTAATAAAAATCATGCAAAAACGAGAACTTGGATAATCGTAGGTGATAAAGAAAAGAACAAAAACAAAATGGATAACAATTACTAAGGTGCATTGATATTGTACTCAACATATGGCAGGACACACAATGGGTTGATTATAGATTCACTTAAATAAAGACAACTCAAGAAAATTTAGTAGATCTTTTGAGAGGGTATAGTGATCATTTGATGTAACGTATCCAGGAATAAGAACCCATACAAATGCAGTTAAAACAGAATATTTGTGCAGACAGAATGGATAAAACTACTAGATCTTAGCTGTGTGATGTTACAAACTATCACAGTGCAACAGTATTGATAGGAAGAGTCATGAAATAAGCATCAGGCATCCAATACACCTACGATCAGCTTGCCAATAAGCTCAAGTTACCATCAAAAGATCTTGTGGCTTATACAATGATCTGCAATACTCCACAAACCAGCAGAAGATATTTAGAGGACTGATGAAAGTAAAGCCAAAATCCCAGACGAGATTCAGATAAGTAAGCCAAGTAACTCACCGGTACTCTAACTTGATAAAGACAATATGGCAAAGCTGCAAAGGGAATGGATATGACGAAAAAAATTGTACCAGTCCTAAATTCGAAAAGACGAAAATGATCTCTATACTGCAAACAAGCAAGCAAAAAGGAACTCAAAATGAATAAATCCTTGGCTTCAAAGCTTTCCCTCTTTTGCCAAGCTCAGCTTCATCTTTTTCTATCTATTAACATTGACTCTTCTTTTCGCATTTAACCCACCCAATGGTTACTCATGGAATCATTCTTCCTACTCTTCTCTGAGGGTGAGAGCAAGCAACTTCCTAGCATCTGTTTTATGTAAGACATTTGTAAGTGTTTTCTAAGGAAATTGTGGTTAAAGGCTTATGAAGTGAACAACAATATTTAACCAGATTGATGAATTTATTCATTCTAAGTTCAATGATTCCAACTATTTCTTTGGTTCCCAGAAGCCATTGAAACCAGGATTGAAGCGTTTACCCTGCCAAGTGTAATTTGGATGATTTCAAAGCTTACGAAACACGGCAGCCTAGGTTAGTCCAACTAAACCACCATAGTTAACAGCAAAGCAATATTTGACAAAAAAACAGTCAAACTATTTCCTCAGTAACCCATACACAGGAGAACCTAATCAAATATCTGATTTGCAGGAAAACCACATCCTCAGATTGTGAAATATTTATCAGCTATTGTCCGCCATTACTTGCGCCTAATTTCAAATTGGAATCACCTACCACTTGATATAACTTGCTCATTTGGAACATATGGGAAAATACTTGTTAAACAAATATTGAGAGCTCATTTGGTTTCATAATTTACACCTGCCATTCTAATATGTTTCACTTTCACCTGCATACCTTGGTTACATCCATTTTTGAAATGGTATAATACCAGGGATGAGCCCAGAAACAATTCATTATATAATGATCAATACAGAATCTCCTTAATTTTTATCACTTCTCTCTCTTCATATGTAAGCATTTTGATATCATTAGATTAAAAAGACTCGAGTTATTAACATACAATGAGAACCTCAAACAGAGACTAGACTGTATATAATTTCCATCATCTTCTTGTTAGCAACATTTTTCTCATATCCCTAATTTGCCCGGTTTAGTTCCCTAATTCCTATAGGCTGATGATAGACAAAGGACATGCAAATACTGAAGCTGACACATGCAATTTTCAAAAATGTCTTAACTGGCATACATATTATTAAGTATTTGTATTATGAAAGAAACTATTAAAATCGGCTATCATACATCTTATTAAGTATTTGTACTAGGAAGAAACTTTTAACATCAGATAAACCTATGACAGCTTGCAGAGACTTTACAAGACCAACTCTTTTACAACATTAAAATGCTAGGCCATTGACCACAGCACAATAAGTAGCTAATAAGTACTAACTGCCATCCCTTTTGCACATATTACCTTTTCCCATAGCCATTTGCAAGCAATGTTTTGTAGTCCAAATTTTAGAGAGAACAATCTGATATAAAGCTTGCAGGATTAAGAACTAAAACAGCTTAGAAATTATAGAATGACATGCCCTGATCATTAGGATAATCTTCAACATCTACTATGTTTCAGTGTCTAGTCTTGTCAAACAATTCTCTTATGCATTGTGAGCCAAAAGCTTGGACAAACACAATGTTTCTAACTGTATATACTAAATTTGATCTGAATACTGCCCAATTCTTACCAGTTTCCTATAAACTTTCCCAGGGCATCTCAAAAGTCCCAGCATCTATCTATCTATCTATATCCCACACACACACACACACAGCTTCCCAAGCACCAACTGGAGTCACTACCTAACCTCCCATCCATAACATAAAACTAAAACATTTTCCTATTGTGTTTGAGTTTAGCAGTGCTGAAGTAGTTGTGTTATTTTCAGAGTGGAATAATGTATATACATTCTACACTGTTCATTAAATCTATGCTCATTCTACAGAGTGAAAACCAAGATGATCTTCAAGGTTGAACATAATGAATTGATAACAAAGCCTACAAAATAATAATGTGAGTTGAGTAAATCTATCTCTCTGAGAAGCCTCGGAAGACTCATACTAGATTTAAATCCATTCATAATAATGTAGCTCTTACAAACTGTGCTCGAGATCAATAAACTAAAAACCGTAAAGGTTTGAATTTAAGTGGTTCGTAAACCATTATTGAAACAAACTAACGCAGACCTGTTATATGAAGGAAAACAATAATGTTTACAGAGCTGTAAACATCTCTTAATATCAGGCAGTCTATGTACTCTAAATGGCAATAACGATAGATTTTTCTAAAAACTTGAATACCATGAACAGTTATCTAAATTGGGAAAACCTTGGAGGAGGATTACCCTGATTGGCAAATTTGCCTTAGAATGGTGGTTACGATCGGATAGCTCATCTGAACCAAATAACAAAGCAAAAAGACTACAGTTGTCGTTAAATTCATGCAGCTATGAATGACACAAAAACTACAATGCTCTAGTTGAAACCCAAGAGCTATTGGTCAAAGTGGTGAACTTCAGCCGCTGCCATTATAAACATAGTTAAAAACCACATTTTCATTCTGTGTAGCAGCTGCCATATATAGTTAAAAACCACATTTTCATTCTATGTATCAGTTCGAAAATCATGTTTCCATTCTGTTTAGCAGCTGCCATAAAAATAATAGTTCAAAAAATTAATCTTTCCATTCTATTTCTGATAGTTTCGGTTGAAAAAATATGCCCACGTAAGAACTTGCCAATTTGATACCTTTAAGTTACTAGAGTTAGAGAAAAAATAGGAAGATGTGAACATAACCTGAGAGCAAGATACCAGCTTCCAACATTTTCCTGGACCAGTCCTCCATTCCCAACAATACCACTGATTCAACTCATCCACATCCGGAGATGTCAAGTGCACAGAAACTAAATAGATGGATGTAACAACAGTATGTGATGAGTCTTCAAGAGTTTAGACTATAAGCAGTGCAATGCGTTTCAGCAATGCAGCCCGTTGGAGCAACATGTATATATGAACCAGGGAAGACACTTGAAACAATGTAAATGGCAGTAACAGAGAGTGGTAATGCCAAAAATGATGAAAGTTATCTTCAAACTTTGAAAGCCAAAAAAGGCATTTGGCCCATGCTGAAACCAGGAAGACACTTTAAGCTAGAAAACCATTTTGAGCAATAAAATTCCATAGAAAGAAAGACATTTGTATGCAGCAACTGAGATCTTATCTCTGGTGGTGAGCTTTTATGCCAACCCTCTACAATTTGCAATATTTTTTCCTATTATCTAAATTGGTTCTGTCCATAAATATCTGTCTATAATTAGACAAAGAAAATATTCAATAATCTGGTCTGGGAAATAAGAAAATAACCATACTGGGTATTGCTAGAAATCGTCGCTTTGACCACCAGAAATTGCTTAAACGGGTAATTGGGTATTAGAAAATAGATTACGTTAAGTCCAATGATGAGGTAATGCTGCTAAGTACTTTAAAAAACAATTGGGTACTGATACAAAAAGAAAACAATTGGATACACTAAGAGGTGAAGCAGAAATTACACTGATTGGATATTGGTGAAAGTGCAAATATGCTATTAGCATGGATTGAACTGGCTTGGAAAAAAGGAAAAAATGAAATATATACTAGGATATGAATTGAATACAGTTCATGTAACAAAACTATAACATCAGCCCAGAGATAAAAATTGAGAGTTACTTTACTTGATACCCACAACTATTTATAATTAGGTATTAAATAAATGTGTGCTAAAATTCGCCAGGATGAAAATTAGGAGTTAGTTGATACTTATTAAATAGGGAGTTAAGTATCCCATGTGTGGCAAAATTCAACACTAGTCGATGATAAAAATGGTAATTACTTGACATAAACACAATTGGGCACTAAGAAATCCCATTAACAGTAATTAGTAACCAGCAGAAAGTGACATTAACCCAAGTTGAAAACGCATGGCCACTGGCGGTATACCCTGGGGGATATGGTTAATTTTTTAGACTGAAAAGTTACTCTTTTGGATTGAAACCCGAGATTAAAATAGAAAAATTGTGAAAGCAAAAAGAGGAAAATGCCTACTAATGGTTGTGAATGGACAAAAGAGAAATTTGGTGCATGGCAGCAGATGGTAAACATGACTGACAACCCGGCAAAAGAAAAGCACGCACCGAAAAGACATAACATGCCGAAAACAGAGCCTTCCCTGCACCGTCTGATAGAAAGGACCATTCCACAAAAAGCAGGGGTTTCAATAAATTCATTCATTCAAATCCGTAATGAGATAACAAAACATAAACTCCTTCTGATCAGCCCTTCTGGCACATACTGTCACTGAAGTTAACATAACACTAAAACGGGCAGAGTGCCCATTTAACGAAATCTGAACGGAAGCATGCCTTTGACAAGGGGTAGATTCCATGATCCCATGTACATACCAGGGTGCTTTTGAATTTTTTACTTGGCCTTGGGGCACGAAAGTGGGTATTGAATTGTTGCGAAAAGAAGAGCATTGGGTAATCGAATGTTTTGATAAAAACAAATTTGAGGCCCATTTTACTACACGACAGCTCGAGCTAGGGTTTCTAGCGTCTCTAGCGTTTCTAGGGTTTTTAGAATTTTATGGCCGTTTTTTTCGGGGAGAGCTCCTGTCCTTGTCGGTACTGTGGCCTGCAGTCCGTTGAAATACAGGATGATACTTCGCCATCAGCATGCTCACGTAGTACTCGGAGTTTTACGAACCTTAAAAAAACCCTGAATACCCTAGGGAGGAGCGTTGGAAAACAGTGTAAAACTGCAGGGTTTTTTTCGATATGATTAATGGCCTGGGTTTACCAAAACCCTAGATGCTCCCCTAGTTGTGCCGTGAAATTAGGGATTGTTTTTGGGCGTGGGTCAAACAGGTAGGGTTAAACTTTGGGTTTGGGATTAAGGTTTATTTTAACTGTGGGTTGTGTTCCAGTAGAAAGTACGTAAAGTGGCATTGTTTATCATTTCCTCATCATTTGCCATGTTCCAAATTAGAAATTTCTAGGGGTAGGGTGTGCATATCTTATATTTGAAGTATATCCATGTCTCTTATATCTCGGGAGAATGAGGTGGTCTCATATGTTATAAGTTATCATGAAAACTCAAAGGAGAGTGCTTGACATTTTAGACGCGACTTTTCCTATTCTTTTCTTTTAAAGGATTAAGCATCAAGTCGATAGTTAGAGCTTGGGTAGGGATTTGAACATGGGACCTCTAAAGGTATACATATTAGATCGAGTCTACACTACCACCTAGCCACGCATTGAAGCACAAAATTTCAAATTTGATTATGCATCTAAGCTCTAAACCTTTCATGTAACTACATATTTTAAAAAGAAAAAATATTTTTATGAGGGTTAATTTGATGTAGACCTAACATTTTGTAGTATGGATGAATGGATTTTAATCAAATCGCGAGAAAAGCTCATGACACTTAATTAGGGTTAAATAATCTATATAAAAATAATAATAGGACTTGAATAATTAATTTAAAATCAAAGAGTAAGGTGACAAGCAAGGTTTAGAAGTGTATCTTGCATATTACAAGTTTCAGTGACAAGTGTGGGATTTGGCACTAAAAATGTGTCTCTAGATGTGACAAAGTCGACTCAATAAAATCATAGCAAACAAATAACTTTATCTTGAGTGTTTTATACACCGTGACAATGTACATGACATACATATGCTTTGAACAAAATTACAAACACAAAATCTGTTATGAATGTGTTCATCTAGTTATGGTCTTCAAAACCATCACTTAGATTTCTACGCTTTCACCTACAAAATAATTTTTTTCCTTATTTTCCCAATTGGGCAACAATACTCAAAAACCATAGGAAAAACTAAATATATTTTTAGGCTTGCACTAAACCAAAGAATAGAAAAACTACGTTGATATTTTTGAAGGCCATATATAATAGTAAACGATGGGAAAAAAACATTGTTAATAACAAGGAAACCAATGTCTCGTGGTGTGTGTTCAACATAAACTTGTGTGTTTTGATGGATACTTGCAAGTGATCAATAATTCCTCTATGATATACTCTATGTATTTCTTAATTATTAATTTTTCTTAGATCTTAAATGACTTAAGATGCATGTGTATTTATATAAAAATTGAATTCACATTAGAACCCTATTGGCACCCAAACCTACCTATAATGGTGAGAGAGCAAAAATGGTGAGACTATGGAATGAGCACATCTAAGCCAAACGGGACAACAAAAATGTTGTTTGGAGCATCCAAATGCTCCTATAGGCTTTAGGAGCATACGAACACTACGAAAAAAGGGGTCAAGTCAAAGGAAATTTGGGGAGAATGAAGACGATGGTTGAAGGACAATGAGAGAAGGGTTAAATACCATCGAGAGGTCGATGAAATGTGCCAATAATGCTCGATTTTGACCAATACTCGACAAATACACAAACATGCTAAAATTATACAATTTGTGACTAATAAATCCCTCAAAGTGATCTTTAAGTATACATAGCTTAAAAATGTTTGTTTCTTAAAAAAGTAGTAAGATAAGATGGTTTATAATGCTTTATATGAACTTGAATGATTTACCAAAATAGAAATATGATTTCGGGGTGTAAATTTATGCATCGGTGTTTTAGAATGATTATTGCGGGAACAAAGTGACATGTCCCATGTGGCACGAGGATTTTGTTTTAATAAATGATATTAACTAAATTTCATCTATATAATATTATTAGCCTTGACATTATTAGAACTGTAGCAAATTTGTGTGTTTTGATTATATTAGATATTATGGCATAAAATGAATGTTAAACAGGGGGAAATTTTAAAATATGAACATGAACACAATTAAACATAATAATTTGAATTGTAACTCGGTAATAGATAAATATTAGAATAGTTCTCATAAATAAGATACTCTAAATAGATAAGATACTTAGCTCACATGGATTATTTGTGAATCCGGGAGGTAGCTATAGATTCAAGAAAGGCTCATCATTTGACAACAAACAACTCTTAGAAGTAGAAACAATACTCAATACCTCTCGGACTCTATTGGTAGACTCAAAACTGTTGTAACTCGAACCTCGACAACGATAAAATTTGCCAACATTTTCTACAAGTTCATAGCATTTTGCTCTAGACTAATAGTACCTATTCACCTTCACTTGCTTTTGCTTCATATGTTTATGATGTTACATAAAACCCCATGAAAATGCCTTCTCTTCGTCTATAGCCCTAATAAGACACCTTGATGAAGAATGACCTATTGATTTACAAATATGGGATTTGTAAAACCGTAATCGCTTGATTAACGAGTCTGCAAACAATGAAACAATATATGCTAGATATAAGAGGACACAAGCAATAAGCTAAAGAAATATGAAACCTAAGTTCTAGGAAGGAAGAAGAAGATTTAGCCAATTTTGCAATTGATTAAAGTATGTTAGATTGGAAAAATGGTAAACACGAGGAGGGAACTATCATGATCGAATACGAGAAAATCCTGGAACTTCGAATGAACTTGGACTAGAGTGCTTGGAGGCAGGGACTAGGGCACCCGAGCACTTTGGAGACCATTGTTAGGCACCTATGATTGCACAAAAGCTCATAACCGATTTTCTTGTGTCGAGGTGGTCGCTAACCCTCACTATTGGTCATTTGTATGTCACATTACGCTCGTAGAATTTTCCTGTAGCTTGAAAAACAAATGATATCCTACAAAACCCTAAAACACATCAAATCTTGAAAAATAAAGATGCTGAATGGGGAGTCAAAGTGACCTTGGCGGTCATCCGGTGAGTGAGCTTACTGATCGAGTATTGCACTACATTTTAGACTCCATGTAGTTATTGTGCGTGTGTGTAGAAATCATGCCCTAGGAAGCTCTTGTGCAAGATGCACTTGATATCGAGTAATAACTAGATGTAGCAATGTAGATAGATGTTGTGATGGAAAAAAACTTCCCCTTGAGAAAATGCGGTCCCTTGTCAGTGGGTCAAACGTGTAGGGATAGGCTTTGGGTTTGGGGTTAAGGTTTATTTTAACTATGGGTTGTGTTCCAGTAGAAAGTACATAAAGTGGTATTGTTTATCATTTCCTCATCATTTTCCATGTTACAAATTAGAAATTTCTAGGGGTAGGGTCTGCATATCTTATATTTGAAGTATACCTCTATGTCTCTTATATCTCGGGAGAATGAGGTGGTACGATATGTTATAAGTTATCATGAAAACTCAAAGGAGAGTGCTTGACATTCTAGACGCGACCTTTCTGTTATTTTCTTTTAAAGTATTAAGCATCAATTCGATAGTTAAATCTTGGGTAGGGACTTGAACATGGGACCTCTAAATGTATACCTATTAGATCGAGGATACACTACCACCTAGCCACCCATTAAAGCACAAAATTTCAAATTTGATTATGGATCTAAGCTCTAAACCTTTCATGTAACACATATTTTAAAAATAAAAAATAAATTATGAGGGTTAATTTGATGTTGACCTAACATTTTGTAGTATGGATGTCGATGGATTTGAATCAAATCATAACACAAAAGCCCATGACACTTAATCGGGGTAAAATAGTCTATATAAAAATAATAATGGGACTTGAATAATTAATTTAAAATCAAGAGTAAGGAGTGACAAGTAAGGTTTAGAGGTGTATCTTGAATATTGTGAGTTTTAGTGACATTTGTAGTATTTGGTAGTAAAAATGTGTGTCTAGATGTGACAAAGTTGACTAAATAAAATCACAGTAAACAAATAACTTTATCTTGAGTTTTTATACACTCATTACGAAGTGTACAAAGCATACATGTGCTCTTAACAAAATTACAAACAATTTTTTTATGAATGTGTTCATCTAGTTATGATCTTCAAAACCATCACTTAGATTTCTACACTTTCACCTACAAAATATTTTTTTCCTTAGTTTACCAATTGGGCAACAATACTTGAAAACCATAGGAAAAACTAAATACATTTTTAGGCTTGCGATAAACCAAAGAATAGCAAAACTATATTGATATTTTCACGGCCCTATATAGTAACAACGAAGGAAAAAAACATTGTTAATAACAAGGAAACCAATGTCTCGTGGTGTGTTTCAACACAAACTTGTGTGATTTGATGAATACTTCCAAGTGCTAAATAATTCCTCTATGATATGCTCTGTGTATTTCTTAATTATTAATTTGTCTTAGATCTTAAATGATTTAGGATGTGTGCATATTTTTAGAAAAATTGAATTCACATTAGAACCCTATCGGCACCCAAACCTACCCGTAATGGTGAGAGAGAAAAAAAAGGTTGGACTATGGAATGAACACATCTAAGCCAAAAGGGGCAACAAAAATGTTGTTTGGAGCATCCAAATGCTCCTAATATGCTTTAGGAGCATAGGAACACTTTGTGGAAAAAGGGGTCGAGTCAAAGTAAATTTGGGGAGAATGAAGATGTGATTAAAGGACAATGAGAGAAGGGTTAAATACCATCGAGAGGTCGATGAAATGTGCTAATAATGCTCAATTTGGACCAATACTCGAAAAATACGTAAACATGCTAAAATTATACAATTTGTTACTAATAAATCCCTCAAAGTGATCTTTAAGTGTCTACAATTTTAAAAAAATGTTTGTTTATTAAAAAGTAGTAAGATAAGATGATTAATAATGCTTTATATGAACTAAACATTTAAACAAAGTAAAAATATGATTTTGGGGTGTACATCTATGCATCAGCGTGTTAGAATGATTATTGCAAGAACAAAGTGAGATGTCTCATGACACGAGAATTTTGTTTTAATAACTAATATTAACTAAATTTCATCTATTTAATACTATTAGCCCTAACATTATTAGAAACTGTAACAAATTAAATTGTGTTTCGATTATATTAGATGGTATGGCATAAAATGAATGCTAAACATGGGGAAATTATAGAATATGAACATGAACACAATTAAGCATAATAATTTGAATTGTAACTCGGTAATAGGTAAACATTAGAATAGTTATCATAAATAAGATACTCTAAATAGGTAAGATACTTAGCTCACATGGATCATTTGTGAATCCTAGATGTAATTATAGATTCAAGAAAGGCTCATCATCGACGACAAACACTTCTTGGAATTAAAAAAAAACACTCAAGACCTCTTATACACTATTGGTAGAATCAAACACTGTAATAACTCGACATTGATAAACTTTGCTAACATTTTCTACAAGTTCATAACTTCTCTAGACTAATAACACCTATTCACCTTCACTTGCTTTTGCTTGGATGTTTCGATGATGCACAAAACCCATTGAAAATGCCTTCTCTTCCTTTGTATCCCTAATAAGACACCTTGATGAAGAATGACCTATAAAATGAGGCTAGATTTTGGGATGGACAACCTCATCACACCCCAATGATCTATGAGTGTTTCCTAAATACCCATACTACGAAGAGGGATCAAGTTATATCATGTAATTCTCCCTCCTATGTGTATGTGTGCCAAATCATGTGAATGTGTTATATGTAATTTTTCTTTGGCCCTCCTTTGGTATAATCTTGAAATAACATGTGTGATCGGATAATTTATTTCATTAAAAAAATTCATAAATGTGTTCAGTAGATATAAACAATAGAAATTTTCTAAGAGCTCATCTTGTTGAGGGAATGTCTATCTTTAAATTTTCTTTAGGGACGTTGAATACATAGTTATTTTATGTTTGAATAAGGGACCTAATGTCATGTAAATGTCAACTCAATAAGACCTAAAAGTTTAACGAAGGTGACACCAAGGGTGTCTAGCCAAGAAAAAGGTAAAAAGAATGTAAGGTCATTATCGCTGACCTCGGAATCTACGGGTAACTAATGTTATCTTGAGCATTAAATTATGTGTAGAAGTGGGTTACATAAGATATAGATCCATGTGATAAAGCGAAGACTTGAGAGAGAGAAGAACATTAGATTTTATGATCTAATCAAGCATTAAAGAGAGTTAAAGATGAAGAGTTAATGTGACAATAAGTATCTAATCCAAAATGAGAGTCTATATATGCACAATCATGTAAAAATCATCGTGCGAAACAAATTTTATACCAAAATTGGGAATTTATAGATGCCCCCTTTAATCCAGTATTTAAATGAAATATTAAAATACTAGTTTTAAAGGAAAAGAAAATGTGTAACTACATTTACATTTGAACTTAGAACATTTTCTCCCTAATGTATGAGAGTGCCCCATTTGTATCTACAAGCAAATAGATTATTGTCCCAAATTGATAATAGTATTGTCAAAGTAAAATTTTGAAATAACTGAATAAACAAAATAACAAATACACCTTATGGTATGGCATCTTTTGTTACTCTTAAAGCTGTACTCGTGGTGCTTAGAGTAAAAATGGAAGAAATTCCAAATGACCCAACTCATATGGTGAAAATTGATCTAGCCTTGTTCTCCTCTTGGTCAAATAATTGAACAAGAATATTCTGATTACCTCCTCAATGTGAGACCCCATATTATATGTGGTAAAATTGGAAAATTGGATCATCTGTTGTAGATGAGTATTAATCCAAAAGTGTAACATAATACCACTTACTCTTCATTGGTCCCCAAACATAGAATACAAATATTTACATGGATAAAACATATGCCTCAAGTGATCTATGTATTCCTCAAAGGAATCTAAATGTCTCAATTATTCCTAAAAATGATATAGAATGTCTTATTTATTCCTCAAAGTGATATAAAGTGCCTTAGTTGTTCCTAAAAGTGTAGTATATAATGTCTCAATTTGTAATGGAATGTATCTCATATTCACATAAAATGTTTCAATTGTCCTCAAATGTGTCTTATTATACTATAATATTGTTAGGTTGTGGAGCATGTTTTCATGTGAGAAAGTGTTGAAGACAATACACTAAGAGTATTATACACTTTCCATAGTTGTCTCGCCGGGGTTCGGGGACGCAACCCCGAGAAAAAAAATTGGCCTTAAAATGTGCCCGATATACCGGGAAACGTGCTTTTCTCATATGGGTGGGATTTTGATCCATAGGTTTATGGGACGGTTTTGGCCCATGGTTTTGATACCCACGGTTTTGTAAAATTGCTTAAACATTTGTCTACTTATGTGGTTTTGTGCATATGGTAGGGTTAATGTAACATTGCATATGTGTTTTGAATTCGGGTGTGAATTCTGTAGAGTTTGTTGAGCATAGCTCCAAACAAATCTGGGTATTGTATTGAGAGAGCAGTGGCTTGTAATAAAATATGAGCAAGTGATTCTTGGTGGACATAGCCCAAATTGGGTGAACCACGTTAAATCATTGTCTCTTTGTGTTGTGTTATTTTATTACGCAATTTTATTTGAGATCTGCAATATTTTTGCATATTAGTTTCTCTTCATTGCGATTCTATGAGGGATTATTCCACATATTTTATCCCTTATTTCCTAACAAATACATATAGGTAAGCTCAATCTAACCCATCTAATCATGTCATATGTCTCTCAAAATATGTGTAAGATATAACTTTATTATATAAAAATGAAAATACCATATGAACCCACGATATTATAAGAATAGGATAATAGTATGTCCCATTTAGATATTCAAGGGATGAAGTATGCAAGTCACTCATCTCAAATGAAAAGATTACATGTATCACTTGTTGTATATATAATTATAACTTGAAATATTTTTTTGAAAATCACATAGAAATACATGTAAATGTCATCAAAATAAGTGTCATATACATAAAACAAAACATGAAAATATGTGATCATGTAAGAAATGTATGTTTTTCATTGTAAGATTAGGAGGTAATTCCCATTATAGGCTTTATTTTTGAACAACCATGTAAATTGATCATGATTGTTTTTTTAGAAATATTTGTAGCCCCTATATGGGCATATGTGTGTGTGTTCGATCAAAGTCAACATGTATGTCCCAATAAGCAATTAAATTTCATGATAGAGTCAAATTGCCAAAGGAAATTTCTGATTGGAATATTATGCATCGTAATTTTCCTCAATTACGATGATATAACAAAGGCCTCGGGGATTTTACTAAGCTCATATAATTAAGAGTATGCGGATGCAACCATAATTTGTGTCATATTAGCGAATGAATCTATAATATGCGATGATAGAGAAGATCATTTTGTGTGTGCTCCAAGATAAGCTGAAAAATTATTTATTAAGATGAATATGTTAAAAAGGGGTTTGTAATAAGCTATAAATTCGGTTTTATTAATCAAACAATAAATATGCAAATCAAATTATGTCTATGTGCAATAAATGATGTAAAAATAAGATAACATTGCTTAAATGATAAGAAGGAGTGCACTTAGTTGATGTAGACATTAAATCACACACTTGGGTAAATTTCTAGGTCCTAATCAGATACCACACTTCATATGATTCCTAAGTGAGAAAACTAGTAATTGACATCTATCTATGGCCACTTTTCTATCTTTATGGTTTCTTTTCTATCTTTATGGTTTCCTCTTCGGTCTTACACACCCCATAACCTAGTTTGATCTTCATTGCTTTATCTTTATTGACTCTAGACACTAGTGCCCGATCGGGATGTTAGCGCCCGAGACACCCTCATCCCCTCTGGGTGCCCCCAACCTCTTTGTATCTTACTTGCCTCTTTTGGGCCTCTTTTATCTTTTGAACATCTTGTTTTCTTATGGGTTATCCTTTTAGTTGTCAATTATGAAATTCAAACAAGGGAATCATATAAATACAAATCTATGTGATCATAATAAAGGACCAAGCTCTAAGCATCTATTATCACCACCTAAGGTTGTATCCAAAGGCATTTTAAGATCATCAAAGCATCCATATAGCTATCATTCAAGGGACAAGGGACTACATTTTATACATACACGCATAGAAGGGAAGTTTCTCTTGACATCCACACATCTACTTGTATTGCTATATCTAGTTATTGCTCGCATTATTCGATGCATCTTGCATAAGAGCTTCCTAGTGCATGATTCTACACACACACAAAACTACATGGAGTATGATATGTAGTACAATTCTCGGTCATAAGTTAACTCATTGCGTGACCGTTGGGGTTAGTTTGACTTCCTATTTGCATCTTTTTCTCTTTAAGGATTTGATGTGTTTTGGGGTTTTGCAGGATATCATTTATTTTGTAGGTTACATGTGAATTCTGCAAACATAGTGCGACATACAAGTGAAAAACAATGAAGGTTATTGACATTGGTGCGATACAACAAAAATCATTTTCTAAGGTTCTACATAGACACGAGACACCCAGTAGTCTCGGCACCTAGCGCCCGACCCAACGACCAAGTGCCCTAGTTAAATTATAATAATAATAATAATAATAATAATAATAATAATAATAATAGGACTCGAATAATTAATTTAAAATCAAAGAGTAAGTGGTGAAAAACAAGGTTTAGAGGTGTATCTTGAATATTACAAGTTTCGTGACAATTGTAGGATTTGGCGGTAAAAATGTGTGTCTAGATGTGACAAAGTCGACTCAATAAAATCGTAGCAAACAAATAAATTTATCTTGAGTGTTTTATCCACTCATGAAAATGTATAGAGCATACATATGCTCTAAACAAAATTACAAACACAAACTTTATTATGAATGTGTTCATCTAGTTATGGTCTTTAAAACCATCACTTAGGTTTCTACACTTTTGCCTACAAAATAATTTTTTTCCTTTTTTTTTCCCAATTGGGCAACAATACTCGAAAACCATAGGAAAAACTAAATATATTTTTAGGCTTGCGATAAAGCGAAGAATAGAAAAACTATATTGATATTTTTCAAGGCCATATATAGTAACAACGATGGGAATTTTTTTTGTTAATAACATGGAAATCAATGTCTCGTGGTGTGTGTTCCAACACAAAATTGTGTGCTTTATTGAATACTTGCAATTGCTCAATAATTACTCTATGATATGCTATGCGTATTTCTTAATTATTAATTTGTCTTAGATCTTAAATGATTTAGGATTCATGTCTGTTTATAGATAAATTAAATTCACATTAGAACCCTGTTGTCACCCAAACCTACCTCTGATGGTGAGAGAGCAAAAAAATGGGGCTATGGAATGAACACATATAAGCCAAAAGGGGCAGCAAAAATGTTGATTGGAGCATCCAAACGATGTTGATAGGCTTTATGAGCATACAAACACTACGAGAAAAAGGGGTCAAGTCAAAGGAAATTTGGGGAGAATGAAGATGATGGTTAAAGGATAATGAGAGAAGGGCAATACACAAACATGTTAAATTCATACAATTTATGACTAATGAATCCCTCAAAGTGATCTTTAAGTGTCTACAATTTTAAAAATGTTTGTTTCTTAAAAAATAGTAAGATAAGATGGTTTATAATGCTTTATATGCATTGAATGTTTTACCAAAATAGAAATATGATTTTGGGGTGTAAATCTATGCATCGTTGTTTTAGAATGATTATTGTAAGAACATTATTAGAGCTTATAGAAAATTCATTTTAATAAATGATAGTGAATGATTATCCCATGACACGAGTATTTTGTTTTAATAAATGATATTGACTAAATTTCATCTAAATAATATTATTAGCCTCGACATTATTAGAGCTTATAGAAAATTTGTGTGCTTTGATTATATTAGATATTATGGCATAAAATGAATGCTAAACATGGGGAAATTTTAAAATATGAACATGAACACAATTAAGCATAATAATTTGAATTGTAACTCATTAATAGGTAAATATTAGAATAGTTCTCATAAATAAGATACTCCAAATAGATAAGATACTTAGCTCACATGGATTATTTTTGAATCCAGGGAGGTAACTATAGATTCAAGAAAGGCTCATCATCTAATGACAAACAACTCTTAGAAGTAGAAACAATACTCAATACGTCTTATACACTATTGTTAGACTCAAAAACATGTAGTAACTCAACACTCATAAACTTTTCCAACATTTTCTACAAGTTCATAACTTATCTAGACTAATAGTACCTATTCACCTTCACTTACTTTTGCTTGGATGTTTGTGATGTTACATAAAACACCTTTGAAAAATGCCTTCTCTTCCTCTGTAGCCCTAATAAGACACCTTGATGAAGAATTACCTATTGATTTAACAAATATGGAATTTGTAAAACCGTAATTACATATTAATAGATGTAAACAATGAAATAATAATTGCTAGATATAAGAGGACACAAACAATGAGCTAAAGAAATATGAAACCCTAAGTGCTAGGGAAGGAAGAAGAAGACTTAGCCGATTTAGCAATTGATTGAAGTATTTTGGATTGAAAAATTGGTAAACACAAGGAGGGAACTATCGCAATCGAATACATAAAATCTCAAAACTTACGGATGAACATGGACTAGGGTGTTTGGAGCGGGACTAGGGTGCTCAGTGTCGGAGACCACTGCTTTGGGTGCTTGTGATTACGCAAAATCTCATAAACTAATTTTTCTTGTGTCACAAGGTGGTCGCTAACCCTCATTGTTGATCACTTGTATGTCACATTATGCTTGTAGAATTTGCATGTAACCTGCAAAACAAATGATATCATGCAAAACCCTAAAACACATCAAATCCTAAAAAAGAAAGATGCAAATGGGGAGTCGGCTGACCTCGACGGTCACCTGACTGAGTGAGCTTACAACCAAGTATTGCACTACATTTTAGAATCTATGTAGTTCTTTTGTGTGTGTGTGTGTGTAGAAATTGTGCCCTAGGAAGCTCTTGTGCAAGATGCACTTGATAACGAGTAATAAATAGATGTAACAATGTAGATAGATGTGTTGATGGCAAAAAAAAATTCCCTTCCTATGTGTGTATGCAGAAAATGCAGTCCATTGTCCCTTGAGTGAAAGCTAGATGGATTCCTTGATGCTCTTAGAATTCCTTTGGATGCAACCTTAGGTGGTGATAATAGATGCTTAGAGATTGGTCCTTTATTATGGTCACATAACTTTGTATTTATATGATTCCCTTCATTGAATTTCATAATTGAAAACTGGAAGGCCTACCCATAAGAAAATAATATGCCCACAAGATAAAAGATACCTAAAAGGGGCGAGTAAAGTAGAAAGAGGTTGGGGCGCTGGGTGCCAACATTGTGTCTAGGCATTGGTGTCTAGAGTCACAAAAGATAGAACAATGAAATAATGACTGGGTTTTAGGGTGTATAAGGTTGAATAGAAAATGAGAAACATAGACAAAATGCCAAAGATTCTTGTCGATTTCTAGCTTTCTCACTTATGAATCATACAAATAGTGGTATGTGACTAGGACCTAGAAATGTACCCAAGTGCGTGATTTTGTGTCTAAATTTTACCCTAGAAAAGTGTAATGTGTGTACCATGTTATACTGTTGTTATTGTATATTGTGTTGTGCTTGAGACTATTTCTTCTTGTAAGGACAAACCTACAAAAAATAAGATCAAAAGAGTAGTCAAAGTCATGTGTCATGAAAAATCTTGCAAAAGTATGTAAATACATGTAAAAAATAACAAAAGGAAAGTTTGCACTGATTCATGATGAGTGAAAAGGATAGAAATGTTCCTAAGCTGCTTTGTAGGAGAATAAGTTTTTGGGCGATCTCATGCCAAGAGCGAGTTTTTTTGGTGTTCTCATGCCAAGTCTGATTTTTTTGGGTGATCTCATGCTAAGTACGAGTTTTTTGAGTGATCTCACGCCACAACTAGAAGAGTGTTGGGGAGAGAGATCTGGTTTTACTCTCCATCCATGACTACTTCCCAAATTTATACACCATTGTAGATGACGTGATTCTCCTTTGTTCTATGTTTGTTCGGCTCGATCCAAGGAAATAGAAAAAGGAGATAAAATACATTATGATTACTAGAGGATTGTGACTATCTTGTGTAAATTGCTCTATGAACTATTGAAAACTATGCTAATGTGAGAAATTAAGCGTAACTTCCCACATTGGTCATAGGCACCTAGGAAAGGTCAAGAGTGCCTAGGCGCTAGTGTCATAGATGGGCATTGGCGTCGTGTTGGTGAGGACCCAAGTAAGAATCTAGGTCATTTACGAAATGGAAGTATGTTGTGATTACGTAACAAATTGTGTTGTATTAGAATTGTGAACTATTGTGTGGGGTGACTTATTCACCTAATGTATTCCCCCTCATTTGAGTTGCATGTGACATCGCTAGGATAATGCGGCTCAAAGGGGACTCGATGCATATCTAAAACTATAACCATGCGGGGAGGGAATGTGCATGGTAGAAACCAAGGAACATGCAAACAAAGTGGCTAAGACATGTGTTAGTACACACAAGACAAGTACACATATAGAAGAAAATGTGTAATCTAGCACGTAAGAAGACAATGTAGGCGTGAGAAGTGAGTTTCAAACATGGGACATCGCTCACAATGTTGCAAGACAATTAGGGAAAAAGTGTCCGAAGCATATAAGTAATGAACATACAAGAGATACGACACAACCTCAAATAATAACATACATTAGAAGACAAAGGAAAACAGTAGTAAGCAATGTATCAGATAACCAAGGTGACAAATAGTCACACAAAGAAAATGTTGCACATGAAGCACTCGTTAGCATGTTAGAAAGATAAAAAGTATGTCAAGACATGTATATATCGATAGAGTAGTGTGCTAGTAAGAATATGAAGTAGTATAAAATGAAACAATAGCACTTGTAGTGTGTATGAAAGTAGATGCCCCTAGGAGCCTTAGTGGGATTTGGTAAAGGTACAATGTCAAGCATGTGTGTTGCTTATAATGATATGTAGGAAGTCTGCATTCATAACTAAATACCAAGTGAACGCATATGTGTATACTGAGAAAAGATATTGACATACTGAATGTATCCGTCTAACAAAGCTTTGTACATGTAAGCATAAGTAAGCAAGAATAAATGCAACCAAGATATACAATATATTATGGATGAGTGAATTGGAATGGAATGAAAAGTGAATGTGATAGGGGCAGCGTGCCCCCCGAGTAGATGTGAATGAGCATGAGATGAGTTTCATTTATAAAATACCCTCGATAGTCAAGAATGAACCATATAACAAAAGTGTGTCTTCCATAAATGGTTTGAATTGTGCGCTAGAAATATATGATCAATGAAGCATAAAGCGTAACGTGTAAAAGAGGTAATGCTCATGAATGAAGTGTGCCATCAACAGTTAAGTGTGAACCTTAGCACAAGAGTGCATCATAGGGTAGTGACGATACAAAATGTATCAAGATGTGTAATGATGTGCATAAAGATGCAACATAAAGCACAGAGCATAAGAGTGGAAATTGTAGACAACTAGTGATGCTAGGAGGGGATGGGAGTAAGCATGATGCCCCCAAGTGTATGATGATGAGAATAATCAAGTAACATCATCTAAGAGATCTTCATTTTCATGGTTGAAGTTAAATGGAGAAGTGTTAGAGACCTGACAAGCAATAGTGTGTGGTTGATCATGTAAAGATATATTGTGACGTAAGTTATACATGCCTATTGCATATTTCTCATCAGTGAAAGGTGGTAGTGGAAAACCATGTGCATACTAGCCGGTAAGATTATGTGAAAAACCAAAAAATGAATCATTGCAAATAGAAAAACGGTCAAAAGGCATGGGAGCGTGATATCGATATGATTAGGATCCAAAGTGCCACCAATGTAATCAATCCAAGACTGCCTAAGTGTAAGTGGAGAAGTGCAAGAAGTGTGTGAAATAAAGACGGATAGATGGAAGACACGAGATACCATAAGCAATGGTGATGTGAACATATCCATGATAGAGGTGAGGAGAATGAGGTGGAGGAATAAGTTCAATGAGAGTGAATCCCAGTGAGCTAGACCATCATGTATGTAAATAGTATCAGAACTAGTAGGATTGAATGGAATATGTGGCCAATAAGAATTATTTATGAAAAGAGTGCATGTGAAAGGAGGGAGTGGTGGTGTAGAGCCTTCATGGAAAGAGGAGGAAGGTGGTATGTCGTCTAATGCACAAATGGATCCATGGAGACGAATCATGTCGGCGGTAGGGGTAGAAGGTTCTGCAAGCTTATAATCATTAGTGAGATTTGTAGGAGGATTATGGGGATGACTGTCATCACCAATCCGGAACTATGATAATTCTTCACGGGAACTCCTCGTCTTTATGATTATTTACTAATGCATAACCTTTAGTTTGGTGGATGTAACGGAAACAAAACAACAACATAACACAAGAATACCATCGACTATGATAAGACGGAATGATGAAAAATCTGAAATATCAAAGTAAATTATAATATTAACATGAAATTGTTACAATCTCACCCATGAGGTACTTCAAGTGTTATTGACTTCACTTGCCTTTCACCAAGACTATGGGAGAAACTTTACAATTACACCTCTTAATGACTTCTTCAACACACCTTTAAACTGATGGCTTCCTTCGCACACTTCCTACAATATTTCTCACTACTTCCTTCTATGCTAAATGAGGGGGGTGGACTCTCTATTTATAGAACTTCAGCTTATCCATCTTATCTCTAAGATAGGATAAGAAATCCACTCTGACGAATCATATTCCATACCTTAACTCTTATCTGTACATGTAAGCTTATCTTTTAAGATAAGATAAACCTTATCATTTTACATGGGTTCCACATTTTTAGAATTTTTACAAATAAAATATACAAAATATTTATGACCTCACTCCTTGTCCTTATTACCAATATAATATTTCTAATTCCTAATCACGTAGACCCTACTTCTCTAATTACCCAAACTTTGACATTTTAACATTACTGGACCACTTACGACAAATATTTACTTTTTACAACATTCCTATTGTACTTTGACTGTTACCGTACTCCACATTATTGGCGGCGTCATCCTTGGCGCCGTTATCTTCTATCAGACGCTACTACTAATTATACTTAACAACATCCTATTCCTAATACATACATTAATGAAATAGAAATTACGGAGGAAAATTTTAGTGTCGACATCTTCCCCCTTCCTAGCTTCTACTCCGTCCTCGGAGTAGACTATTCTAGTGCTTGGAAAATCTTCAACTTGTTGTGGTTGACCCATTTCGTAATGGGAGTGCCATCCAATTCCTCCGGTCAGTGCACGTACCATTTTCATGCCAAATTGCTTTATTTTGTAGGGCCCCATCCATTTTGGAAGAAATTTTTTCTGTCTTCTTTTTTTGTATCTCGGAATCATATACTAGAACCAAGTCATTCACATGAAATGGAGACCACCGGATCTTTTGATCAAAGTATTCCTTCGCTTCATTTTCTTCTTATGGCTTGTATCCTTTGCTATTTCTCTCATTTCCTCCAAAGAAATGAAGATGTACCAACATTTCTTTTATTGAATCACTTTCATCCATCCTTTCATTTTTCATAACTCTCACGGTGGGAATATCAAACTCAATAGGAAGAATTGGATCAATGCCATACAGCCAACCGAAATGGGGAGTATCCTGTTGCTTTGACTTTGATGTTGCCCTATATGCCCACAATGCTTTGCATGAATCCTTTTATCCCATTTATGTACCTGCAAGGCTGCATCTTTTGCTAGAATTTGACACAACACAAAATTTGTTCGTTCCACCTGTCCATTTGTGCTTGGCTTATATGTTGTTGCCTTCCTATGCTTAATAGAAAACTTATTGACTAGGGCTTCTACCACCTCATTAATGAAGTGGCTTCCTTGATCTGTTACAATTTCTAATGGGCAACCAAATCTGGTGACAATGCGTTCATACATGAACCTTGCCACTTCATCCATGGAAGCTGTTTTCAATGGCCTAGCTTCAACCCACTTGGTTAAATAATCTGTGGCAACTACAATATACTTATTTTGGCGTGATGTAGTTGGAAGTGGACCTACAATGTCTATTCCCCACTTTTTAAAGGGACCAAGGGGAAGAATAGGACATAATGGAGCTGATGAAGTCTTACGGTTACCATGTGTTTGACAAATATCACATGTCTTACAATAATTATAACAATCTTTAAAAAGTGGGCGGTGATAACTCGCATCCAAGATCCTTCTTGTTGTAAGTTGTCTAGAGAAGTTCCCTCCACATGTACCATTGTGGAATTCTTCTAGCAGTTCCTTCCTTGATCACGTCCAATGCCCTCTTTATCTTTGTCCATCGTGTCCTATTCGAAATAATACTCCATGCGAGAATAGAATATGGATGACTCGGCTTGAGTAATCTTTCTCTTGGTCTTTGCAGACGGGCACCATCAGAAACTTGAATTCATTCAGATAATTCCAAATATCTATGTATTCACTAGGGATTGTGTGAAGGGATAACAATCTTTGCATCGGGAAATCATCATCATCAAGATGATCCTAAACCATCATAGGCTCGAGAGAGTGCATCCGCATTGACATGCTTCTTTCCGGCCTATCTATAATATCAAATTCAAATTCTTGTAGCAAAATTATCCATCTTGCTATCGTCCCGATGGGTTAGGCTTATTTACAATATATTTTAGAGCACGATGATCTATTACAACTAGAAATTTTTGCCCTAGCAAGTAATTTCTAAACTTCTTTACAAAGACAAAAATGATAGCCAAATCCTCTTTTTAGTTATAGTATAATTTACCTCAAGATTTGCTCATTTATGCGCTCCCAAAGTAAATTGGATGTTCATTCCCATTTTCATCCTTTTGGCTCAAAGTACTTCCTAGTCTGATTCGAGGAATCGGTGTACACAATGAATGGCTTGCTCCAATCTGGATTCTTCAAAACAGGTGAAGACACCAGGGCTTCCTTCAGTTGTCAAAAGCTTCATGCGCCTTATTTCCTGGTTCATAAGTAACATCCTTCTTCAAGAACTGGGTTAGTGGCTGTGTAATCTTTGAGAAATTCTTGATGAACCTTCTATAGTAACCCACATGGCCTAAAAATGATCTCAACTTACTTCTATTCATAGGAAATGGTAAATCTTTGATTTTTGAAACTTTATCAAGATCAGTACCAATACCATCTCTGGATACAACATGCCCTAACAAAATGCCTTTAGAACATCCAAAGACACACTTTGTAGGGTTTAGTGAGGCTTGTGCTTCATCTAACCTTTGAAATGTTGTCTCCATTTGGTGCAGGTGGTCCAACTTGCTCCCATAGATGCAAAAATCATCCAGAAATACTCTGATGAAGGTCCCAATGTAGGGTTCGAACACCCTATTCATCAAACGCTAGAATGTTGTTGGAGCATTACACAACCCAAAAGGCATAACTCTATAAGCAAACGTTCCCAAGGAGTGGTGAACGTGGTCTTCACTGATCTTTCTCTCGCTATACAAACTTGGTTGTAGCCGCTATATCCATCAAAGAAACTATAGCACTCTGTCCGGCCTACTTCGTGGCCCAAGATCTGATCTGAAAATGGAAGAGGGTAATGATCCTTCTTTGTTGCCTTATTGAGCTTCCTGTAATCAACACAAATGCGTAGCTTCCCATTCTTTTTTATTGAGATCACAATGGGAGAAACCCATTCTGAATTCTCCACAGCAAATATGAATCCTGCATCAAGAAACTTATCTATTTCTTCTTTTACAGTCTTGGAAAAATTAGGATTCATTCTATATGGCATTTGCTTTATGGGCTTAGCACCATCTACCAGCTCAATACAATGTTCTACCCAACTTACTTGATTGAGTTCCTTGTAATCAAAAGTGAATAGGTGTATGTACCTTCGAAAGAGATGGAGGTAGGATTCCTTCTCACTCTCCATCACAGCATCACCAATCTTTATTTGTTGGAGATGATCATCAACTTCTTCTTCAGATAATTTTATGGGGTCATGAGTTGGTGTGACTGGAAGGATATCCATGACTGAAACATCCACCTCACTTTCTTCATCTTCAGTGTCCACTTCACTGGTACTAGAGTAATCAGAGGATGTCCAATCATCAGTTTCATCACTTGAATCCACAAGTTTTGCCTTATGATGTCGAGGGATCACGTTTATCTTCACCCTCTCTCTACCATCCAAGTGTCATGAAACCTTCATTCCAGTAGTTTCTTGCATGAACTCTCCTTATCCATGGTCTTCCCAGCAACATTAGGTACGCAACAGTACCATTTTTCATCACCTGAAAGTCTACCACACATACAACACCCATAACAGATATTGCCACATTTGAAACTACACCTTCTGATTTAGTTTTTCCCTTATTTAATGACCTTAACATAAGTGTTGAAGGGCGATCAATTTTTAAACCCAACATATTCATTACTGACTCAATCATTACATTAACTGTAGCACCTCCATCAACTAAGACATCATGAATTGAAATACCATTACATAATACCTCACTTGTGGAGCATAGGGATCCGCCTCGTCTCCAAAACAGGGACCTCAACCTCCTTCCTTCGTCGAGCATTGAGTCCACTTCGCAACTCCCGCCTCTTCTCGAAGACATAGCCAAGAGTTGACCATATGTAATATTTGCGGAGCCTTTTGGACAGATCTTCCAAGATGGAGTATGGTCCTTGCCCCGTGAAATCGAAAATCCCGCACACCCAACTTTCTTCTCCTATGTTTCTTACTAGTTTCTTCTTTCATCTTCTTAGGATCATTTCCATCTTGATTATCTTTTTCTTTCTTTCTTTTTGTTACAAACACATCTACTTCATTATTTCTACTCTTATCTACTACATCAAAAGAATTCATAGGTGCTTTTCCTTTATCATTATCTCCTTTACCAGATGTAGAAGCTCTATTTGAACAATTATACTTATAATGACCCTTTTTATAACAACCATAACATACAACTTGACTTAAATATTTCTTTTGGACCTCTATCTCCTCCCCGAGAACTAAATTCTTTTCCTTCAAGAAGATTAATAGTTAATTGACCCATCTTTTTGAGCAGATCTTCATACTCAGTAGATGTACTAGGAGAAATATTTGTGCTCACAGGGAGTGGTTGTGGATTACGGACCAAAGGTGCTTTGGTGTAGGCTCTACTTTAGCAATAATTTCTTTGGGCTCCTCTTCCATGCTTTCTTATTGCCTTCTTGCAATCTCCTTTACTTGTTCAATGGTAGCTGGGCGGTCATACTTCACTCGTTGTCTGATCTCTGGCTTCATCCCAAGAATGAAGTGCTTACATAGGAGATTATCCATGCCATTCATCAACCCATCCGCTAATCCTTCCTTCCGGATATGGGCATCGAGCTTCCTCCTTAGCTCTAGAACACGAGCATGATAATCCCTTATCTTCTCCTTCTCTCCTTGGGATAGCTTTGTGATCTCGATCATGAGATCTGCATATTTCTATTGTTCACCAAATTCTTCAAGAAAATTTTCGATTAATAAATCCCATGAATTTTTCACATTATCACATAGTGTTTTAAACCACCTAAGTGTTGAACCATCCAAAAAGGTAGGAAAAAATTCAGTCCATTGTTCCCTTCTTATGAGGCCATTACAAATACAAGATCGTTTAAACTCTTGAATGAAAGAAGAAGCATCTTCATTAGATTGAGCTGAAAAAACAGGAATCTTTCCCATTTTCAAAAGTAACCACCGTGAAATACCAACCCACAAGTACAATCAACAAGACTTATGTGCACAAATAATTGGAATCACTATAATAGAAAGTGACTTTACACCTTTCTATAGTAAAATAGAAATGACCATGGTAACTATGGTAAAACTTGACTTATTGCGGTAAAACTGACTTTACTGTGGTAAATACTATTCACGGTAAAAAGTGAAGTTACTGCGGTAAATACTATTCACGGTAAAAAGTGACTTTTTGTGGTAAATACTATTTCAAAGCAAAAATGACTTTACCATGGAAACTACTATTCATGGCAAAAATGACTTTACCATGCTAACTACTATGCACAAGAAAAACAAGGTTACCCTCCAATTGATTTTTGACTAAGTGGGAATATCTCTCCGAAAAATCCACCAACGAGGAATGGTCTCCAAGAACGGAACCAAAATGTCATCACCAATCCGACACTATGATAATTCTTCACGGGAACTCCTCGTGCTATGATTATTTACTAATGCATGACCTTTAGTTTGGTGGATGTAACTGAAACAAAACAACAACATAGCACAAGAATACCATCGACTATGATAAGACGGAATGATGACAAATATGAAATATCAAAGTAAATTATAATATTAACATGAAATTGTTACAATCTCACCCATGAGGTACTTCAAGTGTTATTGACTTCACTTGCCTTTCACCAAGACTATGGGAGAAACTTTACAATTACACCTCTTAATGACTTCTTCAACACACCTTTAAACTGATGGCTTCCTTCGCACACTTCCTACAATATTTCTCACTACTTCCTTCTATGCTAAATGAGGGGGGTGGCCTCTCTATTTATAGAACTTCCAAGCTTATCCATCTTATCTCTAAGATAGGATAAGAAATCCACTCTAACAAATCATATTCCATACCTTAACTCTTATCTGTACATGTAAGCTTATCTTTTAAGATAAGATAAACCTTATCATTTTACATGGGTTCCACATTTTTAGAATTTTTACAAATAAAATATACAAAATATTTATGACCTCACTCCTTGTCCTTATTACCAATATAATATTTCTAATTCCTAATCACGTAGACCCTACTTCTCTAATTACCCAAACTTTGGACCACTTACGACAAATATTTACTTTTACAACATTCCTATCACTATTACTGCATCTACATTTTAACATTACTGGGACCACTTACGACAAATATTTACTTTTTACAACATTCCTATTGTACTTTGACTGTTACCGTACTCCACATTATTGGCGGCATCGTATTGGCAGCGCCGTTATCTTCTATCGGACGCTACTACTAATTATACTTAACAACATCCTATTCCTAATACATACATTAATGAAATAGAAATTACGGAGGAAAATTTTAGTGTCGACATGACCAACATTGTGATAGAGGAATGGAGTAGGTAGAGTAGTGAGTGGATCTAGAGGGAAATATTTGAATGGGTCTTAGTCAGCAAGAATAATATACACACAACCATTATGTAGGAACTTAATGCATTTATGAACTATAAAAGGCATTGTCTGCATAGCATGAATCTAAGATCGACCAAGTAAGCAATTATATTAGAGCTTGGCATCGATAACAAAGAATATTATGGGGCGGTTTTCGAACCAAGCTGTGATAGGTAAGGTGACATGGCCCATGCACAATCGTATAGAAGAATCATAGCTATGAAGAGAAATAGATGTTGGATTGAGATTAGTTGAGGAAAGGCCAAACTATTGAAGAAATGTAATATTACACAGATTAAGCTCAGATCCATTATCAACTAGTACCCTCCTAATGCATATGTTAAAGATGCAAGCATTAATATAAAGAGGAGGATCATTGTCGTAAATCAGAAAGAGTGAAAACTACATTGGATGGGAAAGTAAGGTGTTGAGAAAATGCATTAACAAATAAATGATATACGATCTAGATGAGTATTGGCAGGAATGTGAGTATTAGCTAAGAGAGAATTGATTTTAGCCTCATAATCGGGATTAGCTTGCGAGGAAATCATGAATGGAGATATACACAATAAGAGGGTCCTAGGATAATCAAACTAAAAATATCAAAGAGTGTCCGAACATTTGGGTTCACCAAATGATTTAACAAATATATGGAATTTGTAAAACCCTAGTTGTAAAGTAACAAATGTAAAAATGAAGAATAAGCTGCTAGATACAAGAGGACACAAGTAATAAGATAAAGAAATATGAAACCCTAAGTGTAAGAGAGGGAGTAGAAGACTTAGTTGATTTTGTAATTAATTCTGAAGTATGTTGGACTAGAAAAATGGTAAACATGAGGAGGAAACTATCACAATCAAACACAAAAATCTGGAATTGCCGGATAAGCCGGGCTAGGGAACACGGAATAGGACTAGGGTGCCTAGGTGCTTTAGAGACCACTCTTTGGGTGCATGTGACTACAAATAAACTCATAAATTAGTTTTTCTTGTGTCACAAGGTGGTTCTAAATTTTTTTTTGGTTGCTGTATGTCACATTATGTTCGCATAATTCACATGTAACTTTGTAAAGTAAATGATATCCAACAAAACCCCAAAACACATCAAATCCTAAAAATAAAAATGCAAATGGGGAGTTAGAAGCGAATCTCGCGGTCACATGAATGAGTGATCTTATAATCAAGCGTTGCGCTACATTTGAGACTCCATGTCCTTCTTGTGTGTGTGTGTGTAGAAATTTTGTCCTATGAATCTCTTGTGTAAGATGCACTTAATAATGAACAATAGCTAGATGTAATAATGTAGATAGATGTGTGGATGGAAAAATAAACTTCCCTTCCTTTGTGTGTATACAAAAAAATGGAGTCCCTTATCCCTTGAGTGAAAGCTAGATGGATACCTTGATGCTCTTAGAATGCCTTTGGATGCAACCTTATGTGGTGATAATAGATGTTTAGAGATTGGTTCTTTATTATGGTCACATAGCTTTATATTTATATGATTCCCTTGGTTTAATTTTGTAATTGACAGATGGAAGGCCAACCCATAAGAAAATAAGAGGCCCACAAGATAAAATATGCCCAAAAGGAGTGAGTAAAGTAGAAAGAGGTCAGGGGCACCCAGCGGGGGCACACGGGGCTAGTGTCTTTTCGGGCATTGTGTGTCTAGAGTCATAAAATATAAAACAATGAAATCTTGATCGGGATATATGGTGTAGAAGGCCAAATAGAAAATGAAAAAAAAAAAACAAAAGGCCAAAGATAGTTATCAATTACTAGTTTTCTCACTTAGGAATCATATGAATAGTGGTATGTGACTAGGACCTAGAAATGTACCCAAGTGCGTGATTTTGTGTCTACACCTATAAAAAGAGGTTAGATTTTTTTGGATGGACAAGCTCATCACGCCCAATGATGTGATGAGTGTTTCCTAAATACCCATACTCCGAAGATGGATCAAGTTATATCATGAACTTCTCCCTCCTATGTGTATGTGTGTCAAATCATGTGAATGTGTTATATGTAATTTCTCTTTGACCCTCCTTTGGTACAATCTTGAAATGATATGTGTTATCAAATAATTTATTTCATTAAAAACTTCATAAATGTGCTCCAATAGATATAAACATTAGAAATTTTCTAAGAGCTCCTCTTACTAAGTGAATGTTTATCTTTTAATTTTCTTTTGGGACGTTGAATATATATTGATTTTATGTTTAAATTAGAGATCTATTGGCATGTAAATGTCGACTCAATAAGACCTAAAAGTTTAATGAAGGTGACACCAAGGGTGTCCATCCAAAAAAAGGTGAAAAGTATGTAACTAACATCATTATCGGTAGCCTCGGAATCTATAGGTAACTAGCATTATCTTGAGCATTCAACTATGTGTAGAAGTGGGCTACATAAGCTATGGATCCACGTGATAAATTGAAGAGTTGAGAGAGAGAAGAACATTAGAGTTTATGATATAATCAAACATTAAAGAGAGTTAAAGATGAAGAGCTAATGTGACAATAAGTGTCTAATCCAAAATGAGAGTCTATATATGCACAATCATGTAAAAATCATCGTGCAAACAAGGTTTATATCAAAATTAGGTATTTATAGATGACCCCCTTTAATCTAGTATTTAAAGGAAATAATAAAATACCAATTTGAAAGGAAAAGAAAATGTGTAACGACATTTACATTTGAACTTATAACATTTTCCCCTAATGTATGAGAATGCCCCATTCACATCAACAAACAAATAGATTATTGTCTCAAATTGATAATAGTATATTCAATTTTATTTTTTTAAATAACTGAATTAAAAAAAAAAAAATACCCCTGATGGTATGGTGTCTTTTCCTACCCTTAAAATGTACTCATGCTACTTAGAGTAAAAATGGCATAAATTCCAAATGACCCAACTCATATGGTAAAAATTGATCTAGCCTTGTTCCCCCTCTAGGTGAATAATTGAACAAGAGTATTTTGATTACCTCCTTAATGTGAGGCCCCATATTATATATGGTAAATTGGATCATGTGTTGTAGATGAGTATCGATCCAAAAGAGTAACATAATGCCACTTATAATTCATTAGTCCCCAAACATAGAATAAAAATATGTACATAGATAAAATCCATGCCTCAAGTGATCTATGTATTCCTCAAAGGAATCTAAATGTCTCAATTATTCCTAAACATGATATAGAATGTCTAATTTATTCCTCAAAGTGATATAAAGTGCCTAAGTTGTTCCTAAACGTGTAGTATATAATGTCTCAATTTGTAATGGAATGTCTCTCATATTCACATAGAATGTCTTGAGTGTCCTCAAATGTATCTTAGTATCCTATAATACATCTATATAAGCTCAATATAACCCATATAAATCATGTCATATGTCTCTCAAAATGTGTGTAAGATATATTTATTACTCTCAAAATGTGAGTAAGATATCTTTATTATATAAATATGAAAAAACCATATAAACCCACGATATTATAAGAATAGGCTAATTGTATGTCCCCTTTAGATATTCAAGGGATGAAGTTTTCAAGTCACTCATCTCAAATAAAAAGATTACATGTATCACGTGTTGTGTATATAATTGTAACTAGAAATTATTTTTGAAAATCACATAGAAATACATGTAAATGCCATCAAAATAAGTGTCATATTCAAAAAACAAAACATGACAATATTGGATAATGTAAGAAATGTATGTTTATCATTGTAAGATTAGGAAGTTATTCCTATTGTAGGCTTTATTTTTGAACAATCATTTAAATAGATCATGATTGTTTTTTAGAAATATTTATAGCCCCTGTATGGGTGGATGTGTGTGTTCGATCAAAGTCAACATGTATGTCCTAATAAGAAATAAATATCATGATAGAGTCTACGTAGTCATAAAATCATGCACTTACTACTACAATTCTACCGCCAAATATGTTGTTTTATATATGGATCCTGCGTAAGAAAAGTATTCACTAGTGACCCATCTTACGGTCCCACTGTCATCGGTCTAGTGGTCGTTTTCATTTTGTGTCTTACATAGTCATCACTTGGCGAGTCTTAACTATCGTTATTTTCTCGGTTTTAGTCTCTAGCCTTTGACTAAGGTGCCTAGGAAGGGATTAGTTCATCCGGGTTCCCGGTCCTCATTTTTGGGCACCCTGGTCCTGGTAGCACTTGGTTTTAATTTAGAAGTTTGAGGTCAATCTTCATGGTTTGTTCTCTCATTCCCTAGGTACTAGTCAACATATCGGTCATTAGTGTTGGAAGTTTGAGCAAGAGACCCTATATAAACACAACATACACACTATCTTAGGGGCATCTACTATTTTACTAAGGTTTATCTATCTACATAAGGCAAAAGACTACATTTGGGTACTATTTTGCATCACACACTGCATAAAAAGGGTTGTATTCATTCTATTCCATCCACCGTTTACATCTTACATATAGATATTTCTCATTACTTTGGCGTTATTGACACTAGGGCACCCTAGGCACATCATTACACACACAAGCACATAGAACTACATCAAGTCTGAGATGTAGTGCAGTGCTCAATCATAAGTCCATCCATTTGGTAGCTAAGGACAATCTGACCCATTCATTTGCATCTTTATTTTTTAGGGTTTGATGCTTTTGTGTGGGATTTTGTAGGATATTATTCATTGGAGATCTACAATGATATCAGAGAATCAAGTGTAACACCAATATGATCAAATTCTAAGCATTGCGAAGGTTTAACGACCCTATCGATTTAGTTTCCGAGTCATTCCATAGACTAGGGTACCCATATTCCAGACCAGGGTGCCCACAGGCGCCCCTGTACTCCTCCAGGCGTCCCAGTCTGGCCAGATCTTCCACTTCTACAATTTTCTGAGGTTCTTCATTATATTCAGTTATGCTAGAACATCGCTCTAATTACTATGAGGTAAGTTATATTTCAGGTTAGTACCCTTTCCCTCCTATTTCATTTATTTCATTTCATTTAGAATATCAAATAAATTATCTAGCATCTATATTTTAGTATATTCCATTTATTACATTGTTGTACTTCTTAGATTACTACTAAAATATTCAAATTTTAGTTAATCATTTTGGTGAACCTGTACTTTAGAATAATTTTTCCCTAGGATCCACTTCAAACCCTAATGGCTAAGGATATCTCTTCTCCTTCTTGGCCCATCATGTCACACTTTAGTGTTAATCCAATCTATGATGAGGCTGTTATCGCTAAGCTCACAACTCTCTATAGTAATGCTATTGTTCTAGATCATATTCACCAACAACTCTTAGATGGTCAACAATATGTACCTACTCATTTTGAAGACTCTCCCATTGGCATTAGTATTGTTTGGGCCTTGATCGTTATACACCATGTTATATGGATACTAGTGATACTCTTCTTTGACCTATCTAAGGAAATTCTAGATGATTCTCTTATTGATTACATGTTAGGTCTTGACAATAGATCTCATATTAATTCTCCTCCTCATCAGATCACTACTATGGCTACATCTCATGACTCTCCTACTTCGATATTGCTTCTCCTAATCCATCACATACTAATTTGCATACTCCTTCACACTATGTCGATGATCCACTTAGTGACATACTTATATCTGAGTCACTTTCTGATTCGAGGAACCAATTGATAGTCATGATTCTACTACTTTTCATACTACTGAGTCTGAATCTCCTACTCCACTTTCTCCTGAGGTTATATCTAGCATAATGCATGAGGCACCTCCATCTATTAGTTCTTCTACTCCTACCATTTCATCTCCTCCTAACACTTCACCTACATCTATTAGTTCATCTTCTACTATCGAGGTATCTCCATCGGTTGCTTCACCTCCTAGGGATGTTTCGATGCTAGTCCTACTACTGCTATGGATATTCCATCTCCTCCTCTGGAACCTACCCTTAGTGTGCCTTTAGCATTGGAATCTCCTTTATCTTCTCTTGAGGTACCCATGATTACTCATAATGGCAAGTTATAACCGCTTAATACATTGTTGCCATCTTCTATTATTCCCTCATAAGACATTTTGTCTCTCATGCATGTCATAGGTCAATTATAATCTCAGGTTCAGTCACTCACTTTAGAAAGTAGGGCTTATTATGCTTCAATTGATAAAAAATCATTACATGGAAACCCTATTCCTAAGAGGATCCATAACTTCGCATTTCCTAAAGACTTTATCATGCCTACATTCACATGCTTTGTGAGGTATTGGTGACCCTCACCTACATCTCCAACATTACCGCATGGCTATGGCTTCCTATTCTAATGATAGATTATTTCTTAAGGCACTTTCGACATAGTCTTACTGATGATGCATTACAATGGTACACTCATCTTCCATTTGGTTCCATTAGTACTTACTATGATATGGAAGATGCCTTCCTCTGTCGTTTTATCATCAACAATGGCCCTAGAGCTACTTATGATCATATACCTACTTTACATCAAGGTGCATCTGAACCTATCAAGGATTACATTTTACAATTCAATGCTTGTATGCATCAACTAGTATTCCAACCTATCAATCTAGAGAAGTAATTTATATTTTTCGTGGTCTCATTCCCACTCTCAAGCAATGATTGCAATATGATACATGTGATTCATTCATACTCTTGTGCTATAAAGTCATTGACCTAGAACAAGATCTTCTCTCAGCACATGTTATTGATCCTCCACTTCCTCCTACTACTGTGGTATCATCTAGTTCTCCTCCTTTTCCATCAGTTGAGCATCCTACATAATCTCCATCTCTACCTTGCAAGCAAGCTCAATCTACAATTACAAAAAAATCCTTCTCCTCCTCCTCGTGACAGAATACTTCTCTATCTACTCCATCTGTTTCACGTGAGCCATTACACTTCTCTCATCACACTCGACCACATGATGTGTTGCATGTCTTACTTAATGAGTGTCTAATTCGCTTACCCTCTAATCAACATCATCCATAACATCATCTACAATGTTGGTGTGATCAACCCTATTATAATTGTTATCGCATCAATGGACATAGGGACAATGATTTCTTTTCCCTTCATGATAGATTGCAACAATTAGAGGATAAGGGAATTATTTCCTTTGGCTCTCACTCACGTGAGTGGTCCATCTCTCCTCTACCTCGTCAACATGTTTCTACATGTTGACTTGTCTCTTCCATCCAATGCTACATCCGCCACCATGGGTTGTCACTTATGCGCACTCTCCACCGCATCCATCCTCGGTTTCACCATTGTATCCCACACATCTACTCCATCCATCTCATCCACCACATCATGTTATTGCTTCACATCAACTTCCACAAACCTCTACATTCATCCATCCCCTTTGTGGCTCCAAATGACATTCAGTTTAGTTCATACGCTCATGCTGCTTCTATCCCACATGTTTCCACCGCTTTGCACCGCCTTGGTCTTTGGAAGGTGATTACTATCACCTTACCCCTCAATGAAACACTTGTGTTCTTACAATTCTTACACAATTGTTGAGGTATTTGATATAAAAACCTCTCATCATGTGATTTTTCGATTCCTCTAGCACACTCAATCATTTCCAGATGATGCACTCTTGCTTTTACAGTTCATTATTGACTATTGAGGGTCTTAACTAAATGAACCTCATCATCTATACATTGGGGGCATCAATTATATCCCCCTATGTTCACAATATGAACACGTGGGTTATTTTATTAGTACATATTAATCAATCATTTATCACAATTTTAGTTGCACAATCACACTACATACATCATCCATCATCATCAAACATTTTTGTCTACCATCATTATACTACAAATCTCAATCAAAAACCATAAACAATATCCACCACATTACAATCACATGATCATATGTCATCAATCAAATTATACTAATAATTACACATCATAAGCGACATTCAATACAATCATTCACAAATCATATCTCAAAAGTCACATTATAACATTCATACATAGAAAATATAATCATCAAATGCCACTAACATCATATATATATATATATATATATATATATATATATATATATATATATATATATATATATATATATATATATATATATATATATATATATATATAAAGTGTAATCATTGCCACAAAAACATCTCATCACTAGGGAAATGCCCCTACATAATATACATCATTACAAATCAAATCTCATCATCATTATCTCTCACAGTACTACGAGAACCCTAGAACTAGATGCCTCACCACTAACTCTACGTCACTGATCGCGACCTCGATACCTCTCAACCTACCTCCGTAGTAGTGTAACCTTGGTAGAATGCTACACGAGTTGACACTCTAACTTGACATAATGTAAAAATACATCTTGTGTTAATGGACCGCCACTCGCTTCTATCTCGGCTCATTAAATCTCCTCGTGGGTCTCGTCTCTCTCACTTAAGAAGACTATGCACGTGGGTTTTGTTATGGCCACCAGCTCAAACAAATGGGCATGCTCTCCTGCGATGTCATCTACATACTATAGTATCCCTCCACCCACCAATATGTCACTATGCACATTCAACGTCAATGTGCGGATGGATGTGTCCACTATCAAAGACCAATACACGTCACCTACAAAAACAACCAAACAACATACGTTAGAAAAATGATAATCATAACATAGGCAAGTGAAAAAACCTACAACACAACTATAAATACTCACGCTTAGATTCGTTGCCACTATAGGATTGGGGGCATCTCCTTTCCCCTCTACCCCTCCTCCATGTACTATTCCCTCTACATCTGAAAACATAGGAAATAGGAACACCCATCTATGTGCTTTACCCACCATGCTCGGTATGCCTCTGTGCATCCTGCATCATCCCCATCTACTGGCTCTATCATGGGATCTACCTTGTCGACCACAGGAGTACTAGCTGCTCCATTGTCGGCCTTAGTCTAACTCTAACTCACGTAGGTTCTCTAATTTCCCTCAACCACATATATGACTCTGGGGGCACATCACGAGCCATACCAAAGCGCGCAATACCCTCTCTACCTAGAATATCTTGGTCACACATGAGAACCAATCCTCCAACCACATGGTCCTCCGTATACATTGTAGCTCCATAACATCCTCTGGCCATCCCACATAGTCTCATTATGGCTGCCATATCACCATGTCGGACCCATACGATCTATTAATACTTTATAGGTATATGTATCCAATTTCTATCCACGTACACCAATCCACCTTCTAGCATATATCTCCAGATAGGCCACTCGATCTAAGACCTCCCTCTACGGCCTCAACACTACTATGTGCTCATAGGCCCACACATGTAATAATGTCATAGCTCCTATACCACCTTCGTGCTCCTCTTGGGTGAATTTGTACAAGTCTCTGTATAGGTGGGCCAATACACAATGTGCCCACACATATATGGTACCCTCCTCCTCAATCTAATGACATATGTCTTGCATCTTATATAATATGCCTACACCACCTCCCTCAACAACAATAGATGATGCAATGACAACTGCTATGAACTTCCGCAAGTGCGGAACCCCATATCTCAAAATGGCATCCAAGATGATATGGGCCTCGGTAGGTACCGAGTCCCCACAAAATACTGTCGAGCATCTCTCATCTGCCTCTCCATGTTCTCCACCATCATGACACGTACCCTGTCCCCAACAAATGACAACCTCAATATACTGATACACATCCTCTAATGTAATAGTCATCTCCCCATAGGAAACTAGAATGTACAAGTATTTGAGTTCCATCTCTCACATAGTGCTGTCAACATAGGCATATTATGGGGCAAATCCCCATCCTTGCTATGCGTCATAGATTGGCATGGTCCATGACCTCCTAATCATCATCGAGAAAAACTCAATACAAGCAAAGTACTTAAATGACAACCCCTATGGAACTCCCTCATGTGGATATCCCCATACACACCAAAAAACAACAACAAATGCAACATTAGAACACTATATAAATCTAAAAACATTGCTATACATCCAAAATGACATTTCCAACATTCTAGACTAAATACTCCCTCTTTGAACTGGGGTGCCCAAAAGCAATATTGGGGCGCCCAAGATCGAGACACCAAATGCCTAGTGCGGGTGCTCATGTCCCAAAGGCCATTAGTGCCTTCACCGCTCTTGTCTAGGTCTAAAATATCGAGAACATTAAAAATCTTAACTTTACAAAAATTTGACAAAAATGACTATTACATACACATTTTCTGAAAAAAACATTGCACTTACCAACTTCATTGTCATATGTGCCGCCATTATGGTTGCCACCATCTCAAATTGGCTATGTCGTGTTGCTCTCACTTGTGGCATATTTTCTCACTTAGCGCTCACTCTTACAATTACTTAAAAAGACAAATGAAGTGACTAATCATTTTCATACTTTAGTTACTTTACATCACAAACTTTACTATAGTCATTATTTCAAGATTATCACCTCAACTAATACACACTACATGGTTTTCATCATAACTTACACGTAATTACTCGATTTACACCCCACATGCAAAATTCTTTTTAAAATTCTTCCTACCATTGTATCATGCACATGAAACACAAATTATTTCTCCTTCAATCCATCTACACACATTTCGATGATCTTTATCACACTTTATATATCTTGTGCTTACTTTCGGCTTAACATTCGTTCTTATCATCACTTCCCCTTTTTTTCTGAAAGGGGGCATACAATTGGGGTCATTCTACAATTCCCCTTATGACATCATGCAATCAATCAACACTACCAATTCAAAAATTCCAAACACTTACTAATGCACTATGTGACATTTCACCATCGATTCCCCCTAATGACCTAACCTAGGGCAACAAGCGTAAATCCTCCATATGTGATACTTCATCGGTTTGTAGTGATCCCCCTAATGACCTAACCTAGGGGAAACAAAACAAAATTCTCTCTATACGATACTTCACCAATTTCTAGTGATTCCCCCTAATGACCTAACCTAGGGAAACAAACACAATTTTCATCTATAAGATATTTCATCAATCTCTATTAATTCCCCCTAATGACCTAACCTAGGGAAACTAGCATAAAATATCTCTATGAGTAACCAATTAGAATCAATCAATCAATGCGTTCAAATTTCTAATAATCGAAATCATACCATCCGATCAATACATTACACCACAATTGACCTCCCAAATGACCTAACTTGGGAGTTAAATTCATTACTTTTCTAGATGACTTAACACTGGGAAGTTATCACATTGCGGCGACACCCATGGAGTGGGGGCAAGAGTGCCTTTACTATACCAATCCTATATGGGTCAATTGTTTGATTGAAATTATTTGGATCCAAAACCACAAAAAGTTTGATCTGAGTCTGTCTGTAGTGGCTAGATCTTGAGGATGTAGTTCCAGGTTGGAGAATAACATACATTTCTCCCTACGCTCTTCCTTTGGTGATAGGACACCCAAATCCTCCGGTCGATTATTCATATATGCACAATTGGGCGGGGAATTGATCACTCCCTAACACATCATATTGTCATTCATAACCATCAACCATTCAAAATTACAATCATCACTCTCATTGAGAACATGTCACCATGATATTACATTTCTCTCTATGCTACATGGATCAACACATTGATCCATGGTTTGGCACGCTATATAGTTCATTCGGCATGATTTTTCTACCAAATCTTCATGTTCCTTTGGTGGCAGGATGCCCAAATCCTCCAGTCGATTCTTCGTATATGCACAATTGGGTGGGGAATTGATCACTTCCTAACCCATCATATTGTCATTCGTAACCATCAACCATTCAAAATTACAATCATCACTTTCATTTAGAACATGTCACCATGATATTACGTTTCTCGCTACGCTACATGGATCAACACGTTGATCCATGGTTTGGCATGCTATATAGTTCATTTGGCACGCTTTTTCTACCAAATCTTCATGTTATACTACAACATGGGATTTTACGTATTTCTCTCAGCACGCATCTATATCTACTTTATATTACCAAGCTTTCCACTCACCAAACATAAAGTGGGGGAAAATTTAGTCACAAAATCACACACTTACCACTACAATTATACCACCAAATATGTTGTTTTATATATGGATCTTGCGTAAGAAAAGTATTCACTAGTGACCCATCTTTTGGTCCTGTCGTCATTCTATTCGATCATTGTCAATTTATGTCTCACATAATCTTCACTTGTTTACATAGTTCTAGTCATCTCTTGGTGAGTGTTAGATGGCGGTATTTTCTTAGTTTTCGTCTCTAGTCTTTGACTAGGGCACTTGGGAAGGGATTAGGACGTCCTGGGCTCCCTGGTCCTCATTTTTGGGTGCCCTGGTCCCGGTCACACTTAGTTTTAATTTAGAAGTTTGAGGTTGGTCTTCATGGTTTGTTCTCCCATTCCCCTAGGTACTAGTCGACATGTTGGGTCATTAGTGTTGAAATTTGAGCAAAAGATCATATATATACAACACACACACACACACACACACACACACACACACACACACACACACACACACACACACACACACACACACACACACACACACAATCTTAGGGGTAGAATATTCTACTAAGGGTTAGCTATCTACATAAGGAAAAGGAATGCATTTGGGAACTATTCTGCATCACACACTATATAGGAAGGGTTGTATTCATTATATTCCATCCACCATTTGCATCTTAAATTTAGTTATTGCACGCTACTTTGGCGTTATTAACGTTAGGGCACCCTAGGTACATCATTGCATACATAAGCACATAGAACTACATTGGGTCTAAGATGTAGTGCAACACTCAGTCATAAGTCCATCCATTTGGCAGCTGAGGACAGTCTGACCCATTCATTTGCATCTTTCTTTTTTAGGGTTTGATGATTTTGTGTGGGATTTTTATAGGATATTATTAAATGGAGATTTACAATGACATTAGCGAATCAAGTGTGACACCAACTTGATCAAAGGAAAATCATTGTAAAGGTTTAGTGACCCTATTAGATATAATTTATGAGTTGATCCATGCAGACTAGGGTGCCCATATTCTAGACCAAGGCACCCACGGGTGCCCTGTCATCTTCAAGCATCCCGATCGGCCAAATCTTCCACTTCGTAATTTTTCGAGTTTCGTCATTATATTGAGTTCTAATAGAATATCACTCTGATTACTATGAGGTAAGTTATATTTCAGGTTAGTACCCTTTCTCTCCTATTTTTATTTATTTCATTTCATTTAAAATATCAAATAAATTATCCAACGTCTATATTTCAGTAAATTTCATTTATTACATTATTGTACTTCTTAGATTACTAATAAAATATTGATTTAAGTTAATTAGATTCAAATTACTTAAGGAAATTTCCGATTGGAATACTATGTATCGTAATTTTCCTTAATTACGGTGATATAAAAAAGCCTCGGGGTCTTTAATAAGCTAAGATAATTAAGAGTATGCAGATGTAACTATATTTTGTGTCATATTAGAGAATGAATCTATAATATGTGATGATAGAGAAGATAATTATGTGTGTACTCCAACATAGCCGATGAATGATTTATTAATATGAATATGTTAAAAAGGGGTTTGTAACAAGTTGTAAATTCAATTTTATTAATCAAACAATAAATATGTAAACTATGTATCCATGCAGTAAATGATGTAAAAAATAAGATGTCATTGGTTAAATGATAAGAAGGAGTGCACTTAGTTGATATAAAGGTACAAGTGGAAATCTAGAAGTATAAACTAACTATTGAAAACCTAGAAATGCTTTATTTTGGAGATTAAAAATGGAATATGACTATAGATTCCAAAATCTACACAAAATCATTATTACATAATGATTTTATTACTCTTTCCTATGAATGAGTTCGAACCTTGAATCTAGATCTTGTGGACACAAAATCTATGCACTTGGGTACATTTCTAGGTCCTAAAGCATACTATTGTATATATGATTCCTAAGTAAGAAAACTAGTGGTTAACAACTCCTTTTGGGCCTTTTGTTTTATCTCTTACATTCTTATTTTCCTTACACACCTTACAACTTTGTCGAACTTGTCGATTTATATTTTATCACCTCGGACACTAGCATCTAGTCAAGACAAAAGCATCCAGGCACTCTTAGCCCTCTGGAAGTGTATACCTTCTTTATCATTTTCTTACCCTTTTGGATCTTTTTTACTTCTTGGGAATCTTTTGGTACTTTGGGTCGTACTTTTAGTTGTAAATTACGAAATTCAAACAAGGGAATCATATATACTTAGTTACTTCTTCTAAATCTAGAGCCAAACATCATAAGCATTATTTATCATCACATAAGCTTGCATTCAAAGGCACAAAAGCATTACAAAGCACACATCTAGCAAAATCATACAAGGGAAAAGGAATGTATCACTCTACATACACAATTGTAGACATAAAATCAAATACTTGGGTACATTTCAGGTCCTAAAAGCATACTTATAGTCATATGATTCCTAAACAAGAAAAATAGTAATTAACAGTTATCTTTGGCCTCTTTTCTTTGTTTCTTGTCTTCTTTCGAACTTTTACACCCTACATCCCACTCAATATTTTTCTTGCTTATCCCTTATAACCGGACACCGATTGCCTAACTAGGGTGCCAATGCCTAGGTTCCCTCATCCCCTCTGGGTGCTCTTGACCTCTTTCCACTTTACTCACTCTTTTTGAGACTCTTTTATCTTTTTGGCATCTTATTTTCTTATGGGTCAGCCTTCTAGTTGTCAATTACGAAATTCAACCAAAGGAATCATATAAATACAAAGCTATGTGACCAAAATAAAGGACCAATATTTGAGCATATATTATCATCACCTAAGTTTGCATCCAAAGGCATCTAAGAGCACTAAAGGAATCCATCTAGCATTCATATAAGGGATAAGGGACTACATTTTCTGCATACACTACATATGAATGAGAAGTTCATTATTCCATCCACACATCTACTTACATTGGTACATCTAGCTATCTCCTGTTATCAAGTGCACTTACACAAGGCCTTCCTAGGGCATGATTCTATCACACATGCACAAGAAATACATGTATACGAGATGTATTTTTGTGCATGGTTGTAAGTTCGCTCAGTCGGGTGACCACCATGGTTAGTTCAACTCCCCATATTGCATCTTTATTTTTTTGGATTTGATGTGGTATTGTGGTTTTTACAGGTGAATCTCTCTTTTACAGGTTATAGGTACATCCAATGATTAAGATGTGACATACAGGCGACCAATCAACAACACTTGTGTGACACTAGAAAAATTAGATTATGACCACCTGCACAGTCACAGGTGCCTAATAACAGACTCTGGTTCCCAGTTGCCCCTAATTGATTCCAGCCTCATTCAACAACTCCAAAATTTACAATGCATAGTTGCAACAATCTAACCTTCATGTTCATCAATTTTACGGTCTAGATCAGTCCTAGGAAAGGTGCAAATCAACTAAGTCCTTCTCTCTCTCTCTATTGTACTTATGGTTTCATATTTCATTAGCTTATTGCTTGTGTCAATTCTGTACTTTAGCATTTATTATCATACATGACTCTGTAATCGGGGTTTTACCAAAAGTTATTTTGTTAAATCATTTGGTGAACCCACATTCAAACACTCTTGGATCATTACTTCCTCCTACTTTCATTATCCTAGGATCTTCTCACCATGGATATTTCCATCCATGATTTCTTGCAAGCTAATCCTAATTGTAAGGATAAAATCAACTCTTTCTTGGTTAATACTCGTATTCCTTCCAATACTAATCCAAAATTTATATATCAGTTATTTGTAGCTGCATTTTCAGAGCAACTTACTTTTCCATATCATGTAGCTACCACTCTTTCTATTTATAACAATGATCCTCCCCTTTATATCCGACTCACGTCTATAACACATTCATTAAGCGAACAATAGTTGATAATGGATATGAGCTCAATATTTTTACTTTAACACTCCTTCAAAACCTCGACCTTTCCTCAACTGATGTTAGACCATCATCCATTTCTTTTCATGCATATGATTCTTTTATATGTATGTGCCACGAGCACTATCACTTTACCTCTCACAGTTGGTCCAAAACCCATTCCTATGGTATTATTTTTTATCGATGTTGTTGTTCAACATAATTTCTTACTTAGTAGGCCATGACTTCACACTATGCAAGAAATGCCTTTTACAGTTCATCGGTGCATTAAATTCCTCCATGATGGCTATGAACATACTACTATTGTTGAATGTGACCCATTCAAATATTGTCTCTTAGATCCAATCACTACACTTCTTTTACGCTCGTACATAACCCATTGATGATGATAAACTCATGGAACATCCCGCCTCCATCGCCAACATGCATCCTCTCCAAGGAACTATTCATGCATTGGATGTCATCTCACCAACATCATCTCACTCTATGTTGACACCTCCTCCTTTCACATGCACTCTTTTCATACATGACTCTTATTGGCCTCACATTCCACTTGATCTTACTTGCTTTGACATTATTTGCACACATGATGGCTTAGCCCAACTTGGATTCACATTGGATCATCTCCGCCCACTACCTCATTCTCCTCATCTTTATCATGGACGTGTCTTTTTCTTGTTGTTTATGACCTATGTGTCGTTCATCTATCAATATTTCTTTCATTCACTTCTAGCGCTTCCCCTCTTACACTTGGACTATCTTGGCTTAGCTACATTGGGAAAATTTAGATCCTATTCACATGGCTATTACGGTTTCCATGCCTTTTGGCCACATCTCTATTTTCTGATGATTCATTTCTTGGCTATACTCCAAATCTAACCTGTTGGTATGCACATGGTTGTCCACAACCACCTTTCACTGATGAAGAATACACAATGGGCATGTACAATTTATGCCATAATGAATGGGCATGTACCCGAATTTGATAATTTATGCCATAATGAATCGCTTATGGGAGTTTCCAAAGAAGGATGACTCAAAATGCTGTACCCTGAAGCAAAATTTGATAATGAAGGATCAAGACGAGAGAGAGAAAGGTAACAGAGGACTAGAGAGTTATGGGAGAGAGAGAGAGAGAGAGAGAGAGAGAGAGAGAGAGAGAAGAGAGAGAGAGAGAGAGAGAGAGAGAGAGAGAGAGAGAAGAGAGAGAGAGAGAGAGAGAGAGAGAGAGAGAGAGAGAGAGAGAGAGAGAGAGAGAGAGAGAGAGAGAGAGAGAGAGAGAGAGAGAGAGAGAGAGAGAGAGAGAGAGAGAGAGAGAGAGAGAGAGAGAGAGAGAGAGAGAGAGAGAGAGAGAGAGAGAGAGAGAGAGAGAGAGAGAGAGAGAGAGAGAGAGAGAGAGAGAGAGAGAGAGAGAGAGAGAGAGAGAGAGAGAGAGAGATTGCATGAAAATGGAAATCATAAGCTACAGAGGTGATTGCACCAAGAAAATCCATATGAGTGAAAATGAGATGAAGAATGGGAAAGAGAGAGGTTAGACACAAGTGACATAGTCCCTAACTACATTTGTCAATGTCATTTCCATGGAGCACAACAAACCTGACCCTACAAGAAGAATATAAAATGCACAAAACTTGGAATATGCAATGAAAGGCAAGGAAAATGTAATAAAACACAACTAGGGCATAGAATAACCACAAAACATGGATTTATTGATTAAATGGATGCACAATTCATTATAATTGTAAGATAAGACAAGGATCTTCTTCCAGAATATTTAGATTAGAGGCTTGCAACTCAACACTACTTTGGAACAATTTTGACAAAGTTTCATTACATGAACATTCCCCCCTAAAAATGTGCCTTAGAACTTACATTTATTGATCCTAGAGAGAAGAGAGAGAGAGAGATAGATAGATAGAGAGAGAGAGAGAATTCCCCAACTCATTTTCAGTGGTCCCAACCCTTCTAGAAGCTCAAAAATTATTACCATCATTAAATGATTGACACTTGGCTAGGTTTTTCTTGGAGCTCAAGGAAATGTGATATTCCCACGTTTTCCTCATTTTCACCCATTTATTCCTTCCAAAATCTGATTTTCTGGGTTCCATGATATAGAGCGTGAAAAACAATTCCATTGATATAAATTTTATTAAATTTTGAGTCCATGGGAGAAATTTATGCGAATTCGGATTTATGGAGTAGCTTTTCTTTGATTCTGAGCCTCCATTACTCTTCAACTAGCATGAACCATTTCCCCACACAAATCTCCTTTTCTTTACATGTTTTGCCCAGATTTTTGGCTACTCTACTTGACTCGGGTTTTAACGACCATTTCTTTTTAGCAAGCATGAGTCACATCTTTGAGTTGCTCTCCCTCTTTGCCTTCATTGCGGGTTTGTGACCTGCTTGACTTGTAGGTTTTTGAGCTCCATTGATTCACAACAAGCATGAGATCAAAGCTCACACCACTCGCCTTTCTCCTTATCTTTAGAATGTGAAAGGTACTTTACTTCATTACCTTTGCATCAAGGATGTTTTGGATAGCTTTACTCTGAAAACTAAACCGCAATAACTCCAACATGGTGAGTCATTTTACCGCAAAACTCTACCTCTATTTTGTGGGGTTTTGGATGAATTTGCTTGTGAATTTGTGACCCCTACTACTTTGCGGTAGTGCTGATTTGAATCTCCGCATTACTTTATGCTTCACCCTTGCTTCATGAGTTTTGGGATTACTCTACTCAGATTTGTGCTTGAGAATTGATTTGAAGTAGTTCCACATTGCATCCCCTCAATACTATTTTATTTCTTCCATTCTATGTGGTTTTCAGAGAGATTGCTTTGCTCACACTTTGAAATGAGCATTGCTTAGTTTCTTTTAGTAGTAGAGAAACATCGTATCTCCACAAAGAAGGTGGTTGATTGGGTTTTTGGAGTAGCTTTTCTTAGTTAATTTTTTAAAAGTAGTTAGTCATTGATTTTTCTGAAAATCTCTTGTTTCCTCCTCCTTTGGTTTGCGTTGTTTTGGGGATGCGGTTGTTTTACTCACATCTTAACTTGAGCATTACTTCGAATTTGGTGCGACTCGAATTCCCGCACTACACTCTTTTCTCATTCTTTATAGATTTTGGGAAGTGTTTTACTCCCCATCTTTGTCAAGCTCAACCCCTGGGCTACTCACCAACTCACCGAGCTATTTGTCCATCCCTTTGCCAATTTTCAAGATTTTTCATATTTCTTCAATTGTTTTCTCCAAGTTCTTCTTTAAAATTCCATGAATTTTCCCAAGTCCAATCTCTCAAGTTGTCCCATTTTTGCAAGGGTGTAAAAATGGATAACATTTTTGGTGACTCACAAGGAACATCTACCTACTAGATGAGTTGATCAGTAGCCTTGAAACATCCATTGGGTATGGAGTCACTTGATAATATGAAATGGCTGATTTGAAACTTGAAAGTCTACCCCTTGAGAACACTTGAATTTTTGTTTGAACCTGAATTTGATTTGTCAATGCATGAATTGACCATTCACATTATAAAAATCTTCTAAATAAGGTTTTATGTGAGTGGAAAATTACTTTGGATATGAAAATTCATCTCTTTCTCTTTGCAAATGATTTATTGAGACTAAGAATGAACATTTGAAGCTTTTCTCAAATCTGATTTCTCTGTCAAGTTTTGAATAAAAATGAACTAAATAATGGCAAAGGATGAAACATTGTAGAGTTTTAGAATCACATGCTAATTTGGAGTGCACTTGGATCTGTTAAAACCTTGCTTGGATTGAAATGGAATGTGCAACAACAATGAGAGCACAAAAATATGTACAAAAGGGAAGATCATACATGTTCCAAGTGGAAACATGCAGAGTGTGCAAAAAAATGTCTTCTGCTAAAAACAAACCTATCTACTCTACTCTAACAAGATAAATGGGGAACTTAATCAAATCCCGCGACTAGTAGGGAGAAGTAAGCGCCCTTCCTCAAAATTTTAGACCATGTAACTGATTTGGAACTAAACATGGTCTTAAGTAAGAGTGAAAAAATGATTTGAAGCTTGTTTTCCACCCTTCTCTTCAAAGTAATAACAAACAAAACAAATACCTCCTTTTGTTCTACATTTGGATATGGGAGGCATTGTAGTTGACCTTTGACACATTATATCTCTTTCTCGGGCTTTGAAACAAGCATGACTGGTTGTGATTCCTTATTTGTATTTAAACTAGCCAAATATTTGATTGGGCACAATATGATCCTTGAAGTTTGTCCATTTCCTTGAAGCCCAATCCCACGGTTGGGATCTTCTTGCAAACTTTCTGAAGAAGGTGGTTCTTGTAAGCTGATTTGAATGCTACTCTACTTCGCAAACAACGTTGCCTCCTTCAAAAATTCCTTTTCCATGATGACTATTGATTTGGAAATGGTGTCATCATCCTCCTCTCTTTGAAGGATGAAATCGAAATATCAAACTCTTCCATTTCTTCTTCATGAGGACAACTTTCATGAGTTCTTCCTCAATTTTTTTCCTCCATGGATCACTCTTAGGGTTTCTTTGTAGTGCAAGAGGCTCTTGGTGTTAGAAGAAAAATGGTGGAACTCAAAAAGTAGTGAGTTTGATGGGCTCATCCTCACCAATGAAATCTTCCAAATCTGATAAATAATCAAACTCTTCATTTTCAAGATGTGTAGAACACTCCTCTTTGATGTCATCCTCCTTTTGCTTCTCTTCATGTGGATTTGGAGCTGATTCCTTCTCTCTTTTGGTTCTGCGAACATGACATGAATCAAAACCTATGGGAAAATGGTGCCAACATGCACACTACACTCAAAATACAAGGATTGCTGATCATATTCTTAATGTGCTCGCTCTTTGTGAAAAACAACCTCCACCATATTTCCTTTAACGCCAAGCCCCTGTTGAAGGTTTGACCAATAATGGCATCTAATTGTATTCAAAATTTAAATACCAATCCTTTAATTTTTTTACAATTTATTCTATGTTGAGTGCTTCAACTTGTTTATCTCCTTGACTAATTTTTTGATTATTTTCTTCCCAAAATGGATTTGGGATTGCAAGAGGAGGGGTGGGATGGGTCTCAACTAATTTTTGCAATGTTTGAGGTGGAAAGGAAGATGTAGAATATTTTTGTGGAGGAGATGGGGATTTGGAAGGAAAGAGGGCAGATAATTAAAGGTGGGATGGAAGGGTAAAAGATGGAGAAATAGAATTCTCAATGGGGGCAACAAGCAAAAAGATAGGAACCTGAAACTCAGGATGAGATGATGTAGGTTGGGGATGAGGAATGGGAGGGCTATAAGATGGTAGTGTAGGGATGCCCCATTGACAAGGTTGTCTTAAACTAGATTGGTAATCCTCCACTTCTTCAGCCCATTTTGTAATTTTGGGCATCATCTCAATTATGAAGTCCAACTTCTACCTAAGACTGAACCAACTTGGTATAGGGCCAACCCATGGACAAGGGACCCTAAAACCAATCATGGCTTCCTTTATTGAACTTTTAATCCTGAGTTGCATAATTTCCATCTCCATTTCTTGAATCTTTTTTTTTTTTTTTTTTGAAAATCAGCGTCTTCATGCATAGGATAACCTCTAAAATCTTTACACTCTTTCTCTCGAACATCTCCATAATTTGGTGAATAACCAAATTGAATTGTCTCTGACTCATAGGGGTATGCATACTGATTATGATTTTGTCCATAAAAATGATCTGGAGGTGTGTTATAATAGCTTGAAGGTGGATTTTGTAAGGTTGGAGGTGGGTTTGAATGGTAATGCTGCTACAAATGAGAATCCCAGGAAGGAAATGAAGTCATGATTGCATAACTTCATGAATGAAAGGGAAATGGAAAGATATGGAAGGAAAAATGAATGGAAATGGATGAAAGGAAAGGTATGCAAATGATAAAATGGGATGGTTAGATCATGGAGTTTCCAGGATGTGTTGCGGATTTTTGGGCGAGAAAATAGCCACAAAACATGGATTTATTGATTAAATGGATGCACAATTCATTACAATTGCAAGAGAAGGCAAGGATCTTCTTCTAGAATATTCAGATCAGAGGCCTGTAACTCAACACTACTCTAGAACAATTTTGATAGAGTTCCATTACATGAACATTCCCCATAAAAATGTGCACTAGAATTTACATTTTTTCATTGCGTACGTAGAGAGAGAGAGAGAGAGAGAGAGAGAGAGAGAGAATTCCTAGCTCATTTTCAATGTTCCTAACCCTTCTAGAAGCTCAAAAATGATTACCAACAATGAATGATTGACACTTGGCTGGGTTTTTGCTTAGAGCTCAAGGAAATGTGATATCCCCACATTTTCCTCATTTTCACCCATTTATTCCTTCCAAAATCTGATTTTTGGGTTCCATGATATAAAGTGTGAAAAAAAAATTCCATTGATATAAATTTTATTAAATTTGGAATCCGTGGGAGAAATTTATGCCCATTCGGTTTTATGGAGTAGCTTTGCTTGGGTTCTCGAGCCTCCATTACTCTTCAGCTAACGCGAGCCATTTCCCTAGTCAACTCTCCTTTTATTCACATGCTTTGCATAGATTTGGGGCTACTCGCTTGACTCAAGTTTTAACTCCGACCATTAATTTTTAGCAAGTGCGAGTCACATATCCAAGTTTCTCTCCCTCTTTTCCTTCATTGCGGGTTTGTGACCTTGGTCAACTTGCAAGTTTTTTTAGCTCCATTGCTTCACATAAAGCGCAAGCTCAAACCCCGCACCACTCACCTTTTTCTTATCTTCAACATTTGAAAGGTGCTTTACTTCATCACCTTTGCTTGAGGGGTTTTTGACAACTTTACTCGGAAAAATGAACCCCGCTAACTCCAACACAACCGAGATATTTTACCACAAAGCTCTACCTTTGTTTTGCATGGTTTAAGTGTGACTTTGCTTTGCGAATTTGTGACCCCCACTACTTCAAAGTTGTGTTGAGTCGAATCTCTGCATTACTTTGTACCTCGTCATTGCTTCGTGGGTTTTCGGGATTACTCTACTCGGGTTTTCTCTTGAGCATTGCTTGAATTATTTCCACATCGCATCTCCACAATACTATTTTCTTTTTCCCCTTATCTCGTGGGTTTCAAAGACCGCTTTGCTCGCGCTTTGAAATGAGCATTGCTTAGTTTATTTTAGCAATAGAGAAACATTGAATCTCAACAAAGAAGGTAGTGGATCGATTTTTGGAGTAACTTTGCTTAGTTACTTTTTTAAAGCAAGATTAGTCGCTAGGTTTCTGCAAATCTCTCATTTCCTCCTTTGGTTTATGGGGTTTTGGGGATGCAACTAATTCATTCACATCTTGACTTGAGTATTACTTCAAAGTTGGTGCAACTTGAATTCCTACAACACACTCTTTTCTCTATCTTTGTGGATTTTGGGAAGTGTTTTACTCCCGGCTTTGTTGAGCTCAACCCCTGGGCTACTCATCAAGTCATCGAACTACTTGTCCATCCCTTTTCCAATTTTCAAGATTTTTCAAATTTTCTTCAACTATTTTCTCCAAATTCTTCTTTAAAACTCCATGAATTTTCCCAAGTCCAATCTCTCAGGTTGTCCCATTTTTCAAGGGTGAAAAAATGGACAAATTTTTTTTATATGACTAACCCCACACAATTTCTTGCCAAGTCTCTAATCCAGGTCCAATCAACTATGATCTTGATAATGGCGATCTTCTAGACTATGTTACTTGATTCTTATACACATCACACACTTGGGGGCATCATGCTTATTTCTACCCCGTTCTCACATCCTTGGGTTTCTACCATTTCTACTCTTACACTTCATGCTTCGTAATTCATCTCTTTAAGCATCATTACACATCTTCAATCACTTTGTATCATCATTACCCTATGACACACTCTCGTGCTAAGGTTCACACTTGATTTTTGAGGGTATACTACATCCATGAATCTCACACACTAAACATTTCAGTGCTCTGCACTTCATGATACATCCTTATAACATTAAATTCTCACACATCTTACTATCCTATGATGCACTCTAGTTCCACAGTTCATACTCAATTGTTGAGGGTCTAAATCTAAAATGAACCTCACCACATTCACTCTTTACACTCTATGCTTCATTGATATATCTATCTAGTGCACATTATCAAACCATTTCCCGATGATACAATCTTGATTTATGGTTAATTCTTGATTGTTGAGGGGTATTCTATAAATTAACCTCATCTCATATTCATCTACATCCAGTTGGGGGCATGTTGCTCCTATCACATTCACATTATCTCACTCATACACACAACATATCGCATATCTTGGTTACACATACTCTTGCTTGCTTCTACTTACATATAAAATTTGTTTCCATGTTAGAAAAATACTTAATATTCCAATTATAGTTTCTATATACACATGCACATTCACTTGGTATTTAGTTGTGAATGCAGGCTTCCTACAAATCCTTACATGTAACAATGATGCTTGGAACTATACCTCTTACCAATCCCACCAAGGCTCCTGGGGGCATCTACATTTATTACTCTTCCATATCACAGGTGCTATTGTTTCATTATTTACTATTTCCTATTCTTACTAGCACACTACTTTACATTGATCTATACACACTTTGACATACTCTTTATCTTTATAACATGCTAATGGGTGCTTCATGTGCATAATTTAATTTACATGACTATTGTCCACCATGGTTGTCTATTACACTTTGATTGCCATTGTTTGCCATTGTATGCTATTATTTTTGGGATATGCCATCTATCTTGTATGCATAATGTATAATTTTGGCTGCTTTGGTCTTGATTTTCTTGTGACATTGTGAGCGATGTCCTATGTCGAAACTTACTTTTCTCGGTCTATCTTGTCTTCTTGATTACTTGATCTTACACATTCTATTCTACCTACATACAACATTTGATTGCACTAACACATGTTTCTTGCCACTTTGTTTACATGTACCTTGGTTTATACCATGCACATTCCCCCTACAAGGTTATAGTTCAACTTAGCATCTGGTCCTCTATTTTGGGCTGCATTCTCCTAGCGAGGTTACATGCACCCCCAATGAGGGGGAATACATTAGGAGAATTAGTCACCCCATAAAATAACTTAGAGCTATAATTTAGATATGCACAATATAGAATCAACATAAGATACGTTTCAAAATGACCTAGAATGTGACTTGGGTCCTCGATTAAACACATACTCCAATGCCAAAATATAGACACTAATGCTTGGGTGCTCGACTTCTTCTCCGGGTGCTTATGTCCCGAGGGAATATATAGTTACTTTCTTAGATCAACATAGTTCACAAATAAATTTTCATAGTACATGCACACTCCTCTAGAAGAAGAACGCATTCTTTCTCCATTTTAACTCGAAAAAAATATGGATCATTTTGATCACTTAACACTTTCACTTGTCTCATCGCATGCTATCACCATCAAATTCTAAATGGTTATCGGTATGCATCTGATCTACTTTATGTTATTGAGTATTCACTCAACAACATAAAGTGGGGGCAAATGTAGACACAAAATCATACACTTGGGTACATTTCTAGGTTCTAAAAACATACATTCATATGATTCCTAAGTGAGAAAACTAGTAATTGACAACTATCTTTGGCCTGTTTTCTTTGTTTCTTTTCTTCTTTTTGACCTTTTACACCCTACATCCCAGTCAATATAAATTGAATTGTCAAGAGTAGGTGAAAGATAATTACACAAAGAGGTGGATAAATTCTTGACTGAGTTATTCTTAGGATTATTCTTAGTTGACCCCGTGGAAGTAGAGAGTGATGATCCTAATTTTCTTATTTTTTACAAAGTCATTATTTGAGGATTCAATTGGTTAGCTTGGGAAAAGGAAGAAGAGTTTGATTTCTCCATTTATGATCGAGTGAAAACTTCCTAAGAATGCAATTTCCACTCATGTCAAAGCTTCCATAATTCTTGATGTGCTTACCAATTCTCCATATTTTAAAATCATTGATCATTAAAAGAAATAAAAATTAGATTTCGAGTATGAATACTTAAATACTCATCCCCAAGTAATTTGATAGGATTGTCCAGTTCATCGAGAAACTAGTTCAAGTTCATGTTCCAAAAATTCCAATACTAAAGAACTACCTCCCACTTCTCAAAACCTTCTCACTTCCACACCCTCCACCTCTAGGAAGATATAACCTTTCTATCTAGCCTTGTTGGTCAATGGATATAAAATGAAAAATTGTATTATTGACTCCAGAGGTTCTAACAATGTCATGTCTATTTTTTTGGTAAAGGCCTCGGTATCTCTCTCATTCGCACTCATCGACCATTACTACTCCATGGAAACCAAAGAAGTACCTCTTGTTGGCTAGGTCAAGGATGCTTAAGTAGCATTTGCAGATTTTCCTAATAAGAAGATCATGATGAAAATTCTTGTAGCGAACATGCCAACCTCATATGGTATGTTGTTGAGTCGGAGCTTCTTTCGATATGTTGGGGAGATATAAAGATGGATTGGTATCATGTTACCATTTTTGTCGAGTGTAAAATGAAGAAGCTCCTTCCTAATGAGAAAGATGAATTACATTATTCATAATCCAAATGATCTAAGGGCGGACATCCTATTTCAAAATTCAAGGGATTACAAATTTTTCATAGCTTCTTAAGAGGATGTCAAGCTTCCCATGTTGATGGAAGAGTATCCAAGTATGATGGATCTCGGTTAGAAAGCATTATGATGATTTGACATAAAAAGAATTTGAAAGGATGTAATTTCCACTAGATTTGAGCATGCATATAGTTTCTCTATTGGGTGATGATGATGGTCATGTAAGTCTTGACTTGCAACAAAGGAATCATGAGGCGATGAGTGGTGCAGTCATGAGTAAAAAGTGACATCAAAAAAATTCTTGGTAGGTAAGTCCCATGTTTCCAACCATGTTCTCAAGGTTCAACATGATGACTCATTCAATAAGTATGATTGTGAATATAAAGATTTATCTTTCCCATTGGGAGGAGCTGAATCTGTTAAGAAAGAATGCATGAATAAAAAGATGTTTAGGCATCTTAAAATTGAACCTACTACGTAAAAGGATGAATTCATCATGGAAATGGACTCCTTAGTTCATGGTGTTCAAGATTGGGAAAATGAAAATCTAGATATTTCAGCCCCAACCTTGTGCTCATTCCCCTTTCATGAAGATGGAGACATTCTCAATGAAGAACATATAGGAGAGATAGTGATTGATTTTACCAAGGCTAATTCTATTAAAGATAAAAAAACTTCTCAAAGCAAGGGATATGTGAAAAATAATACTCTTGAATATTTTAAGGTGGACTCCACTCAAGGAAAAGAGGCTTTCATTATGAAGATAGATTCTAAAGCTCAAAATGGCCAAGATGGAGAAGGTGATGTTTTTCATTCTTTATATCGACCTTATTCCATTTTCATTTCAATAGCATTAGGCACTATAAAATTCACATCATAAAAACCAACATGTCAATAAAAAGTAGTCGTATGCGTGAAAGAAGATTGCTTCGAGTAATCTTGAAACGTGGATCTTTAAGAGGCATGTGATGGTTTTGAATGTCCGAAACATCTCGCCAAGAATCAACTCATGAAAATAGTGGTCACGAAGTAGATGAAAAGGGAAGGACATGTTGAGATCAAATGGCATAGGCCTCAATATGAAGATAATGAAGAATATGAAGATATCAAGAATCATTATCAAATTAGTGAAGGAAGATCATCAATTGGAATGAACTTGTGAATAAATGAGAAGACGGAAAGAATTTTTCAAAGCAAAAAGGTAATGGACTACATAAGTGGAACCTCAAGTGTAAAAATAATCATGTGATATTTATCAAGAAATTGAGAAAGGAGTCATATTTTGGTTAGCCCGTCAATTGATTTGTAGAAGAAAGGCATTCGGTGATACCAGTGTATGAGTAAAAATTCAATCAAATTTGGTGCTACAACAAAATCAAAGTTGTCCATCACATGTAAAATATAAGACTTAGGATTTTTTTATCATTTTTTCCCTTTTTTGTGTGTTTCCCTTCTGTCTTGTGGTTCATTTCTCGTAGTGTATTGGTCATGTTCATTTCTTGTAAGTGTTTGTAACTTTCCTTGTTGTTTAGTGTAATGAATCATAACCCAATATGTTGGTGCCCATTTTGATCCTTTGCCATTTTGCCATATTTCCCCTTTTGCTCTTTGTGCTCTGAAACATTTTTTCCTCATGAAATCAATGATGTGAAGTTGTAGCTCCATTCTTGTGCATTGGATTGTTTGCAAACTCATTACCTTGCCCTAATTTGCTAAGGAGAAGTGCATTTTTACCTAATTTTTCTTGTTCAAATGCCTCTGCCATTTTTCCCATGTTTTCCTGGCCTTTGGAGCTCGAAATTGTTCATTTTATACTTATTTGCCCTCAAATATCCCTTGTCATGGTCGTAAATTGCCTAAAAACACTTTCCATTTGTCTTTTGATAAAAAAATTCTTCACCCATGAAGGAAAAATTGATTTTGGGCATCCTGACGCGTTTCTGTGTTTTGACGGTTAGACGGGCATCATTTTCCCATCAAATTCATCTTCACATTCTAAGGCATCAGTTGGAAATTTCTGCGTTGTTTGACGGTCATACGGGTGTCCTTTGCCCATCAAATTTTAGCTCAAAATCTTCTCCTACGTGGCCGTTTGTGATTGGACAAGGTTCAGCGGGTTTGCTCGAAAAACTTAATGTTTTTGTGTTTTGGAAAAAGTTCATGTTGCCCCCGCAACTCCACATGCCCAGAGGAGGTACACGTGTCGCAAGAAGAGTGAAGGCGGATGAGTGGGTCTTTTTGTGCCTTAAGGAATTTTGGAAAAAGAGTTAAAGTACAAAGAAAATGCCTAGGGCTGTAATGAATCAGAATGGAACACGTGGCAGATTCAGAGTGCAGCTCGCAACGAAATAGAATGGAACATGTGGTAGCTTTAGAGTGCAGGCCCTCAATGAATCAGAGGTGGACACGTGTCATGTTTTCATCAAAAGCGGGATGGAAGACGACGAAGGACTTAGAAATTTTTACTTTTTGGTGAATGGGAACAAAAGTTGTGAAAAGGGCCGTGGATCTGTCGGGCTAATCAGGAGAGGACACGTGGCAGGATTCGGGTAGAGCGGGCCGCCAAGGAAAAAAGGAAATGTTGCCTTTTTGGAAAAATGAGTTAAAGTGATAATTTGAAGTGTGGCTCTATAATGAATCAGAGGGAGACACATGTCAAAAGCAAATGGCGAGGGGAGTGCGGGCCACCGATGAGTTTTGAAAACTTTGAAATTTTGTGAAGGAAGTACGAAGCAAAAAGGGAGTTATGGCCCGTAGCGAAGCAGCGATCGCCACGTGTCAGGGACAGAAGCAGAGGTGTGGGTCCATGGGGATAATTGTGAAAATTTTCCTTTTTTCCAAAAAGGTGGAAATGTGTAGAATCGAGCCACGATTCGATGGGACCCACCTTGGGACACGTGTCAATGCCAAATCTCAAGGGCAGAGGGGTGGAGAAAAATGTCAAATTTTTACATTTTTTCAAAAGTGTTAAAATGTCAAAAAGTGATCCCAAACCCATTTCCAATCGCATTGTGACACGTGGAGGGCCCAGATTGAAGGGAGAAAGGCAGATCAATGGTAACTATGCATTTTTAGTTTGGCTGCCATTTTTGCTCCATAAAGTGTGGAAATGCATTTTTGCATCAATTTTTTTAGGAAATTAGTGTCATTTATGCCTACAAGGACCAATGCAATTGGTTTTGAGGATCAGAGATGTTTTTGGAATAAATTTTGGCCCTAACCCGTCCAAAAATGTGAAATATCAAATCCAAAAGTTACAGAGTCAAATTTTGGAGGGATAACAATGAAATAATGAAAGGAAGGGGTCAACATGTTTTGAAGATGAAAAACGTGCCTCCACAATGGATAATGATGTGAATTTTGTAATGATTCACCTTTTTTGAAACACCTGGAAACTTTTGTTGCAAATATGTTAAACGTCCTGTCTACGAATCATGATGAATTTGTAACAAACTAAGATGCCATAAGATATTCTTTTCTTGGGAAAGAAGGATCAAATGTAATAGATAGATATATAATGCATGTTTTGAGACATGCAAAAGGTTGGGAAATTGAAAATCACGAGAAAATTTTGAGAATCTCATCTTCTGAGAAACCCTCCAAAAAACTTGGTTAATGTTCACTTGTGTTAGATCTTCATTCATGTTAAGTTGGTTATAATTGTATAGCCATCACACAGCTCTGAGATTGTTCCTGAAACTCTCCCTTGCTAATGAATCTAACAAGCTTTTGAATTAATCTATGTTATTTTGGGCAATATGATGTCTGTTATCATGTTTAAATGTCTGCAAACAATTTTCCTTGTTCTTGTTGCAATCTTGCATTGAAATCTTTAGGAATCACACAGATCTCATCCTTATTGATAGTTTAGTGGCATTTGCAATTTCATTTAGCAAAAGATCTTTCATCTGGCATTGAAAATAAGAAATTTAAAATCACTTCACCTTCATTTGTTGACAGAGATTTCTTGTAAGCCTTTGGGGGTGCCTTAGGCATGATTTGATAAGAGATTTTGATGTTTAATTGAGTCCTTTAAATCAAGATTTTGTGTTGAGGGTCTTAAATATTGTATAAAGAGTGCAAACTTGGGCCTCCATTTGTGTATCTCTTCTGGTTGGAAGAACATCCTGACTGTTTGAAGCATTTTATCTAATAGTTGTTCAAATGTTGTAGAGGTTGTCAAAGATCTAGAATAGTCAAGTTTTTCTTATCAATATCCCACCAAAAATCATTCTAAACAACTAATCCTACTCCCTACTACCCCTATTTTGACCTATATACCCACAGAAGATCAAAATCCATTTGCTAAAGTATGCATAACATATCAGGATTTCAAAATGTCTTCAGTAACCCTTGCCTTGCATTGAAAGTATCTCCATAATCTAGAAGTGACAACTTGTGAAAGTCAGATTTGGAGTGTTGATCATATTTTCCCAAGGCCCCTTCATACTATTTACACAAATTGAGGGATATCTTCATCTCCTTCACCATTTGAGGGTTATAAAATAGGTCCTCTTACCTTGGTTGAAAGGCACAACCTAAAACAGTTAGGACAAGATCAAGTCCTATTTGAGTGTTATCCATCTCTCCACAAATCTGAGTGCTAGTTAGATCACATCCCCGGCTACAAAATGACATACATCATGATCTATCTGTCTTCAAGCTTCATGCCATATCTCTGATGTTGCTCGGTGATCAAGAGCGAGAAAAAAATTTGGGTACTAACACAATAAACTAAGCATGGGTTTGCTTATTGCATGTGATAACTAAGGTTATCTATTTCCCATTACATTATAATTTCCCCAAGATAGATCCATTTTTTGTCATGCAAAATAGCTAGCATGAAAATTTAAAATTTAGAGCATGACAACTAAGCCCCTAATTAAAAATTAGGCTCCTCATTTAATGTACATCCTTCCTCTAGCCATAATGCCTTTTGTTCAATCCTCACCCCTACTAAGAGGAAATAAATAAAAAGTTTTTCAAGTTTTTTTAGTGTTCATGGATGATTATCCAAGGTGACAAATGAATTCAATAATATTCGATGACAAATAACTCCCCCAGAGGCCTAAAAAGACCATTTTGACGATTTCACGGCTAGTAAACACCCTATGGGAATGTTCAGGAAAATTATAAAGCATGTGAGGGTGATGTGAGAGAGTATTTAGGACGTAAGAATCAATTTAGGAATATTTAGGAAAGAAATTATCATTCGGGGACAATCTATTTAAGACCGTGTTTTCGGAGTGGTGTGGGAAAGGAAGGCATATTGGTGAAACCTGACTTATTTGAAATATTCTAGGAGTTATTTAATGAGTTAATAATCACAAAAATAAGAATAATGAGCCTATGGTAATCCTATAAAATTTGGAAATATTATATTTTCTTTAATGCTTAAGGAATCCCGGTGGTATTTCAAAACTCTGCAGCTACCCTTCTAAGTTCAAACTGAAATATAACCTAAATTTTTCGTTTTAGGAAGAATTTTATTTTGGTAATGCTTCCTTTGATCTTAAAAGGTCTTTTGGAGTCAAAATAATATAATTTTTGACCTCAAACCATTTCCCTAAGCCTCGAGGTGAAAACATAAAGTTCAATGTCCAAATTTGGATATCTCGAGGCAAAACTAGCTTTCCCGAATAGAAAAGTCACACTTTATACACTCTTGTGTCCCCTATGTCCCCCAAGGGATAATGGGGAGAAGAGGGAATCCAAATTTTTACATCAAACTCCTCCCCAAGTTACAGTTTGCCTCCCCAGGTGTCCCCTTTGCTCCCCATGGTGCAAGGGAGACACCAAAGTAGGTCCTACCTCCTTCTACCAGGTTTAAATTTGGTGTCCCTTGTGTCCCCTATTTCCCTTATGTCCCCTAAGGGACAAGGGGGACAAAAACATGTGACGAAGGCATGCATGTTGCCCCCTAGACACCATGCAACCTCACCAAACCCCTCTATTGTCATTTCCTAGCCCTCGGACATCACTTTTAGACCCTCAAACACATAATTCACACTTTATACACCTTGGTATCACCTTTATCCCTTCTATCCCCCTAAAGGATATATAGAAAACAAAAGTGTGACCCGAGTCTTCCATGCGATTGTCATGATCAAAATTTGGTCGAGAAAATGCACAAAAACCACATAAAAAATTCACCAAATCTTCCCCTCACAAAAGTTAGTGATTTTTCTTGTAAATTTATGTTAAAAATATCAAATCTCCATCAATGGATGAGATTCCAAATTATTAAAATGATAACAAGTTTCTTTTTTATTTATACGAGAGATATGACTAGAGAAATCATCGAAACTTGGAGCAAATGTTCCTCGAAAAATCTACTTTCATCCAAGCCATTTCTTGCATGATGAGGTGGATGATTTTAGGGATATGGAGGACTGAGTTTTATTTCAAAATTATACCCTCTTAAAATATTTTTTTATTTTTCATGGAGATATGACAGGTGAAATCATCCGAAGCTTGGAACGAATGTTCCTTGAAAAATCTACTTTCATCCGAGCCATTTTTCACATGATGAGGTGGCTGATTTTTGGAGATATAGAGGACTGAGTTTTTCTTAATATTCTACCCCCTTGAATGAAATTCTCATTTTCCTACCAATCTAGAAAATAAAATCATCTAAAATTTGGATCAGAGCATCCTAAAAAAACCACAAAACTTTTGAGACCAATTTCACCTCAATTTGACACTTGTAGGTCTCCTTTATAAAAATAAAAGTACTCAAATCCATGAGTGTACAAAAATAGTAACTTTCTAAAAATAGCAATTTTTGGGAATTTGTGACACTCCAAATGAACAGGAAACATCATGAAGTGAAAAAAGTGAAAATTTTCTAAAAATAATAGTCTTGGATAGGACCTACTAAAAATAGTAAGTAATGGAATTGAGCTCAAAAGCTATAGAAACTCAAATTTTGATTATCTCATTGATTTTTGCCATCATTGCAAAGCCAGGAAGGTGTCTCATGGTCCAAATAGGAAATAAAATCTCCGTAATTTTTCTAAAAATCATTCTAGAGTAATTTTGCGAGGCACAATTTGATGTAACGAGATTGGATGGTCCAGATCATCCTAATTGTGGAAGAATAAAGTCATCCTAAGTATGTTCCCATCATGGAGGATACATAATTTTCACTAACCCTCTTCCCAAATGTGAGGATCATCATATGAATCACATCATGTCGAGAAATGGTTCATAGTGAGTCACTGTGTGTGTGAACTATAATATCTTGGAAAATAGGTGAAATCAAGACCTTCATGAGGTTTTGAGGAACATGAAATGTTAAGAACTCCACGGTAATTCAAACCATCAAGGAAGTGGTCACTAGGAGAATGATGAATGAATCTCACCATGAGTGAATGAAAATAATTATCTCGAGTCACAAATGATGCATACCTCATGTGAGTGTTTCTAAACACATAATCAATGCTTGGTGATGAGCTCACATCTTGCAAGTAAGAGGAGTGGCATTTACATTGTTTTAGTGCAGTATGGAGATTAGAAATATGGAACTCATCCTCATACATTCCTTCAAATTCCATTCAAGGATTCATCCTACTATCGATAGGATGAAACCCATCTCCATGAGGAACAATTGGAAAAGGGTGTTCATATATCATAAGTGTGCTTCCACTCATAAACCATGCCATTTTCACCTCATGGCATCAACATAATACTATTATTCAACACTCATTCAACACCTGGTAGTGTGATCACACCTCAAAGGAAGAAACATTGCAACCAAACCTCATTTCTGCATAACCGAGGTCTATTGGATAGAATATCATCTAGGGAGTAGTCATCTTGTTTACAAAGTGAAGACCTATTTTAGTAAGTGAAATGCAATCAAGTGGTTTGGGTATCATGGAGTTTATTTTTTTATCACATAGGTGAATTGTGAAAGCCTTGAGAAGTAATAAAGTGATCCTCACATCCTAATTACCACCTTGTGATCAGAGAGGATCATCATGAAAACCTAATGGGAGTCTTTTTAAACACTCATTTAATTCCTAGAAGTGTATCCACCTCTCATTAGAGGAGGAATTTGTAACCATGGTGTTTCAATTCCACATATGGTCACTTATGCAACATGTGATATAAGGATCATCATGAAGTTTATGAGGGTGTTGCAACATCAAAATTCAAGTCCTTAAGGTTATGGTCATGAGAAGGATGACATGAAAGGATCATCATGAGTAATGTCGAAGTCATCCAAGGTTCACATTACAATGTCTTGTAATAGTGTTTCTAAACACTTATCTAGTACTCGGGAATGTTCCCATATATCTTAGAAGGAGGTTGTGATCACACTACTTCAAGCCAAAAAATTCTCCATTAGAAAAAGCTTCATATTCATCAAATTGGTCAACCCTTCTCTCTCTATCTCTCTTCTTTCTTCTCTCTAATTCTAATTCCTCATTGAAAATGCACTTTTTCCCTATTGTTTATGTTGGATTTCAGTTTGTTCATCATATGAAGAATTTCCAAAAACAAAGAGGACAACAAAGTTTAATATTACATGCATCTTCAATCAAATGTCAAGATGGATGGATATAACATGTACACATGAGTTCTTCCAGCGAATGAGAGAGACCTACACATAAAGAGATAACTGGATAAAATAGATATTAGATAAAGATATGGTGAGTTACTCGAGAAAAGGTAAATCGAGGAACTAATGGATTTCCTTTGAAGGGTGTCAATTCACTTTTATAATTAAGTGATAAAATGATAACATATTCAATATGATAGATAGAAATGGAAATAAAAATTAGAAGTCCAGGGGGTAGAGAGATCCGCTTTGCATGTGATTTAATTTAAATTGAATTAAATATTTATTTTAGAGTAACAAATGATATACAATTGGTAACATATACTAAATAGATAAACAAAAATCATGAAATTATATAAAACACTAAGTAAGAGAGATAGAGGAGATGACTTAGCTGATTTCACACAATTTGGAGATGATGTGGGCAGGTGAATAGATGAAATAGACTAGAAGCAATGTATTCAAGGCTCACAAGAGGTTTTGATACCTAGAAATGTGGAGGAAAAAAGCACCCACGGGAGGACAAGAGCGCACGGGAACTAGTGATCGAATACGGGCACTAGTGTCCACTTAGATGCTCATGTTCGAATTTTTTTGGGTCGGAAGGTCTTCGCTCCAATATTCATTTTTTCACTCCAACTTCATTGTTAGGGTTCCGATCGCACTTGTAACCCGAAAAAAAATGTATGTCTACATATGTCCACAAACCACATAAACTATAATAAAAGATATGTAGAATGTGGAGTCGAAATGACTCGGATGGTTACGAAGAGTGAACTTAGTACTGAGTGTTGCACTACATTTCAAACTCCATGTAATTCTATGTGAATGTGTGTATTATGATTCCCTAGTTTTCCCTTGTGCAAGTTGTACATTGATAGCGGGCTAGATCTAGAATGTAGCAAATGTATAGAACATGTGAGATGAAATAGAATAGCCTTCCTCTCTTATGTTGTGTATGCATAAGAATGCAATGCTTATCCCTTGAGCGAATGTGCTAGATGGATGCTTTGTAATGCTCTTGTTCCTTTAGATGTAAACTTAGGTGATAGTAGATAATTATAGTGTTTAGCCCCTTATTTGAGAGTTATATCTATGTATATATATGATTCCTTTGTTTGAATTTTGTAATTGAAAATTGGAAGGCCAAACCAAAAGTGTAAAATATGCCCAAGAAGTAAAAGAGACCCAAAAGAGTGAGAAGAGGCTAGAGAGGGTTAGGTACACCCGGAAGGGATAAGAGCACCTAGGCACTTCTTTCCTAAATGGGTGCTAGTGTCTCGAGGCCATAAAAGATAAATTAGTCAAATACCGATAGGGTTGTAGGGTGTGTAAGGTCAATAAAAGTATAAGAGACAAAGTAAAAGGCCCAAAATACATTTTCAATTACTATTTTTATTACTTAGGAATCATGTATATATTAGTATGCTCTAGGACCTAGAAATGTACCTAAGTGCATAGATTTTTTGTCTACATTTGACCCCACTTTATCTTGTTGAGTAAATACTCGATAACGTAAAGTAGATAGAAGATGCATACCTTGATCATGTAGAAAAGAGTTTATTTGATAGCGTGCCAAGTGAAGCATGAAGTGATCACTATGTGGACTATGGAGACTAGGAAGGGGAAGTAGACCCTAGGAGTGAAGTGTATGTATATTAGCATGTTGTGTTTGTTTATGTGAGCTGCTTCTTGTTGTATATTAAGGACAAGCCTGCAAAAGAAGAGCGAAGTAGTCAAAGTCTCGTATATGAAAAATCATAGTAGTATATGTATAAGTAAGTAAAGAGTGTAAAAATGTGTAAAAGGAAAGTTTACACTTGATATATGTAAGAGTATGAGATAGAAAATTATCCTATTTTCTTGGAGTTGCTGGATTTGAATGCCAACGGTGAGGTTTTGGGTGATCTCATGCCAAGAGTGAGTTTTGGGTGATCTCATGCCAAGGGCGAGTTTTTAGGGTGATCTCACACCAAAGGTGAGTTTTTTTGGTGATCTCACACCAAGAGAAGAGTGTTGGGGAGAGAGGTCTAGATTTTATCTCCTTCCATGATGCTTCCCGAATAAGAACCACTACAAATGGTACATCCTGATTTGTTCCTTTTTACGATTATAAGTGAAATGTAAGCGATAGAATTTATTATGTAAATGGAGGCAAGTGCCTGCTCTTTGGAGAACTAATCTAAAAAATGTTGTAAACTATGTTGGAGTGAGAAAATGACTATATTTTCCCATAGGAAACAAGCACCCGGGGGGACATAAGCACCCACCGCTACTCTTGTCAGGTTTGGGCATTAGTGTCGCTTTTATATTTTGGGCCCAAGTCTAATTCTGAGCCAATATGTGACTGTATTCCTGTGCCATTTCTATATTGTACTATGTTATACTGGAGCTGTGATCTTCTATAGAGGTGATTTATTCACCCAATAGATGCCCTGTTTGGGGTGCATGCAACAAATGTAGGAGAATGCAATCCAAAGGAGAGGATACGATACTGATATGTATATCAAGTGGATACCTGCAGGGGGTAGGGGATGTGCATGGTAGAAACCAAGGAGCATGTAAACAAAGTAGGATAGTAACAAGAGTTAGTAAAAATAGATAACATGTAAGAGAAGACAATGTAATAAGCAATTAGGAAGATAAGATGGATCGCAAAAAGTGGGTTTCAAACATGGGACATTGTTCACGATGTCACAAGACAATCAAGGCCAAAGTAGCTAAAAACATATAATGATAAAACAAGACATAGGACATAGCCTGCAAACAATATAAAACAATAGTAAACAAGAAGTGATAGATAACCATAGTTATATTCATCATGCAAGACAAATACTAGACATGAAGCACTCGTTAGCATGCTAGAAAGATACGTATGTTGGCATGTGTGAGTATAGGTGTTGTCATTTATGTAAAAGCTCATTATTTAAAAAGAGGATGATGGAGAAGAGTCATATGATGTTAGGTATGATGTTGACATTAATAATCGTGTGGTGGCATTATGGCAAGAGTGGACAAGGTGAGAATGGATTGGTCTAGCAAGCCTAATCAGGTGACCTAACTATCCTAAGTGATGGTACATAATGGTTTGAGCTACATTATAAATTGAGGATCATGTCAAAGGCATGAAGAGGATGTTAGGAGAGTGTTGAGACACTCACATGAGCTTCAGAGTGCAAGTACAAGTGGAAGACCCGGCTACATGTGATCATCTAGACCCAGTCTAGGTGCTTGGAGACCAATTGAAGCATGACTATGAGTTGTAGAGCCATGTGAGCTCATTATATCATGTAGGTGAGTGAGACATGTTTTACAGGTGAGTTATCCTTTTAGAGAGGTTTCGTGATGAGGTATGAGATTCTTCTACTATGAATTAGCTTAAACCATGAAAAATCTTAAGGTCTATTCATGAAAATGAGATGGGAGGTGTAGATGTCAAGATATTTGAGATAACCAGGTGATTGGAAATTTTATTAGGGTTTTTCATGATGTTGTAGGAAAAATTTCAGGTTTTCATGATGAAAATTTCGCATGTTAGATCAGTTTAGGAAAAATAGGGTGCTTGACAATGCAAATCCAACTCAAATTATGGAGTTCAGATGCTCGTTAGAATTGTGTGCTTTGGATGGGACCCATATGTTTTGGGGGATGTTTTTCCATTGATTTAAGATTGTTTTGAAAAAATAATGAGGTCATTTGATTGTCTTGTTTTTTTGAACAATCATTAAGAAGGTTATTTTGAAACCCTAGTTAAATCCTAGCTCAAAGCGACTTGGAGGACATTGATTATATTGAATTTGTTTTGATTCCTTTTGTAAAAGTGATGATTTGAGGTTGTATAGGACTCCTCCATATTTCCATAAAGGTATATTATAGCTTGTGATTGTATGTGGGCCCCACTCAAACATGAAAGTTTGTGAATATTTTTAGTTTGTGGAAAAGTTATCTATTAAAGGTATTGAATAATTTGATATTGATTAGATCCTATGAGTTGTAATAAATGTCCATGATATTTTAAGCGCATGGTTGAGGTCTTAGAGGGGAAAGTGTGCCCTATTTATGAAGACTCTTTGGGTCTAAAAGGGTAGTTTTGAGCAGTTTCAAAGATTGATATGATTGAAGGCTTTCCACTTGGAGTTGGAAGGAAATATAAGAGTTTATGGAAATTATATTTATAGAGATTCACAATGGTATATGGTTTGTCTCTTGATGAGGTGATTTGATAGGTGAACTAGCTCAATTTGTGAAGATCAAGTTTGATTATTTCAGGACATGATTTCCTTGGATTAGAAGATTGATATAGAAGTATTATGTTTTGTATTAGATAATGATTTATATTTATTTGAGGTTAAATAAAGAATAATGTTTTCAGTAGTAAAGGAATTTATCAGTCTTGAAAGTGAAAATAAGTGTGTAAACTAATCGAGTTTCCAAAATTTCTTTTTAAGGCGAGTTCATTTTGGTGAAGAGGAAAGTAAGTATGGTTTGCATTTTTGGATGTTTCATGAGGTCTAGAAATCAAGTATGTGTTTTATAATTTATTATATTTCCAATGCGTTATTACAATCCATAGTTGAGGTGTTCTTGTGTGATCTTGAGCTCCATAGGTGAAGATTGGTTCCTAGAAACAATTGTTTTGTGAAGGAAATGGTCCTTCTTGATAGAGTTATGAAGAATTTGATAGGTGAAAGTTAATGTGAGAGCATGTATGATATTTTTATGATATATTTCACGTGTGTGAGGAATTTAGAGGCTTGATAAATCATGGTGATGTGTTTGGATGCCCTTGAGGATCAGTGATGCGGTTTTAAGTCATTTTTGGCTTGTTTGGTTGTTTTTGTGTATGGCCAACCTAATGGGTCCATTTTATGAGTTTATAAGAATGTATTGTTATGTTTTTGAGTTGTATTAGACAAGATCCTTGATGAGGGCCAACTTATGTTATGTTTTTGAGATGAGAAGCATATAAAGTAAGTGTTTTGGTTCAAATTTGAACAAGTGAATTAAGAGGGAAAAGTGTGAGCTGCTTGAGAGAGTGTAAGAGGTTCAAAGGCATAAAATCATAACTGAGAGAGTGTGAAAATTTATGAGTTGAGTTAGAGATATTTTTTCAAGGTTTTGAGATCAAATCAGGTCATGAAAGTCCAAGTTTGAGCGAGTTAGAAGGAGGTGTGTTTGAAGAAGGGTTTGAAGGAATTTGGAGCTGAATTTTGTGATCACCATCAACTAAGTGTTGGAAGCATATCTTCAGTGATATTATTATCAAAATATTTTGTGATGATTCATATTCATGCAATTATCTTGTTGTGAGTAATATCAACAAGGGTTTAGGGGTTGGTGCTCCTTGTGGGGTTGGTGTCTCACTAAAGAAATCTCTTGTGATGTGTAATATTCACTTGAGTACTTTGTTGTGAGTAATATCAGCAAAGGTTTTCAGTGGTTTTTCTTCCCCTTGAGGGTTTCCCACTTACATCTTGTGTTCTTATGTACTCCTTATTTATGCTATTGTGGATGGTTGTTGCTTATTGTTAAGATATCATTAATGCATGGTTGAATGTTAATGGTGTATGAAAGTTAATTTGAAATTGTTTAAGTGTTTTTGAAGGAATGATTCACCCCCTCAATCCATTATTCTTCCAAAAATTTGTATCATAGCAAATCATTTTGGATAAATTTGATCACTTAAAATGAGATCCGTGAAGCAAAAAAATGGCAAGTCAACAGAGTGGCTCTTCTTCTAGGAAGGAACCATTGTTTGATGGAGTGAGTTATGCTTTTTGGATTTTAGGATGCAAACTCACATCATGTCCCTAGGGTTTGACATTTGGAAATCATTTGTGAATGGTTATATGGCTCCTCGCAACTCCCCAACAACTGCTGATGATAAGAAGTTGTGTAGTGACAATTCAAGGGCCATGAATGCAATTATGTGTGGTCTAGCTGAACTTGAGCTTGTGAAGGTGATGCATTGAAAATCAAAAAAATTAATGTGGGAGAAACTTCAGGTATTTTATGAAGGATATTCCAAGGTAAGGATAACCAAGCTTCAAACCTTCAGAAATCAATTTGAAGGGCTAAATATGAGTGATGATGAGTCTATTGTTGCATATTTTCTTAGGGTTGACAAGGTTGTCAACACCATGAAAGGTTTAGGTGAAGAAGTGAAGGAAGAGGTTGTAGTTCAAAAGGTTTTGAGGTCTCTTACTCCTATATTTGATTCTAAAGTGTCTGTTATTGAAGAAGCCAAGGATTTGAATCTCTTGAAAATGGATGATTTACATGGAACCTTGATTGCATATGAGATGAGAATTCAGAGTGATAAACCTATCAAGAAGGAGATATATTTCAAGGCTAAAAATAAGACAAAAGGAAAGAATACTAAGGATGATGATGATTCTCATGAGATGGATGATGATGAGTTGTTTTCCATGATTGCTAGAAGACTGAAAGTTAGATTAGGTAAGTACAAAGGGAAGCTCCCTTTCAAATGTTTCAATTGTGGTAAGTATGCCATTTTACAAACAATTTCCATCATAAGAAAAATGATGAGGCTGAAGAGAGTGATGGAGAACATGATAAGAAGGATGAAAGAGATGATAAAGGAAAAAGAAGTTAAAGAGGTTTGAAAGAAATAAAAATACCAAGAAGATCCTATACTCAAGGAAAATTTTCTATTCATCTCAAGATAACAACAATGATGATGGAGTTTCGATTCGAATCGGAGACAAAGCATGAAGATGTTGTTGATGAAGTATTGTTTATGACTAGAGATTCCATGAGGTTTATGAGTGATGATTACACATTGTTTGGTGACACTATACAATCTGAAATTGAATAAGAAGGTGATGAATATGAAACTAAATTGGTATGTGTTCAAGCTAAGATAAAACATGTTGAGAAGAATGTCAAGAAGCTAAAGACACAAGTCAAAGAATATGAAATAAAAATTCATGAGCTTGAAGAGAAACATTGGGTTGTAACTAAAAATATAGATGAGATAGTCAAAATGCTAGATGTGCAAATGAGTTCCATGACTATAAGTTTGTAATCCAAGGAGGAATAAGTGATATTTCTTAAAGGAGAATTATCTGATGCAATCAACAAGGCTAAGTGTTTCCAAAAGTTTGAAAAGAGTACTAGAGATTTGTAGGAGATATAGCTGGTTTGGGATTCAAAAATGAATTCAAGAATAAATAAATGAAGAAAGAATATATTGTTCCAAGAAATAATAATGAAGTACCAAGTACCAAGGAAGAAAAGAAAGGAAACTCCACTAAAGACAATGTGAAGACAAAGTCAGTTAGGAAACCAAATGCTTCAAGGTATGAGAGATTATTTAATGATTATTGTTTCACTTACAATGGTTCTATACATATGGCTAAGGAGTATATGAGGTTTGCTAGAAACGATCATCCTTGGAGGGATAGTAGGAGTGAGAAAGAAAAGATTGTAGTTTTCTATAACTTCCATGAGAGGTGTAATATTTTATTACCCTCTAGTAGTTATCTTGCGTAAGCACTTCATCCAAATAAGTATTGAATCTCACCTAAAGTATGTGTAGCCACTAGGTCCCTCCTTTGTTATGTTTATCAAGATGTTAGCATGCATGTTTGTTAACCATATACTCACCCAAGAATATACATCACAACATAAGAGATGACAACACATATAATAAGGAAAATCCCCAATTAACAACACTAAACAACCAAAACACCATACTTAGATCTAGTCAACTTGAAACCCATACATAATTATCCATTGCAAACCATAATCAATTACATAACATATAGGTTGATTACAATAATTCCCGAGTAGATTCATGCGCATCCCATCGTCATTATAGGTATATCACAAAACCTTAGAACTCTCAAACTCTAACCCAGACTACAACTAGACACAACAAGGATATACTATATATATATATATATATATATATATATATATATACATATACATACATACATATATATATATATATATATATATATATATATATATATATATATATAAAGGGTGGGAATTTCCCTTCACCGCCTATATGAACTTTAATAATAATAGGTGTGCTTACAATATCTTGCATGTTTTTTACAATCTATGCTAATAATAGATTAAGCTAAATATACATCATGCTTTAATCCACTTTAATCATATTCATGTTTTTCTATCTTTCTCTGCATGTGATTTTCCTAACTATAACCTTTGTTTGGCCGCTAATTCATCTTTTTTTTATATTTATTTACCTTTCTTGAACGAAACTCCAAATCTACTTTTTTATTTTTAGCGGTGTCTTGGAAAATTGACTAAGCACCTAAATTCTTGTCTATTTGTGTGTAACCTTACATGCGACCTATTTCACTATTGTGCACACCACTCTATTTTATTATGTGTTCACCCTTACGCGTAAGCCTTTGTGATTTTTGGTACTTAGTAAATTTTATCCAACCAATATTACCCCACACTAGGGATTTTATCTATCCTCGAAATATGTACACAATAAAGAATTCTCTTCAAGAATTTAAAGAATTAAGATTTGGAAGAACAAAGAATGCTTGTGCATATACCAATGAATAAAAGAATATAAATTTTCCTAATGAGCACGTTTAAATTATTCCTGGGGTAGTTGGAGTTATTTTGGGAACTTTGTATTTAGGATATTCTCTAGCTCTTCCCATGATGCAAGGTCCTTAGCATTCTCTACCGGGTTAGGGCGCACTATTGTAATTACATTCATAATGTGAGAAACTTTGTTGAAGGCATATTTTGTGCACTTATCTACCTTTCATAACTCCTCTCGTGAGTCATTGAACTTATTGCTATTTATCTCTCTAATCTTCCGAAATACCCGATAGTGCCCCCTTGTCCTAATTTTTGCGTGCTAACTCTCTTTGTCATATTATTCATAGAATTTTTGGCCTATTTATTAGTTAGCTCCATGATATTGATAGTTGTGAGGACTATACCTGGTACCTTCTTCATCTTGTACCTGACATATGCCTCATTATTAATTTCAAACTCGTTCTCTTCCATATGAGCTTGTATTTTCCAGAAAGCATCCTCTTTGTGCACATTGCCGCTCCTTCGGGTCAACCACCTCCCATCCATAGAGCTCTTAGTTATGCATAGTGATCGAAATATTTCTCTCAACACCTTTGTATGATCATATATATAATTCATCTGGGGTGTTTGCAAGATCTCCTCATTTTCTTCCTCCCCCATTGCGCTTTGCTTTTGGTACCTCCTTTTCAACATTCGGATGTGAGCTACTCCCACCTTAATCTATGGTTCCCATGGCTTTCCTAGATGGCTCATCATCACTTTTTTTTCCTCTTCTCCCTCATATCCTTTATCATGTGCATTGTGTACCTTTGTATCATGCTTAAGAGTCTTGTTTGTAGTCTCTTTTTCATCCTGGACCAGTTCTTCATTGTGCAAGACCTCTTCTACAAACTTATCCTCACAATTGTCTATAGTTATAACCATTTGTATCCTTCTCTTCTTTTGAGGGATCTTATTCTCAAAGCACCTAGTTTTTTTGGAGTTACCCTAGGTGATCTTTTGTGCATCTCTAAATTTCATGTACCTTGCATCTCTACTCTATGCCCCCTTCACAATTTTATCATGTGCGGGTTTGATCTAGCACATCATCTTCTTCCTCTACATCCTCCTCTACATCCTTTTCCTTTCTTCTTCTTCCTATAGGGGAGGTTTCTCCTCTCACAATATTTTGGTGGCCACGGTTTGTTTACCCTTAGGTGGATTTGAAATCTGAAGGTCTACGCCATTAATATATTTCCCAATTTTCATTCTAGGCCTTAGATACACATAAAATCTTGTTACTTCTTTTCTTATTACAAGAGTTACATGAGTGATGTCCAGATTGTCGACTCCATCATCTCCACATATTCAGACTTAGAAGGATATACAAAATTGGTGCATATTGTGTGGAATTCAACATTTACTTTATCTACATCAAAAATGAACTTCTTTGCATCCCTTATTCTATTTACTCATGATTGGAATCATAGGTAGTGTGAAGGTGAACAACAATTTACACCATGGGCCTTTCTCCCATTACTCATGTAGATCCTTCTCAAACAATTTTTTTGATGTACTACAAATTTTTACTTACCATTAAAAATTGAGGGAGCTCCCTTGATATGTGCCACTCATCCTTGAATGCTTCATGCATTCACCTGTACCACTTATCCACCCGGAGCTTATATGCATTAGTGATGCCTCCATCACATGTGTAATCCTTGAACCTCTGCAAGAGTGAATTTTTATCCAAATGAGATATATCCACACTTTATCCTTATGCCCATCTGGTACCCATATCTCCCAAAAGACTATTAAAAGCAAGATAGTGCCCCAAGTTATCTTCTCACCTTTGATTACTTGCACCCTTACTTCTTCAATGATTCCTTTGGAAATAAATTACAAAATATTGTAGTGATTTTTATGCACCATCTTGTAAGTAATGTACATCCACATCTTATTTACTTATGGCCATCTCTCGGATGTTACCAAATGTGCAATGCACAAGGCACATGGCAAATCTTGTGCTTGGGTCACTTATATCTGTAAGGCCCATTGCATGAGATCCCATTTGATAGTTAAGCGTAGTAGTAGTAGCCTTGACTCCTATATCATCCTCCAAATCTTTCTCTATCTCAAATTCGATGATTAACTAAAAATGTGTGTTTTAAAAGCTAATCTAACTAGTAAAAATGATAGAATAAACGATATGAAATGTAAAATAAGTGCTAACATATTTTATTTAATATTTGAATGAAATGCATTAAATGAAATAGAAGTGATTAGGGTACTAACTGAAAAGTACTTACCTCGACGTGTTTCTAGATGTGACGAATGATAGGCGGACATGTCGAATATGAATTTACGACCCAAAAAAATTAGAGCACACAAGGATCTCTTTCTTTGGAGCACCTACGGGCACCATGGTCTATGATTTGGGAACTTTGTTCTTCAAAACGCTTAAGATTTGGTTCTAAGTGTCGTAATTTATTTGCAATGTCTTATTTTTTTCTCTTAGTTGCCGCAATATCCTTGCTTGTGTCGATGTAGTGGTGTGACGAAGAGTTACCTTCAAAACCCCATACAAAGCATCAAATACCTAAAAAACAAAGATGCAAATGAAGGGTTCAGATCGAACTTAGTTGCCACTGATGGCGGAATTATAACTAAGCGCTACACTACATTCCAAACCCAATGTAGTTCTGTGTGCTTGTGTGTGTAATTATGTGCCTAGGGTGCCCTAACATAAATGAAGTAGGGGGAAATAACTAGAGGTAAAATGCAAATGGTGGTTGGAATCAAATGAATAAAACCCTTCCCCTATGCTTGTGTTATGTAGATGTAGAAGATTCCCAAATGCAGTCCTTTTCCTTAGTAGTAGCTAACTCTTGATGGTAGATAGTTCACCCATAATAAGGTGAGTATGTTATGTTTATATAGGGATCTCTTGCTCAAATTTTGACACTAATGGCCCGACATGTTGACTAGCACATAGGTGAATGAGACCACAAACCGTAAAGACCGACCTCGAACAAATAAATTAGATGCAAGTATTATGGAAACCAGGGTGCCTAAAATTAAGGACCGGGGTGCCCATGGGCACCCCAACATAACCCTAGGTACCTTATCTAGGGACTAAAGATGAAAAATGACACCTAATACTTACTTGCTGAAAGAAGACCAAATTATGACACCTAATACTTGCTAAAAGACGACCAGAACTGTGTAGACAACTGATGATTATGCAAGACAAATGACAATGATGACTAACTAAGTGATGAAAAGAACTAGGGGATGAGCCATTAGTGAATACTTTTCTTACGCGAGATCCATATATAAAATAACATACTTGGTAGTATAAATGTAATAGTAAGTGCATGATTTTATGAATACATTTTCCCCCACTTTATGTTGGTGAGCAAAAGCTCGGTAACATAAAGTATATAGAGATGCATACCTGAGAAAAATTCAGAGATGCCCATGTTGAAGTAGAATGCACAAATGTGTAGTAGAAGTGTGCTGAAAGAACCATATAGTGTGTCGAACCATGGATCAGTGGGTTGATCCATGTAATGAAAAGCGTAATTTCATGATGAGATGTGTTAAATGAATGTGATGATTGTAGTGTTATAAAATGATGATGAGATGGGGAAGGGAGTGATCAATTCCCAACCCGAACGTGTGTATACGAATAATCAACTAGAGGATTTGGGTGTCTTGTCACCAAAGGAAGAGTGTAGGAAGAAAAGTGTGTTATTCTCCAATCTTTAACTACATCCTCAAGATCTAGTCATTGTAGACGGACTCAGATCAAACATTTGTGGTTTTTGGATCTAGATAATTTTGATAAAACAAATGACCCATATAAGATTAGCAAAGGAAAGGCACTCTTACCCCCACTCTAAGGGTGTCACCGCAATATGATGGCTTCCAAGCTAGGTCATCTGGAAGTGAACGTGCAATGTATGATGGATTTTAAGTTAGCTCATCTGGAAGCGAACGTGAAATGTAGAATAACTTCCCAAGTGAGGTCATCTAGTAAAGTAGCGAGTTTAATCTCCTAAGTTAGGTCATCTATGAGGCTATGTGTAACTCCCATGTTAGGTCATCTAGGAGGCCAATTGTGTCATATTGTATTAATGAAATGATATGATTTTGATTGTTAGAAGTTTGAATGTGTTAATTGATTGATTGATGGCTTTGATTGGTTTCTTGTGGAGAGGTTTAACACTAGTTGCCCCCAGATTAGGTCATTAGGGGAATTGATAAAATTTGGTGATTAATGGAAACATTATTATTCGATTATTTTCCCCAAGTTAGGTCATTAGGGGGAAGTACTTAAATGTCATATAAAAATATTGTATATTTGTTGCCCCCAAATTAGGTCAGTAGGGGGAATTAATGGTGAAATGTCACGTAGTGAATTAATAAATGTTTTTTTGGGGTTTTTACATCAATAGTATTTTAAATGTGTGGTGATAAAAGGGGAATTATAGGATGATCCCAATTTTATGTCCCCTCTTTCGGTGAAAGGGGAAGTGATGAGAAGAACAGATGTTTAAGCCAAAAGTAAGCACGATATATGTAGAAAGTGATAAAAATTGTGAGAATGTGGATAAGTTGAATGGAAAACCATGTCAACAAAAATATTATATGCACGTAATGTGTGTGGTACTATTTTAGGTGGAATTTTGAAAATAATTTCTCAAACGGGGTGTAAATCGGAGTAAAAATGCTTAAGATATGGTCAAAACAGATGTAGAGTGTATTAGTTGAGGAAATATGCCGAAATAATGACTATAGTAATGTAGGTGAAAAAGAACTATAAATATTAAGGTGAAAAGTGTTTAGTCACCTTATTTGTTATTTTCATGATTGTGATGGTGATCATGAGGTGAGAAAAAATGCCACAAGCGAGAGCATCGCGTCTAGTCGGTTTGAGAGAGTGGGGACTGTCATGCGGCGTCCCACACTACTACTCTAGTTGGTAAGTGTATTGTTTTTCAAAAAATGTATGATGTATGAGTCATTTTTAGTAATTTTTCTCCATTTTGATAATTTTAATTTTGTTAGTGTTTTGGGCCCTGGACAATAGCGGTGAGGGCACTATTGAATTCTTGGACAAGAGCGCTAGAGGTGAGCGATGGTGTCCGCCTTCAGGTGCCCAGATCTGATCTGGGTGCCTTGGTCCAAAAAGTGTGTATATGGCCTAGGATGGTGAAAATAAAGTTTTTAGTGTATAGTAATGTGATAAGTGGGTGTATTGATTCTTGTAAAGTATTCTAATGCTATGTTTTTTGTTGTTTGGTGATGTGTAGAGAGATATCCACTTAAGGGAGTTCCGCGGAGGTCACCATTTGAGCACGTTGCTTGGTTTGAGTTCATCTAATGAGGATTGGGATTTGATGGACCATGCTGGCTGTGACACATATCACGGATAAGGGATGTTCCCCATAATTTGTCGATGTTAACTGTATTTATATGACATATTGTGTGCAGATACATAAACGTTTTGGTTACCTACGAGAGAGATGCCTATGAAATTGGAGGACGTGTATCATATATTACGCTTACGAGTTGTTGGGGAGAGGTACAGTGCCTTTTGATGTCGAATCATAGCACCCCTGAAAGTCTGCAACACGATGGGTTGAGACTCTCAGTGCGATTGCATAACATGGAGCTTTTCCCAAGTGTGGGACCTCACGAATTGGAAAAGCTCTCCGGATGAAGGCCGGTTCCTATTCCTCTATTCAGATGCACACTAAAAAATGTAGAGGGTTTACTCAAAACCTAAACTAACTTGCCAAGGAGACAGGGTAAGAAGATGCATAAAATAAAACCTAAACTACAAAGGTGATGCACCGAGGAATGAAGAAACACCTGTCTTGCCAATAAACACAGACCATTAAAATGCAATGTAAGATCATGCACAGATAGCCAGATTCACAGTGAAAGATCAGTAGGATGAAAAATGAATACAGAGAGGGTTGAGAATCATCCACAGACATGCATTAATTTTCTCCAAAGATTGATACAAAGACACCGCAAAATGCCAAGAGGCGAGTTGCATTACGCTTTAAATGGGAGGTTTTAACTCCACAAGTTCACCTGCCAAAGAGAAGAAGGGAGGGGCAAAACAGAAATGTCCAACCTTTAGAAAGAAGCCCCTCCCTACAATTTATAGGAAGAATGAGAGAGAAAAGAGAGAGAAAATTGAAATCTGCCCCAACCACCTCCAGAATGCACTTAACTCATCTCATAATGATGGTAGGTGAGAACCCAGCGAACCCAAAAGTGGCGAACTGTATTTTGAAATTTTTAAGAATTTTTTCTCATCCAATTAAATATATCCAGTCGTAGTTGGATAGAGGACCTTGTAAGCTTTCCGAAAAGTCCAACCTTGCATGAATCCGAGCTCCCAGTCAAAAGTTATGGCCATCTGAATATCTCGCGCAGGGCTCGCTTCTGTCGGCGCTCAAAATGTTGTGCCCTCTCGAAGGTGCGCCATAGGCGCATCCGTGTGTTTGCTGACATCCTCTTACATGTGCCAAGGCGCAACTTCTGCCCTTGTCGACGCTCGTGTCGTGTGCCCATTCTGTGTGCCTTGGGCGCACCATTTCCTCTGTCGACACTCTGTGTCGTGCGCCCATTCTGTGCGCCTTGGGCGCACCATTTCCTCTGTCGACACTCTGTGTCGTGCACCCATTCTATGTGCCTTGGGCGCACCATTTCCTCTGTCGACACTCTGTGTCGTGCACCCATTCTGTGCGCCTTGGGCACACCATTTCCTCTGTCGACACTCTGTGTCGTGTGCCCATTCTGTGCGCCTTGGGCGCACCATTTCCTCTGTCGACACTCTGTGTCGTGTGCCCATTCTGTGTGCCTTGGGCGCACCATTTCCTCTATCGACACTTCGTGTCGTGCACCCATTCTGTGTGCCTTGGGTCGTGCACCCATTCGTGTGCCTTGGGTACACCGGGGTTTTGAGCTTCTTTGATTTCTCCATTCTCCTGCTTATATATCTACCCAGGGAAAAGATATATACAACAATTTGGCGACTCAATGGGATCACCTGCCTGCTAGGTAGAAGATCAGTGGCCTTTTAGCAATCCATTGGGCATGGAGTCATAAGCAATAACCTGAAACCAACCTGATATCTGATCCCGAACCTGATACCGCAACTTCTTCTCTGACAGCATTCTGAATTGTAGAAATCAACCTGAGAGCAACAAAACCTGTGCTCAGGAGCACTTAGGGAAACAAAACCTAACTACCACAAGACAATGTGCATACGCACTTAGAGGAATTGAAATCTAGGCTAATATTTACAAGGGTAAACCCTTTTCTTTTTAGTAGCAATGTTTAAGATGGATTCCGTTAACCGGAATCGGGAGTTCTTCTCCATCCAATGTAGACAATTGGAAGGCATTACTACTTTTACATCCCGTGACCATGTAGGGGCCACTCCAAATGGCATCAAACTTGGAATGCCTTCCTGGTTTTTCCCGATCTGCATCCCATTTCAAAACTAGGTCCCCTTCCTGGAAGGTCCTTGCTCTTGCTTTCTTATCAAACCATCTTTTTACTAAGGCTTGATCTTTCTCAATTATTTGAACTGCATGTTCTCTAATTTCTTCCAATTCTATCAACTCTACATACCTAACCTCCATTAGTTCGAACTCAGCCAACTCCAACTGCTTCATGAACTCCAATGTAGGCAGTTCTAATGATATAGGCAATACTGCCTCTTTTCCATAGACCAACTTGTAAGGGGAATTACCTGTAGACCTCTTTGGTGTTATTCTGTCAGCCCATAATGCTGATTTTAGCTTGGTATGCCATGTTCTTTGATTTTCATCCAGAGTCCTCCTGATGATTCTTAGAAAATTTTTGTTTGTGGACTTCTTCCATTATTACCTGCGGGTAATAATTTGAAGAGGTGCTCAAATAGAGTCCATTCTTGACAGCCCATTCTCGTAATCTTGGAACCTATAAATGCCAATGCATTATCGATATGATAGTGGCCGGCACACCGAACCTGGTCACTATTCCTTCATAAAAGTCTAGTATGTTAGACTCATTTGCTTCTTTGAGTGCTGCTGCTTCGGTCCACTTGGTGAAATAGTCCGTTGCCGTGAGAATCCACTTGTGGCCTTGGCTTGAGTTTGGATTGATGACCGACGAAGTCCAATCCCCATTGCATAAATGGTTGGTCAACCGGAATTGGGTGCAATGGAAGCACTGCTAGTCTTTCTTTGCCTGTGAAGAGCGCACATTTCCTACACTTTCTTATCCATGTATAGCAGTCACTGAAGACTGTCGGCCAATAATACCCTGCCTTCATTATCTTGAGAGCTATTACTCGTGGGGCGAAATGTCCTCCAGAATCTCCATCGTGAAAATCTCGTAACACCCTCTCAATTTGACCTGTCCCAATGCACCTCAATAGAACTCCATTGATGTCTTTCTTAAACAAAACACCATCAACAAGCACATATGGAATGGCTTGTAATCTGAAGTATCTCCTCTTTGCTTTGCTCATTTCTGGGGGGCATAGGCCTGTCTGTAGGAAGTGTATCATATTCTGAGTCCAACAAGGAGTAGGCACATCATCATTTTCTTGTTCTTGATCATCCTGTAGTACCAAGACAACCTCTTTTTCATTACCTGCTTCAACTTGTTGACTCAAGGCTAGCTGCTCACATAGTCCCTTCCCATGTACTAGTTTGGTGACCTTGATCTCAATGTCATATTCCATGACACGAGTTATCCATCCTGCACGTTTCTCATTCAGATCCTTGTTTAGAAGGAAGTCCCTGACTCCCGCATGAGAGACCAATAATTGGATCTTGTTGTTTGAGACTAGGTGCTTGAATTTCTTTAAGCTCCTGATTACTGCAAGGACATGCTTTTCAATGAAAGAGTACCTAGTTTCATATTCCTCCAAGCCTTGACTAAAGAAAGCAACTGGTTGTTCTAATCCTCCTTTGTTTTGTTGTACCAGGATTGCAGAAATCGTGTCCCCACCACCAAAGGCATATAGCATGAAGTCCTTGGAGAAGTCTGGATTGACGAGAGTCGGAGCTTGAGATATAGCCTCTTTTATTGCCTCAAAACTTGCCTTGCCTTTAGATGTCCACTTAAATGCCATACTCTTCTTTAACATCAGCGTTATTGGCTTCACAAGAGCAGCAAAATTTGGAACAAATCTGCGGACAAAATTGATCCTTCCCAAGAAGATTTGAAGAGCCTTCTTATGACTTGGCAATGGCAATGCTCGAATTGCTTCAACTCTTTCTGGGTCAATCGTCAACCCCTCCTTTGAAACAATATGGCCTAGAAGTTTTCCTCGTGAGCCAAGAATATGCATTTTTTGGGATTCAATGATACCCCAAATCTTCTACATCTCTGAAATACTTGCCTCAAATGACAGAGGTGATCCGCTGCATTTTTTGAGAATACAGTGATGTCGTCAAGATATATCAAAACTATTTTATTGATCAACCCCTTAAATGCCATATCCATTGCCCTTTGGAAGGTGGCTCCAACATTTGATAGCCCAAATGGCATTTTCTTGTAGGCATAGGTCCCCCATTTGGTGGTGAAAGCCGTCTTGAATTGGTCATCTTCTTTCACCATCACCTGATTGTACCCTGAGTAGCCATCTAGGAGAGAGAATCTCTCTGAACCGGATACTACTTGCAATATTTGTTCCATTGAAGGAAGTGGGTAATGGTCTTTGAGAGATGCCTTGTTTAGGTCTCGGAAATCCACACACAACCTGATTTCTCCACTCTTCTTCCTGACCGGGACCAAGTTTGCAACCCAGCTTGAGTGCTTGATCGGGAATATAATGCTTGCCTCTATTAGCTTATTTAGTTCTTTCTTCATTAGAGGCTCAATGTGAGGGTTGACCGGTCTCTGTTTCTGCCTGACGGGCTTAGCATCTGGATCCAATTCTATGGTATGTTGTGCCAAATTTGGATCGAATCCTCTTAAGTCTTCATAGCTCCAAGCGAAGACATCTGGAAATTCTTGGAAAAGTTGTATGAAATCTGATTTCTCCTGCTCAGTGGCCACTTTGCCAATTTGAAGTGTTTTGCCTTCCCAACCGAAATTGGCTCTGAATCTTCTCTCTTGACCTGTATGTTTGCCTTTTCCTTACGAAACTGGTCGTTAGGGTTGAAGATAGACTCCAATGTTACCAAACCCTTAGGAAGCTTGTTTGTCCGCAGCTGTACTACTTGATCCCCATACTGCTGCTCTAATCTGTCCTGATTCCTAGCTGAAAATTCAGCCTCTTCTTGTAAGAAATTGACGATCTGTTGATCATTCTCAAACACCTCCCAAGTTGTGTTATTATCTGGAACTGCTGGCCTCACAATCACATGGATATGTGGCTGCGTTTTTTCTCTTCTGATGTTGTCAACCACATCAAACGTTGCTCCAATTGCTGCGAGCCTATCTGCGGCTTCATTTCTCTTCCTGGGTATGGACGTAATGTTGAAAGCTTCGAAATCCTCAATGAGGTCCCATACCCTATTCTTGTAGCTCCTCAGCAAGTCGTTCTTTGTAGCATGTTGTCCCCTAACTTGGTTGACAATCAACTCACTATCTCCAAACACCTGCAAGTTCTTTATGCCCCTTTTCCTGGCCCAATGAATTCCATGAATCAATGCTTCGTATTCAGCCGTGTTGTTCGAACAGGAAAACTGGAAACGAAAAGCTGAAAAATATTTGATGTCTTGTGGTGAAATCAACATTGCACCACCTCCAGCACCTTGTCTGCTTCTCGAACCATCGAAAAATAATTTCCAAACTTTGTTTTCATCCTTTTGTTCAGGCTGAATGAAGACGGTAATGGGTGAATTTTCTTCATGTATACAATACACGCCCAATTCAAATTCTTCAATTTCCTTGTATGGGTCAAATTCATGACTCTTGTTTGCCCATTCATCCAAAGTTAAATCAGGAATTCCCTCGACCTTAGTACTTGTTTCTAGATCACTTGAACACTCTTCTTGGTCAAAAGCCGAGCAATTTGCATTGATAGGATTTGGTACATGAGGCTCAATATGGAAATTGGCAATTGGTTCTGACCTGATTGTTGCTTTGGCTCCATACCTTGTCCTAAAAATCATGTGTGACCAATCAGATAAATATCCACCGATTTTTGCAAAGTGAAGTCCCTTGATAGACACAATGCAAAGAGTGGCGGAAGGTCAATCACGCATACACATCTTGTAGAACTGTAACATTAGGACATGAATGTAGTGTTAGGCTTAACCCCTTGATGACCCCAACTGTTCCCACTGCCATTCCATCTATTGCATTTACTACTCCCTTCAAAGACTTGCTCATACTTCAAACCCAGTTGATCCGCTATTTGCTTCGGCATCACCGAACTACTTGCCCCCGAGTCTATCATGCAGTTGTGCACCAAGTGGTTTCCAACAATCAACGAAACATAGAATGGTGGAGGCTTCAAATTTTTCTTGTCTGGCCCCCATCATGTTGCACTACATTAGTGAGAACTTTCTCATGTCCCTGGTTTGATACATTTGTGGCAGACCAATTAGCCATTGGAGCTTGCAATAAATCTCGTTGCCCTGGGATCGCCAGTGATTCCCACATGGAAATGTTCACATGTGTCTTCTTCATTTGATCGATAATGTTGAAGGGGATGAATTGTCCTTTTGCTGTCCCTTCTTCGCGCAACCTTTTCTAGAGCTTGAACAGGTGCATGTGTTGTTACAACAGGTACCCTAGGTTGATTCTGCACATTTGGAGCTGCGTTTGGTCTACTGATCCCTTGTTGTGTAAGAGTGGGTTGAGAAACAACTGGATTACACGGTTGTCCCTCTCCTATATTTCTCTTCTTTGACCGTGTGTTGGTAGCCACGCCTTGAAAAGGCTGTTGGTTAACTCCACAGAAGTCTTCCGTTTGCCAATTTGCCAATGTGGTTTCTGTTGGAGGTCCTTCTTGTTGCGTTTGTTGCTGTTGATTCTCCTCCTGGCTTGGTTCTTGAGGAACACCAATGGTTTGCACCATCAAGGCCTAATTTAGTGCACCATTGAAACATGTTGACTGATTGTGAGGTAGATTGCAAGGGTAACACCAGTCGTACTCCTGTGCCATGTTATTTTGTGTCGGGACCAAAGCTCTTGAGGACGTCGTTGCATTTGGATCATACAGTCGAAATGGCCTGGCAACTTGAGGTTGTCCTTGGTTTTGGTTTTGATTTACAGCCTGAGGTGGTGGTCTATTTTGTTGGTATGGGGGCCTACTGGGTAATCGTGCTTGAGGCTAAGATGGTCTAAAGCACGTTGAGCTTGTTGTCTTTTGATAGTCACTAGCTCATTTCCAAGGTTCTGCAGCTTGTTTCATGACCTCCTACAATTCCTTTGAAGTATTTGAAGAAGTCGACGCCTCATTACCGCTTTGATTTCTAGGAGTTGGAGTGGGATTCAACTCGGTGCTTGACCGGTTGTAAGATTTCCCATATCCGAATAGAGAGGCATTGGTGGCCTTGGTGCAAGCTTGCCAGCTTGGATCAAACAGTTCTCTGCTCTGATAGCTGTGTCGTAGGCCCCTGGCAGTGTTGTCCCTCCCATTGATTGGATTATCATGGCTATGTCTGAATTTATAGCCTTTAAGAAATAAAGGAATGCTCCTTCGGCAGTTGGTCTAACGGCTATTGGAATCCTGTCCCATGTCCGTTGGAATCTAAAGTTGAAATCTGCCATTTTTTCGTTAGGAGCCCTTTTGATTGTTGTCAGTTGTTCTAATAAAGATAAATTGTCCGCCCTCTCCCCGAATTGGCTGCAAAGAGCAGAACAAAGTTGGTTCCAATTCGTAATAGACCCTACTGTAAGGCTCCTAAACCATTGTAAGGCCTTGCCTTTGAAAGATGAAGCCAACAACTTGACCGCAACATCCATTTCATTTATTTCGTGGATTGCACATGCATTAGCAATATCCTGGATGTGATCAATAGGAGTAGTGTGATTTTCTCCTGTGAAATAGGGTATGTTCTTTAGTGCTACAACTGGAATTTGATTCTGAGCATTTAGGGCAAGTGGACTACTACCCGTGAAATTGACAAAGGGATTTGGTGGTAGATGTGCCATTATGATTGGCCTAAGAACCCTGGTCGATGCGAGAAAAGGCCTACCAGGTGGAGGTGTAGACAAAGTCCTGTTAGGTGGAGATGGTGATCTTTGTGGTCTTCTTCCTCTCCTTCCTCTACCTGGTGAAAGTTGCAAGTGGAAAAATAGCCCCTCTTCTCGGGTATTGGACCTGGTTTGAATTCTTCTCATATGCCTGGGCAACTTTTGCTACTACACCGCTGAATTCTATCCTTCTTGAGTCGCCAGATGTGTTAGAAAAAAAGAGCCTCAAAAGGCAGACTTCTACCAAGTTACACACCAAATCTGACAATATTTAAAAATAGAAATTTGAAAGACCTGTATTTTTGATATTTTAGAGTTTGGAATTTGATTTGGAATGACAGTCCCGAAAACCCAAAAATGCCAGACTTCCGAAAACCTGAAATCCGAAAATCAAAAAACCATGAAATTTTGAAAGTCAAAATCTCTAAATCTAAGAATAGCTTTTGAAGATTATCCCCGATCTATCAATCGGTGAAATTTTGACTTGTTTTGAGCAAGTTAAGCCCTTGAAAATTGATTTCAAAGTTCAGCCTGGAAGGTGAAAAAACTGAAACTGTAAAACCTGCAATTTTTAAGTCTGAATTTCTTGAAAATCCCTTCAAATCTTGTAGAATGACCTCTTGGTCCCACCGGCATGCCAAAACTGTTGATGTCGAATCGCAGCACCCCTGAATGTCTGCAACACGATGGGTGGAGACTCTCAGTATGATTGCATAACATGGAGCTTTTCCCAAGTGTGGGACCTCGCGAATTGGAAAAGCTCTCCGGATGAAGGCTGGTTCCTATTCCTCTGTTCAGATGCACACGAAAAAATGCAGAGGGTTTACTCAAAACCTAAACTAACTTGCCAAGGGGACAGGGTAAGAAGATGCATAAAATAAAACCTAAACTACAAAGGTGATGCTCCGAGGAATGAAGAAACACTTGTCTTGCCAATAAACAGAGACCATTAAAATGCAATGTAAGATCATGCACAGATTAGCCAGATTCACAGTGAAAGATCATTAGGATGCAAAATGAATACAGAGAGGGTTGAGAATCATCCACAGACATGCATTAATTTGCTCCAAAGATTGATACAAAGACACCGCAAAATGCCAAGAGGCGAGTTGCATTACGCTTTTAAATGGGAGGTTTTAACTCCACAAGTTCACCTACCAAAGAGAAGAAGGGAGGGGCAAAACAGAAGTTTCCAACCCTTAGAAAGAAGCCCTCCTACAATTTATAGGAAGAATGAGAGAGAAAAGAGAGAGGAAATTGAAATCTACCCCAACCACCTCCGTAATGCACTTAACTCATCTCATAATGATGGTAGGTGAGAACCCAATGAACCCAAAAGTGGCGAACTTTATTTTGAAATTTTTAAGAATTTTTTTCTCATCCAATATATCGTAGTTGGACAGAGGACCTCGTAAGCTTTCCGAAAAGTCCAACCTTGCATGAATCTGAGCTCCCAGTCAAAAGTTATGGCCATCTCGAATATCTCGCGCAGTGGCTCGCTTCCTGTCGGCACTCAAAATGTTGTGCCTCCCGAAGGTGCGCCATAGGTGCATCCGTGTGTGTCGACATCCTCTTACGTGCGCTAAGGTGCAACTTCTGCCCTTGTCGACACTCCGTGTCGTGCACCCATTCTGTGCGCCTTGGGCGCACCATTTCCTCTGTCGACACTCTGTGTCGTGCGCCCATTCTGTGCGCCTTGGGCACACCATTTCCTCTGTCGACACTCTGTGTCATGTGCACCATTTCCTCTATCGACACTCTATGTCGTGTGCCCATTCTGTGCGCCTTGGGCGCACTCAGGTTTTGAGCTTCTTTGATTTCTCCATTCTCCTGCTTGTCTATATCTACCCGGGGAAAAGATATATACAACAATGCCATCGTGGAGGACATGGATGGGTAGATGTAATCGGTGAGATGATATTTTGTAGGGACTTAGACACCTATTGAGGCTCATATCAGTTGAGATGTTATTTTGAGATCCAATGTTCCGTGCTTGCTGAATTTTATAGCAATGGTTATTGCATCTTCCATAATGGTGGAGGGAGGAGGTGTAGGCATCTTGTATAAGATGCATGATCTATCGAGATAGAGGAGGATAGTACAAGATATGCATGGGCATGATGTGTGTTGGCCCATATATAGAGAGAAATGTATGAGTTCACGCATGACGAGCACGATGGTGGGATATAAGCCACCATATTGTTGTACGTGTGGGCATATGAGCATATAGGAGTATTGAGACTTGTTGGGGGCCCACGAGCGCAGAGGGGACCAAGCCTAAAATATATGGGTGGAGGTGGATTAACATTCATGGGTGTAAGATGGATACTGATACCTATAGGGCCCTGATAGATAGGATGGGACCTGAGTCAGTTATATGGAGGCCATATCGTGACTATGGAGGATGGCCCGAGGATGCCATGGAGCTACGATGTATTTGGAGGATGATGTGGCTGGAAGATAGATTTCTAGGTGTATCAAATCTCTTCTAGGTGGAGCGAGCATCACATTAGTTTGGTATGACCAGGATGTGCCCCCGAACCATAAATATGGTTGAGAGCTACTAGGGCACCAGGAGGGATGGGGCCGACCGTGCCCCATACAGAGCAGCTAACACCTCATGGTCCAGATGAGCTATATGATGTGATAGAGGTTGTAGATGGAGATGATGCCTTTGGTAGTACCAAGGAGTACCACACATGGTGGGCAATGCATCGATGGGTAGTATTGTTCCCATTATATGCGATCTAGCGGGGTTACCATACATAGGTGGAGGAGGAGTGGGGAAGATCATGTCCCCACGACCCAGTAGTAGAACGTGAGTATCTAGATGTGTTTATGTTATGTATGTTTTTGTTGGTTTTTGTTTTAAGTGATGGTTTTCTAATGCATTGGTGTTGTATGTTTTGTAGGGGATTCATATTGGTCATTGATAATCAACACATCCATATGCACCTTGACACAAAATGTGCCAACCGATGTGCCTAGTGGAGGCATACTCGAGCGAGTGGATAATATAGTCGGTGAGCATGCCCATTTGTTTGAGCCGGTATTCATGGTAGCAGCAACATGTACACAAGTATGTATTACTATCTAAGAGGGATGAGGCACATGAGGAGACTCACCGGGCTAAAGAGGCAATAGGTGGTGGTCCCCTAGCATAGGATTTGTTTGCTCGATACGTGGATTTACAATGGAAGTTCTCTCGAGTAGTCTAATGAGAAAACCTTGTTGCGTAGAAAAGTAGAGAGGTATCGAGGCCACGAATAGTGGCACCGAGTTGGTGGCGAGGAATCTAGTTCTAGGGCTCTCGTATTACCCAAGAGTGATAACGATGATGAGTTGTGATTATTGTTATTGTATATGATGTAGGGGGTGTCCTCAGTGATGATTGTTGTTGCTACCTATGTATGGACACATGTGATATATATATGATGATTTTATTTTGTGGTGTAATGATGTTGTATGATTTGGTAATTGTTATTAGAATGTATGCGATGTTTTGTGATATTGTTAATGCTAGTTGATGTAATATTTACATAATGATGACAAATATAATGTGATGAGTTAATTGAAATGTTTAGTAAATAGAATGTGTGATGCATAGTTAAAGTAAAATGTAAAAAATGATGATGTATAATGATCGAAATAACATGTGGTGATGAATGTATTTCGAAACAATGTAATGTGATCATAACATGTTAGTAGGATGAATGGTAGGGGGAAAGTAGCGATTCCCCCAGTGTATGGATGAGTAGGTTCATTGAATTAAGATCCCTCAACAATCAAGAATGAACCATGAAAAGCAAGAGTGCATTATCAGGAAATGATTGAGGTGCGCTAGATGAACAATGGAGCACATGATGAAAGGTTCTTAGAGAAATCCCTCAACAGTCATGTAAGAACTATAAGAACACAAGTGCATCATCGGGGGGTAAGGTGATAGTAATCATTTACCAAAGACCATGGTGGCACAAAGTGGTGGAAATATGTGGCATGGAAGCAACATGAGCGCATTTACGAATGGAACTAAATGTCATATGGAGCTACTGGTGGAATGTGCAAAAGTGGAATGTTGTGGAGACCAATGTGGTATAGCGGTGTGATGTGGTGGATAGCACGAATGTGATAGATGAGCTATATTCAATGGATGCGATGGTGTAATAGTGTATGGACGTGGTGGAGAGTGTGCATGAGTAATGAAATTTAGTGGCGGTTGAACCATGTCCTAAGTATTAAATGAAGGGGAAGACTCAAATGTAATAGAAGCTCTCGATGTGGTTGGATCACTCATGTGGGTGAGAGCCAAAGGAGATGATGCCTTGATCCTCTAGCTGGTGTAATCTATCCTAAAGGGAAAGAAAATCATTGTCTCTATGGCCATTTATGTGATGGTAGTTGTAATAATGTTGGTCACAATGATGGTGTAATCGGTGTTGCGGATGATGTTGATTTGAAGGTAGGAAAATTAATCACTCATTGAGTAATACTTGCAACACATCATGTGGTTGAACATGATGAGAGAAGTGTAAAGGCTCCCGTGACCTAGGTGGAGTGGTGGTAGGTGTATCATGTCACGGAGCTGAAGAAGGAGTATACTTTTGTGGTGAATTAGGTTGAGCCTATTTTCTTTGTTTTTAAGCAAAAGTGGAGATTGTGTAGGATGCTCAACCAAAGGTAATGGTGTATAAGTAGAGGAGGCAATAGCCGTAGTAGTGTGTGGAGGATCTATAATATGTGTAGAGAGAAGATCTTGCTCTAAGTCAATGACCTTATAGCATAGGATAATAAATGACTCACATGTATCATATTGTAATCATTACTTGAGTGGAGGAATGAGGCCACAACAGAAAATAAATTTCTTCTCAATATCTATAGGTTGGAATACTAGTTGATGCATACAAGCATTAAATCGTAAAATATAATCTTTGATAGGTTCAGTGGAGCCTTGATGTAGAGTCGGTAATCGGTCATAAGTGACTTTAGGGCCATTGTTGATTATAAACTGATGGAGGAAAGCGTCCTCCATGTCATAGAAAGTACTAATGGATCCAAAGGGGAGATGAGTGTACCATTGTAACACCTCATCGGTAAGACTGTAGCGAAAGGCCTTGAGTAATAATCTATCATTAGAGTAAGAGGCCATAACACTATGATAATATAAAAGATGAGCATGAGGGTCACCCGTACCATAAAAACATGTGAAAGTAGGCATGGTGAAATTGTGAGGAAATGCAAAATTATGAATCTTCTTAGGGACTGGATTTCCATGTAATGAGTTATTGTCAATGGAAGCATAATAGGCCTTGCTTTCTAAAGTGAGGGATTGAACTTGAGATTGTAAATGTCCTACAACATGCATGAGAGAGATAATATCTGTGAAGGAATGGTGGAATATGGAAATAAAGTGTTGAGTGGTTGTAACTTTCCATTATGAGTGATCATAGGGATCTCCAAAGGTGATGGAGAAGGATTTGATACTAAGGGCACACTAGTAGTAGGTACCGGAGAAGATATAGTAGGAGATATAGATGGAACATCCATAGAAATAGTAAGACTAACATCAACAACATCTTAAATAGATGGGATGACAAATGGAGTTACATCTATAGGAGAAGATTGACTAGGAGACATAGGTGATGTATCGAGTGGAGATGAAATAGTAGGAGAGGAAGAAGTGATAGATGGTGGTGACTCATGCATAGTGTTGGATGCAATCTCTGGAGAAGATAGAAATGGAGGAGGTGAGGCACACTCGGCTATATGGAAAGAAGGAGAGTTATGACTATCAAGTGCCTCACCATTATCCGATAAATATTCAGAAATAATAATGTCACTAAGAACACTATCAATGGGGTCATTAACATAGTATAGGTTAATAGGAAATCTAGGAAAGGATGTATCATGAGAAGAAATGTTAGAAGAGTCACGAGAAGGCACTAGATCAATTGTTAGAGTAGAGGTAGAATCAGTATGCATAGGTGACCAAGTTTCAATACCAAGCAAGTAATGAATAAGAGAATCATCTAATGATTTGTGTGAAAGATCAGAAGGTGGATCACAAGTAACCATATAACATGGTGTACAAAGAGTAAAGGCTATTGGATCGTCAACAATGCTAATACCTAAAGGATAATATTCAAATCTAGTAGGCACATGTTGTAAGCCATCTTGAAGTTGTTGTTTGACATAATCAGGTGTAGTAACAAGAGAACTATAGAGGGCTTTGAGCTTAGCGATGACAACCTCGTCGTAAATAGGGTTGACACTAACATGAGACATGATGGGCAAAGAAGACGAACTATTCTTAGCCATGTAGCAGATCCTAGGGAAAGGTACTCTAAAATAAGGGTTCACCAAAATGATTACCTAAAAATGTGTGTTTTAAAGCTAATCTAACTAGTAATAATGATATAATAACTTATATGAAATGTAAAATAAGTGCTAACCTATTTTATTTAATATTTGAATGAAATGCATTAAATGAAATAGAAGTGATTAGGGTACTAACCTTAAAATTACTTACCTCATTGTGTTGCTGGACTGATAGGTGGATATGGTAGAATATGAAGTTGCAACCCGAAAAATTATAGCACACAAGGATTTTTCTTGCATCAAGGCTCGAGAATGTATGGGGGCTGCGGGCTCCCGGTTTGTGATCTAGAAACTCTGGTTTGTAGAAAATTTTAGGATCTCGTTCCTCAAAGTGTCACAAGTTCTTCACATTATCTTCTTATTCGTCTCTTAGTTTCCAATATCCTTGCTTGTGTCATTCAGTGGGGTGACGAAGAGTTACATGCAAAACCCCATACAAAGCATCAAATCTCCGAAAAGAAAGATGCAAATTAAGGGGTTGGATCGACCTTAGCTACCACAATGGTGGACTTACAACTAAGCATTGAACTAAATTCAGCACTCCAATATAGTTATGTGTTCTTTTGTGTGCTATTGTGTTCCTAGGGTTCCCTAGCGTCAATGATGCATAAGTAGGGGGAAATAACTAGATGTAAAATGTAAATGGTGGATGGAATATAATGACTACTAATCTTTCCCCCTATGCTTGTGTGATGTAGATGTAGAAGATGCCCAAATGCAGTCCTTTTCCTTAGTAGTAGCTAACTCTTGATGGTAGATAGTCCACCCATAATAAGGTGAGCATGTTATATTTATATAGGGATCTCTTGCTCAAATTTCGATACTAATGGCCCGACATGCCGACTAGCACATAGGTGAATGAGACCATAAGACCGTAAATACATCGACCTCAAACAAATAAATTAGACGTAAGTATTAAGAAAACTAGAGCACCTAAAATTAAGGACGGGGCACCCATGAGTGCCCAAGCATAACCTACTGGACTGACACTAGCCAGGACTAGAGATGACAAATGACCAAATTATGACACCTAATACTTCTTTGAAAGATGACCAAAGCTGTGTAGACAGCTGGAAATTATGCAAGAAAATGATAATGACGACTAACTAAGTGATGACAAGAACAAGGGGATGAGCCATTAGTGAATAATTTTCTTACGCAAGATCCATATATAAAATAACATGCTTGGTGGTATAAATGTAATAGTAAGTGTGTAATTTTGTGACTACACTTGAACTTTTCAAGCCTCGTAACTCTTCTTATTAGTTGTGCGGTAATGTGCATTCTTCTCCTTATAAAATATAAGTATTCCTCATGGACTTGAGACATCAACTATTGGTATAATCATTATAGCTTACCAAAGAAGGGTAACTCATATAAGATCTCTTTCCAAGTCTTTTTGCACTAAATCATCATAGACCAACTACTCCTCTGTAGTCCTCTCGGTCCATTTTCTTCGTTAGTACCTTGTTTATTTCAACTTCATGCACCTTCGAGCAATGGTTAGGGTTGTTTATCTTACACTTTATTAAGTTTGATTCCCATGGTTGCCCCACTATAACCTCACCAAGGTATTTCATCTCTAAAAACCACTCTTCCAACACATCATCCACCTCGGGATTCCAATCCTTTCGCTTGCCCTTTCCTTTTCCTTTGGGTGATATTGTGGGTGCTTTCTTTGGTGCCATTGTTGATATTCATAATTCCTTCAAACTTCAAAATTAAAAATTATAGGAAATTTGTGCCCTAGATGTTGATAAATCTTACCCAAAATTTGTTCTACAAACCGTTGTGCATTAAACTCTTACTCGATCCTTGCCTAGTCTACCTTGTTCTTTGGTTTGTGTCATACAACCATGTGCCCTAGTTATGCAACTTGGAACTCTACGGATTTAATTTTCTTTAAGCTCTAGCTCTATGAATGCAAACCCTCAAACCTTAATCTTTTATGTATCTCCTACCTCCACGCCTTGTAATTATGCTCTTACTTCCACCGAAGAAGCTTCAAATTTGGCCATATATATCTCACTCTAGTTCATCTCAAATATCCTTCATACAACTCTCCACACTCACGCACATAATTCCCACTTAATCATTGCTCGTAAACTAGCCAAAATGTTTCCTTGGCCAATTGATCCTTATAAGAGAATTATTCTTATATGAATTAACTACAAAATAAATCAACTTTAAGTAAATTAAATGTAAGAAAAAGAACTGAAACTACACCGAGTTGATAACAGAGTTTGGAAAAAATGCCTACATTTTTTGGGTTCGGAAAATAGCTAAACCAATCCATTATAAAAATCTGATTATAAATAAAAATAAATTTATGGTACTACAATGAATGTTCAACCTGAAGTCTGGTGTGATAATTGGTCTAGAAGATCCAGACTAGTCTTGAAAGCCGCCTAGTGTCTCCATGACAATGCTTCCCAAATTTTTACCTCCCGATGACTTCCACCCTGTTGCATGGCCTTCAGCCTCTACACAGAGCTAAGTTATAATTTACATGGTTTTGATGAGTGTCACCCTCGTGTTGAATTCCATTATATTACATGGCCTCTAATGACTATGCAGAGCTAAGTCGTAACCAGTGTCATCTCCACGAACTCAACAATAGTATGATTCCTTTCCGTGGACTCTAAGCAACAAAATTGGTGATACTCCCAATGTCTAAGAATCAAAGCTCTAATATGTTTTTTCTTCTCTAGTGCATTGATCATGTCCCTCGAATCACAATCGCATCTCCATGCTCATGCATGAGAATAAGGCTTCAAATCATCCTTTACCACTAATCTGTGAGTTAAAAATAATAACTCCTGACTTTACAAGTGCCTATAATAATAGGTCTTTTATCATCATCATTCCTATAAAAATAATAATATGTATTTTTATCCATTTTCCTATTAAAATAATAGGACTTAAATATTCTACAAATATTTTCCTTATTTTCTCTAAGGTTTTATCCGCTCCTATTCTCCTTACTCTCCTTCATGGATTTTAGAAATGAGGATCTTGTGTGTATAATGGAGGGGGGGGGCATTTATAGGATTCAACAAACCAATATTTGTGATTTTAATGATTATCACACAACTCATCACACACTAACTTGGTCAACCAAGTTGGCTAGGCCACCGAGTTAGGAGGAGGAAGGTTCGAGGTTCGAAAATCCCGATGCACATATTTTTGCCGATTTGTTGCACGTTTGGCAACCCGCTCGCCACGATCTACCGACACGTCACCCCATATTCACCGCCACGCCTACGCCAACCCTACCATGTTATCTCCCAACCTCCATGCCACTTCACCTCCCATTATGCCGCGCCTTTACCATGATTTCCGAGTTGGAACAACCTTCACATCACCCAAGGGTATCAAAGCATGCTCCTTTTGTTCTCAAAACTGATATATATTTTGTTGAAGCACAAATTTTGTGTTATTTGCATAACATAAATGACACCCAAGAAATTCTAGGAAATTATCATCTTCAACAAGTTCTAATACCTCAAAATCACCTGTAAATTTTGCTCCTTGAATAGTGATGGAAACATCTTTGAGTACACCAATCGGAATAGCCCTTATCTTATTTTCCATATACAATACATTCGAATCTAGATGTAATTGTGGTCTTCCCATTTGGTTCCAAGCATCCAATGTCAACACATTGACCTATGTACTGTCTTAGTTATAATGTTACTCACCATCCAACTATCTATCATTGCATCCATTGTAATCTCCTTATCATATTCATGGTCCTATGGTGATAAATTTTCATGAAGCATCTAGCTCTCACCCTCAACTCCTACATGTGGTACTTTATCCCATGGCCATTCTGTTAGAAAATGAATGATATTCTCTTGGCACAACATCCTACATACTTCCTTTAAAACATCAACATCTTTTTATGGAAGCTCGATACCCCATACGCACTCCCTCTTGCGCACTTGCTCCTTCAAGTGCTAGATCTTACCTTGTAATTCCATAACATCACCCATAGTTTCTCGGTACACTTATTTTTGATGGGCCACATTTGGATACTTAAAATGTATCACTTACTCTCTCTTGATGAGAGGTTTTTCCTTTACAGGTCATGTGCGCATGTTGCTTCTTCACGTGTAAAGTGACTAACACAGTTGGATTTTCGGGTCAACCATATTATTAGGTGTCCATTTTTTACTTCTTTGTGCACTCAAACTTGATCATTCCCCCACACTTATCATTCTTTTTATTCTTACACATGTGGGCATACAGGTCTAGACAATCCTCAACCTTGTGTGGCTTTCCACAGTAAGCGCATACCTACTTCTTGGGACACTATCACTGGTAATGATCTGGAGACCCATAAGAATAACAAGTTAAGCATGTGAACCTTCCTCTAACACCACAACCTCTACTCCTATATCTATCATGAAGCCTACTATCTCCATTAGTGTGCCCTTTATTAGGCTAGGTTTCATGTGCCTAAGAGCTACTTTCCATAGTGGTCTATCGTAATATGGTCTCACATACCTCATGAATATGGTTGATTAGGTGGTAATCAGTTATATCATGAGTATGTGTATCACATATCTTGCAGCACATAGAAATGTTCTTATGTGTTTCTTACTATAAGAGTGGAAAATTCTAGACATCAAGATTCTTATGGAAAATCTCACAATATTGTAATAGTGCACACACATTCCTATGCAAACAAATATCTTTAGTATGTCCTTCCACATCACAATTAGTCCACCATAACCCACTATGTTTCTCATGTGTTGAATTGGTTGATAGCTTATCCAACTATTTATCCATGATTGTTATTTGCACCTCAAGAAAAGGGCTCACTCCAAAGATATCGCACTTTTATCTACTTCGGCGTGCAAAGTTGTTTCTAAAGCCTCGCGTTTTAGTGCTCAATTCGAGTTCCTTTGATCGATCTGTTATTTTTCATAGAATTTCCTTAGATGTAACTATTTTGTGTGCTTCATATTGCTCCCCATGCTTCAAAGTTCATTCTGAGTAAGGGAGAAGTATCAATTTGTAATAAATTTCGTGCCTTGGCAAAATAAAAGAAAGGATTCAACAGAAATGTTGGAGGACTAGTTAATCAAAGTATAAAAGCTTCAGACTTGTAGGTGATTGGGACTATGTCTACATATTTTGCAAAGAACATGCAATCAACACCAAATGATCCAAATTTCTCTGAAAATATGAAGCTCCAAAGGCCCAAAAGCATGCAACCCACCACGAAGTATAAAGCTACAAGACTGGTTAAAATGAAAAATTTAAAATGGAATTAGCCATTCAAGAAAAAATCCTAAGATATTAAAATGGCCATCAAATATCTACACCACCAAGTAATTTAAATACCTACGAAGTAGAGGACACGTGGTGAGATTCTAGGCATCTCTCGAGCCATTCGAGTTTTCATGGACTTTAATTCTACAAAATTTACCAAATTTCATAAAGCTTTGAGTCCGAGAAAAGGTCAAAGTCAAGATTCACTCAGAAAAATGTTAAGTCTCGTGAAATGGACCAAGTTTCATAAGGTTTTGGATCTGGGCGGTCTAGTGGGTCAAGGGAAAATACATGGAAACATTTCAATGAAGCCAATGAAGAAGTCTTCCTAGAAAAATTCATGATGTGAAGGCCTCGACCCCATAGCCAATGAAAGACAAATATGAAAGAAAGATAGATTGACACTACAAAATCAAAAGTAACGTGGATATTTCTCATTTTTCTATGCTTCGCACCCTGACAAGGCTAACACCATAAGGTGCGTGGAGATTTCTAATCGGTTTATTCTTCACACTTTAAATGTCCTTGTAAATTAAACTAAATTGTTAGAAGTGTGGAGATTTCTCATTGGCTTACGTTTTATGGCAATTGGTCAATATTATTAAACATTCCGACAATGTGAAGAGTGTGAAGCTTTCGCATTGGATCACATTTCACAGAATCAATCAAGGCTATCAAATAGTCCAATTGCAAAGGAGCATAGAGATTTTTCATTGGATCATGTTTCACAGTGTCGAGTACAAGTAAAATAAAATATTGACATTGAGAAAAACATGGATCTTCCTCATTGGCTCATGTTTTACAGAGGGTAGTTAAGTAAAAGGACAATCTGAAATACGAACCAAACATGGGTCTTTTTCATTGGCTCACATTTCATGGAGGGAAATCAAGTAAAAGAAAAGTTTTAAAAGGAGAAGGTGCATGGAATTTTCTTATTAGATCAAATTTTTTTGACAAAGGAAATTCCTAAAGCCAATTAAAAGTTATCACGTGTCACTCACATGTTCATCCCGATAGGAAAAACTTCAAATGATCATAACTTTCGATCCGAGCTCCAAATCACGCAAAATTAGTCTCGTTGGAAAGGTATCCTCGATCCATTTAGTTTGGAATCATTTGATTCAATAATTGATGGTGTTTTGTGAGAGAAAATGAGAAAATAAAAATACATAGATGTACTCGGTAGTTTAAGCTAACTATTTTTGCATATGTGGTAGTGAAGGCATGGAATCGATCCCAAAATGCTAACAAAAATTCGATATTTTCAGTTAGAAAACTTACATTCTCGCTCTAATTAAAAATACATTTCTTTGTGAACAAAGAGAATATTCACTTGTTGTTTTGGGGGAAATTGAATTATAAGAGCAAACCAAATTTGTATAAATATAGGGGCTTGGTGGTGCAAATCAACTTGCATCAATTAATATGTTGTTCATTAAATTACAAGTCATTTAATTATCAAACCAAGGGACATAAACTTGAAACATTTTCAGTGTTGTATACACAATTATAGTAGATCTAGGAGGTTGGAAAGAAATAAATGTCACAACAATGCTTGGAAGTAATCAAAACTTATAACTGAAAATGAATGGTTCTTAAATGTTATCACTAAGACAAAGTTATAGATTTAGAATGCAGATATAGAAAGTGAAAATTTCCTAGGTAAACATACATGCAATGAAACAATACAATAATGGAGGGGTTTATCAGACTGCAAATGGGCCCTGACTTGAATGCTAACCCCTCCTAAATTCTGCAACTAGAAACTAATGAACAAAACTCATATCTTTATTGAATTTTGCATGAAAATTACATCTAGGAACAAAGAAATATCCTCTATGTCTATCTTGGATATTCAATTCAATCCATTACTAGCACTAACCCTTTCTTTTATACTTCTCATTTTAAAGTAAGACATGAGGAGAAGAAGAATTGAACAAGGAGTTTGAACATTCTAAGTAAAAGATATTCAATAGGATAAGCGAAAGATCTCTAATGAGAACAACGAGTGATCCAACACATGTTACAAAACTCAACAGGTGTTCATATATCAAACACATAACAAATCAAGTAATCTACCAATTCCTTCAACCACGTGTTAACTCAATCAATCAATTCTTCACTAGTTTATAATGAATGACTAGATCAAAGGTTGAGTTATCTCCCAGTTCTACATGTTCCAATTGTAACTACTTCTTTAGTGGCACATACAAACTTGAGTTCCATTCTTCATGCCTTCCAAAATATCTTCATAACATGGGAAATTTTTGTAAATGTTCTTCTTTGGTGTGAATGGGTTGTTGCAGATAGGTCCTTTGGCTACATACGAGTTGTGCGGATGGTTCCTTCATTACATACAAGTTGCTGCATATGAAAAATTGCTTACAACCAAGAGTGGCATCACACATATCATCATTCAAACAAATTATTGAGATAATAAGAATAAATACACACAAAATACCACAGAATAAAGATAACTAGATAAAACTATATTAATTAGTAATTATGCCACAAGTTCAAGGTGTAATAACAATGTTCAATAGTGTACTTGGAAAATACATGGACATAACTACAATAGCTTGATCAAAATACATAAGATGAGTTGTTTATAATGTCAATTAGCGAAATCATCACACCCCTAGGATTAATCTCTTGAATGTACTCATTCAAGGGTTTCATATTTCTACTTCTTAAAATAACATTCATGTCTAAAATGAATTCGAGTATTTATTCCTTCTTCCTTTGACAAGAAATAACCACTATCCCTCATGAATCTACTCCAAACTTTGTCATGTATCCTCTTACTTAGTGGTAAGTCACCTATCCATGGTGGTATCAAAAATGAAAAATTGGTGGATGATATCCTATAGGAAACTAGTTGTCTTCACATTCCTTAGCTATCTCAATGTATGTGTTCACTCTTTTCAAAGTTGGCATTATTTTGGGATAAGAGTGCATCTCTTTCCTCTATAGTTCGAAAGATAGCTCATTCCATCTCATTCTGGCATGCTTGTATGACCTGAATCCCATGTTCCCTAATCATTTCTCTAACTTCTGTGTGGGATGTTGTCCTCATTTGCAACACTCTCTTCCTGATCACCTTCTTCTTTATATACTTTTCATATTTCTCTACAACCTCTTTAGATTTTGTGGCCTCAGCCATGAAAAATAATGGTTGGACCTTCTCCAAATGTCTATACTCTTCCATCTACCTTTCTCTATCCAACTCATTTGAAAAATAAGAGCATATGGCCTTAACTTGAACATCTCCAATGTACATAATTGGAATCCAATCCTGTCATATTGAAGGGCATAGTTGTGCAAATAAAGCTCACATAACAAGATCTGGAGTTCATGTGTATTGTTCGATATAAATTAAATAATCTCCTAGTTGAGCTGATATCATATAACATTTCAGGATTAATGTAGGTAATTTTATGTTGTAACATCTTTTCTTTTAAGTATATTACATAAACACTTGATGGTGGCTTGTATTTAAATATTCCATATGCCACTTGAATCATTTCTTCATGTTTCTACTTCAGCCTCTTAATCTCTCTATCCTTGTCCTCTAGTTCTTATTTGTGCTTAGAGATGAGGGTTTATTTCTCTTTTTCTCATTTTACTTTGAGTATGTTAACATAGGTTTCCAATTGCAACATCAAATAGTCAATATCTGGTCCCATAGTTTATGTTGCCATCTCCTTACAAGATGGTTTTATAGGTTCCTTGATAATTTCATGAATAAAAATTTGGGGTTGTAATGTTTGTTACATTTACATGTTGCACACTATCATGTTGTGCTTGCTCAACAAATTTCTCAATTACTTAGTTAACAACTACAAGAATTTGTCTTTATCCAATTTCTTATTCTTATTGCTCCATGACTTTCTCAACAAATTTAGGCACTTGTTCTTGTTCAATTTCTCCTCCAAATTCCTCTTCTTCTAGTCTCTCTTCATGACCTTCCACTTCAAAACTACCTCCCAATTCAAAGTTTCTCTTCTTGCTCATCCATGGGTTTTTTTTTCGCTCATGAACGGTGGTATCAATATCTCCCTCGTCTGTCTCCATTGGTTACGAATTTTTTTTTTCCCTCTGTAGTTTCCAAATCACCGTCATCTAGTGAGATGGGATATGATTGTATTGGGCTAGAGTTTTTTGGTATTTTTGTTCTAAGCCTATGGGAGCACCTAGGTGGTGTAGGAGTAGAATGAGAGGATTTGTGTTTTCCCTTAGAAGTGGAGGTTTTAGGAGTGGAAAAATCCAATAGGGTTTTAGCTATGAAAATTATTTTTAGAGAGGTAGGTATAGGGTGGTCTTGGTAGAAGGAAGACCTTAAAAAGTTAGGGGTTATTGAGGTTGGGTGGTGGATGGTGCATCTACTCTTACATGTGTAGAAGATCTCTCGGTGTTGCTCCTTTTGTTTCTCATGTGTCCTATCACCTGTCTCAATATTTTTTACCCTTACAAAATCTTACCATACTATTTATGGATGATCCCTTTGCAGGGTATATTTAACCACTAGGGTTATAAGACAATGATGTGATAATGTTGCCCAAACCCCCTATACTTCATGACTCATTTTATTCAACATTTCATGCAAGAAGTTTGGTACATTCACTTGATGGTTGTTCTTCAGATGATTCAACAACTTAAAATGCATTGTATTCAATCTAGAATACCTCCCTTCAAAAGTAAAGTATTGAATAACAAATGTGGCAGCTTGTGCCCATAAGGGTTTAAGAGAGGTTCTAAATGTACCTTGTCTATCTGAAACGATCTCGTCATCATTGTCTGTGAACTCTCTCCTTGCTACTTACGGGTTGGCCTTTTTGGAAACAATACTCCTTGTCTTTGGTAGACCAATAACTTCTTCCGAGAATTTCATCACTTAGCTTTGTCACCCAAGTGTTTCTCCCTTGCCTCTCCATTATTGAGTGTGTTGGCAAATTCTATAAAAATTTCCTCATCAAAACCCTGAAACTTATTGATATAATCCATCCAACCATGGTTCTAAAAATACTGCACAATTTGAGGATGCCTCAAAAGTGACAAATGCATAGTGGGTTCTTTCCTTATCAATTCACCTCCCATGGCGGATACACAACTTCCTCTGGCTTCAATACGTAACAATACAATTCTACTTTGAAGGAACTTTTCACAAATGAGTTGTATTGATGGTTTTTCATCTTTTTGAAACTTTTTTACCGAGAGGAAAAGTGACATGGTTACGGGTTAATCAATTATTAATAGATGTGAAAATATGGATCATATGAAGTAAGGTGATGTGACAACATTGGCTTAGGTGGAGGGCGTAAAGTGGACACATCATTTCTTGAAAGGTGACGGTCTTTAAATGTTGCACATGCATGGTGACTCGACATAACTCATAATTAAATATAATTAATCTAATTTTACTTTATTAAAGTGATAGATGAGTGCACTTATCTCATTGTTTTCTTGTCATGATGGTTGTGCATGCTTATTTGAATTCGAGTCTTGGATGCATGTAAGTTTTCATGATGCTGTAGACATGTGTTGAACTAATGTTGGATGTTCCTTACTGCCGATAGATAATTCCTAGAGAGGAAACTCTAATTTTTTGGGGTACCAATCATTTCTTTTCCATCACCGACTCATGCATGCATGCTTGATCTCTGTTATGGTTTCATGAGTTATGTCAAATGCAAAAGACAAAACATGGGCTTGTTTCATGTGGATGCAAGTGGAACTCTTAGTCATTACAATCTCTCCTTGTGATCGAGATCATGGCCTCTTGCATCCTCTTAACATCAAACCATGAAAAACAAAAACTTCATAAAATAAATGTGTTAGTAGAGTGTTGTTGATCACCCAAAGGGCAGATCACAACACTTTTATTTGACCTTGGAATATCTAGCAAGCTGAATGTACCAAGGCTATTGAAATATTTTTAATCCTCTGAACTCTCGAGAAGGTGATCCAATAGGCTCAACCTTTAAGGTTAATTCTGATGTCCTTACTTCCATTCTCCTTTGACCTTCTCTGAATAGATTTATGAATGAGCCTTTGTCAACTGGATTTTTGTACAATATTAGTTTGTGGCCATTCACCAATTGTCATGTTGTGGAGCCTATTTTCATGTGTGGAAGTGTTGAAGACTATACACTAAAATTACTGTACACTCTCGACACATTTCTCGCCAGGGTTCGAAAATTTTTTTGGCTTTGAAAAATGTGTCGATACCTCGGGAGACATGGTCTTCTCATATGGGTGGTATTTTGACCCATAGTTTTATGGGACGGTTTTGGTCCATGGTTTTGGTACCCACTGTATTGTAAAAAATTCTTAAGTAGTTACCTATTGATGTAGGGAAGATATATCATTCTAGATGTGTGTGAGTTCAAGTGTGAATTCATGAGAGTTTTTGAGCACAACTCCAAACAGATCTGGGTATTATATTGAGAGAAAGAGGTGGCTTGTAATAAAAATATGAGTAAGTGATTCTTGGTGGACGTAACCCAAATTGGGTGAACCATGTTAAATATTGTTTTGTGTTGTGTTATTTTATTTTTTGCACTTTTATTTCAGATCTGTGATATTATTATGCATATTAGTTTCTACTATTGTGATTATGTGTGAGATTGTTCTACATATTTTATCCCTTATTTCCTAACAATTGGTATCAGATCCTGGTTTGGTTTGTTAAAGTGTTGAATCATAGGGAAATTTTTAGCTTGAGTGGGAGCTATGGAAGATGATGGAAGATCAAAGGTTGATAAATTCAACAGGTAGAATTTTAGTCTTTGGAAGATGCAAATGAAAGATTACCTTTATCGAAGGATCTTTATATTCTATTGTCTGAAAAAGGGAACAAACCCTTGAGTATGATGGATGCAAAATGGAATTTTTTGGATAGGAAGGCACTTGGGAAAATCCGGTTATGTCTTTCATCTTCAATATTATTTAATGTTTCAAAGGAAAAGAATACAAAAGAACTTATGGATGTATTAAGGAAGTTATATGAAAAACCCTCTACCTCTAACAAGATATTTTTAATGAAAAAGTTGTTTAATATGAAGATGTCGAGAATAGTTCAGTAGTAGAACAATTAAATGATTTTAATAAGGTTATCAATATCATAGCTTTGGTTATAATAGAATTTGATGAAGAAGTTAGGGCTTTATTAATTTTGCACTCTTTACCCGAGAGTTGGAATAGCTTTGGTAATGGTGGTAAGTAACTTGGTTCTAACTAACTCAAAGTTGAAGTTTGAGAATGTTGTAGGAGTGATTCTAAGGGATGAAATGTGAAGAAAAATCTCTAGGAATCTTTTACTTTAGGGAATGCTTTGACAATGGAAAATAAAGGGAGACAAAAGAATAGAGGAATCCATGGAAATTGAAAGATTAGGTAAGGTAAAAATCTAAAAGAAAGATAGTATGTTGGCATTGTGGAAAGTATGGGCATGCAAAGAAGGACTATTGGGAGATTCGGGACAAGAAGAAACAACATGAAGAAAATAAGGAGGTGAATGTGGCAACAAGTAATGTTTGTCAGGATGCTTCGATTCTTTCTTTGCACAATATTACTAAATCTCAAGTTTTAGATATGGGGCTTCTTTCCATGGTACTCCACATATGCATTATTTTGTTGTTTATATTCAAGGGGATTTTGGGAATGTTTTTCTTGGTGATGACGAGCCTTGCAAGATAGCTGGAAAATTTTCTATTCGAGTTAAGATGCGAATGAGAATACATGGCTATTGAAGGATGTCAGACATGTGCCTACATTAAGATGAAACTTGGTATTGGCGGGGAAGTTAGGAAATAATGGTTGTACTTATGATATTCATAAGACTCTTGGAAGGTTACAAGGGTTCTCTTGTAGTGACAAGAGGTAACAAGGTTGGAACCTTTTATTTAACCTTTGGTAGTACTAATGCTTGTAATCTTGTGGCTTCCGATGTAAATACAACATTGTTGCACTATAGGCTCAGTCATATGAGACATAAGAGCATGTAGATCATAAATAATAATTTTCCTGGATGTAAAGAAACATGTTTAGATTTATGTGAGAACTGTGTATATGGGAAACATAAGCGAGTCAAGTTTCTCAAGGTTGGACCTATGAAGAAAGAGAGTAAGTTGGAGCTAGTACATCCTGATGTGTGGGTGTCAACTCAGGTATCATCTCTAGGGGGTTCAAATTATTATGTTACTTTTATTGATGATGCAACAAGGAAAGTTTGGGTAAATTGTATTAGAAAAAAATATGATGTATTTCACACTTTTATTAAATGGAAAGCCTTGGTAGAGAATGAAACATGTCTTAAGTTAAAATGTCTTAGGTCGAGATAATGGATGAGAGTTTTTGCAACAATGAGTTAGATTATTATTGTTCCAAGAATGGAATCCGTAGGAAAAAGACGGTTCTAGGAACTTTGTAGCAGAATAGGATGTCGAAAGGATGAACAAAACAATAATAGAATGTGATAGGAGCATGAGGTTACATGCGGGACTGCCTCTTTCTTTTTGGGTAGAAGCGGTGAGCACATTTGTGTACTTAATAAACAGAGGACCCTCAAGTGCCTTGGATGGAGGAATACCTTAGGAGGCTTGGTCTGGTAAGAAAGTTGATTCATCATTTCTTAGGGTCTTTGGATGTGAGGTGTTTCATCATATAGAAAAGGATGATATGACCAAGCTAGAGGCTAAATTAGAAAAATTTCCTTTCATGGGTCATGGTGGTGATGACTTTGGATATAAATATTGGAGTATTAAGGACAATAAAATCATTCAATTTAGGGATGTGGTCTTTAATGAGAAATTTATGTATAAGCAATAGTTGTAGGAAAACAAGGAAGAATCTAGGAAAGAATATGTAGTGGTAGAGGATATTTTGGATGGGAAAGTGACACATGAATCAGTTTAGGAACCTACTCAACATGAACCCCAAACTCTTATATTAAGAAGGTCTTCTAGGGAAATAAGATAACCTGAATGTTTTTCTCCTTCTCTTTATTATTTATTACTCACTCACGGTGGAGAGTCGAGAGATATTTGATGAAGCAATGTAGGCGGTGTTATCCAAAATTCACCCCTCAAGGTAATTTTGATAACCTACATCAAATTCTTCAGTCCCGGGCAAGAAGATTGATTCAAGGCCTAAAATCATGTTTTTTGGGGCCCCTTCGGCTTCTCTCTAACTCTCCCATCCAAAAAAAAGTCCCAACGAGTTTGAAAAAATGGAAAAATGAAAAAAATAAGGTCACAGGATTGTTTTAAAGCATTACGGGTCTCAAGGGTGCGGATCGTACCAGTGCGGGTCGTACCAAGGTTTGTCGTACCAGGTTCACGGCTGAAATACAAAGAAAATAGGCTAAGTCAGAAATTTTTGTCCCAGGTGGTCCACGGGATAGTTGGGACATCGATGCTGCGGGACGTGAATCACCCGATTTTCCGCAAGGAAGCTGAATCGGCCGATGCGAGAGATTTTCATCAGGACATCGGGAAAAAAAAATGCACGCGCGGGACGCGTGAGACGCGCAAAGGTGAAAAGGTTGCAAAGGGGGACAAGGAAGCCCAAATTGGCCAATGCGGAAGAATGTTTGGGACAGCGGGACATGCGGACCCGATTTTGCCGCAATATCCGCAACTCAAAAGAAAAGTCAACGTTTGACTCCCGAAACTTCAAACTGGCCATAACTTTTGACTCCGAGCTCCAATTTTCACAAAATTGGAGTTTCTGGAATGAGCACGATGTCCTCTACATATTTGGCTCTAGTTAGTTAATTCTCATTCCCATAAAATGACAGAAAAACGCCTACCAGACCCAAAATAGCTGCCCGCACTCAGAAGGCCATAACTTTTGCATTTCTCAACGAAATCACACAAAATTGGTACCGTTGGAATCATGGCTCTGAGCCAGACACATATTAATCAAGAAATTTATGATTTTATGAGAAATCAGTGGGGTTTTTTATAAAACGTGGCCGGTTCATAATAGTGTTTTATTTGGTGGTTGAGAGTGCAATTAAGAGGCATGGTCATCATTCTTTCTCTGAAGCACTTTTGGGACAGTATGGGAGCATTTTTCAAGTAACACATAATAATTTCACTCCATTTAATGCCTCTTACAAGTGGTTGAAGGACATATTTCTGGATTTCCATTTTCCCCTTCTCTCTCTCTTCTCATTTTCTTATAAATTGGAGTGTTGGGCTCATTGTAAAAGGGGTAGTTTTGTAGCAAAGCTCTGCCAAAATTGCTTTGTGAAGCCAATGTGCTACAGGCCCTTGTTGTGGACTCCTTGCATGGTGATCCAGGCCCTTATCTTGTAACCGATTGAACTATGCATATCAGGAAGCAATAAAATATAAGTTTGTGGATGCATCTTCCCCTGCTGTGTTTTCTTGCATTCTTCCTTCCCCTTCAACCTTGATTACAAGAATATTGTGTCTATTTTTATGTTCTTGTAGGGATCCATTATCATTGTGTATGTTTGAAATGTTGTTGTGAATGCATTTTGCTAGATTATGGAGAACTATCATCACCCCTTCTAGTGTGCACTTTGCTTCTGTATCTCATGCATTGGAAGACTACTCTCACACCCTCCTTTTCTGGTGTATCACCGCTCTAGTGTAGGCTTTCATTTTATGCATTCTCTCTCCTTGGTCCCTTGGAAAGTTAGATTAGAATATTTAGTTTACCCTGCATTAGAGTAGATTGTGGCAGGTAGTTTAGGAGCAAGAACCAACTTTCTCTGGAGGTCTATCTCAAGTAGCAAGTCCCACAACTTGGAGATAGTACCCATGTTATCCAATCACACCGTGAGTTCAAGTATATGCACTTGTATGAACACAGGGGTGTTGTGATTCGCTGATAACAGGTAGATTCTAGGAAGAAGTGGGAGCAAGCCATGAATGAGGAGCATCGGTCTCTCATGGAGAACCAAACTTAGGATTTAGTAAAGCTACGAAAGAAAAAGAGCATTGCAGAACAAATGGGTGTAAAAATTTAAAGAGGAAGGAGGAAAGAAAAGATACAAGGCCCGATTGGTGGTCAAGGGATTTACACAAAAAAATGGTATAGATTTTGATGAGATTTTTTCTCCTATAGTAAAATTACTTCTATTATAACTATTCTTGGAATAGTGACAGAAAAATACTTGCACTTAGAGTAGCTATATGTAAGGACCGCATTCCTCCATGGTGATTTGGAAAAGGATAGATATGTGCAGCAACCAGAGGGATATGAGGTCAAAGGTAAAGAGGAGATGGTGTGCAAACTGAAGAAAATATTTTATGGCTTGAAACAAGCTCCACGTCAATGGTATAAGAAATTTGATAGCTTCACGATGAAGAAAAGTTATATTAGATGCCATTCGACCATTGTATGTATATAAAGAAATTTCGGGATGGTAGTTATATTATCCTGTGTTTGTATGTGGATGACATGTTGCTTGCAGGTAAAAACATGCAAGAAATAAAAGTACTCAAGAAGAAGCTAAGTGAATTATTTGATATGAAAAATTTGGGGGTAGCTAAAAAATACTTAGTATGAGGATATCTAGGGATAATAAGGAACATAAGCTTACTTTATCTTAGGAAAAGTACATTAAGAAGGTCTTAGAGAGGTTTAATATGCATGATGCTAAACTGGTTGGGAGTACTTTGCGCAGGTCATTTCAAGTTATCAAAGGAGTTGTGTCCCAAGACAAAGCATGAGAGAAACTAGATGTCCAAGGTACCTTACTCATCGGTAGTTGGTAGTTTAATGTATGCCATGGTGTAAAATAGGCTTGATATTGCCCATGAAGTGGGAGAAGTGAATAGATTTATGAGTGATCTAGGTAAGATCATTGGCGAGGCAATAAAGTGGATCCTTCGGTTCTTGAGAGGGACCATGGAGACAATTTTTTGCTACAGTGGATCGATACCACTTTGCGTGGTTATGCAAATTCAGATATGGCTAGAGATGTAGACAACATGAAGAGCACGACAGTTATATATACACCGTAGGTGGGACAACAATGAATTGGATTTGACGACTACAAAAGTTGGTGGCTTTATCAACCACGAAGACTAAGTATGTTGCTACCACAGAGGCAAGCAAAGAGATGATTTGGTTACAACAATTGCTTGAGGAGTTGGGGCATAAGGAGGAAGGGAATTTTCATATTGATAGTAAGAGTGTTATACACCTAGCTAAGAACTCTGATTTCCACTCTAGGATGAAGCATATATAGTTAAGGTACCATTTCATTAGGACAAATTTGGAGGAAGATAAGTTGAAGCTAGAGAAGAGTCATACTAGTTTGAATCCTGCAGACATGATGACCAAGGTGGTCACAAGAGAGAAACTTAAGTTGTGTTCAAATTTGGTTAGTCTTCACTGAGACGACGGTGAAGGGTTGAGAAGTTTACTCAGAGGAAAAATAGTCTCCAAGTGGGAGATTGTTATGTTGTGGAGTTTTTTTCATGTGTGGAAGTTTTGAAGACTGTACACTAAAAGTAATGTGCACTCTCCATAGTTTTCTCACCAGGGTTCGAAAATTTTTGGCCTAAAAAAAAGTGCTCGATACCTCGAGAGATGTGATCTTCTCATATGGGTGGTATTTTGACCCATAGGTTTATGGGGTGGTTTTGGCCCATGGTTTTGGTACCCATAGTATTGTAAAACTACTTAAGAAGTTGCCTATTGATGTAGGGAAGATATATCATTGTAGATGTATGAGAATTCAAAAGAGTTTGTTGAGCACAACTTGAAATAGATTTGGGTATTGTATTGAGAGAAAAAGGTGGCTTGTAATAAAAAGATGAGAAAGTGATTCTTGGTGGGTATAAGCCAAATTGGGTGAACCATGTTAAATATTGTCTTTGTGTCATGTTATTTTATTTTTGCACTTTTATTTCAAATCGTGATCTTATTATGCATATTATTTTCTACTATTGTGATTTTTTGTGGGATTGTTCTCGCATATTTTATCCTTTATTTCCTAACACCAATAACTTGAACCTCGCAGGATCTATGGTAGTGATCTTTAAAAATCCATTAGGAATATTTTCTCAATTTCATAAGGGCCTAGCCACCTTGTCCTGAGCTTTCCTATATGATCCTTATATTTTGAATCAAACAAGAGTGCCCAGTCACCTTCATGGAACTGTTTTGCCTTGATATATTGGTA